>JAODXP020000032.1:10327195-10349695 GCA_027497455.2 Sardinella longiceps | reverse complement strand
CAACACACACACACACACACACACACACACACACACACACACACACACACAACACACACACACACACACACACACACACCCAAACACACACACACACACAACACACACACACACCCAAACACACACAACACACACACACACACACACCCAAACACACACACACACACAACACACAAACACACACACACACACACACACACACACACACACACACACACACACACACACACATTCCTGTAGGCATGGCGTGTTTTCTTTTGTTTTGTTTTGTTTTGTATTGTATGTGTGGTGATGTTGAGGGAATCATCAGATGTGTATATTTGTGGCTGGATGGCTGTCTGGCTGGTGGCAGTGGCGGCGGCGGCGGCATGCAGTTAATGTCAGTGCGTCCTAACGAGCTGTGAGGAATGTTCTCATTAGGCCACCAAAGCCGAGGAGAAGAAAAAGGGCCCGGCAATTAAAGGTGAGCGAAGGTTAAGCAGGCACGCGCGCAAATTATGCTAATATTCGCCACTCGGATTAGAACGCCGGGGCGAGCGATGACAATAACCTTTCCGATTGGTTCATTAAACATCCACACCGCCAACATTCACCAGGAGCATGCCCACCCCATGCCCCCTTCACACACACACACACATGAACACACACACAAACACACACACATGAACACACACACACACGCGCGCGCACACACACACACATACATACACACACACACACACACACACACACACACACACCTTCCAAAACTCAGGTCGCTTTCTGGCCAAGTGCAGGCACTGGTGTGATGCTAATGTGACAACGAACATAAAAACATGGGGTCATCAACTTGTTATAGGGTACCAGGTCAACAAGGGGGAAAATCTCTGGTGTTAGGCAGTCAGGTACACACTATCACTCTCTCTCTCTCTCTCTCTCTCTCTCTCTCTCTCTCTCTCTTACTCTCTCTCTTTCTGTTTCTCTTTCACTTGCTCTCTCACGCTGTCGTTCCCCATTTTTTTTGTTGCTAGCACTCAGGCCTGTATGCTGCCACCTCTTTTCAGTGCTTGAAGAGGGTTATCGATTTGGCATGAGAATCAAGCTAGCCACTACATCCAACATCATCCAGCTGCGTCTCATCTAAAACGCCCAGTCCTCGATAAAACGCCCTCACACAGTACTGCCCCTTACTTCGTCACTGTCAACGTGCTGCTTTGTTATTGAACATCCGGGTTCTCATGTGCTATCGCTAGCCTCGATAGATAGGAAAGTGAAAGCATTTGGCGACTCGTTTGTATTTTGTCCAGAGTAAAGTTCGTGAAAATGATTCTTATTCCGATTGTAAAAGGAGTATTTGCAATATTTAAGTCATGCAGATTGTTTGATGTCAAACGGAAAAAGAGTTAACAGGACACGTAGGCCTACATCAACCAAATATTTTTCGGTGTATCCCTACGTAATACCAGTGAATACACTCAATGAGGCCCCTTCCTTTACATTACAGATAGCCTACTGACTGAATCCGCAGAGCTCATAAGTCACGCGGCACGTCCCTCTACGTTATAGTATGATAACGATAACACAAAAACAGTTTTATTCCGCCATTGAGACCATACAGAAAACTTGCACTTCCTAGGTTGCATGTTGAACGTCGCTTACGAGCTGGGGACACTTCTATGCCGCCCCCACCACCTTTAGCACACATTGGATGATTAAATAAAACAGAATTGTAACTCTCAAACAGTTTATTTCAAACAAACATGAACAGTGAAGTGAAGTTTAGTTTATTGGTTTATTTGACAGGGGCCATGTACCAGTTAGCTACAAAGCTATTTTACATCTGTGGACATATTAAAACACATTTCAGACCGGCATAACAAATAAATAAATACCAAAAACACATTATAGACCAGAATAGCAAATAAATAAAAAGCAATGAATAAACAAGAAATAAAGAATGAATAAAACTGGATTAAAGCTGTGGCACAAGGTCAGGAATCAGCTTGGCAGTGTTAAGTTTCTCTCCTTTTCCCTAGTTTCTCTTCTTTCTTTTTCAAACTGAACAAATAAAATCCTTAAACTTCAGATACTATTATATTATATTGCAAACATATCCCCCAATCCTCTCTCTCTCTCAAAAAAGAAGCATGTCTCAGAACTCAAAACAAAAAAAGCCTGAGATATCCCTACCCCAAGTTTTAGAGACAAGAAATTAGAACTTACACCTTGCTCTGTTAAGGATATGGTATTATTAACTAATTTGCATTAACTTCAAGGATTTCAGGACAATTTGTGGTCAGATACATTAAAATGCTGTGCAGTGAGTTGGGAGACTGGCTGGACTGTGTGTGTGTGTGTGTGTGTGTGTGAGTGCCAGGCAGGGAGTCAGACATCTTCTATGATGATATCCTATTAAAAAAAAACAGCATTCCCATGTCCAAGCAGAGCGTCTCCTTGATGATCCTCTGCAGGATCTCCGGGGGGAGGACAGGCCTGTCCATCGCTGCCACTTGTTCTGCGGGGCTGAGGAGAGGGAAAGAGAGAATACACCAAATAAAAAATAAATGCAAGGTTTGCTTTGAATGATTTACTGCTTTGGGCAATGGCTTAATATTTAGATATTAGTTGTTTTTGGTCCAAAGCCAACCACTTTGCACTGCACTCACACATGCCATTAGCAAAACCTGTAGCAAATTGAAGGTCAGTCAGATGAGTGGTGCAAGAGTTACACAGGGAGGCAACCATCTTCATGAGCAGCCAATATGAACAGAGAGAAAATTATGCAATATGTATGAGTAGTGAGAAAATTATGGATACAGTGTATAATGACATTTGTTGTTTTTGGTCCAAAGCCAACAACTTCGCACTGCTCTCACACATAGTAGCAAATTGATGGTAAGTCAGATGAGTGGTTCAAGAGTTACACAGGGAGGCTACGCTGGATGCATGAAGTGAAAACCATTTCTGCCGTAACAATTAACTTCCACTGTGATCAATGGAACTGGTTACACCACTGCAGTGCAGTGAACATCCTAAAAACAAAATAGACCACTCTTTCATGTGCTCATGATATAAATTGACTTAATGTTAATGTAAAGCATCCTGTGTAGCCCGTGGGTTATGCATGGAATAGACAAACAGGGTAACAGACAGGCCTTCCATGCATTAATAGATAGATGTTGGCAAATGGCAAAGTACATTCTTTAATACCTTTCTCTGCTCAATGCTTCAAGGGTGGGACCAACATGCGTTGATGGCGAGGGCAAGAAAGGTGTTCCAGCTTGTTCTGTTGGGGTACAGATAGAGAGGGTGAGGTTTAACTACTATCTTCATGAGCAGCCAATATGAGCAGAGAGGAAAATACTCAATGTTTCTTTTGTATAACTTATTACTATGTGGGCAAATGGCAAAGTACAATGTAATACCTCTCCCAGCATGCAGCCTCCAGGGTTTGGCTGACATGTGCCACAGATGTGCTACCTTGACTTGTAGGGCTACAAGCGGGGTGGGTGTTGGGTTAGCAATCATCTTCATGATCCCCCAATATGTATGAGTAGTGAGGAAATTATGGATACAGTATATAATTGGCTTAATATTAAGATATTTGTTGTTTTTGGTCCAAAGCCAACCACTTCGCACTGCTCTCACAGATGCCATTAGCAAGACCTGTAGCAAATTGATGGTCAGTCAGATGAGTGGCTCAAGAGTTACACAGGGAGGCTACACTGGATGCATGAAGTGAAAGCCACTTCTGCCGTAACAATTAACTTCCACTGTGATCAATGGAACTGGTTACACCACAGAAGGCAGTGCAGTGAACATCCTAAAAACAAAATAGACCACTTTTTCATGTGCTTATGATATAAATTGACTTAATGTCAATGTAAAGCATCCTGTGTCGCCCACGGGTTTTGCATGGAATAGACACACAGGGTAACAGACAGGCCTTCCATGCATTAATAGATAGATGTTGGCAAATGGCAAAGTACATTCTTTAATACCTTTCTCTGCTCAATGCTTCAAGGGTGGGACCAACATGTGTTAATGGCGAGGGCAAGAAAGGTGTTCCAGCTTGTTCTGTTGGGGTACAGAGAGAGAGAGAGAGAGAGAGAGGGTGAGGTTTAACTACCAGCTTCATGAGCAGCCAATATGAGCAGAGAGGAAAATACTCAAAATTTCTTTTGTATAACTTATTGCTATGTGGGCAAATGGTAAAGTACAATCTCTAATACTGTACCTCTCCATGCATGCGGCCTCCAGGGTTTGGCTGACAGGTGCCGCAGATGCGCTACGTTGACCTGTAGGGCTACAGGAAAGGGGGGGGGGTAGTGGGAAAGGTATTGGGACCACCCAATATGTATGAGTAGTGAGGAAATTATGAATACAGTATATAATACTTCAGTAGGGATCCCTGCAACAGCTGTTGGCACCACCACCTCCAAATAGACAACATATCAACCTGTACAGTAAAAAGATGAACTATGCATATGAATATTGCATATTCAATTTCTACGCCGAGAGGAGCTAGAGCGAGGCGAAGCGGTTATCAATCGACCTAAAAACTGCTGTACAATCACCACAATGACTCTTAAGCTGCTAAATAAAGGTAAATTGAACTAAAAATGTTAGTATAGTAGCGTAGCATAGTTCCCTTTTAAAGATCTCCATAGCTTTTTACAAGGTTATAGTACTGGCAATGTACAGAGATGTAGTCCTTTCCTTCAATAGCTAAGTGTATATGGTGAATGTTAACTGTAGGCTCCAAATAGGATGGCTGGAATATAAAAAAAAACATATTCCACTACATATTCTTTTAATATTCAGAAAACTCACCTCCCCAAAATCACACGTCTTTTCCAGTGTGGCGTACATTGCATACTGAAAAAAACAAACAAACAAACAAAAAACATCAGGACCTGTTAGTTGGTCTGCAAACGCAATATCAGTAATCATTTTGTAAAATATTGTAGGCTCTCTCACCATCAACATATATACCCCACAGCTGTTGCTTTGGTACTGGCAAGATGCACCCTGTAATTGAGAAAAAAGAACGCAATTTCTTAACAATGATTATCATTAAATGATGGCTGTATACAGATCTCCACCCTCAATAGCTTTGATTATGTCATCAAATCACAGTTAATAATCAAGACTGTAGCAGTGTAAGCAACTTGACTAAATGCAAAGATTTGCAGGCACACATTTTACCTCATCAGCCAAACAATTCATAACGTTAGCATACTTTCACAGTTCAGGTTTAATATCTGTGCACAGGTCCATGGCACCGTTGTGCTTAACCACGTTAACCTTGCTTCTCAATCGTATCGTATTTCATGATGGCTGTATACAGATCTCCACCCTCAATAGCTTTGATTATGTCATCAAATCACAGTTAACAATCAAGACTGTAGCAGTGTAAGCAACTTGACTAAATGCAAAGATTTGCAGGCACACATTTTACCTCATCAGCCAAACAATTCATAACGTTAGCATACTTTCACAGTTCAGGTTTAATATCTGTGCACAGGTCCATGGCGCCGTTGTGCTTAACCACGTTAACCTTGCTTCTCAATCGTATCGTATTTCAAATAACAGTTTTGTTTAGCACTTATATTATGGGGTACTTTCTTTTAGGTAGCGTTAGCTGCTAAGTGTACACCACATACAGTAGGACGAGAGAAGAGAACACGACCCTAACGTTAGCTGCTAACGTTAACGTTATCTGTCTGTCGAATTCGAATGCAATTAAGATTACAACCTTAATGTCAGTAACCTGACTCCCGCGCAGATGAATGAATACACGAGTGTCTGCGAAAGCTAGGCTACAATGTCAGTGCATGTTGTCGAAATAAACAATATAGCCAACTTACCAACATAATCTTCCTAGCAAGTCACCATTGCTGACCACGAGTTAGAGCGGTGTGCGCCATAGCTTTCAGAAATGGATTTGAGAATGACATCATACCTGCAAATTCTTGGAACGCCCATGGGCGTTCTGCCATTAAGGCGGAACCGTCAATACTGCAGCTGGACCCTTCTCACTACATCCTCCATGACAGTGTGGCGAATGGGCAGATGATAGGACAGTCGACAGGAAGTGAGCAAGCACTCTGTTTTTTTTTGTGCGTCTGTGTGTGTATTTGTGTGTGTGTGTGTGTGTGTGTGTGTGTGCGAGCGCGCGTGTGTGTTTGGTTTTGTTTTGTTTTTCCTCTCAGTTAGCCTGTCCAGTGAGTGAAGGTGCTCTTCCTCTGACATTGTGCGAAACAGGTAAGAGATTACGCTGCATGTTTCTCCGAGGCCTGTCCTAGCTTCGCCTGACTGTGTGAAAAAGGACAGCGGGAGACGGTGGGACTGTTGAAGTGGCATGACAGGTGAGGGGGGGTTGGGGGGTTGGGGGTTTGGGGGGGGGGGGGGGGGCGGGGGTGCAGACACAGGCTCTTCATGGCTTCTTCTCTCCATGCCCTTTGTGTCTTCACGGGACAGGCTGTCCCACATTTGTCTGTCACACGTCCACCTAGCGCTCTCGCTGTCACCTCGCTGTAGATCTCCCTTCTGCCTTCTTTCTCTTCGCAAGCCGTGTTTAACGTGTGCATCTGTCATCAAACCCCCCCCCCCCCCCACACACACACACACACTCATACACACACATACACACAAACTTCGTACCCTCAGGCCGGGACGTGACAACCAGTGCATAGCGACTCAGTCTGCAGTGTCTTCTACATATCCGCGACTTTTAAATAGCCATCTGGATCGTTCTGGTTCACATCAAGGGTAGGTTTAATAGCGCTGACCACAAATGGCTGATAAATTCAAGGCTTTCTTGTTCAGAAATGTATGAAAAAGGAGCAGAACCTTTACTTTGTCCTGATCTACAGCTAAAACATCAGATACAAGTTTTGTGACAGTGAAGCGGACTGACAATCAGTGACAAAACGTAAACAACAACTCAAACACTCACACACACACACACACACACACACTCAAAAACAGCTTTTTGACAAGCGTAATTCTGGCGAGTCAGAGCACTCGGAACTATTCAAGGGGAGGGGAGGCGTTTACCAAACATGTCACATCACAGCACCCAAACGCCGCAACAAGAAGAGCTCCTTTTGACAACTTAGTATGCAGTACAGTCAGTGGCACCCTACATTATTCATTTCTTTGGAGGGTACTCCAAGGAGGCTACGAATACCCAATACTCCACCTAACCCATTTAATGCCCTGACTCTGGTTGCCCTCTCTGGCGTGGTTTCATCGGAAAAAAAAAGGGGGGGGGGGGGGGTTACGAGGGCTACACCTCCCCATCGCCATCTCTACTCAGGTACAGCACATCGTTTCATTCCCCACTTAACTGTCAACCTTTGCCCCCCCCTGTCACCACTGTTATCAGCCATCCACAGGTGTAGAATTTGCTGCCTCTTCATAATATCTCACACTACCCCTATCACAGGGGAATGTACATGAGGTAGCCTCCTCTCTCTCTCTCTCTCTCTCTCTCTCTCTCTCTCTCTCTCTCACTCTCTCTTTCATCTCCCTGTCAGCCGATGGATGCACACAGCTTGCATGCACACACACTTGCGCAGCTGCACACACACACACACACACACACACACACACACACACACTCGCAGACTCTTGCATCAAGTTAAAGCAGTCAGTAAATGCTCTGGTTGGAAATCAATTCACATTTGATGCTAATTCAATTTGACAAAGTGGCAAGGAACCATGAATAAATAAATAATGAATTAAATAAAGAAATGAAATCTGAGAGCCAGAAAAAGAAAAGAGGTTCCCGATATCATTCATTCATGGCCTCGGCAGCAGCACCTCACGGCAGGCTCTCTCTCGTTCCTGGCGATGAAAAGTCAAAACTAACATTAGCAGGCCTGTGATGTAATATATTCTTTTATATGAGACTGCGAGTTTCCGCCAAAGCAGACACATTGAGTAACGTTTCTAGAAAATGATTGACTGTTTGGGTCAGATCTGTGCTGATCTGCGGAGTACAATATTATGGGTAATGAGGAAGGCGGGGGGGGGGGGGGGGCTCAGGGACATGATGAGGTTTATTTTTAAGACCTGACCCATTTTAAACAGTAAAAGAGGCTTTGTTACCGCTCGCTAACTGAACTTCTGGACAGTAGGCTATCCTTAACTCGTCAGAGTGTGACACACCCACGGATTGCCGTTTCGAAATGGAGGTTGGAGGGTTGACTGTACACTGCATTCTTGCTCTAGATTCCTTTCTCTATTTCTGTTGTGTGTGTCTCTCTCTCTCTCTCTCTCTCTCTCTCTCTCTGTGTGTGTGTGTGTGTGTATTTTCCTCCCTAAATTCTGAATGCTAACAGTAACCTCAACTGACTTAGTTCCAGGACCGTGGCTGGGTTACCATGGTGATTCCATCACCTCATCTGTGCTTGTCACGCTCACAGAAGAGGAGACTCTGGCTGATGTGTTAGTGGGAGGGAGTGAGAGAAGAGAGAGAGAGAGAGAGAGAGAGAGAGAGAGAGAGAGAGAGAGAGAGAGAGAGAGAAAGAAAGAGAGAGGGAGAGAGCAAAAAAAAGCAAGAAAAAAAAACCCCGATCTCAGTTCAGCTTGTCGTTCTCCGTCAATGAGTTTAAACAAACATGCCCTCCAGGTAATCGCCGTGGGGGGGCCACCGTGGCATGGGTGCAGTGGACCTTAGGCTCTGGAAGATTCCGTTGCAGAGGACTGACCGCCCGCCCGCCCACCTGAGCACGGGAGTCGGCAGCGGCGGCGTTCACGAGGCCAGAGAGGGGAGACGTTGATGAATGGGGTGGAGAGAGATCGAGTGAACTCGCCGGCTTTGCTGGAGATGCTGTGTGGAAGGTGGGCACTGATGCGTGTGGAGGCGGGGTGGAGAAAAGCAAGTTTTGCTCGCTTTTCAAAACTCATTTAGCCTGGCTGCCTTCCCCCCCTCTGGCCTACATCGAGCTCCGTCCCTCTCTCTCTCTCTCTCCTTCTCTCTCTCTCTCTCTCCTGTTCTCTCTATCTCTCTTGCTCTCACTTCACGTCTGGCACCACTCTTCCCCCTGCCGAGCAGAACATTCCGGATGAGTCGCTGCCCTCCCACCTTGAGGTAAAAGATTCGACTCCATCCTGCATAAACTCCCCCAAAACAACAGAGGGAAAGCCAGTAAAAGGGAGAGAGAGAGAGAGAGAGAGAGAGAGAGAGAGAAACAGCAAAGGAGAGATAACAGGAGAAAAAGAGAGAGAGAGAGATGGAAATAAAGAGAAAGGAAGAGAGAGAGAGAGAGAAAGAGAGAGAGAGAGATGGAGGTTTGAAGCAAAGAGCATTGAGTGGCACAGGGGAGGGTCGTCAGATAAAAGACTGCGAGTCCCTGGTGCGGTGCGTGGTAGATAGGCACATCTGAAAACCGCCCTGACATTTCCAGTGAAGAGTCTCTCTCTCTCTCCGACAGAAAGCCTATTGACATGTAAGGGATGCCCCCTGTGGGTTGCTGTTGTTTTACAGGCACCCGGCGAAACAGGCCTCGCTCGCTCGCTTGCTTGCTTGCTAGCTCGCTCGCTCGCCGACAAAGGCCACACGTCTTGTGTCTGGCCTTTCAGAAAAGACGTTTCTTTATTCGGATCATTATTTATTTTCTTTGTAGGTGCCAATCAGAGAACGGGAAATTGACAGGAGGCGAGGAGAAGATCGTCGGGAGATCGTTGTCTGTGAGCAGCATGCATACATGTTTGTGAGTGTGTGTGTGTGTGTGTGTGTGTGTGTGTGTGTGTGTATGTGTGTGTGTGCATCTGCAGGTGTGTAAGTGCACGTCTCGAATCCCAAACACAATTGTCGAGGCGGCGTGCACAGTGAATACAGACAAGTGGAGAAGGTGGAAAACAGCTGTTGTTTTCTTTGGCTCTCTGACTCCAGGACAGCCGAGTTGAGCTCCATCATCCCAGCCCAACACCCCGGGGCCCCTCACACAGTACGAGCCAGTCGGAGACGAAGCAATGTCAGGTCACGCCGTCGACTTCTCTTGGCCGAAAAAAATTCGTGCAGTGCAGACAGGCAGACTAGCCTGTAGACTTTCTCTCTCTCCGTCTCTCTCTCTCTCTCCCTCCCTCTCCCTCTCTCTCTCCCTCCCTCCCTCCTCTCTCTCTCTCTCTCTCTCTCTTTCTCTGCTGCTGCTACTGCTCAAGTAGCTCCATGCTCTTACTCTCTCTCTCCTCTCGTTTCCTTTCCATATTTTCACTGGCTCTGAAAAAAAGGCTGAAGAGAAAACGCGACAAATGTGCTTGGCTGACTGCTTCAGCTCATGCTACCGTAGCCCTTTCTTGTGTGTGTGTGTGTGTGTGTGTGTGTGTGGGGTGGTTGAATATGACTCTCTCTGTCTGTCTGTTTGTCAGTGGGGACAGTGCCCAAGCACACGCCACGGCAGGTTTGTCCATAACAATGGCCACAACAAAAAGGGCATCTGCCACGTTGTACTGGGATCAGCCAAGCAGGGGACTATGGTGCTTAGGTGGATCACATCTCCTGTACACTGGGCTGGCAGCAGCTCTTGTCCGTGTGCCATATTATGTGTGCAATCACGCCAGGAATAATTGGAAGTGTGGGGGAGAATACCAAATGCGGTATTGAGGGATGGGGAGAGAGAAAGAGGTTGATCAAGAGAAAGAGAGAGAGAGAGAGAGAGAGAGAGAGAGAGAGAGGGGAAGAGAAGAAGAAGAGAGGAAGGACAGACCAGAAGGAAATCTAAAGCCTGGCCAAGCCAAGGTGTCTCTGTCCAGTCCAAGTGCTGTGCTGCCTGTGCTGCTGTTTGGCGTTGTTCTAATTAAAAAGAACAACATGAGGGATCCCTGCCGCCGCCGTCGCCACCATCGGCCTCTGCCACAGTCTGCTCTGCTCTGCGCTTGGCTTAATTACATGCTGGGCGCGGGCAATAATATTTGAAGTGCGCCTGCACATACGTCTTAATGAGGGAGAGCGACGGAGGCTCACGGCGCCGGCATTCCCCTATGATCTACTCCAAAAAAAACACACACACACACACACACACACACACACACACAGAGAGACTGCACACACACACACTCACCCTCATGAGTCACACAGCATTCATTCGCAATTAGCAGCCCATGCCTGATGGATGGATTGCAATCGAGGAGGATTTGTAAAAAAAAAAAAAAAAAACAAGCATTGAGTGATCAAATCAGTCACTCAGCCATTGGATGGGCCTGGACCCTAGTGGTATTACTTGGAGGATTTGTTAGACGTATCATATAGTGGACGAGGAGTGGAGTGGTGCACAAGCTGGATTTGAATGAGGCCGTAGTAATATGGTGGCCATATGCTGTGCTTCTCCTGGGTGGTACCAGGGAGCAGCTGCATCATCTGTCCTGTTGTGCAACATTGCCATCTGCTGGCCTAAATGAAAAATAAAAACAACAGATTGGTATTTTTTTTGAGGGAGTAAACATGAACAAAACCTGCATCTGCGGTCTACTGCACTCACACATGCTGGAGTTTGGAATTCTAGGAACCACTGCTTAACTTCTATATAAAGATATAAACATTATCTTTATCTATAGCCTATAAACATTAGGCTATAGCATTGCAAAGCATTGCCCACCTATGAGGATCTGCCATTTAAAAGCAATAGGTGCTGTGGTGCCATTGGTCACGACATGGTGGTAAGAGCTAACAGTAAACAGAATTAGTCAAATTAGTTGGCCTGTGACTGTCTTGGCAACAAGTCATTGTTATTTTTGCAAATATGTAAGGACTCCTTATGAGCTTAATAAAGATGAAGTGGTCAAATCATAAGGAGTGAAGAATTTATGCACCCAGGCATTACCATTGACAACAAAATGTCATTGTGAAATATCACCATAATAAAGCATGCCATTCACGCCCACTGCATTTACAGATAAAAGATGGCTGCTATGTACTGGTCAACCTGCAACATCACTTATCACCACTGGGTGGTGCACTACGGCAGCAGTTCTACCATCATGCGCTGAATGACAATGGTGCACTCACTGGCAAGTTAACATTTCAGCCCCCTTTCTGTAATGATCACAGCACGCCCTTAATATAATTCATTAGCTTTAGTTATATTCCCTCTGTCTTCAATAAAATCATGCAGCTCATCAAGCCAACACAGATGGTCCAATCTTTTTTGACTGTATAAATTAGCTACTAAATTCTTTTTGTAAGAGCAAGACAAAAAGTGGTTCACTAGACAGATCCATAGGGCTAATTTATATCTTCGTATCTCGTTATAGGCTAGGTGTCCCGCGTGTGGACTGTTAAATTGGAGTTAAACTGGCAGCCTCCCGATTCTAGGGCTAAATCTAGAGAGTTTATGAAATCAGCAATTTGAGGTTCATACGATTGAATGAGGCCTAATTATCCACAATAGCATTTGGGGTGAGAGAAGGAACAGTTCGTTTAATTTCCGCAAAGTGTACTTCTCCCATTCAATGACTGGAAAATTAATGGCTTTGCCTCTCAATCTTCAAATTAAAACATCCTCCCAGGATCAAATAGGCCCATGCGCCGCTGTGGGCTTAATAGCATCCGATACTTCAGATAGACTTACACACGTAGGCCTACAGAGAGCGAGAGAGACAGACAGAAAGAGAGAGAGACAGTCGTAAGTTACAAAGATGATGTCGATCAAATTACATCGGATCAATGGCGCTAAGAAGCCAATATGCTCGGCGTGAGGCGGTCTTTGGCACGTGACAAATGAGAGCATTATGCAGTTATCATAAAAAAAAAGAAGCTTCCTAGGACCCTCCTCCCTTCGGCCCTCTCCTCACGTCTTCAAGGCCCGCTGAGGGGGATGATTTGTAGGATCATCATCACCTGCAGGATGTGGCTTCACCTTCCTCTTTCCTCCCGCCCACCCCTGGGTGACCCGTGTGATGGAGTGTCCGTTGAGGCCATCCTGTACTTCCTGTGACAAATCTCCACATTGATTTCCCCCTCGTTACCACTTCTGGGAGGAAACAGAGACACACATGCTGATCAGACTGTTTCAGGGGCTCTAATTCAAGCCAGCTCTCCTCCTCCATGGCCTTCTTTCCATCCGCATCACAGAGGTATCTGCATAGCCTACTGTAGAATCATAGAACCAGCCACTGATGCAGCTGTCTAATGTTTATATCTTATTTGTTTATTGTAGCTAATTAATTGTGCATTATGTAGATATGTGTGTATATTGTCTCTAATTGTACAGCATATGTCTGTATTTGCGTCTACTAAATGTATTCTCGGCTTACTACACGTTCAATGTTAAGTGTAGTTATGCAAGTAGGCTATAATAAAACCGATTGATCAGACCTAATCTTATAGCCTTATGTTAGGCCTAACCACTCTGGGAAACACAAAGGGAAATACAAGTGATGATTATGATTGCACAGAACGGAACATTTTGTGTAATGTATAGAGCTGATTCAAATGACTTTATTAAGCTTAACATAATATGCAAAGGGGAAAGACTGAAAGCTAACATTCAATTGAAATTGGCCTGCAATAACAGCTAACGCAGCAATGGTAATTCAACACTATGACCTCGTGTGAAAGAGGCCTATTGGCCTTCAAGGCTTCCATGTGGGGATTGAGTCAAAGGTGAGGCCCTACTCAAACAATGTGAATCTATCTTTTCAAAAAAATAAAAAATGACAAACAAACAAGCGCAGTTTGTAAAGAATATAAAACAGTGCAGAAAAGCAATCTTTATCCGCATGCACCTTCACCATAGGGCCAATGGCTTGAAAGCAGCTATGGTTTCGATGTTGACCCACTTCAGAAACGTTAACATAATTAGTTAGCTTTTATCACTGTGGGCAATGTAGATTGCCATTTGACTAATTATATTGGCGCTCGACACAACCAACACATAAATTAAATGCCTAATGCATGATGGCCTCTTAACACGCTCAAGTAAGTGTCTGTTGCTTTCCCGCATAATTTATTGTGAGATCTACCAGCGCTCTTCCTTTACAGTCCTAATGAAATCCGACGGAAATCTGCTATTGATTTTGCCGTTATGCACCCCATTGATCCACTTTGTTCAATGACACAGGCTGTTTTCTTTATTAAACAAGTAAGTCAACTGCTAGAAAGCCCAGCATCATAAATATGCCACTCATAGTCTTCAGTGCACTGATCATTTCCAATTCCATTTAGACTAGAGGTCTATTATTAAGGTTTTCAACGGTCTTTGGTATTTTTTGCCCTCAACGGTGCCTTCCAGGCAGCGCTGCCTTCAAGGCACTACTCTACTCAGTTTAGGGTTAGGATGAGGGTTGAGAGGGTTAGGGTTAGGAATGGGGTAAGGGTAGTGCCTTTTAGGCTGTGCTGCCTGGAAGGTGCCGTTGGGGGCAAAAAAAACACCATTGAGCATTTTCAACATATAATGGAAAAGGAGTCAGACAGAGTAGATCGTCTATGATCTTCTAAGTCTGGTCGGACTAGCCCTGAAATCCAGGCCATGAAATATCACAAGAGTTCCCAAAGCCATCAGAGACTTGTGCAGTTCCTGCGGTGCGTCTCAAATCCGCTCTGAATGATGTACGGTGTGGTGCTTGAGGAGTGATTGATTGAGCTGTTAAAGTCAGTTATCCATCAGTACTGTCAGCGCCTGCCATTTTTTTTTTTTTTTTTTGTCGAAGTTCCTCCTCCGCATCCGCACGAGGCCCGACTTGATCCAATGCCACGAGGCACATTAGCCCGAGACAAGACCGCGGCTTGCCCTGAAAGGGGAAGTTATTTCATAATGACATTTACTGGCAACATCGACTGTGAGAATTGATTGGACTTTTCTTTAATCAGACCCAGATTGCTGCAGTGCAGTTTCATAATTTATCATGGCAATACTGTAAGCAAATCGCATTGATTTAAGATTAATCAAAAAATGTTTTATTCTTTTACATGTTTGTAAATATCTCTTCAAACATGCAAAAATTGATCTGAGGTCAATGTTACCATATTAAGCATGTAGAACATGTCTGTAGGCTTCCTGGTAAGCTTGCTCCTTTCAGCAGACTGCGTCTCATTTTATTTTTTAGTTCAGAAATGATATAGGCTGTTTAATTAAAGACAGTTTTGCAAGAATGACTAATGAAGGCAGTGCTTTTAGCCCTACTAAGTAATGAAGGTGAGTGAGTGCAAAATGTAAGATATATGAGCTTTGAGAAACATGAGTGTTTGTCCATACACTGTAGGGGCCTTGACGTGTTGTGATTCTTGCAAAATTTGCAGATTGAACGTTTGGCATTTAGCGCTGACCATTAAAATTTTCATATAAATGCTTAAATCCAACATGTTTATTTGTCATATGCAGTGTTCACAGCTGCTTTAATTGAGATTGTGACACCGAACCTATCAATATATATGTATATATACAGAATATACAAATGTAACAGAGCACAATCAAATATTGGCAACATTGTACTGGTATCTGTCATGAAGAAATAATATATTAATATCAAATATGTTATGACCTTGTTTGGTTTCTGAAGGCTTTTTTTTTTGACAACTCTTGTTTTCCTTTACTCTGCTTTACATGGCAGGTCTTGTGTGATCACTAACTGAAGTCTTATGCAACAACATGAAAGATATGCTAAATAAACTAGCAATACCTCAATCCATCACTCAATCTAATTTATACAGCTATGCCATTCGGGATTCAAATATGTGACAGCCAGTCAGTCTCAGACTTACAGACTTCTGGTGAAAGGTTGGTTAAATTGGTTAAAGGTACCACCAGTGAATGTGAATGATATCTGTTGATATTTCTCGTCACTTGATATTTAAACTAAACTTTCACCAAACACAACAGTTTTTGGGGAATACTCTCTCCAAATTGCCCTTCCCCTACCCAATTCTTGACCCAAGTTTTCAGTGATTGGGTACAAAATGTGTGTTTCATTGCAGTATGTATATGTAGTGTGTGTGTGTGTGTGTGTGTGTGTGTGTGTATGTATGTGTGTGTGTGTGTGTGTGTCTGTGTGTGTGTGTGTGTGGCATAAGTACTATGACCCTAAGCTAAAGCTAAAAAATGGGGAAAATTGGTGATCCCATATTAGGAAAACACAAGCACTGAGATTAAAATGCTTTTACCCACATATGTAACTCGGAGTAAGGAGGTGAAGAGCCAATTTTCATAAAGAGGTGGACTATTCCTTTAAACTAAACTTTCACCAAACACAACAGTTTTTGGGGAATTCTCTCCCCAATTTGCCCTTCCATTACCCAATTCTTGACCCCAGTTTTCAAGTGATTGGCTACAAAATGTGTGTTTCATTGCAGTATGTACAGTATGTAGTGTGTGTGTGTGTGTGTGTGTGTGTGTGTGTGTGTGTGTGTGTGTGTGTGTGGCACAAGCACTATGACCCTATCTGGCTCACGGCCTAGATCGTGAGGGGAGATATTTGCTGAACGTGACAAAAAGCGTTACAGGTTAGAAATAGCTTAGAACTGCTGACGACACCTTTAAAGGCTATTTAGTGCTGAGACGCATCAGGGGGCTCTCAGTGAAGCGCTGCACACACTCCTCAATAAGTCTACCTTATAGACACCGCTGGAGTTGTTATGAAGAGACACTGTTCACATTTACACATGTCAAACAACAAAAAAACAACTTTCAAGTCTGAAATGAAACCATTTTTCCCCTGCAAACAGATGTTACAAGATTAAAAACCACAAGTAGTCATCAGACTTGTTTTTCCCAACGCTGTAAGTCTGTGTATTTCAGACCAAACGAGGCCAGTAGGATTCATAATGTTTTGGCTTCCTCACTGCATTGAAGAATGACTACAATAAGAATGACTACAATAAAAACAGGGCACACTTTCATAAAACTTGCATTAAAAGCAAAGTATGACAAATGTGGATTTTTAATGCACCTTGAATGTATAAAACAATATTTCTTTGTTGATCACAGAAATGGTGTACTTCAAAAAGAAACAGAGACTTTTTGTATTAGCTGTATCATTCAAAAAAAAAAAAAAACCTCAAAGCTTCAATGCATAGCTATGTTTTCACAAACCTTTCCAAAAGCTGACTGAGAGGCAGTTGAGGTAGGCCTACAGCAGCTGAAATATGTGTGAGTGTCGAAAGGTGTCACAGCTCTTGTCCATTAATTTCCAACGCTGGCCAAACCTCTTTGGAATCAGCTTTTGTTGGCTGGTATAGTGGGAGCCTTTCCTCTTGAATCGTTAGCTGGCAATCAACAGGACACTTTGTCAACGGTGCTGCGGAGAAAAAACGCCTTTTGTGATTGTGGAAGCGTAATCAGGAAAAGTTTGAAGATGAGATTGCTCCCAGTAATCAGCTATTTGGAAGTCATCTTCACACCCCAGAGTAATGGTCACTCTTGGCCAGTCTCAGAAGCTGACCTCCTTACTCCTCATCAGGCTGGAGTGAGGTCAGGGAGAATTGGGCCAAATCTCTGGACCCTGCTCTGACTGGGGGGCTTCATAGGATATAATGGCCAAAGTTCTTATTATTAAGGGGTTTAAATATTATGTTCATTCTTATGACCCTAAATTTCTCATGACAGTTCTGCTATCTCACAGAAACACACACTCACACAGAGACAAACACACACACACACACACACACACGTACACACACTCACACAGAGACAAACACAGACACAAACACAGACACACATACATACACTCACACAGAGACAAACACACACACACACACACACACACACACACACACACGTACACACACTCACACAGAGACAAACACACACACACACACACACACACAAACACACACACGTACACAGAGACAAACACAGACACACATACACACACTCACACAGAGACAAACACACACACACACACACACACCGAGACACTTAAGCATCCCTTATTCCTCTCACTTTTCCCCCTACTGTCACTTTACAAAGTCATTTCACAAAAAGGGCACCTCGGAAAGAAAATCGCTCGCCGCACACTGTCCATGACTCATGCTCGGCAAGTCGGAGCATCTGTCCTCTCTCGGAGGCCCCCCTTCTTTTGTAATGTCCCTCGTCTAATGTTTTCCCATCCAGTGCAGTAGCAGCCGCTTGGATGTGAATTTCAGCCTTGGGAAGGCTTTCATCATAAAAATGAGCGGCAGTCGGGTAGAAGTGCGCGGCCGTGATGGACAGCCCCAATCCCCTCTACTCTCTCTCTCTCTCTCTCTCTCTCTCTCCCTCTCTTTCTTTTTTGTATGTGGTGGGTGATGCATTCCCAGTGAAAAAAGCCATGCATCATTCCGACTGTTTGCCTCCATTTCGTTGAGATAGGCAGTGAAAGACACTCCACCGCACTGCCGCCGCCGCCGCCTGTTCTGAAATAATATCCCTTCTAAAGGCGTCAGGCGGAACTATTGCCATATGCAGTTCAAGTCCTGGTTTACATAATACAATTGAAGTAGGTGGAGAAGGGGCAGAGTTTTGATCATCTGGGCTGCAGCATTTGGGGGTTTGGATGGGGGGCTGTCCAGTGACTGCTTATGGACCCCAGTGCTGTTTACTGAGTTTAGTTACAAGAGCAGGAGAGTGACTGGTGGAGGGGGGGGGGGGGGGGGATCTCATCCAAGGGATCAGTGGTATCTGTGCCTGAGGCGCTTCTTGCCTTGCTCCAAGAAGACCTTGCCTTGATGGGTGATTAGATATCTGTGTAGTCAATAATATCTGTCCACTGGGACTGAAAACCACAATGTAAATATAAGATAGATGTCAATATTTGTCTGACATTGCGTTGACCTTGTCGTCTCACTGTAAATGTTGCATTAATACAGCAACCAGAAAGTAACTAAATAAATAAATAAATAAATAGAGAAATATGTACATACATTGGTTATTGGTTGAACATTTCAGCACTACATCCGAGTTGTGATTTCCTTTTATTTGCTGATGACATTTCATCATCCAGAGAAATCATATCTGAGCAAAAACTGGTGATGAGATTAACAAATGCGGAAACAATACAGATTGAACAGGCCCTGCTCCAGAAGGAGATGCTAATTGGTTTGATTCGGCTTATCTTTGTAATGATATCATCCGCATAGGAACGGTTCCACAACTACACACTTCATCGCTTTGGATGGTTACAGAACTCATTTCACACCTATTTAAGGGCAGTTTTCTGTTGGAACAAAAAGAGTTATCACATCTAATTTGTAATCAACATACAGCCTGCCAATGAGGGTAGAAAGCTTTTTTTCCCCCCAAGATGACACATCTGAGCGATGTGATGGATATCTATTTTATCAGCTCTGCAAGCACTATCATTTCTGCTAACAGTGAAGATATAGGCACAGACACTCTTTGTTTACATCTAAGTAGTATTTGTCGACAACGTTTGTTTAGTCTACTTTGCATCAGTGCAGTGAAGACCACATATACTGCTGCTGTCATGTGCTACACCCGCAGCTAGGCGACGCTGTTGCTCACAGTTCCATCAAGATTCCGTGCAACTATTTATAACGGAGGAAACAACATTTACACAATAATCAGAATTCCAAATGATCTCCCCAGTAAATTATGCACAGCAACTTCTTACTAATAATAGATGCTGATTTCCCATCTGGGCAATGTGTTAGTTTCGAGTGTAATTAGTATCTGGTATGACGTCATATATTGCATGCACAGTGCGTCCGGTTGAGTTTTGGGGCATTTGGTTGAAGGTGTGCACTGTGCTTTGAGTTGACACGAGACACCTTGCGATGTTTTACGAAACAACTTGTGCTTTTGTTTGTCTGTCTCCATACAGCTCCTCTTAGGACTTTTTGGCTGTTTTCCTACTGAGCTGAGTTTTTTAGACGCACCTTGCAAAATGAGCCACTGGTTATTTTATGTTTCTCCTCGGTTTTCTGATAGCTGATTAATCTGAAAGTTCTATCTCGACAAACAATAAATCTCTAACCATCTAACATAGTGACTACCTCCAACATTCTTGTTCGCACAGGCGCGTCACCGTAGCCCAACTCTGCGCTGAGACCGCGCACGGTCCACCACACGGACTTGTGTGCCCTTTGGACAACCACGTTAGAGGCGGCAACAGACCAGGTTAGCACTTTCATGTAACAGTTTCGTATAAAAGAATGATACCCGAGAGTGAAAAAAATACTAATTAAGTGACAAAGTGGAAAGCTCATTTGAAGGCAAGGGGGTCGGCGGATCCTGCTCATCTTGGGAAGAAAGGACATCGGACCAGAGTTCCAAATCCACGGACAGTTATTTGCGTCTCTCCAGCTTAATACAAATTCAGGTGTTCTTCACTGGCAGTTCAATTGCAAAAAATCTTGGATTTCTGGGACCTTAAACGTGGGGCGTGTTTTTTTTCCCTAAAAATAGTACATTTCAAGAAGTCTTGTTCACCGGAGTCTATGTGGATGTCTAATACAGTATGAGCAAACATTTGCTTTTGAATGATGAGCAATCGGAGCGCACAAGATTTTCAAGGAAAAACGGAATTGTAATGTTTTATTGCCTTTAAACCAATATCGGATATCACATAGGAATCTGAAAAAAAAGCGATAATGATTCTGGCAACTTTATACTTCATGTTGCCTGTTCTGGGTAAGTTGCCATCCAACTTATTCTCTAATAACTAATTTACTACGTCTGAGTGTTTACCCTAAGGATTATTATATCGTCAATTTTGAGGTTAGAACTCGATAAATTATGTGTAAGATATAAGATATAACTATGAACAATGTCGTGATAGGTTCTCATTTAGTGTTTATGGATGATGGAATTTCAAAATGCTGTTTGAACAACATGATAAAATATTGATTGTATATTCGTATCACTGAATAAATGTATGTCATGGGTTGAAATAAGAAGATGGAACCATATCACCTTCCTTGAATGTCTAGTTGCTTGTAGATTATAGCACTTACATTGATTGAAATTTGCTTAATTATTAATATTGCTTAATATTTTAATCTAAGAAACTTTGTGTTTGCGCCATTTGATATTATTATTATTATTACTATCATCATAATTACGCTCATAATTGTTATTATTGTTATGCAGATATTATATCCTCTACCAAGTCGGACAGAATGCGCAGCGGCAGGCTGGATTGTGTGGAGGCGAACTCGCAGTGTTTGGGAGAATACGTCTGCAGCTCAAAGTATCGCACTATGAGGCAGTGCGTGTCGGGAAAGTTAACGGACAACTACACCATGATGTCCGGGACTGAAGCGCAAGACGAGTGCCGGAGCGCCATGGACGCGATGAAACAAAGCCCTCTGTACAATTGCAAATGTAAGAGAGGCATGAAGAAGGAAAAGAACTGCCTCCGCATTTACTGGAGTATCTACCAGAGTTTGCAAGGTACTAAAGTCCTGTGGAAAGCTTACTGTACGTCTATGCTCCAAATCCACTTTTAATTTCCATCAGTCTTGGATGTAAGGTTTCCTGGTACCTCTTAGTGAAATATATTGTTAATACCTTTCCTTCAAGCCTGCAATACCAAAATATTGTACAGAGAATGCTATTTCTGATGCTACAAGGGTTGCCTCAGTATGGCAATATGCCACAACTTGACATAATTTGCCACTACTATAATGACAAATATGTAAAAACTATATGTCTCTAAGCTTAAATATTTACAGACTACTCCTCACAATCTATACATATAAACCTACATCTACACAGTGTAGATATGTAAGTACTATAAAATCTTGTACATGTGCCATGTATGTACGTGTATGTGTACATGTGCCATGCCTGTATATACAGAAATACCTATTTGTGGAATGAGATGGTTCCTCAGGCAATTATTTAGAGACGGTGAAGCATAGGAAGGACAATACAAGCGGTATTATTATTAGTTTGCTCATTAACGTGGTGAAGAGCCTGTGTGACATCATAGTCCTACTGAGAGGACAAAGCAACAGATCTGGAAAAATGATTATGAGTAAAATTAGCTGTTTTTTTTTTCTTTTCTTTTCTTTTTTTGTTGGTCCGAAACATGCTCCCATTCCCACTAACTGGATCTAATTCGAAACAGCCACTCGTTGTGATGAGGGCCTCTCCGCTGCAGCATGTTAATTGAGTTGTTTGTTATTGTGTGTTTTTTCCTCTCTCTCTGTCTCTCTGTCTCTGTTGCTCATTCTCCCTCTTTCTCTCTCTCTCTCTCTCTCTCCCCCTCTTTCTGTTCTTCCTTCTCTCTTTCTCTCTCTCTTTTTTTCTTTCTTTCTCTCTCTCTCTCTCTCTCTCTCTCTCTCTCTCTCCTCTAGGAAATGATTTGCTCTCCGTAGAGGACTCTCCGTACGAGCCGTCGAGCAGCCGTCTCTCGGATATATTCCGCTTGGCTCCTATGGTGTCAGGTAGGGGCCAAATGATACTGTAGTCTGCCCAAGCGGGGGTGGAGGAGATGGGGGTGGAGATGGGGTTGGGGGTTGGGGGGGTTGGTCGAAGAAGAGGGAGGGAGGGAGGGAGGGAGGGAGGAGGGAGGGAGAGATGTATTTTGGTCTTTGTTACCATTAAGCATTCTGATATAGCCATTTATTTG
>JAODXP020000032.1:10313495-10327095 GCA_027497455.2 Sardinella longiceps | reverse complement strand
GACCTATGGCTAAGCCACGCCCCCTCCACTCACTCGGACAAACAATCGGACATTCGGTGACAGGCGCTATTTCAAGTGTTACAGTCAAAGAGATTTCTCAGGAGGTAATTGATGGCTTTTGGAGACAGAAAGATAAGATATCATCTCAAAGTCATCAAAAGGGCATTAGCTATGCACTAGAGGATTATGTTAATAATTTTGTCTTTTAGCAAGTCGATGAAAAGCTGAAGTTACACGCAACAATGTAAGGGTCCCAGTGTAAAAATGATAAGCCTCATCTCGTTGCCATCGCCATTTCGGACAAGATAGACGTTAATGTTAGTTTAACAAGAGCCCTTTGGACAACCACTGTACAAAAACTAGAGTATAAGAGACCAATACACTCCCATCAAACAAAGTTACATGATGAACAACGCAGCTAGGACATAAAGTTGGGCAGAGACGTTGACTAGCGTTAGCTAACTTTCGCTAACGTTAACGTTAGTTAACGTTGATGTTGATGTTGTGGTTAACGTTAGCGACGTTAAAATAACTTTCTGTTTCTTTCCAGCAAAGTGACAACATGTTGGCTCAAATACGATGTTGACTTGCCTTAGAACAGATGTAGACATCCTTGTTAATTTTGTCCACGTTCAGTTAATGTTGTGGTCTGTCTGCTGCATAACTTTATCCAAAGCAGACACTTATCTCGGTTTAGATGAGGCTTGGGAAAAGGCAAAAATACACCCTGTCGCCCAGCCTCTCAGGATACCTAGTGTCTGAGTTGCTTGTACCCCCTGCACACCGTTGGACCATTTAAAACTTAAAATACCGTGAAAAAACATATAAAAACGAACAAAAACTGGCGAACTGCAATGTATTTCAATGGGCGTGCAAGCAGAGAATGTCCGAGTGCATTGGGAGCTATGCGCACTGTGATTGGCTCATCGCGTTCGGGGGCGTGGTTTAGCCATAGGTCAATTGGCAACCCTATAGGAAATATGACAAATAAGGTACATTAATCATTGTCAAGCGATACTCTATTTCTGGTTAACCAAAGCATATGGACTTTTGGTAGTATGGTGGTACCATATAGTTGTGAGTCATCAGTATTGCAAACCAATGAGTTGAGCTATAGAGGAGTATGCACCAGAGAGGACCTTGGAATATGGATAATCTGGATAGGTTCTGGAAGAGGAGGGGTCTCAAATCATTCCCACAATCAATTTCTTGTGTTCTCCAACCTTATGGGATGTCAAATTACTATGTCATGGTGGATTACCAACATGAGGAATAGACTGCTTTAAATATGTTAGTAGGCCTACTGTTAGTGTTGTTCCTTTGACTGAAATTGTGTGGAGAATGGAATGAAAATTCAAAAAGATTATGGCATTACTTCAAAGAATGCACCTACCATTATGGGGAAAAAAACATCAGAAATGAAGTCAACGCCTGAGTAGTTTCGCCTACAGAGGCAGGCAACATGGCTGACATGAATGAGCCATAATCCAAGAAAGAAACAGAACAACTGTCTCCCTATCTAAAAGCTCCAGGTTTGAAATGTGGCCAGGAGGGAAATGTACTTTTGTTCTTGCGAATTCAGGTTGTATAGTCAGGGTAACTGTATTTTCTGGAGGTAAAGGTCCATGTTTGAGAGCTATTTTAATATTTTGTCAGACACAGACACCCAAGTGATTCCCATGGGGAGTAAAGTTAAAAACTAGACTGTACTGTATCAATGCGACACAGCATCTTTGTGCTGATGTTGTTACACAGGCCAGATGCACTGCAGTGAGGGCAGTAGGCTTCAAATATTGACTTGAAGATAATGGGCAGCCAATGTTTTGTTTCTACAGTGGAATGTTAATGGATACAAGGTTATTTGTCATATGCATATAGACCAGGGGTGGGCAATTATTTTGGCCAAAGGGCCACATTGGGCTTTAGATTTGTAATTAATGGGGCAGGGCATTAAGTCAACTGGTGAATGGGGGTTGATGCTGGTAAATTGGCAAGTTTCAAACCAGTAACCCCCTTTCTTCAGAGGACATGTTAATATGCAGGGTTAAAAGGGAGGGATTTGTACTTCATTAATACAACATATTTGATAAATCAGGCCTATGATCTAAATCACCTTGGCTAAATAAGAAATTATTCTATTTTGTGAAGGCTCCACGGGCCGGATTAAATGGCTCAACAGGCTGCATGTGGCCCCCAGGCCTGGTATAGACCCTTTCTGGGCCTACGTCACAATTCCATGAGTTGAGTTTTGGAGGCAGAAAATCGTCTGTTCTGATAGACATGGCTGTAAAATTGACAACTTTCCCCATCTTAGAAAATTGCTTGTTCATCATAATATAATGCAAGAATCTGTTTTATTACACGATATGATTAACAAACAACAAAATATGTGTCCACCAACATGATTGGACGAGTACCCAAAGTTCAGAGACAGTAGAGCTAGCATAGGTGGCTAGATCTGCTGGATAACGTAGTGATAGGATGGGTGGGGTAGGGGGTACCGTAGCACCAACAAGGAGCACCCAAGAGCAATAGGGGAACATCCCATTACTGGCATATACATGTATGGCATGTATATGTGTATGAACGGCTTGAACTATAGGGCTGCATTGTATTGAGGATGGTGGACATGGGACAGAATTCCTCACTGAATCTCAGGAGACTGTTGTGGGCCTAATTATATAAAACACAGAGGAACACAGCTGTCCAATCAATTGCCTGTGTGAAATACACACATGGCAAGGTGCTCATGGGAGTCTTCTGTTCCGAGCATGTGTGCAGTTCCTACCGGTAACGTGTGTGCTGCAAACACCTTTCGGCCATCGTCGGTACGGTAGCTCTGTCCTGGTAGTCCGCCACGCGCCGTGAGCGATGCTTTTGTGGAGGCGAGAGAGCCCAGAGCACACACGCAATTAGGTCTGGCCTCGGCCATTGGGGAGGTCATCAGGGGAGCTTGTTTGCCAGGGCCAGCGTAAGATGTGTGCTGCGTCTTCATGTTTGCCTCACCTAATTATAAGCACAGGGAATGTAGCGTGTGAGCTTGTGTGTGTTTCTTTGAAGAAGTGCAAGCAGCCGTGCTGGTCGGATTGCTCAGCCCCATAAACACTGAATTAACACGCCGGTCTGAGAGAGAACACTGCTTTGCATTTTTCACCGCCATCCACGTCGTTTTTCTTTTTTAAACTATGTTAATTCTTTCATCAAGGTGTAGAGCTGATGTATGAAGGCAGAAAAATAAAATTAAAATAAAAAAAAAATAATACAAATCCAGGTCACTTTTCTGGCAGATTTTAAAATATCAAGATTTCCATAAAAAGACTTATTAAACATAGAGACACATCAGTCCTCCTTTAAAAGCCCTACAAGCAACAGTCATTGAACAACAGAACACCACCTAATTAATGCAATTCAATACGCTAATTATAAATATGTCTGGTGATGAACCCTTGTGAATCGCAGCTCTAACACATTCTGCGGATACACAAAGCCCTTTCATCATATCGATCACCTCATCATTTGAAGGTTGCTGGGGGATTTATTTATTTATTTATTTATTTGATTTATTTATCTATTTGTATATATTATTTATTTATTTATTTATTTATTTATTTTTTCCGCTGGCTTGAAGGAGTGAAATCGAGAACAAAGTGACGGGGCCCGAGGCCTTCAGCTCAAGCTCCAGATGACCGCTAGCCACATTTTGCACTGGCTGAGTGGGCAGGGAGGAAGAAGCGCTCCGATGTTTTTTTAGGGTCAAGTGGAGCCAAGCACAGGGGCCAACCAACCGAGCACTGAGCGTGGGCGTTCCAGAAATAAAATATAAAAATATAAATATAAATATAAAATGAAATAATAAATAAATAATACAGACATAAACTGAAAAAAAAAAAAAAGATTTTCAATGGAAGCACAATACACAGCATGCTCATTTGAACTAAGTATTACTGTAGGGTGTGATGAACTTGACAGGGACCCGTTCTGAAAAGGCTATCGAACAGACGTAGCAGTGGACGTCACCCTCTCCAATTCCGAGTGCATTACGTCCACCGGGCATGAACATTCAGTGCACAAGTGCCACCAAGGAAATGACATCACTGGTAAGTAGCTCATAAAGGCAATGACTTTACCTCGCTTGACATCCTGTTTCTTATTTTACCAAACTCCTTCTTTTTCTCCACATCGACGCCTGAGGACGCACGGCCATGGACAATGTGATCCAGATCAAATTTGTACGTCGTGATCCGCGATTCTGCCGCCGTTTTGACTTGACACAAAGCTTGCTGATGTCATTGCCCATGCCAGAAAGGCGCGTTGCCTTACTCAGCGGAAAGCATGATGGGGTCATGTCCTGCTGTCTGTAGTGGGGAGCAGCATAGCAGGATATGACATCACTGGAGGCCATCGAGACGTACCATGGGAGGCACAACTATATCCATCTCTGTGACTAAGCCATGTCAATATGCGTGTGTGTGTGTGTGTGTGTGAGAGAGAGAGAGAGAGAGAGAGAGAGAGAGAGAGAGAGAGAGAGAGAGAGAGATTTTCACATGCTGTACACACACATAAACTCACAGTGAGTCGGTGACCATGTGGTATACTGGCCATACGGAAGGATGTCAAAAAATTCCAAAGCTACCCAATGTACGCCGGCTCAGCACATTGTAGTGCAAAAGGCAACGTAAATACACTCACAACAAAACAAACACAGAGACACACACACACACACACACAAACTCCGAGCATGACACAATGGCAGGTGTGTTTACTGAGCTGCCGGTTACAGTGATGGGCATGAAAGCAGTTCAAAGAGGAGAGACAGAAAAAGAGAGAGAGGGAGAGAGAGAGAGAGAGAGAGAGAGAGAGAGAGAGAGAGAGTTGAAAGAGAGAGAGAGATCTCAAGCCCCTGAGGAACAGAAGCACTGTGCAAACATAATGAAAGCACATCCCTACTTATCATTTATTCTCACACACACACACAAACACACACACACACACACACACACACACACAAACAACAACGGGAAAAAATGCTTTGTGTACGAGAGCAAAGCCTTTGGGATGATTGCATGTTTTCATTCTGGCCCTTCCAGCCAGAGAAGCGAATGAAATGATCGCTCAGGATGATGAATGGGGGAAATGGGAGGGACAGAGCCTTTTGGGTGGATGTTTGCTCTCCCTCCATTTGATCCCTGTTTCCCTTCTTCCTGTTTTGGTGATCTGACAGTACTCCGTCCAGCCAGAGACAGTCAAGCACTCCTGTGTTATACTCTTTGTGGCGTAATTACTAAAGAAACAAACAAACCAAAAAAAAATAAATAAATAAAAAAATCTTGGTTTTGATTTGTTTTCAAGCTTCACTGAAGTCTTTTTTTAACAAGAGCTCAAAGTGATGCCCTTGAGCTGTTGCAAATACAATCTGAAGAGGAACGTTTCAATATTATGCGGCGAAGAGCAAATTCATCACAAACATGAATGATTCTACAGTCGTAGTTCTCAAGGCCTTGGGTGTAGGGTTATTGATTTTAACATTAAAGGAGATAGTTCATTATTTACTTAAGGTTTCGTGCGGAGGCACTCGATGGACAGCAAATTGCCTTTATCTTTACACGTTCGTTGTATGTCAACACGGTCCCCAAGGTTTCGCTTCACTGTCACATTACCAGTTAATGCCATAGCATATTTGCTTGTTAAGTCAACACTAAATGCTCTATCGAATCGGAATATATTGTGAATTTACTTCACTTTATATGAGAACTGTTATCTGTTTGCCAGTTCTCACCCGACCCCTTCTTTTCACTACTGCTGTCTCGAAGTCTGTATTGATGCTGTCTGCTGAATAATTTAAATAACTCTTCCAAAACATTCTTGAGTA
Source organism: Sardinella longiceps (assembly GCA_027497455.2). NCBI lineage: Eukaryota > Metazoa > Chordata > Actinopteri > Clupeiformes > Clupeidae > Sardinella > Sardinella longiceps. Next base: position 10,321,226 of record JAODXP020000032.1, on the reverse strand, counting down.
CAGTACAGCAAAAAAAAAAAAAAAAAAAATAGACGTGTAGCTGAGGTGAAGGAAGTGTTTATCACTATTTGTAGGAGTTGCATGCTTGAAAGGGAGGAGAATAGTGTGTGTGTGTGTTGAGTGTGTGTGTGTGTGTGTGTGTGTGTGTGTGTGTGTGTGTGTGTGTGTGTGTGTGTGTGTGTGTTTACAGTGTGAAGCTGGCAACAGGGCAGCGTAGAATAGGATTGTGCATGGCTCTGAATGCATGTTGAGTATCCGCGGAGAGAGTCTATTGACACTCCTGGCAGTAGGCACCGAAATGGGCATTGATGCCTTGTGTGAGGCTGGGAGGCGGGGAGAAGTGGTGCCACGGTGCCTGAGGGCCATCTGGGTGGGCCCGAGGCCTCGACGGGAGAGAGAAAGGACTGAATCCCTGTCTGTCTGCCACCCTGCCTCCCTGCCGTCAACAACCCAAGGTCATGAATATGCATGGGCGCGCTTTTCATAAATAGTCTCTCACTGAGACACTGTGACTCACTGGCTCTTAATTGCTGGTGGCAAATCACTCTCCTTTTTCTTCGGTGGCTTTTATTCTCTCTCTCTCTCTCTCTCTCCCTTATTCTCTCTCTCTCTCTCTCTCTCTCTCTCTCTCTCTCTCTCCTTCTGTCTTGGTTCTCTTACTGTCTTTCTCTTTCATTCATATGCTCACTCTGCCTCTCTGGTGGCAAACCTTTTCATTGCCCCCAATGATTCACCTCCCTCCCTCTCTCTCTCTCTCTCTCTCTCTCTCTCTCTCTCTCTCTCTCTCTCTCTCTCTCTCTCTCTCTCTCTCTCATTCTGTGCATCTATCATCCATCCCTCTGTTCCCTTGGCTCTGACTATAAAAGGCCAGGGATGTTTCAGTGGCGCCCAACAGTGCCAATATAGCCAGAGGGGTTATCAGGCCCATCCCAGTGGGTGCCACGTTCTCCTCCACCCCTCTCCCACCCGCCCACCCACCCACCCAGCACATTATGAGTGTGGCACAGCACAGCACCCACTGCCAGCCAGGTGGTCATGTGGTGCTTAACCTGGCTGGGTCAGACCTTAAGATGGCCGTCTAGGGAAGGAAGGACGAGGCCAGCCGTGGGGCTTGATGCTCAGCCCTTGCTAGGTATTTTTTCCCCCTCAACGGTGCCTTCCAGGGGCGATGGTGGCACAGTTGGTAGAGGTGCCGTTCGGCAACCGGAGGGTTGCAGGTTCGAGCCCCACTCTGCCTGAACCCATCGAGGTGTCCTTGAGCAAGATGCCTAACCCCAGATTGCTCCCGGTGAGCAGGTTGGTGCCTTGCATGGTTGCCTCTGCCACCGGTGTGTGAATGGGTGATTGTGAGGTATAGCGCTTTGAGTGCTCGTAGGAGTAGATTTTATTTTTTTACCATTTACCATTTCCAGGCAGCGCTGTACTATACCCTCGGTTGAGGGGGTTAGGGTTAGGAATAGGGTAAAGGTAGTGCCTTTCAGGCTGTGCTGCTTGGAAGTTGCCGTTGGGGGCAAAACGCTCCATTGAGCCTTTCATCAGACCGTAGGGAGAGGAACCAGGGCCGTCGCAACAAGGCAGGCAAACCAGGCAATTGCCTGGGGCCCCAGGCTGAAAGGGGCCCCCAAGATTGACTGTTTAATCATTTTAGTAGTTAAGTTGGTGGTGTTTTTCAACAAAAAATGACTTTAAATTGGAGTTAGACAACTGTACAATACAAATAATTATACTGATGGTGTTTGAAAATTATAACAATGTGGTTCATGTAAGTATTTACGGGGAGTGAAGCGCCCCCAAGTCCTGTTTGCTTGGGGCCCCCTAAGTACCTTGAAACGGGCCTGAGAGGAACTACAGTAGGCACACCACTCCTCCATTCACAGTGCCTTCAAGCACTCTATTAGTGTTAGCATGGTCAATTTACAACTATTTTTAAACCTAAAGGTTTCATCGCTACTAAGGGGCCAAAAAACTAAAGGGCGTAAGTGACATTTTAGTCAAAATTGAGCTATTGATTGAATTATTAAATTATGAAAGTAAAATGTTAATACATTTAGAGTTATTCAACAAAAACTAAAGGTGTGAACATACAGCAGTTATGACCAGAAGGGACAACTGCATTTTGACTAAAAGATATATTATCCATTAAGTGTTGTGTCAGCTATCTGTGCCAATAAATGTACTATAAAATAGGTCAGAGCAAAATATAGTCATTTTGTTTTGGCTCTCCTGTAAAGTTGGTGAAATGTCACTTGCACTCTGGTTCTCATAAATTATCATGTCATAATACACAGTAGTTAAAGTGGGATTTAGCAGGAGGGGGAACTCTCATATTTTGTGTCGGCACAAACAAAGAAAAATGTATAGAAGAAGAATGGGATGATATTGTTCATTTATCTGAGGTGCCGGTACTGTGTACCCCCCAGTCAGCTGCAAAGACATTGAAGATGCACTGAGAAATAGGCAACATGTGCAAGGATTCAAACATGTATTTTGTAAACTGATGGAAGCGCTCTGTGGAGTGGATTCAGGTCTAGAGTTCCTCCATAGTTTAGTGAAAAGCTGATGTCATTTTACATAACCCTATTAATGTAATAGATAAATAAATCACAGTAAAAACATGAAAGAGGTAAACAATATCTATGCAACAGCAATGTGGCACCACTACCATGGCAGCATGTTAGAGCGATAATGGAAGGCTCTCCTGAGTGCATGTGAGTAACACACACACACACACACACACACACACACACACACACACACACACACACACACACACACACATAATTGTCCCTTAGATAGAACCCCTCCATTACATTACGGTCTCTAATTCGATCGAATTAACTGAAGAAACATAGATAGGATATTTGCACTGAAATACAACATTTTTAAGTAACTACAATGTAATTACATTGGTATTACAATTGCCCATGAAAGATATTGTCAGAAGAGACTGATTATGCAATTTGCATTATTTAAACTACAACCCAGAGGTAAATGCTTATTTAATTGATCATCATTTCCTGAATTATCACAACGAGCTCGATGTGTATCAAGATGATCTTCCATTTCATGCCGTAAAGGCCTTTTAATGGCATGGGTTAGGGACTTTATGATCCAGCCATAAAGTGTTCAGCTGGAGAAGTGAGTCTGAAAATAGACCGTATCAGTGAGGAGTCACAAAGTGGGGAAAGCCTGTGTGTGTGTGTGTGTGTGTGTGTGTGTGTGTGTGTGTGTGTGTGTGTGTGTGTGTGTGTGTGTGTTGCACGCTGAGATGTGTGTGTCTGTGTGTAGGACATTCAGAGGCATTGAGGCAGTGTTGGTGTGGGTCAAAGTGTGATATGTGATACAGAAAGTATCAGTGCGCGCATGTGTGTGTGTGTGTGTGTGTGTGTGTGTGTGTGTGTGTGTGTGTGTGTGTGTGTGTGTGTGTGTGTGTGTGTGACAGCAAGTAGCACCGGAGGGACAGAAAGACAGAGAGACCTGCTGTGGATGTGGTTGAAGGAGCTCCCGGCTGCCAGCCAGCCACCACACAGCCAGAGACACAGAAGGATGGTGGAGGCACACACACACACACACACACACACACACACACACACACACACACACACACACACACACACACACACACACACACACACACACACACACACACACACATCACACACACACACACACACACACTCACTACACACACACACACACACACACACACACACACACACACACACACACACACACACACACACACACACACACACACACACACACACACACACACACACACACACACACACACACACACACACACACACACACACACACACACACACACACTCACACTGGTCGAGGCAGTGGGGGGGTATTTCTTCTATCTCAGCCCTGTCTGCTCCAGGCACAAATCCCCCCCAATTGATTCTAGTGACCTCAGCCCTCAGCCCTGGGCCTGGGCCTGGGATTGGATGAGCACTCAAGGAGCCTAAAGGACTGTCAGACATGGTGGTAGTGCTGGTGGAGGTGTGTGTGTGTGTGTGTGTGTGTGTGTGTGTGTGTGTGTGTGTGTGTGTGTGTGTATGTGTGTGTGTGTATTATGTGTGTGTGTGTGTGTGTGTGTGTGTGTGTGTGTGTGTGTGTGTGTGTGTGTGTGTGTGTGTGTGTGTGTGTGTGTGTGTGTGTGGTGGTGTGGTGGGGGTTTAGACGTTGTGAGATCTGAGGGAATAGTGGGGGTGGTAGTGCTGGTGGTGTGTGTGTGTGTGTGTGTGTGTGTGTGTGTGTGTGTGTGGTGTGGTGGGGTTTAGACGGTGAGATCTGAGGGAATAGTGGGGGTGGTAGTGCTGGTGAGTGTGTGTGTGTGTGTGTGTGTGTGTGTGTGTGTGTGGTGTGTGTGGGGGGGTTAGACGTTGTGAGATCTGAGGGAATAACTCTGTTTTTTTGGAAAGATGGGGGTGGGGGTAGGGGAAGGGATATAGGGGTGGCTGTGGGAGCCATGCAGGAAGTGAAGAGAGAGAGAGAGAGAGAGCAGGGGTGACACATGACATAGCGGCAGAGCTGGGGAGAGGAGATATGTTTCCACCGGGTCTGCAACGCTCTGTTTCCTCTCAAGGGGGAGGTGAGCCATGCAGGCAGGAGAGAGCGAGAGAAGGGGGAAAGTATGATGAGTGTGTGTGTGTGTGTGTGTGTGTGTGTGTGTGTGTGTGTGTGTAAGTGAGTGTGTGTGTGTGTGTGTGTGTGTGTGTGTGTGTGTGTGTGTGTGTGTAAGTGAGTGTGTGTGTGTGTGTGTGTGTGTGTGTGTGTGTGTGTGTGTGTGTGTGTGTGTGTGTGTGTGTGTGAAGATAGTAAAGGGAGGGTTTTGGTGAGAAGAGGCAACAGTGTGAGAAGGATGCTCGGGGATCAGCTTTGTTCTTCAGGGAGGAAGAACAAAATTGTAGTTGGGCAGGTGATTCACCTTGGTGATAGATGATGTAACCCCAGGAAGGAGCTCAGAATGTTCTCCTTTTTTATCTGAAACACACACACACACACACACACACACACACACACACACACACACACTTTAACACAGGATTTCTGCTGGCCCTAACTCCATTCTTTGAGACACTGTCCAGACTGTTCACATTCATTTTGTCCCATCTTTGCAAATACATTGAGACTAAAGGGGGAAAAAAACAAAAACAAAAAAACAAAAACCCCACTCCATACTCCGTGTTCTCATCAGATGCTATGTTATCTCGCCATCTGCTTTAGGCGCTGCCTCCAATCTGAGATTCCACCTCCTCCCTGTCGGGAGAGGAGACGGAGAGGAGCTAGCTATCGCTCTCATCAAAACATGCTAATGAATCTCCATCCTCGACTCCCACCGCGTACACAAAACGGGCAAATGGCTCGCCGCACCGAATGCTCTGCCCACACACACACACACACACACACATAAACACTCAAACATGAACATACACACACACCCTCATAATCACATACACACACACACATTCACACATGAACACACAAACATGAACATACACACACCCTCATAATCACATGCAAACACACACACGCACACACACACACAAACATGAACAGGCAGAGACACACATACTCACACATACGCACAGTCAGCAGAAGGGGTGAAGAGAGAGAGAGAGAGAGAGAGAGAGAGAGAGGGAGATGAGTTTCATGTTCGTTAGCGAGGCCCTGTTGATTGACATAATTACACCCCGGAGCCCACCGAAGAGGGAGGGTAATGCCGTAATATGGGGCCCAGCCGCCAATGATTCATACCGGCATTTAGCCATTTGTCATTAGCTTTTGCTTCAGCAAACCACAGGAATCGCATCCATCGCCTCCTCATCAGCGTAGCGTAGGGATGGCGCCTCATGCTGAAGCCATCAGAAAAACAGCTTCCTGCCGCACCTATTATGTAGGTTTAGTCATCTTATGTTTATTGTTTATATTGCTTGTTTATATGTGTGTGTGTGTGTGTGTGTGTGTGTGTGTGTGTGTGTGTGTGTGTATGTGTTTGTTTTAAATTGCTGGTGTGTATTTATGATGTGTATCCATTTGTTGCAAGGTGCTCAGAAATTGCGATCAATAAGCAATTGCATGTGTACTACATAACCTTAAGATTGCTTTTACAAATGCATCCTTTCATGTGTGTGTGTGTGTGTGTGTGTGTGTCTGTGTGTGTGTGTGTGTGTGTGTGTGTGTGTTTATGTTTGTATCTGTGCTTGTGTGGGTGGGTGGTTGTAGCTGTAGCAAGGTATGTATCTATTCTACATATGTGACCCTTTGTGTAGGAATTACACGGTTCAATGGTTGCTTGAGGAGATGTGTTTGTGGAGAGGGCTTGCCAGCACGGTGTTGTATCATAGATAATGCAGTGTGCTGGCAAAGATGTCCTCATCTCCTCACAGTCAGTGTTGTCGTGGCAAAATAAGAGATGGGTAAACTATGAATTTTTGATGGTAAAAACTCAACGGTAAACCTTTACCGTACGCTCTCACAGGATCTCGCGGGTACTGTTACATTTACAAAACCAAATAAAAACAATAGAAGAGGGGGGGTTTGGGGGGCTCCCCTTGTTTGATTGTTTAGAGGTATTTATAAGTAGGTTGTTTGACATTGTTACTAGGCAACCGACATAACGGTGATATTTCAACGTCATTTCCGGCCACCAGGCTTTACCGTTTAGTCCTCACCATTTTTGAACACTGCAAAGTGGGCCTCAGTATGCAAAATCAGATGTTTAAAAAGACAGTCAGAACATGTTTGATGATGGTATTAATTTTTAAATTAGGATAATTCAATGGGATTTGGCCATGTTAAAAGTTGTATTTGGTGTATAAACTCTGTTAAGAGGTGGACAATTTTTGATAAAATTTCAAAAATTTGAGAGGTGGGTAAATTGCGTTTACTTGCGTCTAGTTGCCACTACATCCCTGCTCACATTGTCTTGTGTGTCCTCACATGTACTCCACACAGAATTGCTGGGATAAAATAGGGCTGGCAGCATGGATGCGTGCAAGACGATGTTGGGAAAAAGAGAACGCACAAAAAGGAGAGGAGAAGAGGGGAGAGAGAGATAGAGAAAGAAACAGAGAGAGGGGGATTCCCATTGGATGCCGGATGAATTATGTAAATACGTTTTCAAACAGATGCTGGAAGTCTCATAAAAAACAAAGATGGTCTCAGAGCATTTTCAATTTGACTTTCAGCATCTGATCAAAAGCCAAAGTGAATAGAAAATGTCAAGCGAAAAATGCATCCTGGCTGGAATTCAATATTTTAACAGGAATACATTTCAGATGGAATGAAACTCCTCAGTAGCAAGCAAGCTTGTTACGCACCTACTACAAGAGCTAACTAAGAAATGTAGCTCAGTAATATTGTAATCATTTCTGAAAGAGTACTTGCAGGCTTTGCTGGGATGACTTTGTATTGTAATTATTTCATAATTGATGGACTCACTATTCTAAGTCCCTGACAAAAACAGGCATTTTTTTCAACACTACAAAAATATTGATTGCAAAAAAGCTATGGTGACAGGGGCTTTGTGAATACATACATACTTTCAACAGATACATGAGGTGCCATATCCTAGGTGGATTATGGTGTTGTAACAAGCAAGTAATGAGCATGCATTGATGCATAAAGAAGTAAAATTATGTATTTGAGCTATTTGGTGAATTATATCGATCAGATCACATGTGCAAACCCCCAGCACCCCCCCCCCCCCAAACATAC
>JAODXP020000032.1:10293495-10308495 GCA_027497455.2 Sardinella longiceps | reverse complement strand
TCTCTCTCTTTTCTATTTTTCTCTTTCTCTCTATCTCTCTCTCTCTCTCCCACTCTCTCTTTCATCTCCCTGTCAGCCGATGGATGCACACAGCTTGCATGCACACACACTTGCGCAGCTGCACACACACACACACACACACACACACACACACACACACACACACACACACACACACACACACACACACACACACACACTCGCAGACTCTTGCATCAAGTTAAAGCAGTCAGTAAATGCTCTGGTTGGAAATCAATTCACATTTGATGCTAATTCAATTTGACAAAGTGGCAAGGAACCATGAATAAATAAATAAATAATGAATTAAATAAAGAAATGAAATCTGAGAGCCAGAAAAAGAAAAGAGGTTCCCGATATCATTCATTCATGGCCTCGGCAGCAGCACCTCACGGCAGGCTCTCTCTCGTTCCTGGCGATGAAAAGTCAAAACTAACATTAGCAGGCCTGTGATGTAATATATTCTTTTATATGAGACTGCGAGTTTCCGCCAAAGCAGACACATTGAGTAACGTTTCTAGAAAAGGATTGACTGTTTGGGTCAGATCTGTGCTGATCTGCGGAGTACAATATTATGGGTAATGAGGAAGGCGGGGGGGGGGGGGGGGGACCCCTCAGGGACATGATGATGGGGTTTATTTTTAAGACCTGACCCATTTTAAACAGTAAAAGAGGCTTTGTTACCGCTCGCTAACTGAACTTCTGGACAGTAGGCTAGGCTATCCTTAACTCGTCAGTGTGACACACCCACGGATTGCCGTTTCGAAATGGAGGTTGGAGGGTTGACTGTACACAGCATTCTTGCTCTAGATTCCTTTCTCTATTTCTGTTGTGTGTGTGTCTCTCTCTCTCTCTGTGTGTGTGTGTGTGTGTGTGTGTGTGTATTTTCCTCCCTAAATTCTGAATGCTAACAGTAACCTCAACTGACTTAGTTCCAGGACCGTGGCTGGGTTACCATGGTGATTCCATCACCTCATCTGTGCTTGTCACGCTCACAGAAGAGGAGACTCTGGCTGATGTGTTAGTGGGAGGGAGTGAGAGAAAGAGAGAGAGAGAGAGAGAGAGAGAGAGAGAGAGAGAGAGAGAGAGAGAGAGAGAGAAAGAAAGAGAGAGGGAGAGAGCAAAAAAAAGCAAGAAAAAAAAACCCCGATCTCAGTTCAGCTTGTCGTTCTCCGTCAATGAGTTTAAACAAACATGCCCTCCAGGTAATCGCCGTGGGGGGGCCACCGTGGCATGGGTGCAGTGGACCTTAGGCTCTGGAAGATTCCGTTGCAGAGGACTGACCGCCCGCCCGCCCACCTGAGCACGGGAGTCGGCAGCGGCGGCGTTCACGAGGCCAGAGAGGGGAGACGTTGATGAATGGGGTGGAGAGAGATCGAGTGAACTCGCCGGCTTTGCTGGAGATGCTGTGTGGAAGGTGGGCACTGATGCGTGTGGAGGCGGGGTGGAGAAAAGCAAGTTTTGCTCGCTTTTCAAAACTCATTTAGCCTGGCTGCCTTCCCCCCCTCTGGCCTACATCGAGCTCCGTCCCTCTCTCTCTCTCTCTCTCTCTCTCTCTCTCTCTCTCTCTCCTGTTCTCTCTATCTCTCTTGCTCTCACTTCACGTCTGGCACCACTCTTCCCCCTGCCGAGCAGAACATTCCGGATGAGTCGCTGCCCTCCCACCTTGAGGTAAAAGATTCGACTCCATCCTGCATAAACTCCCCCAAAACAACAGAGGGAAAGCCAGTAAAAGGGAGAGAGAGAGAGAGAGAGAGAGAGAGAGAGAGAAACAGCAAAGGAGAGATAACAGGAGAAGAGAGAGAGAGAGAGAGAGAGAGAGAGAGAGAGAGAGAGATAAGCAAAGGAGAGATAGGAGAAAAGAGAGAGAGAGAGATGGAAATAAAGAGAAAGGAAGAGAGAGAGAGAGAGAGAGAGAGAGAGATGGAGGTTTGAAGCAAAGAGCATTGAGTGGCACAGGGGAGGGTCGTCAGATAAAAGACTGCGAGTCCCTGGTGCGGTGCGTGGTAGATAGGCACATCTGAAAACCGCCCTGACATTTCCAGTGAAGAGTCTCTCTCTCTCTCCGACAGAAAGCCTATTGACATGTAAGGGATGCCCCCTGTGGGTTGCTGTTGTTTTACAGGCACCCGGCGAAACAGGCCTCGCTCGCTCGCTCACTCGCTTGCTTGCTTGCTAGCTCGCTCGCTCGCCGACAAAGGCCACACGTCTTGTGTCTGGCCTTTCAGAAAAGACGTTTCTTTATTCGGATCATTATTTATTTTCTTTGTAGGTGCCAATCAGAGAACGGGAAATTGACAGGAGGCGAGGAGAAGATCGTCGGGAGATCGTTGTCTGTGAGCAGCATGCATACATGTTTGTGAGTGTGTGTGTGTGTGTGTGTGTGTGTGTGTGTGTGTGTATGTGTGTGTGTGCATCTGCAGGTGTGTAAGTGCACGTCTCGAATCCCAAACACAATTGTCGAGGCGGCGTGCACAGTGAATACAGACAAGTGGAGAAGGTGGAAAACAGCTGTTGTTTTCTTTGGCTCTCTGACTCCAGGACAGCCGAGTTGAGCTCCATCATCCCAGCCCAACACCCCGGGGCCCCTCACACAGTACGAGCCAGTCGGAGACGAAGCAATGTCAGGTCACGCCGTCGACTTCTCTTGGCCGAAAAAAAAATTGTGCAGTGCAGACAGACAGACTAGCCTGTAGACTTTCTCTCTCTCCGTCTCTCTCTCCCTCTCTCTCTCTCTCTCTCTCTCTCTCTCTCTCTCTCTCCCTCCTCTCTCTCTCTCTCTCTCTCTCTCTCTTTCTCTGCTGCTGCTACTGCTCAAGTAGCTCCATGCTCTTACTCTCTCTCTCCTCTCGTTTCCTTTCCATATTTTCACTGGCTCTGAAAAAAAGGCTGAAGAGAAAACGCGACAAATGTGCTTGGCTGACTGCTTCAGCTCATGCTACCGTAGCCCTTTCTTGTGTGTGTGTGTGTGTGTGTGTGTGTGTGGGGTGGTTGAATATGTCTCTCTCTGTCTGTCTGTTTGTCAGTGGGGACAGTGCCCAAGCACACGCCACGGCAGGTTTGTCCATAACAATGGCCACAACAAAAAGGGCATCTGCCACGCTGTACTGGGATCAGCCAAGCAGGGGACTATGGTGCTTAGGTGGATCACATCTCCTGTACACTGGGCTGGCAGCAGCTCTTGTCCGTGTGCCATATTATGTGTGCAATCACGCCAGGAATAATTGGAAGTGTGGGGGAGAATACCAAATGCGGTATTGAGGGATGGGGAGAGAGAAAGAGGTTGATCAAGAGAAAGAGAGAGACAGAGAGAGAGAGAGAGAGAGAGAGATATAAGAAGAAGAAGAGAAGAAGAAGAGAGGAGGACAGACCAGAAGGAAATCTAAAGCCTGGCCAAGCCAAGGTGTCTCTGTCCAGTCCAAGTGCTGTGCTGCCTGTGCTGCTGTTTGGCGTTGTTCTAATTAAAAAGAACAACATGAGGGATCCCTGCCGCCACCGTCGTCTGCCTCTGCCACAGTCTGCTCTGCTCTGCGCTTGGCTTAATTACATGCTGGGCGCGGGGCAATAATAATTGAAGTGCGCCTGCACATACGTCTTAATGAGGGAGAGCGACGGAGGCTCACGGCGCCGGCATTCCCCTATGATCTACTCCAAAAACACACACACACACACACACACACACACACACACACACACACACACACACACACACACACACACAGAGACTGCACACACACACACTCACCCTCATGAGTCACACAGCATTCATTCGCAATTAGCAGCCCATGCCTGATGGATGGATGGCAATCGAGGAGGATTTGTAAAAAAAAAAAAAACAAGCATTGAGAGATCAAATCAGTCACTCAGCCATTGGATGGGCCTGGACCCTAGTGGTATTACTTGGAGGATTTGTTAGACGTATCATATAGTGGACGAGGAGTGGAGTGGTGCACAAGCTGGATTTGAATGAGGCTGTAATAATATGGTGACCATATGCTGTGCTTCTCCTGGGTGGTAGCAGGGAGCAGCTGCATCATCTGTCCTGTTGTGCAACATTGCCATCTGCTGGCTGCTCTTCGATGAAAAATAAAAACAACAGATTGGTATTTTTTTGAGGGAGTAAACATGAACAAAACCTGCAGCTGCTGTCTACTGCACTCACACATGCTGGAGTTTGGAATTCTAGGAACCACTGCTTAACTTCTATATAACAAAAAAAATAAACATTAGGCTATAGCATTGCAAAGCATTGCCCACCTATGAGGATCTGCCATTTAAAAGCAATAGGTGCTGTGGTGCCATTGGTCACGACATGGTGGTAAGAGCTAACAGTAAACAGAATTAGTCAAATTAGTTGGCCTGTGACTGTCTTGGCAACAAGTCATTGTTATTTTTGCAAATATGTAAGGACTCCTTATGAGCTTAATAAAGATGAAGTGGTCAAATCATAAGGAGTGAAGAATTTATGCACCCAGGCATTACCATTGACAACAAAATGTCATTGTGAAATATCACCATAATAAAGCATGCCATTCACGCCCACTGCATTTACAGATAAAAGATGGCTGCGCTGCTATGTACTGGTCAACCTGCAACATCACTTATCACCACTGGGTGGTGCACTACGGCAGCAGTTCTACCATCATGCGCTGAATGACAATGGTGCACTCACTGGCAAGTTAACATTTCAGCCCCCTTTCTGTAATGATCACAGCACGCCCTTAATATAATTCATTAGCTTTAGTTATATTCCCTCTGTCTTCAATAAAATCATGCAGCTCATCAAGCCAACACAGATGGTCCAATCTTTTTTGACTGTATAAATTAGCTACTAAATTCTTTTTGTAAGAGCAAGACAAAAAGTGGTTCGCTTCCCTTCACCAGACAGATCCATAGGGCTAATTTATATCTTCGTATCTCGTTATAGGCTAGGTGTCCCGCGTGTGGACTGTTAAATTGGAGTTAAACTGGCAGCCTCCCGATTCTAGGGCTAAATCTATATAGAGAGTTTATGAAATCAGCAATTTGAGGTTCATACGATTGAATGAGGCCTAATTATCCACAATAGCATTTGGGGTGAGAGAAGGAACAGTTCGTTTAATTTCCGCAAAGTGTACTTCTCCCATTCAATGACTGGAAAATTAATGGCTTTGCCTCTCAATCTTCAAATTAAAACATCCTCCCAGGATCAAATAGGCCCATGCGCCGCTGTGGGCTTAATAGCATCCGATACTTCAGATAGACTTACACACGTAGGCCTACAGAGAGCGAGAGAGACAGACAGAGAGAGAGATAGAGAGAGACAGTCGTAAGTTACAAAGATGATGTCGATCAAATTACATCGGATCAATGGCGCTAAGAAGCCAATATGCTCGGCGTGAGGCGGTCTTTGGCACGTGACAAATGAGAGCATTATGCAGTTATCATAAAAAAGAAGCTTCCTAGGACCCTCCTCCCTTCGGCCCTCTCCTCACGTCTTCAAGGCCCGCTGAGGGGGATGATTTGTAGGATCATCATCACCTGCAGGATGTGGCTTCACCTTCCTCTTTCCTCCCGCCCACCCCTGGGTGACCCGTGTGATGGAGTGTCCGTTGAGGCCATCCTGTACTTCCTGTGACAAATCTCCACATTGATTTCCCCCTCGTTACCACTTCTGGGAGGAAACAGAGACACACATGCTGATCAGACTGTTTCAGGGGCTCTAATTCAAGCCAGCTCTCCTCCTCCATGGCCTTCTTTCCATCCGCATCACAGAGGTATCTGCATAGCCTACTGTAGAATCATAGAACCAGCCACTGATGCAGCTGTCTAATGTTTATATCTTATTTGTTTATTGTAGCTAATTAATTGTGCATTGTGTAGATATGTGTGTATATTGTCTCTAATTGTACAGCATATGTCTGTATATGTGTCTACTAAATGTATTCTCGGCCTAGTACACGTTCAATGTTAAGTGTAGTTATGCAAGTAGGCTATAATAAAACCGATTGATCAGACCTAATCTTATAGCCTTATGTTAGGCCTAACCACTCTGGGAAACACAAAGGGAAATACAAGTGATGATTATGATTGCACAGAACGGAACATTTTGTGTAATGTATAGAGCTGATTCAAATGACTTTATTAAGCTTAACATAATATGCAAAGGGGAAAGACTGAAAGCTAACATTCAATTGAAATTGGCCTGCAATAACAGCTAACGCAGCAATGGTAATTCAACACTATGACCTCGTGTGAAAGAGGCCTATTGGCCTTCAAGGCTTCCATGTGGGGATTGAGTCAAAGGTGAGGCCCTACTCAAACAATGTGACTCTATCTTTTAAAAAAAAAAAAGACAAACAAACAAGCGCAGTTTGTAAAGAATATAAAATAGTGCAGAAAAGCAATCTTTATCCGCATGCACCTTCACCATAGGGCCAATGGCCTGAAAGCAGCTATGGTTTCGATGTTGACCCACTTCAGAAACGTTAACATAATTAGTTAGCTTTTATCACTGTGGGCAATGTAGATTGCCATTTGACTAATTATATTGGCGCTCGACACAACCAACACATAAATTAAATGCCTAATGCATGATGGCCTCTTAACACGCTCAAGTAAGTGTCTGTTGCTTTCCCGCATAATTTATTGTGAGATCTACCAGCGCTCTTCCTTTACAGTCCTAATGAAATCCGACGGAAATCTGCTATTGATTTTGCCGTTATGCACCCCATTGATCCACTTTGTTCAATGACACAGGCTGTTTTCTTTATTAAACAAGTAAGTCAACTGCTAGAAAGCCCAGCATCGTAAATATGCCACTCATAGTCTTCAGTGCACTGATCATTTCCAATTCCATTTAGACTAGAGGTCTATTATTAAGGTTTTCAACGGTCTTTGGTATTTTTTGCCCTCAACGGTGCCTTCCAGGCAGCGCTGCCTTCAAGGCACTACTCTACTCAGTTTAGGGTTAGGATGAGGGTTGAGAGGGTTAGGGTTAGGAATGGGGTAAGGGTAGTGCCTTTTAGGCTGTGCTGCCTGGAAGGTGCCGTTGGGGGCAAAAAACACCATTGAGCGTTTTCAACATATAATGGAAAAGGAGTCAGACAGAGTAGATCGTCTATGATCTTCTAAGTCTGGTCGGACTAGCCCTGAAATCCAGGCCATGAAATATCACAAGAGTTCCCAAAGCCATCAGAGACTTGTGCAGTTCCTGCGGTGCGTCTCAAATCCGCTCTGAATGATGTACGGTGTGGTGCTTGAGGAGTGATTGATTGAGCTGTTAAAGTCAGTTATCCATCAGTACTGTCAGCGCCTGCCATTTTTTTTTTTTTTTTTTTTGTCGAAGTTCCTCCTCCGCATCCGCACGAGGCTCCGACTTGATCCAATGCCACGAGGCACATTAGCCCGAGACAAGACCGCGGCTTGCCCTGAAAGGGGAAGTTATTTCATAATGACATTTACTGGCAACATCGACTGTGAGAATTGATTGGACTTTTCTTTAATCAGACCCAGATTGCTGCAGTGCAGTTTCATAATTTATCATGGCAATACTGTAAGCAAATCGCATTGATTTAAGATTAATCAAAAAATGTTTTATTCTTTTACATGTTTGTAAATATCTCTTCAAACATGCAAAAATTGATCTGAGGTCAATGTTACCATATTAAGCATGTAGAACATGTCTGTAGGCTTCCTGGTAAGCTTGCTCCTTTCAGCAGACTGCGTCTCATTTATTTTTTAGTTCAGAAATGATATAGGCTGTTTAATTAAAGACAGTTTTGCAAGAATGACTAATGAAGGCAGTGCTTTTAGCCCTACTAAGTAATGAAGGTGAGTGAGTGCAAAATGTAAGATATATGAGCCTTGAGAAACATGAGTGTTTGTCCATACACTGTAGGGGCCTTGACGTGTTGTGATTCTTGCAAAATTTGCAAATTGAACGTTTGGCATTTAGCGCTGACCATTAAAATTTTCATATAAATGCTTAAATCCAACATGTTTATTTGTCATATGCAGTGTTCACAGCTGCTTTAATTGAGATTGTGACACCGAACCTATCAATATATATGTATATATACAGAATATACAAATGTAACAGAGCGCAATCAAATATTGGCAACATTGTACTGGTATCTGTCATGAAGAAATAATATATTAATATCAAATATGTTATGACCTTGTTTGGTTTCTGAAGGCTTTTTTTTTGACAACTCTTGTTTTCCTTTACTCTGCTTTACATGGCAGGTCTTGTGTGATCACTAACTGAAGTCTTATGCAACAACATGAAAGATATGCTAAATAAACTAGCAATACCTCAACCCGTCACTCAATCTAATTTATACAGCTATGCCATTCAGGGATTCAAATATGTGACAGCCAGTCAGTCTCAGACTTACAGACTTCTGGTGAAAGGTTGGTTAAATTGGTTAAAGGTACCACCAGTGAATGTGAATGATATCTGTTGATATTTCTCGTCACTTGATATTTAAACTAAACTTTCACCAAACACAAAAGTTTTTGGGGAATACTCTCTCCAAATTGCCCTCTCCCCTACCCAAGTTTTCAGTGATTGGGTACAAAATGTGTGTTTCATTGCAGTATGTATATGTAGTGTGTGTGTGTGTGTGTGTGTGTGTGTGTGTATGTGGGGATGTGTGTGTGTCTGTGTGTGTGTGTGGCATAAGTACTATGACCCTAAGCTAAAGCTAAAAAATGGGGAAAATTGGTGATCCCATATTAGGAAAACACAAGCACTGAGATTAAAATGCTTTTACCCACATATGTAACTCGGAGTAAGGAGGTGAAGAGCCAATTTTCATAAAGAGGTGGACTATTCCTTTAAACTAAACTTTCACCAAACACAACAGTTTTTGGGGAATTCTCTCCCCAATTTGCCCTTCCATTACCCAATTCTTGACCCCAGTTTTCAAGTGATTGGCTACAAAATGTGTGTTTCATTGCAGTATGTACAGTATGTAGTGTGTGTGTGTGTGTGTGTGTGTGTGTGTGTGTGTGTGTGTGTGTGTGGCACAAGCACTATGACCTTATCTGGCTCACGGCCTAGATCGTGAGGGGAGATATTTGCTGAACGTGACAAAAAGCGTTACAGGTTAGAAATAGCTTAGAACTGCTGACGACACCTTTAAAGGCTATTTAGTGCTGAGACGCATCAGGGGGCTCTCAGTGAAGCACTGCACACACTCCTCAATAAGTCTGCCTTATAGACGCCGCTGGAGTTGTTATGAAGAGACACTGTTCACATTTACACATGTCAAACAACAAAAAAACAACTTTCAAGTCTGAAATGAAACCATTTTTTCCCTGCAAACAGATGTTACAAGATTAAAAACCACAAGTAGTCATCAGACTTGTTTTTCCCAACGCTGTAAGTCTGTGTATTTCAGACCAAACGAGGCCAGTAGGATTCATAATGTTTTGGCTTCCTCACTGCATTGAAGAATGACACCAATAAAAACAGGGCACACTTTCATAAAACTTGCATTAAAGGCAAAGTATAACAAATGTGGATTTGTAATGCACCTTGAATGTATGAAACAATATTTCTTTGTTGATCACAGAAATGGTGTACTTCAAAAAGAAACAGAGACTTTTTGTATTAGCTGTATCATTCAAAAAAAAAATACCTCAAAGCTTCAATGCATAGAGCTATGTTTTCACAAACCTTTCCAAAAGCTGACTGAGAGGCAGTTGGGGTACAGCAGCTGAAATATGTGTGAGTGTCGAAAGGTGTCACAGCTCTTGTCCATTAATTTCCAACGCTGGCCAAACCTCTTTGGAATCAGCTTTTGTTGGCTGGTATAGTGGGAGCCTTTCCTCTTGAATCGTTAGCTGGCAATCAACAGGACACTTTGTCAACGGTGCTGCGGAGAAAAAACGCCTTTTGTGATTGTGGAAGCGTAATCAGGAAAAGTTTGAAGATGAGATTGCTCCCAGTAATCAGCTATTTGGAAGTCATCTTCACACCCCAGAGTAATGGTCACTCTTGGCCAGTCTCAGAAGCTGACCTCCTTACTCCTCATCAGGCTGGAGTGAGGTTAGGGAGAACTGGGCCAAATCTCTGGACCCTGCTCTGACTGGGGGGCTGCTTCATAGGATATAATGGCCAAAGTTCTTATTATTAAGGGGTTTAAATATTATGTTCATTCTTATGACCCTAAATTTCTCATGACAGTTCTGCTATCTCACAGAAACACACTCACTCACACAGAGACAAACACACACACACACACACACACACGTACACACACTCACACAGAGACAAACACAGACACAAACACAGACACACATACACACACTCACACAGAGACAAACACACACACACACACACACACACACACACACACACACACACACACACACACCGAGACACTTAAGCATCCCTTATTCCTCTCACTTTCGCCCCTACTGTCACTTTACAAAGTCATTTCACAAAAAGGGCACCTCGGAAAGAAAATCGCTCGCCGCACACTGTCCATGACTCATGCTCGGCAAGTCGGAGCATCTGTCCTCTCTCGGAGGCCCCCCTTCTTTTGTAATGTCCCTCGTCTAATGTTTTCCCATCCAGTGCAGTAGCAGCCGCTTGGATGTGAATTTCAGCCTTGGGAAGGCTTTCATCATAAAAATGAGCGGCAGTCGGGTAGAAGTGCGCGGCCGTGATGGACAGCCCCAATCCCCTCTCTCTCTCTCTCTCTCTCTCTCTCTCTCTCTCTCTCTCTCTCTCTCTCTCTCTCTCTCTCTCTTTTTTTGTATGTGGTGGGTGATGCATTCCCAGTGAAAAAAGCCATGCATCATTCCGACTGTTTGCCTCCATTTCGTTGAGATAGGCAGTGAAAGACACTCCACCGCACCGCCGCCGCCGCCGCCGCCTGTTCTGAAATAATATCCCTTCTAAAGGCGTCAGGCGGAACTATTGCCATATGCAGTTCAAGTCCTGGTTTACATAATACAATTGAAGTAGGTGGAGAAGGGGCAGAGTTTTGATCATCTGGGCTGCAGCATTTGGGGGTTTGGATGGGGGGACTGTCCAGTGACTGCTTATGGACCCCAGTGCTGTTTACTGAGTTTAGTTACAAGAGCAGGAGAGTGACTGGTGGAGTGGTGGGGGGGGGGGGGGGGATCTCATCCAAGGGATCAGTGGTATCTGTGCCTGAGGCGCTTCTTGCCTTGCTCCAAGAAGACCTTGCCTTGATGGGTGATTAGATATCTTTGTAGTCAATAATATCTGTCCACTGGGGAAAACCACAATGTAAATATAAGATAGATGTCAATATTTGTCTGACATTGCGTTGACCTTGTCGTCTCACTGTAAATGTTGCATTAATATAGCAACCAGAAAATAAATAAATAAATAGACAAATATGTACATACATTGGTTATTGGTTGAACATTTCAGCACTAGATCCGAGTTGTGATTTCCTTTTATTTGCTGATGACATTTCATCATCCAGAGAAATCATATCTGAGCAAAAACTGGTGATGAGATTAACAAATGCGGAAACAATACAGATTGAACAGGCCTCTGCTCCAGAAGGAGATGCTAATTGGTTTGATTCGGCTTATCTTTGTAATGATATCATCCGCATAGGAACGGTTCCACAACTACACACTTCATCGCTTTGGATGGTTACAGAACTCATTTCACACCTATTTAAGGGCAGTTTTCTGTTGGAACAAAAAGAGTTATCACATCTAATTTGTAATCAACATACAGCCTGCCAATGAGGGTAGAAAGTTTTTTTTTTTTTTCCAAGATGACACATCTGAGCGATGTGATGAATATCTATTTTATCAGCTCTGCAAGCAGTATCATTTCTGTTAACGGTGAAGATATAGGCACAGACACTCTTTGTTTACATCTAAGTAGTATTTGTCGACAACGTTTGTTTAGTCTACTTTGCATCAGTGCAGTGAAGACCACATATACTGCTGCTGTCATGTGCTACACCCGCAGCTAGGCGACGCTGTTGCTCACAGTTCCATCAAGATTCCGTGCAACTATTTATAACGGAGGAAACAACATTTACACAATAATCAGAATTCCAAATGATCTCCCCAGTAAATTATGCACAGCAACTTCTTACTAATAATAGATGCTGATTTCCCATCTGGGCAATGTGTTAGTTTCGAGTGTAATTAGTATCTGGTATGACGTCATATTGCATGCACAGTGCGTCCGGTTGAGTTTTGGGGCATTTGGTTGAAGGTGTGCACTGTGCTTTGAGTTGACACGAGACACCTTGCGATGTTTTACGAAACAACTTGTGCTTTTGTTTGTCTGTCTCCATACAGCTCCTCTTAGGACTTTTTGGCTGTTTTCCTACTGAGCTGAGTTTTTTAGACGCACCTTGCAAAATGAGCCACTGGTTATTTTATGTTTCTCCTCGGTTTTCTGATAGCTGATTAATCTGAAAGTTCTATCTCGACAAACAATAAATCTCTAACCATCTAACATAGTGACTACCTCCAACATTCTTGTTCGCACAGGCGCGTCACCGTAGCCCAACTCTGCGCTGAGAACGCGCACCGTCCACCACACGGACTTGTGTGCCCTTTGGACAACCACGTTAGAGGCGGCAACAGACCAGGTTAGCACTTTCATGTAACAGTTTCGTATAAAAGAATGATACCCGAGAGTGAAAAAAATACTAATTAAGTGACAAAGTGGAAAGCTCATTTGAAGGCAAGGGGGTCGGCGGATCCTGCTCATCTTGGGAAGAAAGGACATCGGACCAGAGTTCCAAATCCACGGACAGTTATTTGCGTCTCTCCAGCTTAATACAAATTCAGGTGTTCTTCACTGGCAGTTCAATTGCAAAGAATCTTGGATTTCTGGGACCTTAAACGTGGGGCGTGTTTTTTTTTCTCCAAAAAATAGTACATTTCAAGAAGTCTTGTTCACCGGAGTCTATGTGGATGTCTAATCTACAGTATGAGCAAACATTTGCTTTTGAATGATGAGCAATCGGAGCGCACAAGATTTTCAAGGAAAAACGGAATTGTAATGTTTTATTGCCTTTAAACCAATATCGGATATCACATAGGAATCTGAAAAAAAAGCGATAATGATTCTGGCAACTTTATACTTCATGTTGCCTGTTCTGGGTAAGTTGCCATCCAACTTATTCTCTAATAACTAATTTACTACGTCTGAGTGTTTACCCTCTGGATTATTATATCGTCAATTTTGAGGTTAGAACTCGATAAATTATGTGTAAGATATAAGATATAACTATGAACAATGTCGTGATAGGTTCTCATTTAGTGTTTGTGGATGATGGAATTTCAAAATGCTGTTTGAACAACATGATAAAATATTGATTGTATATTCGTGTCACTGAATAAATGTATGTCATGGGTTGAAATAAGAAAATGGAACCATATCACCTTCCTTGAATGTCTAGTTGCTTGTAGATTATAGCACTTACATTGATTGAAATTTGCTTAATTATTAATATTGCTTAATATTTTAATCTAAGAAACTTTGTGTTTGCGCCATTTGATATTATTATTATTACTATCATCATAATTACGCTCATAATTGTTATTATTGTTATGCAGATATTATATCCTCTACCAAGTCGGACAGAATGCGCAGCGGCAGGCTGGATTGTGTGGAGGCGAACTCGCAGTGTTTGGGAGAATACGTCTGCAGCTCAAAGTATCGCACTATGAGGCAGTGCGTGTCGGGAAAGTTAACGGACAACTACACCATGATGTCCGGGACTGAAGCGCAAGACGAGTGCCGGAGCGCCATGGACGCGATGAAACAAAGCCCTCTGTACAATTGCAAGTGTAAGAGAGGCATGAAGAAGGAAAAGAACTGCCTGCGCATTTACTGGAGTATGTATGAGAGTTTGTAAGGTAGTAAAGTACTGTGGAAAGCTTTCTGTACGTCTATGCTCCAAATCCACTTTTAATTTCCATCAGTCTTGGATGTAAGGTTTCCTGGTACCTCTTAGTGAAATATATTGTTAATACCTTTCCTTCAAGCCTGCAATACCAAAATATTGTACAGAGAATGCTATTTCTGATGCTACAAGGGTTGCCTCAGTATGGCAATATGCCACAACTTGACATAATTTGCCACTACTATAATGACAAATATGTAAAAACTATATGTCTCTAAGCTTAAATATTTACAAACTACTCGTCACAATCTATACATATAAACCTACATCTACACAGTGTAGATATGTATGTAAGTAAAATCTTGTACATGTGCCATGTATGTACGTGTATGTGTACATGTGCCATGCCTGTATATACAGAAATACCTATTTGTGGAATGAGATGGTTCCTCAGGCAATTATTTAGAGACGGTGAAGCATAGGAAGGACAATACAAGCGGTATTATTATTAGTTTGCTCATTAACGTGGTGAAGAGCCTGTGTGACATCATAGTCCTACTGAGAGGACAAAGCAACAGATCTGGAAAAATGATTATGAGTAAAATTAGCTGTTTTTTTTTTCTTTTCTTTTCTTTTCTTTTTTTGTGGGTCCGAAACATGCTCCCATTCCCACTAACTGGATCTAATTCGAAACAGCCACTCGTTGTGATGAGGGCCTCTCCGCTGCAGCATGTTAATTGAGTTGTTTGTTATTGTGTGTTTTTTCCCTCTCTCTCTCTCTGTCTCTGTTGCTCATTCTCCCTCTTTCTCTCTCTCTCTCTCTCTCTCTCTCTCTTTCTGTTGCCTTCTTTCTCTCTCTTTTTTCTTTCTTTCTCTCTCTCTCTCTCTCTCCTCTAGGAAATGATTTGCTCTCCGTAGAGGACTCTCCGTACGAGCCGTCGAGCAGCCGTCTCTCGGATATATTCCGCTTGGCTCCTATGGTGTCAGGTAGGGGCCAAATGATACTGTAGTCTGCCCAAGCGGGGGTGGAGGAGATGGGGTTGGGGGTTGGGGGTTGGGGGGGTTGGTTGAAGAAGAGGGAGGGAGGGAGGAAGGAGGGAGAGATGTATTTTGGTCTTTGTTACCATTAAGC
>JAODXP020000032.1:10287730-10293395 GCA_027497455.2 Sardinella longiceps | reverse complement strand
GGTGCATCAGTTGCCCCAATGTTGGAAATTCAACTTGTACCCAATTTTAAAACATGACAATAGTAATAAACAGAATATCTGTAAAATATTTACTGGATTGAATAATGTCTAAGGGGTCCACCAAGCCTCTAAAGTTGTCACCTAGCCAACGCACATAAAAAATCAGTTATTCACAAATAACTTTGAAAATAATGCATTTAGCCCTATAGTGTCAATGAAAGTTGAATATAAATGTGGCTATTGCGCATGTTTTGGTACCAGTTTTGTATGTCTAGCTTCACTACTTCTTGAGATATTGCATTTTGGTCTAATTTTTCATCGAATTTTTATCGTTTTTTTTGTTATTGCAATGTCAATAATGAATGAGTGAAAGTATTCATAGTCCTAAATAAATTGGGGTGGAAAATAAATTGTTTGCCCCATAGTTCCACTAATCCAAACATATAAAGACAAAGGTTGGAGGTTTATTTATTAGATAAGAGACAGGGTGTGTGTTCTCATTCTGTTATTCTTCTAAATCTTTTACTGATAGTGCTACACAATTTAAGTACTTTTTAAAATGGAAGATCTGCCATTACAAATAGATATTAGACAAAATGCAACATCACCATCAACAAGGAAGTCAAAGTCCATATATGGACTAGGGGTAGCAATAAACAGTGACGATGCAGTCATAACAGGATCCAGGCTTCCCAACTGCAACCAAGTCCTCAGATGTATGATGTGGCACATCCAAGAAGGAAAATCTGAGCTGCGTTCCAAATGGGAAGCAGCTAAACTGGTGATGACACAACTTGTAACCTTCTACCAGAAAGCCAACATCCCAATGATTTCAGAGAAAAAAGTCCTGCAGAAAATAATAGCCTTGTCAGATGAGAATGCCACCATGAGAGCCATTCCAAAGAACCGGAGGGAACTGCCAGCCTCACAGAAGAAGTTACAGAACATGCAGGTAAAACTTCAACAGACATTTGCCATCTGGCCTTGTAATGCTGAACAACTCGTGAAGAACCAGGAAGATCTGGCCTTTCTCCACTCCATGAAAACAGATCGGAAGGCAACTTTTGGTGCTTTCGATAAGCAGACTGCTGCAAAAAAGAAGAGGAAGGAGGACAGATTGACAGCTGAGACTGAGCGGAAACGCAAGAATGATGAACAGGCGTCCACATCTCAGAGTGTCATCTGCACCACAGGTGATGAGTGTTCTGATACAGATGAAACTTTCCAGCACCCTTCCACACCGCGAACACACAAGCGTGCCAGGAAGACTGGCACGTCAGTTTTCATCCCTTTTGATATCCTGAGACGACCCAAGCTTGTGTCATTGGCCACAAGGATGAAGCTGACTCCATCTCAGCAAGCTGCTTTCACTCAGTGTGTTATCGATGAAGCTGGAGGTAACCCAGAAGCTGTTGCACTGTCATATGCAACAGCTGATAGATCCCGAAGACAAATGTCAAAGGAAATATCAAAAACTATCAAGGACAACTGGGAACCTCCTAAGATGCTTACTGTTCATTGGGACTCAAAGCTAACACCATCTGTAATGATGCCAAACAAGTCTGAGGAGAGGTTAGCAGTATCTGTAGGGAACACCCATGACGGCAAACTTCTGGGCGTGCCTTCTTACACACCTGGCAGTGGTCGAAGCTGTGGAATTGTCACCAGTGAGCTGACATACAATCTCCTGGAAGAGTGGAAGTGTGTGGACAGAGTCGTTAACATGTCCTTTGACACTACAGCATCCAACACAGGCCATATATCTGCAGCCTGCATCAACATCCAGGAAAAGGTAGGTCGTGCTCTCTTGTGGTCAGCCTGCAGGCATCATATTGGTGAAGTTGTGCTGGATCATGTCTTCACAGACCTCAAGATTGAAGCATCTAGATCCCCAGAGGTGGCTCTCTTCTCAAGATTTAAGAAGAATTTTGCTATGCTGTCTGTGAATGAACCACAGGACTTGGGTAGACTAGATGTGACCTCTTACTCTGTGGCAGCCCAGAAAATGATTCACAGTCTTCGGGATAATGTGGTCCAAGTTGCCCAAGCAAGTCTTCATCAAAAACGCGATGACTACTTGGAATTTGTAGAGCTGTGCCTGGTGTTCCTAGATGCATATCCTGAGGGGAGACGATTCTCTTTTAAGCAACCAGGTGCCATGCACCGGGCTCGCTGGATGGCCAAGGTGTTGTTTTCCATAAAGATTGTCCTGCTCCAGGAACAAATTGCTCAGCTCCCCACTGGCAAGATCACCACAAGACGTCAGCCTGAGAAGGTAGGAGACTTTGTCACTTTTGTGACACTCCTCTATTCATCTTGGTGGTTGCAGTGTTCAGTGGCTGTTGATGCACCATGGAACGACCTGGAGTTCTTTAAGAACTTGCTTCGATATGCACAAGTGTCAGAAGTTATCTCAAAGAGTGCTGTGAAGGCCTTTGAAAGACACCTGTGGTATCTCACAGCTGAGATGGTACCACTAGCCCTCTTCAGCAGTAAG
This sequence comes from Sardinella longiceps, assembly GCA_027497455.2. NCBI lineage: Eukaryota > Metazoa > Chordata > Actinopteri > Clupeiformes > Clupeidae > Sardinella > Sardinella longiceps. The sequence goes on along the minus strand of JAODXP020000032.1, from coordinate 10,290,898 downwards.
GTACCAGCAGAGCACAAGACATCTCTTGCCACAAACTTGCTGGCTGTCAAGCCATCTGACTCCTGCATACAGCCAAAGGACAGATATGGCTCAGGTTTTGGCAAACCTAAGTTTCCAGGTAAGATTACACAAAATACAACTCTGGCAGATTTAGTGGGACCTGATTCATGGTACATCTTCCACATTCTGCAACTGGACTCGACTTTCCTCACCACTGATGTCGCAACCTGGCCTGCTCATCCAGGCTACAAGGAGGCCTTGACAAACTTGGAGGCCATGAATGTAATTAATGACAGTGCAGAGCGCAATGTAAAGCTCTGCACTGACTTCCTCCTTTCTGCAAGAGGTGAAGAACATTATCAGAATGTTCTGCAGGTGGTGGAAGCTGATCGGAAAAAATCACCGAACCACAGAAAGAGAAAGGCTAGAGTGTGATGTTCTTTACAGTTACTATTTGTTGTTTCTGTTTTTCTGTTCCGTAGTATACATTTCTATAATAGCCTATACATGTTTTTGAAAGGTTTCTTGTTCATCTAAGATTGAAAGTTTATTGTGTTCATAGTTCTAGAGTTATTTTTTCATCCCACATTGTTATGAACATTGCCTTTTATGGTTTTGCAAACTAATGGAGTAGTTTCATTTTAGGTTGGTTTGGCTGCTATTGAGGAAATTGACAGAATTGTCATATCTCAGAAAGTAATGAAGATACAGACATATAACTTACACCAAAAGATGCGCAATACCCATGTTTATATTCAACTCCCATTGACATTATAGGGCTAAATCCATCATTTTTGGCGTTATTTCAGAAAAACTGATATTTTCAACCCGGTTTATGGGCCTGAACTTCAGAGGCTCGGTGGACCCCTTAGATATTAATGAAATTTGATGAAATTTCTCGTGGAAGTTTATTTTAGTAAGTGTAAAAAAATTATTCTAGGTACAGATTGATTTTCACAAATTTTAAAAAAAGTGGGGCAACTGATGCACCCTAGTGTAGATATGTAAGTACTATAAAATCTTGTACATGTGCCATGTATGTACGTGTATGTGTACATGTGCCATGCCTGTATATACAGAAATACCTATTTGTGGAATGAGATGGTTCCTCAGGCAATTATTTAGAGACGGTGAAGCATAGGAAGGACAATACAAGCGGTATTATTATTAGTTTGCTCATTAACGTGGTGAAGAGCCTGTGTGACATCATAGTCCTACTGAGAGGACAAAGCAACAGATCTGGAAAAATGATTATGAGTAAAATTAGCTGTTTTTTTTTTCTTTTCTTTTCTTTTTTTGTTGGTCCGAAACATGCTCCCATTCCCACTAACTGGATCTAATTCGAAACAGCCACTCGTTGTGATGAGGGCCTCTCCGCTGCAGCATGTTAATTGAGTTGTTTGTTATTGTGTGTTTTTTTTCCTCTCTCTCTCTCTGTCTCTCTCTCTCTGTCTCTGTTGCTCATTCTCCCTCTTTCTCTCTCTCTCTCTCCCTCTTTCTGTTGCCTTCTTTTTCTCTTTCTCTCTCTCTTTTTTCTCTTTCTTTCTCTCTCTCTCTCTCTCTCTCTCTCTCCTCTAGGAAATGATTTGCTCTCCGTAGAGGACTCTCCGTACGAGCCGTCGAGCAGCCGTCTCTCGGATATATTCCGCTTGGCTCCTATGGTGTCAGGTAGGGGCCAAATGATACTGTAGTCTGCCCAAGCGGGGGTGGAGGAGATGGGGGTGGAGATGGGGTTGGGGGTTGGGGGGGTTGGTTGAAGAAGAGGGAGGGAGGGAGGGAGGGAGGGAGAGATGTATTTTGGTCTTTGTTACCATTAAGCATTCTGATATGGCCATTTATTTGACCCCCCCCCCCCACACACACACACACACACACACATCTCTCACCCCCCCCCCCCCCTCGCTTCCTTTATCTGGGTAAGATGAGAACCAGGAACATATGGGACCGCATGGTTAACTATGTCTGGCAAGTCCAATGTTAGGTTACGTAGCCATTTGTTAGAATTAGCTCTCCATGTTTATTCAACGGGGTTAAGGGAACGCAAGCTCCTTAATCCACTTGAAATGAAGTCAGTAGTTTGGAAGAGGTGCATGTGTTCACAAACAGCTGTGTGTGTTGTGTGTGTGTGTGTGTGTGTGTGTGTGTGTGTGTGTGTGTGTGTGTGTGTGTGTGTGCATAAGACAGAGAGAGAGAGAACAAGAGTGAGACAGTCAAATTAGCTCCATGGCTAGACTGCAGATGTATTTATACACACAATAACTGACAGTTTCATTGTTTTTCATTGTGTACTGCAAAGTTCAACATTCAGTCAAGCAAATGTCTGAAAGAAGCACAGAGCTTGCCACTGTGTGACACGGGTGAGAGAGAGAGAGAGAGAGAGAGAGAGAGAGAGAGAGAGAGAGAGAGAGAGAGAGAGAAAAGAAAATCAACCAGTGTCTGTGATGATCAAGATCATCACCCAGATCTGAAAGTGCCGACCTCCGTCTGAACTTGACCCCTCGGAACCTATAGTCTTCTGAGCATGCCCAGATTAATAATGAGGCCCTGTCCCTTCAGTCCTATGTTCCACCTGTCTTTAAATAACCCACACCCCGCCACTACTGTCCGCCCTTTCAATCTCTCTCTATCTCTTTTCTCTTTTTCTTTTTTTTTCTTTTTTTCAAATTATAGCTGTTCTTTCAGATGCCTGGACAAATAGTGGTGTTAATCAACCTTCTTTGTGTCTGAAGCGCTCGCTTGTTCGTTCTGCTATCCATCAGCGTGACATTTGCTTTCACTCATGTGCGTTTGTTCAGCCCGTGCTAGCCCCCTGCGCTAGCCCCGCGTAGATTAGTGAGCAAATAGACTTAAATAAGGCTTTACCTCATTCTCGGGATGAGGAGCGGCACACCTACAGAAGGATTACTTGAAAGAGAGGAGGAAAAAAGAAAGAGAATGAGAGAGGAGGGGAGAGAGAGAGAGAAAGAGAGAGAGATGGAGAAAAAGAGAGAGAAAGAGAGAGAGGGAGGGTGGTGGAGGAAGAGAGAGAGAGAGAGAGAGAGAGAGAGGGGGGGGGGCATCTGTCTCTAGATGGTGCTGTTCTTCCCTGCTTGAACCCAGCAGGCTTGAAAGGGGGTGTAAGGCTGTCGGCGAGGTGGAGGTGGAGGTGTCTGGCGAATACGAGGAGCC
>JAODXP020000032.1:10280230-10282730 GCA_027497455.2 Sardinella longiceps | reverse complement strand
GCCGTCCCCACTGTGAAAAGAAAAGTGACTGAGAGAGAACGCCACCTTCAATTGTCTAGTCTCTGCTGTTGTTGCACACAATTGTACCAAAACGAAAAAAAAAAAAAAACACACACACACACACAAAAAAAATACGGTATGGCCGAGTCAGTTTGCTTTGCTTCCTGTAATGAATATCCACACGAGCATGACTGCTTCATTCAATATGCATGAAATTGTCAACATCAGAACGGGTGACAATGTCAACTTGATGATACTGTAGTGGTGGAGAAAAAAAGGGAAAACGTATCGATTGGTTGAGAACATGTTGAATTAACTGCGTCTGTCAGCTTAATGCCAGTCCGATTTTTGACAGACATATTGAGGTGGAGTTTGCCTCTAAATTGGGATGTGTCTCAGCGGGGTGCTGGGTTTTGTAGAAAGGGTGACAGTGGAGCAATATGCCTTGGGGTCGGAATGGAGGGGTGAAATAGAGAGAGAGAGAGAGAGAGAGAGAGAGAGGGGGGGCTCTGGTTAGCTATTGATTGTGCTTCGGTCTGTGATGAATCTCGGTCTGCGCCTTGTTAATTGATTTCCTTGTGTCTCCGCTTCGGTCTGCAAACCCGTCAATAATGGAGCAGACACAAAAAGGCATTAATTTGTCCGGCGGAGCGAAGAAAAATGGAGTCGCACTCCTCAGCAGTGCTAGGCTAAAGCTGGGCCTTAGCTGTGCTAGGCTAAACTGCGCTAGGCTAGCCAGAGCCATCACCCGGCTAAGCTACAGATGTGAAGGGAATTTGAGGAGACAGTGCCCATATGTGCGTGTCTCATTTTATCAAAGCGGGCGCGCCGCATTATATATTTTGCTTCATCTCGCAGCGCAGCGCGGCGTAGCGTGTTTGCGTGCATGTGTTTGTGTGTGTATTTTCCGGTTTAATAATTGATGGAGTTTGGATGCTCTCTATGTCTCGCAACTCAAGAGTGTGAGATCCTCGGAGAGTAACAAAAAAAAAAAAAAAAGCTGGCGCTTTTTTGGCTCGGCGTATTTTAAGTTATTGGATTGGAGCAAAGGGAACAGCTCAGCAACCTCCGTCTGAGCTCCTAACCCCCCCACCCTCCACATTTGGATCTTAATAGGAACGAGGGACTGCAATGAGAGAGAGAGAGAGAGAGAGAGAGAGAGAGAGAGAGAGAGAGAGAGATGGAAAGAGAGAGAGAGAGAGAGAAAAGAACCACAAACAATGGCATCCGTATTTTCCCGTGTGCGTGTGCGACTCGAGGGCTTGCGGCACTCAGAGCTAGTGAATTATTCACGTCTCTCGGCAGGGACAGGCCACGGTAACAAGTCCCCTGTGGTTCGGAGCGCAGCAGAGAGAGAGAGAGGGAGAGCCAAGCAGCGGTGGCGGCTGCGGTGGTGGTGTTGGTGGTGGTGGTGGGGGGGGGACAAACGGACTCAGCCACCAACTAGCTCATCTGTTGGAGGGTCACAATTAGCTAGGCGGCTCTCCGATCAGCCCTGTCAAAGGGGGTCCGTGAAAAATGTGCTGGAGCCGGACTTCAATTAGAGGTTGAGGTTGTGTTTTTTCTTAAGTGGGGCATGGGAATGAGTGGATTGTAAAAGAAGCATTGATCACCGGGAAGAAGGGGCTTCGCTATGGCTGGATGATGTCCTGCAAGCAGAGATGGATTGTGTAGTACTTTAAAAGAAAAGATTAAAAAAAAAAACTTGTATGCTACTTTCAAAGCTCAATATTTCTGTATGTGTGAGTGTGTGTGTGTAAGTGTGTGTGTGTGTGTGTGTGTGTGTGTTGTTTTGCCATTCAAGCTCAAGTCTTGCTTGGTCAACCTCTAACTAAACTGCATCCCAATATCATCACCCCCGCTGGCATGGCCCTTGCTTGCCACTGAAGACCATCCATAATTCAGATTTTAATAATATTCAATGGGCATTGGCGGCATTTGTTTTAACGACAAAAAAAGGAGAAGAAAAAAAAATCAATCCCGACCTCTCTGGTTGCCAGCATGAATCTCGACCAGACTCTATGAGGGTATGAAGTTATTAAATATGAAAATATAGCCCTGTCAGCAGTTATTGTTTGGAAGTGCAATTTGATTTCCAGTCTCATTCCACATCATTGACATGGACGCCACAGCGTGCCACTCTTCATGAATGCCAACAAGCATAAAGTCTGATTGAATGAGGTTTTCGGAAAAAAAAGGGGAAGGGGGGGGGGTAGAAAGGAATTCTGGGATTCTGGATGACTCGAAATGACATCTGGAGAGAGTGCGGTCAGTCTGTTGAGTAGGGTCTAGGGACTGGACAAGACGAGTGGACTTTATACACAAGTCAATGCCAGATGGATGGGTTAGATGAAGATGCACATGTTGGGTTATGGGCTGCTGATTAAATGGTGTTGTCTGCCTGCCCATAGTTTAGTGTGATGGCCCAATCTATATTACCTACACAGATAGATAGCTAGCCAATCCTTAGCTAGCCTTTAGAGAATTCCGACCTCCTCTT
>JAODXP020000032.1:10260230-10265230 GCA_027497455.2 Sardinella longiceps | reverse complement strand
TTAGCCGCGGCTTATACATTGATTTTGCTAAATTTATTTCGCTATGAGGTTAAAACAGGGGGGGCAGTTAATATGGTGTTAATATGGTTTTTTTTTTTTTTTTAACTTGCATAAAACACTGTCCTGCAGCTTATACACAATGCGGCTTATATGCGGGAAATTACTGTATGTTGGTAAATGTTTAGAAATGTGTAATAGAATATAAAAAAAACGTCAGTTAAAGCAGTGCGACTCTAAGCTGTCTGTCATCTAAGGTATCCACTGTGGCAATGTAATTAGCATACAAACAAACCATTGCTGAGCCGACTCTGTCATTTATTTAACATATTATATCTTGAGTGACTGCTCGAGGAATTGCTTTGCAAATGATTGCAAAAGCTGTATCCAGATAATTCTATGAAATACGACACATAGTACCTTTGTTTATGACTGAAAGATTGTTTAAGTGGGATATCTCAAACTGATTTTTTGGATGTAATCTTCTGTTTTTGTTGGTTGTGGCCCGTAGGCACGGTGATGACACCCAACTATCTGCGCACGCCCACCATCAGTGTGTCGCCATCGTGTGACTGCAGCAGCAGTGGCAATGGCAAGGCCGATTGTGACAGGTTCACCGAGTTCTTCACCGACAACCGTTGCCTCCGTAAGTTTCCTCTGCTCTTTCTTTTCACACACACACACACACACACACACACACACACACACACACACACACACACATGCACGCGCACACACACACACACACATACACACACACACACACACACACACACACACACACACACACACACACACACACACACACACACACACACACACACACACACACACATGCACGCGCACACACACACACACACACACACACACACACACACACACACACACACACACACATTGCATCTGTTTTTTTCACCTCCTTTGCTTTCATCTGCTCTCATTGGGCTGGAGTGCCGCTGTGTTCCCACTGTCTGTCTGACTGACAGTTCCCTCTGTGTCTTGTCACTCACTTTTGATTGACAGCTCTGGCTCCGCTGGGAATGTGGGAGCACACCATGTATTGTGACATCACATGTAGCACCTGCCACTTCAACCCACTCCCTGCCCTGTTCTTAAGCTGCTTGGGTCATCAGTTCAGGACCTTCAGGCTTAGGCAGAGAGAACACATAGACAAATATAATGTAGTCTAATGTAGACTGTGGCTCAATCTGTATATTCTAAACTGTCTCTGCACGCTGTAGGATAGCACTAGCCTGACATAGCCCGACCATAATACTGCTGTTCATCTGTATTCATGGTCTGGAGGTTCCTTAACCTGACGCGATTATAGGGCGGGGTGGAGGGCATTGAAACTATTGGATAGCTCGTCTAATCAGCTTTGCTTATTGGCCAGTAGTCTCTCTACCGATGTAAACCTGCCCCAGAAGACCGTCCCCAGACCATGGATACGGATGAACATTCGTATTCTGGACGGGCTATGTCAGGCTAGGATAGCGCTATAACGAGAGTCATAGAGAGCCCTTACTATGACTCTGGCCAATTAGAGCAATGAACGACCTGATTCAAACTACCACTGTTCCTTGGCTAAGCCCGCCTAACAACTCATACTCACACACACATCACCCGGTGGGTGACCAATCAATAGGTGACACTTTATTTGAAGGTACCGTCATGACACTTAATGACAGAAGTCGTGACAGGTGTATAAAGTTTATGACAGATTCATGACAATGTCATGTCATAGTTAATGACAGTGTCATGTCAGTCGTATGACGGTACCTTCAAATAAAGTGTAACCCAATAGCGGGTACAATAAGAATAGCTAGTAATAATAATAGCTCATCGCTAGACTTACTGGCTGAGCAAAAAAAAAATAATAATAATCGTTAGCTAGGGTGTGTCTGGATTTCTCGCGGTTTACAAGTCGTTCTGTCTGTTGGCAGCCTGAGAGAGAGCCAAGTGAAAGCAGGTATTATTGTGTCAGCGACACACACACACACACACACACACACACACACACACACACACACACACACACACACACACACACACACACACACACACACAAACATCCACTTAGACAGACAGGAGGGGGGTACAGAGAGATGGGCCACCCAGGAGATGGAGAGGAGGAAAATAGCCTTGCTTTCATTATATTATATTATTTATTTAATTGGATTTATTTGATTATTTCATTATTACAATGACGAGGCATTTGGAAGGGAGAAGTGAGTGATGACAGGGAGGACTGTGGAGCTTTTGTTCAGAGGACTTAAAAGAGAGAAAAGTCCAGCTGTGTGTGACATATTCATAATGTGTAGAAAAAAGAAAAGAAGGGAGGGGGTTGTGTGTTTTAGAGAGAGAGAGAGAGAGAGAGAGACAGAGAGAGAGAATAAGAGAGCAAATAAGCACACACAGGTTGTGAAGAGTATTGACAGAAAGGCGGGCTTGGCAGGCCAAAAGCAGCTCCTTGGAGCCAGGGCAGGGCGTAGCAATAAATTCTGGGCCCTGAGCTAAAGCAGTGGCCATGGGCCCCCCTCAACACCTGTGATACAATTCCAGGCTCCTCAAGGGCCCTCCCTCCTCTTAGGGGCCTGGTAACTCAGTCCCACTTCGACACACTTCGACACACTACGACGCCCCTGCTTGGAGCTCCATGCTGATGTCATCAGTGTCTTTCAAAGTTCTTGGCATAGAGTTCTTTAGGAACTTTAATTTCTTTTCCTCCTTTTTCTTCTTCTTCTTCTTCTTCTTCTTCTTCTTCTTCTTCTTCTTCCTCCTCTTCTTGTAGTGCTGGGAGCAGCAGATGGGGACTCTCCCAAGCCATTATGCACTAGTTGTTATGGTATCCACCGGTACCTGCTGCTTGCCATTACAATGTCACTGATTATTCATTCAAACATATGTCTCCCTTCAAAGGCAACAGCAATTAACCCCGTCAGACGACTGAATTACTTGCATGCAGAAGAACAAGATGAAAATAGGGGATGAGCGATTTATTTATTTTTATTTTTATTTTTTCAACGTCAAACACTTGTAATGGATAATAGCTGGAGCTACTGTTGTAGAGTAGAATACCGTCGAGTTCTGTCCGCTACGTACAGTAGTTGTCTTAAAGGAGAAATGTGGTACGATTCAATCCATAGCCCTGTTGTTCCAGTTTATAGAGTGTTGTCTGTAGAAAAAAAGAATTAGAAAATTTGATACAACAAAGAGTGCATAGCAAAGCAGCAGCTGAAGTTAACTGAATGGGGCATAAGAAAATCAAACTGAAAAGGTGTTTATATATATATATGCCCCATTCAGTTAGTGTTAGCTGCCAGTTCGTTGTTCGGCCTTTGATCCAACAGCACTCTGTGATCTCAAACCACAGGGCTCTGATTGATTTACATCAGATTTCTCCTTTAAAGGAATAGTCCACCTCTTTATGAAAATTGGTTATTCACCTCCTTACTCTGAGTTACATATGTGGGTAAAAGCATTTTGGTCTCATTGCTTGTGTTTTCCTAGTATGGCATTACCAATTTTCCCCATTTTTTAGCTTTAGCTTAGCATAGGCGCTGGAATGCAAAGTTGCCAGATAGCAATTATTTGGCAACTTTACTTTCCAGTGTCTATGCTAAGCTAAAGGTAAAATTGGGGTTGCCAGACTAGGACAACGCATGCACTGAGACCTAAATGCTCTTACCCACATATGTAACTCCAGGAAAGTGGGTGAATAACCAATTTTCATGAAGAGGTGGACTGTTCCTTTAAGGATAAGGCAGATTTGAGTCCCCACTCTGATTCTGAAGTCTGAAGTAAGCACTGATGTTTGAGTTGGCCAATTCAGCGCCAACAAATAAGGAGGAAAGAAAAGATGGAGGGGCAACTTGTACGTGTTTGTAGCCTGACAAAAACATGACAAAAGCTTCTCAGCATGAACAAATAAGTCCTCGTGTGAATGAATAGAAGGTAAGAAAAAGAGAGAAAGAAAACAACAGTGCTCACCTTGTGCCAGGTGGCTGCGAGGAACGTTTTCGTCCTGCCTCGCCCTCCCCCCCTGTGGTGGAATGGCCACCGGGAGGCCGGGCTAAAGTAGAGACGCGTACTGAAGGAGGGCAGGGGCCGACTGCATCCTGCGCCATTGAGACGCCTCCGCAAGTTTCCCTCGTACCTCACCTACGTGGAGGAGCAGGTGGCCCTCATGTTTCCCTCGTCTTCACACACGCCCCGCACTTCCCTCGAATCTCATTCTAATGTCAAACACAGCGTCAACTCAGACGGCTCTTTGTCATCACCAAGGACGTATTCACTAAGTCACTGCAAGACCTCTTCTCACACAGAGAAGTGAATAAGCACCAAGGACAGAGAGAGAGAGAGAGAGAGAGAGAGAGAGAGGGAGGAATGGATGGACTCTTAAGAGACAAAGAAGAGTGGCTGAACGAGAGAGGCGTAGAGAGGGAGAGAGAGAGGAGCTCCTTTTGTCGTCGTTCAGAAAATGGGAGTACCTGCCGACCTTCCTCTCCCCCCTCTGTGCAATCAGTCTGGCATTGTGGCGCACAGAAGAGGCGCTGCTGGGCTGAAAAGGAAGGCCTGAGTTTTGCACTTCAATAGGGAGCCGTAAGACTAAGTGGCCAGTATAATGTTCATTGAAAGCCTTCAAAATGGAGCGAATCAAGTCTTAATGAAATGCAGCCTACTGAGACGATTGGGGGAAAAAAAGCACTAGACGTTTCTCTTACCGGTAAAAAAAAAAAAAAAAAGAAAATCTGGTATTACAGCAGTTTTATTGTACTTTTGTGTGTGTTCTGTGTGTGTGTGTGTGTGTGTGTGTGTGTGTGTGTGTGTGTGTGTGTGTGTGAGCTTTTTAATGTATGATGGACCACTTATAGATGTCCTGAAAGGTGTAATTTGTCCCCTGACATAACAGACATTCAGACATGAAATATGCATGTGTCACTGATCAGTCCAATAGCTATTATGGCTCCCATGTGTGTAAGTACAATTGGCAGTTCAAGTAT
>JAODXP020000032.1:10252730-10255230 GCA_027497455.2 Sardinella longiceps | reverse complement strand
TAAATCTTGCTCCAGGCTCAGAAGCTGAAGTCAAACGCAACACTGGACACGTCTCTGTGTGTGGTAAGTTTTACTTCTTTTAATTACTACTATTAATGGAACTCTATACATGAAGTATAAATATTTTCTTCCCAGTCCAGACGCCAAGCAGTTGTGTCAAGTTGGGTTCAGGGGCCCTTTCAAGCTAAATGAGGGTGGGAGGGCTGCCCTCACGGAGCATAATTTTAGAAATATTACCGTGATAATGCTACTCCTGTTACACACACACATGCACATTCCACGATTTTTGGCATAGTGTTATGGCGCTCGTTTTACACTTTATTGGAAGGGCCAGTTGTTTTTTTTTTTTTGTTTTTTTTTCGACGACTACTAGGAGCATAACCGATTGGAGGCGTACGTGACTGGTCAGAGAGGGCTAGCATATGCCACGGCGAACTCTGACCGCTCCAGTCACTGCTGCTTTCACTCGAGTTTTTCCAGGCTCTGGTTTCATGCCAACGTGGATTTATTCACAGAGATGAAATGCAAACGAGCAGAGCTTCACGCCACTGACTTTAAATATCATCAATCTGTGTAAACATCTCTGTGGGATCATACAGTGTGTGTGTATACACTAAGTATACATTTGGAGTCACACACACACACACACACACACACACACACACACACACACACACACACACATACATATGCAAATGCATTCATAAATTATATTTACTTTTTTTTGTTTACATGAAATTACCATTAGTACTGCCTTCAGTAGGTATACATCAAGGCTATCCAATTTAAAAAGAATTTATAATGTAATTGTAATTATTACCCATGAACTTAGAGGATCTGTGTATGGTATACAAGTCATACATATTTATACGCATCTTGTATTATTTATATCATTTCCCCATGCAGTCCCACCTGTTCCCCTGTCGATATGCATACATGTCAGCACGCCTTACGACGCACTCGAGATGCAACACGATACTACTTGACTATTTGACCTCTCTGACCTCTGCTCTCTCTCTCTCTCTGACCTCAACCCACAGCTCGACGACCACAGCACCTCCTCCATCGTCCAGAATTCTGCGGGGGTGGCGGCGGCTCCTCTCCCCAGCCCGGGTCTCCTCCTCCTGCTGCTGCTCCTGTTCCCCATCACCTCCTCCCTCCTGCAGCTCCAGACTCTCTCCACCTCCTCCACCTCCTCCTCCACCTCCACCTCCTCCTCCTCCATCTCCTCTCTGCTCACAGCTCAGCTGGGCTTGTAGTTGCCTCTGTGGGGTCCACTTGTTCCAGTCGGGCTAGGCTTCTGTACCATACTCCCTGTATAACATCATCCTTTTTGTTATTATTATAATTATTATTATTATTATATATTTTTGTATTTTGTTTTGTTTTTGTTTTGTTTTGTTTTGTTTGTTTTCCTGTCTTCTGCGAGTGATACTGTCCAAGGTGTGATGTTGTAGGTGTGCCGACGTCGTACCGGGTCCAGCTGCTTTATGCATTATTATTATTATTATTTTTTTTTTTTTTTTTTTTAAGTTTTTAGAAAGACTCACACACCAAAAGGACGCACGGGAGGAGGTTGACGAAGACTGAGTTCAGGAAGAGAGACTGACCGGAACGTCAGTCAGTTTTTTCGTTTTGGTCCTGAGGATCGAGAGAGAGAGACACACACGCTTATTTTTCGGTTTGGATCTCTCATGGAGACGATGGACTATGGCTTTGCTTGTTTGTGTCACAGACAGACACAGCGCAACGGTAAAGGAGGTACATAATGGAGGAGGACCATTATTTTCTGTCATGGGCTGCCTGCTTATGATCCACCTATAGAAGCTATGGACAGCACACAGTGGCAACAGCCCTTTGAGCACATATAGACTTTGATGCTGTGCCATCTCTGCCTCTTCCCCGCCGCCACTCCCCCCCCCCCCCCCCCAAACCACTGTACCTCATGAAAGCAGCGACACCATTCTGCAACGGCTCATCTGCTCATCCTTGGCCCATGTCACCCTAAACAAAAAACAACAACAACAACAACAAAACAATAACAACAACAACAACAGACATGACCCCCCCATCATATGGCTGTTACATGGATATACTGTAACCGACCGCCTGCCTGAAGGCCACACCTTGCACGCTATGGCTTAATTCTCACTCATACTCTAATATGTACCTCAGACACGACAGACAGAGATCCTGTGACCACATTTCTTCTTCGGACCCGGTTTGGACAGGAAGGTCCAGAAACGACACAAAGTGACTGGTCATACGTAGGGTGGGGTGGGGTGGGGTGGGATCGTTATAGCGGTGGAACCTGCAAGCCAACATATAATGGGAAATGGTAAAGAACAATCTGGTGTCCGTCTGATACGGATACAAACTGTCCTTGAAACGATTTGCTCTGTTCGCCATGGAAAGAGCCTGTCCTCCGCAGGCTATACATATATACATACATACATACATATATATGAAACATCCACAGTGGGAGGAAACACAAGTGATA
>JAODXP020000032.1:10232730-10247730 GCA_027497455.2 Sardinella longiceps | reverse complement strand
ACATCTGCTGATGGACCGGCTCTCCATGAATCATGGGATTATTAATCTCCACCTTTTGGTGCGGTCGACAGGGGCCAGGGCAACTCGGTGCCGTGTAATGGAAGTCCCCCCCACACACACACACACACACACACACACACGCACACTTACATGCACAGCACACGCACACACACACACACACACGCACCCTCCCCTTCTTGGCCTTGCCCTGCGAATGACTCATCTGGCTTCTTCTGAGCAGCAGTGCATAGTAGAGCTCTTTGTTGCAAACAAATGACAATTAGGGATAATGGCCGGTCACAAAGCATGTGGAACAGAGACCACAATGGTGCAGTCCCCGACTCATTGGGGCAAACGCAGAGAACAGACACCTCCTTTGTGACCAGACCGTCTGTCTTTGTCTATATAATTTGCAATCAGTCGACGTAAAATGACCCCCCCCCCCCCCACACACACACACACACAGACACACACACATATACATCCCCCCTCCAACATTAGTGTGGAAATGATGGCCTGGGAATGAAAGTTCAGGCTGAACATTAATCATTTTTTTGGGTAGGGGTCAGCTGGATCCGCACATCACGGCCAATTTCACACTGAATTAGCGGCCGACGTCAAAAAGGCTCGCAGTGTAAATAGTAAGTTCAATTGAAATGCCAGGAGGTTAACAGCCGGCACACTGAAAACAGACATGTGAAAGACTTCAAAGAGCACACAAAACGCTCACAAAGCCCTTTCTCAAAAGCGTTTTGTTTTTTTTTTGTTGTTTTTTTTTTCTCTCTCTCTTCTTCTTTTGTTGCTGCTGTTGCCAACTGGTGACACAAAAGCTCGACAACGTTTCTCAACTACACCATCGTCAACTTGACTTATCCATTTTTTCTCTGATCAAACTCCAATTTGCCAACATTTCTATCTGGGGGAGGGAAGGAGGGAGATAGAGGCAGGAATAAGGCTGTGCCACAGACAGGGTACATCAAGAAATGGAGTCGCTCTCCACTCTCCTCAGCAGAAATGGCGTCTTTATTGCCACATGAGCCTCCTATACATTAAGCCTCTGGAAAAGAAAAAAAAAAAAAAACTTGGGCGAAATGCCATTCGATCCCAAGATGGACTGCCAAGCTAACTTCGGCTCGAGTAAATAAATGGCAGCGGGGATTGGGGAGGGGGAAGGAGGGGGTTCGGGGGGGCGACGGGCGGGCACGGCAGGCTGTGTGTATTAGCCGAAGTGGCACAGCCGTGGCTCGCTGGCGCTCCCCATGGTGCACGTGTCACGGAAGATGAATGATGTATTGCGCCACCATCGCTCACTCACCCGCCCCACTTCCTCCCCTGTATTACCAGCAAAGCACACTCTCATTAATATCTCTTAATGCTAGCGCCGGACACCTTGATTTACAGTGAGCTCCGCCTGCCAAGCAAAACCGATAAAGAGCGGCAGACATCCCTCACTCAGATTCTTCCCCCCTCTGTCACATCTGCATGAGTTATGCCCACAGGAGCGGATGGATTCAACACCCCCCAGCTCCCTCCCCATCGCCATCACCATCACCAACACCCAACGCACACACACACACACACACACATACACACACACACACACACACACACACACACAAACAAACACACACACACACACACACACACACACACACACACACACACACACACACACACACACACACACACACACACACACACACACACACACACACACACACAAACCCATCCCCAGAGTAACTCTACAACTCTCCGATTGACAGACTCATCTTTTCGTGGAATCGTCATTTCCACCTAAGGCAGCAGAGAAAAAGAGTCGGGGGGTGGGGTGATGACTGGAGGGGGGAGAGGAGAGGAAAACAGATAGAGAAAGACGACAAAGATGGAGAGACATGCTGTGTATTTTTGCCATTAGCTTCTGAAGCGCCTTCTGGCTTTTTTTGTGAGGTCATGTGACAACGTTGCACACGCAAGCTTGATTTATGGGTGCATGTCACAAAGTAGCATGAAGAGTTGAGAACTGGGCAGGCTGACTGATGCATATCAGTCAAATGCTGGGATATCTTCCCCCGATTAATTATCATGACTAAACATGTCAGAAGATGCCACGTCAGTGGCGCCAAGGACGCATAAATCACAGCACAAAATATTGACTAGAAAGAAGTAGGATTTTCAAACTACTGCTTCACTTTGAGGTAAAAAGATATTATTCACTAAGATATATTTTTATTTGGGTGAAATTGGAATTTGTCCTCAAAAAAAAAAAAAAAAAAAAAAAAAAACTGTCCTACTCCTAAAGGGACGGGACTATTCATATATATATATATATATATATTAAAGCACTGGGCTCATGTAGCTGCATAGCAAAAAGGCCTTCAACAAATGCAGAGTTAAGAAAGAAGCTGTAGAAGTTGAAGAACAGATGACTGTTCCATATGCCAAAATGAGGAAATATGGCACTCAGGGTGCAGAACCCAATTCACTTCATATTTGGCAAATCGCTTATTTTGCATAATAAATAAGCTAATCAACTTTCATGGCGATCATCCATTTACAGAAAAAACTATTGGCTGCAAAATTTGGATTGGCTGTTTTGCAGCCATTTTTCAGCACTCAAGAAAATCAAAGCAAATGGAACCACTTACAGTATATTAATTATATAAACATAGAGTAAGTAATAGAAGTAAGCAACATTTTTTAGCTAATCAGAATAATTTCTTCAACCACAGCAGTTATGGTGTTTCCTATTGGACAAAAGTTAATGTAGACCAAAATAATGCTAAGGTGAGTGTCTCAAATTTGGTTCTGCATTGACCTTTACAGAATAAAAACACAGAAAAGAGTGCATATTGCTATATACAGCACACATTAAGATCCTCCTCAAAACTAGCCTGACATAGCCCGCCCGTAATACGAATGTTTATCCGTATCCATGGTCTGGGGACGGTCTTCTGGGGCGTGTTTACATCGGTAGAGAGTCTACCGGCCAATAAGCGAAGCTGATTAGACGAGCTGTCCAATCGTTTCAAATCAGAACTGAATGCCCTCCCCCCTGCCCTATAATCGTGTCAGGTTAAAGAACCTCCAGACCATGAATACGGATGAACAGCAGTATTATGGGCGGGCTATGTCAGGCTACCTCAAAACAGGGTTATATTCCATTTTGATACATCAAAATGTGGCGCTGACTGCTGAGATATTGCTGAGACAAATCTGTAATGGCCTGTGAGATATAACTTGTGCCAAATATATATTAAATGTATTTCAAGTGTTGAAATCATAGATGGAAATTACCTAGAACAAGTGCATTCAATTCAGGAGGTCATAAGAAATCAGTGGGGGAAAAAAAAGGAGAATAAATGATAGATATATACAAAAACACAGACTCCTGGAATTCCTTTTAAACCAATCAGCAAACCAAAATACCTGAATCCTTTTTCCATCATCATCATTCCCCTTCTTTTCTGCACACAGCACAAGCTTTTTCTACTGACGTAACATCTATACTGGAGACAGCAGCTAACTGTTGAAAAGCATGTTCACCCCAGTTGAAACCCAAGTATCCTGAGATGCTCACTCTCCCAACCTACACCCACACAGAGAGGGGGAGAGATACTGCTTGTCAGGAGGTATGTGCAGAGAATACACAAACCAATCAAATGCATTCATCACTGCCTGAGCAGCACAGCACGGGCACGGAACATTCTGGATGTCCCCCCCCCCATCATCCTGCGTGTTGACAGGCAGACTTCAGTGTGGCTGTGAACTCGGTGGGCAGATCCCCACAGAGTTATTCGCGCCGCTCCTTGGAGAATGTTTATGGGCATTAGTCAGCTGTGACAGCCCCCTCTGTCTCTGTCAACCCTTCTTTTCCTCCTTTCTCTCTCTCTCTCCCTCGTTCACTCGCTTGTCCTCACCTGAGCCCACTGTCTGTGTGGACTCCGGAGGGGTTGCCATGGGAAAGTATGATGGGGGAGATACAGCAGGGGGAGGAGGGGGAGAGGTACAGTGTAGGCTACTTCTCGTTCACCTCAACACCTGTGTGTTTCGAAAAGCTGTTCAAAAGCTCTTCTTATGAAAGGATTCACACACAGAAAACTAAGAGGTTGATGCTTCTTGGGCCTAGAAACATGACCAAAAGCTCCATTTAAAGGAATAGTTCACCTCTTAATGAAAATTGGTTATTCACCCCCTTACCTGGAGTTACATATGTGGGTAAAAGCATTTTGGTCTCAGTGCTTGCGTTTTCCTATGGCATCCCCAATTTTCCCCATTTTTCAGCTTATGCTTAGCATAGACGCTGGAATGTAATGTTGACAGATAGCAAGTCTTTGGCAACATTACTTTCCAGCACCTATGCTAAACTAAAGGTAAAATTGGGGTTGCCAGTCTAGGACAACACATGCTCTGTCATCAAAATGCTCTCACCCACATATGTGACTCCAGGTTAGGGGGTGAAAAAACAATTTTCATAAAGAGGTGAACTATTCCTTTAAGTCCAGTGTGATCTAATCTAAAGCCCTGTTGAAGATGTCATCACGTGCTGCTGACTGTAGAGGACCCTTGGAAAATGATACTGAGAACAAGTTTCTGTAGCCCATTAGTGTCACTATTCGGTGTATGTTGTATCCAATTTCCTAGCACGAAATGACATCGAACAGCTGTGGACTGATTTATATAATCAGATTTCTCCTTTAGGCCTAATTTAAAAAAAAATCCTCAGTATCAAATTCAAATAAATTTGACTTGAATTTCTAAGGCTCTATTCATACAACACAAAAAGACAAAATTTGAGAACCAAAGTGGATACTGCATGTCGAAGTATGAATTAGCAAGTGGGAAATGTTTTATGTTAGCTTACCCCATCTCTCCTGTTTTATTTGTTTAGCTGTCCATGGTTATAGTACAACACAACACTTTTTAACCATCAAAACAAAACATAAGTGATTGTGCTTTCGATGCCTTTGATTGTAGTTGTACTCATGTAATAAGTGTTTATAACTATGTAATTACAAAACCATACAATTTCACATCGGCAAATAGGCTTTAATAAGGTCAAAATGACATTTACACTATTACTACAATATTACAATCTGGAAAAAAGAAAAACTTTACAATGCCCAAGTGCTCCATACAGGAACAGTTGCACAGCAGCAACTATTGTGCGACATTGCAAATACAAAAAAAGTTAATAAACTAAAAGTGTAATAACAGTGATAGTACACAGGAGTTGCTCCATTATGAAAACAAACAACATTATTTTTTTGTCACAAACATTGTAAAAGACATTGTTTTTTGTTTTTTTTCATCACCGTCATCATCCTTGGAGATATAATACAGAGGTTGGGGTCTAAAATAAACGTCCTAGTATTCTTTATTAAAAACAACGAGGAAAGAAACAAAACAAAAAGAAAAAAGATAAAGTAGCTACATGAATAGCAACAGATTCACATTTGATTCACATGTTTTTTTAGGTCCATGTAATACAAACATGTAGAGCGTGCTGTACATATCCTCAGTGTTCCCATGGAAACAGAGAGCCAATCAAAGCTCCTTTACCCCACCATATATAAGGTTTTCTTTAGGGGCTGACAGTCAGGAGCAGCAACCCACTAGTCCTGAAGGTCCACTAAAAGCTGAGGTGGACCACCCAGCTTATCAGGTTGGGATGGCCCAAAGCTGCGACTTCTTCTTGAACATTCCAGTCAGGCCAGAAGGATGTCACTGAGAGAGTCTTAAAATTGTAGTCGGGTGGGGGGGGCACGTGGTGGAGGCGTGGGGGTGGGCAGTGGGGTCTGTCTCCCTACAGCTTTTCAATTAAGACACTCCTGTGCCACAAAATGTGACGTGTTCAATCAAGAGGACTCCTCGGTTTTGTTTTGTTTTTGAGTCATAACCTTCCCAGGATGCATGTCTTTGTCAGACCTGTACCGAACTTAACCATGAAAAATAAATGACAAAAACAAACAAAAAGAAACATTAGAAATCATCCATAGTAACAGCTTCTCTGGAGATCCACAGCATAATATAAACAGAATATTACACAACAGGCACCGTATTCACCTGCTTTACATTATAAACATACAAGCTAAACAAAACAAACAAAACAAAACAAAAACAAAAACAAAAACGACAAAACAAAAGCCCTCTGAGTTCATAATGTTTAAAAGGGGCTGCCATGCCTTTCTCTTCTTGTTTCCTTTCAGACATTAAAATCTCCCTTCATATATTTTTTTTTTTTTGCCATACTGATGACAAAGAGAATGCACTGACTATAGCAGCCCATTGCCCTCAAAATGGAGTTAGCTCCTTGAACACCGGGTCACTGAGTCTTTTGGAGAACTTTTTTCTTCTCTCCACCCCACAGCCCCCTTTTTGTTCAGTGATCCGACAACGATCGAATGGAACACAAGCCCTAAGAGCACCAGCGCTAGTTTGCATCTTGCAAAGACGTCAGGCAACGTGACGGACATCAACAGCACGTACAGACACACTGTATGCAGCGTATAGTACTTTACATTCTGTATAAGTATACTGGTGTGTGTGTGTGTGTGTGTGTGTAGTGTTTATGTGTGTGTGTATACCCAGATGCTTTTATCTACCCATAAATGAGGACAAAAAAGCTGGTGACAAAGTTACTTAGCACTCACAATCTTGTGTGTGTTTACTTGTATATGTGTGGGTATGTACTGTATATGTGAGCATCAAACAATGTTAGAACTCTGTGTGTTGTCTCTCTCTCTCTCCCTCAAAGCAACCAGCAGCTTTACTTTGCTTTAGCTTAAAAAGATTGTGATAGCTTTCAGACGCTACACATGGCAATTGTTTTTAATTAAATAAAATGAGCCGTAATAGCTAGAAATACAAGAGTGATTAAGTGGCTCGTTTGGAAAAAAAAAATATGTCAAATTGGCAAGCAAACACGAAGAGTGTCAAATTAAAACCACTAAACAATATTTTTTCAATGTCCATGGTATTGACCTAGGAACCATAGAAAAACTGCTAGTAGTAAGCATTACATTTCCCCCGCTCTGTGCATTTTTTTTTCTCTCGGCGCAAAACTTTAACCTTCCTGTCCCCACTGCTAATTGTGCACCACAGCAATTTTGGGATCATCTATTGATGAAGCATCAACAACCACAAAAAAAAAAAAAAAAAAAAAAAGGAGGCGCTCCCTGGGATGATGAGTCCCAGGTGCAATAGTCTGCCGTCCACTGAACTTGCACATTTTGGGCTGATCGATCCCAGCCAGTGGGGTAAGGTGCTTCTTCCTCCGAGCTGAAGGTGAAGGTCGCTCCACTCTTGGCCGTGAAAGGTGCACAGGTGGGAAACTAGCCACCTCTCTGGAGTTAGGTTAGGAGTTAACCAGGATGTTCGATATGGTTCAAAGCAGGCAGAGAAGGGCGTTTAAGGATGTCGGAGACGGCGAAAGCATGTGGCGATGAAGCCTCCAACGAAAGGTCAAGATGCACTTTGGACATGCAGGTAACAGCTGCAGATGAGAAGCTGGAGAGGAGGAAGCAGCGTTGGGGTGGTGTGTGTGTGTGTGTGTTTGGGGGGGGGGGGGGCTTGTGATTGACAGCTTAAGGGAGAGGAGGCGAAGCAGCAGATGTGACAAGGCGGTGCAGATGAAGAGGGTTGGGCATAGATGAGAAGCTTATAACACTCTGCTACCGAATGGGCTCCCCAATCACTTGAAACAAGGAGCCTTTTCTCTTTCTCGGTCTCTTTCCCTTCTCATCACAGAGGCAGCGGCAGCAGCTGAAGAGGCTGCAGTGGTGGGTTAGTTAGGCCAAAAAAAGGGGGGTGGGCCCCTCTGTCCTCGGCTCCATCATCAAGGTTCGGGACGGCCAAGAGGTTGGGGGGAGGGGGCCTTGGGGCAAGACGAGAACGAGCAGAGACTCAAACACAAGTGCCTTGGTGTGCTGGCGGGAGGGCTTTGCGATTCTTCAGACCCTGGTTCTTCTCCTTGAAGTCCATGG
This sequence comes from Sardinella longiceps, assembly GCA_027497455.2. Lineage (NCBI taxonomy): Eukaryota > Metazoa > Chordata > Actinopteri > Clupeiformes > Clupeidae > Sardinella > Sardinella longiceps. The sequence goes on along the minus strand of JAODXP020000032.1, from coordinate 10,239,748 downwards.
GTTTCTGCTGGGAGGTGTCAATCAAAGCGCTGGCTATGGCAATACCTGAGGGACACACAGAACCGAGGGGAGGGCAAGTGTTAGACAGGAATCGAAAAAGTACAGAACAAAGACAATTTGGTATAATACGATGGAAAAAGCACTTCAATAGAGCCAACTGTGCCTTTGGATAAAGTGTAATATTTCTTTTTATTTTATTTACATTTCAAAAATGGGTGAAAGAGGTCAGTTTTGAATTAAAATGTACCAAAGTATGATAGTTGGTCCATGAATTTAAGGAGTGTAACAAAGAAGTAATAATTCACTTTTTAATCCACCTGTTGAAGTTCACTCTAGTAGTCACAGACAAAAGAATTGCTTGTGAGTGTAGAACAAAAAAAAAAGAAAAAAGAAAAAAAGAAAAAGCTTTTCGACAAAAATGTCAGGCTGTATTTTCCAAAGTAGGAGCGTCGTCCTAAGCACGGCATGAAAAGATGACTGTAACAAGCTCCTGCTGGCATGTGGATGAGGCTAATGAGGGTCTATTCACATTTTGGGGACTGGTGATTTACTCCTGAAACAAGGCCTTCACTTTCTGTGTAAATTTGGCCTAATTAACAACCTCAAAGAGCCGCCATCATTGTGGAGGCAACATTTTTCATCCTTATCCAGGAAATTAACCGTATCAGTGCAGTAGAGTGACAATCAGTTCATCTTCTGATAACAAGAATCACGCCGGTGAATACTCACACTGTTTGTGTTGGCAACGAGGAGGCATATAAATTGTGGCTGTACAAGAACTGCAAATGCATTGTGCAATTATCCCTGACGATGGTGGTTCTAGCATATGACACCTTGGACATACAGTACAGTACACCCCCCCCCCCCCACACACACACACACACACTCTCCCAACCCACCCCAAGACCTTTTTACAATAGCACTAGCAGTTTCTTTAGTATGCTGTCTACTGTAAAAGATGTAAGAGCATACAATGCATTTGATCTTGCTGTGTAGTGTATCAGGCTGTGTATTACTGGTCAAAGAACTAATGCTGAGTGCTGAGAAAGGTTAAACGTCAGAACCTTGGCATTTGGAAGATACTTGGGTGTCATTAATCGAGGAAGATGGCAGGAGGATGAACAACAGGAATAAATGGAGGTGGCAGATGCAGTTTGATGCTGGGAAATGGACAAGGACCAACTACCAATACAAGAGTTTGGTTCCAAAACGTTATAAAAGCCATTATGCGTTACTTTCAGATTTTTTTTTTTGATATTCGTATGAGTGTAACAACTTTTGGGATACTTTTACTTGATTTATAATCACAAAATAAAATCAACATAATTGAAGTTTGGTCAATAATTTCTGAAATACGCAATTAAAAAGCAGGACTTTTGAGTATTTTCAAAAATGGATTTATAGCGTTTTGGAACCAAACTCATTCTCCTACCAGACTGAGGTTCTGGTTGTGATGGAAACAAACTCTTTAAACTTTGCCACATTGCTCAAATCACTTTGTGGAGCATGTCAAAGTGTTCAAGGTGTCCCTCAAATTCTCCAGATTTCAATCAAATCAAAGAATTTGTGGAATGTGCTGGAGGACATTGAGAACAACTGTATGCCCAATAAGTTTTGAGGTCCAAAGTCACTCTCACTTTCAGCAGTGAGTTTCTCAAAACTATATTTGTTCAATATCCAAATATCCTTGTCAGATGCGATCATGCCATTACTACAATACCATCACTCCAAAAGTTTTGAACAAGTCCTATCTGTCAAGCATTATTCTCTTTCCAATTTTTTTTTGTTAAACGGCTTTCTGCTGGCTATCCATTGTGTGGTGCTGTTTATATGAGAAATGCAGTGACTGTTTGGCCACCATTAATGATAATAAATGTACAAGTATACAGCAGAAAAACGGCACCACTGGGTGCCTTCAGAGGATTTTAATGTTGAGGCTGATCAGTTTGTATTCAAAACATTATGAATAAGCTGGCCAATCCTACTAGTTGCACCAGCACATTAAAAAGTTAGCATTGCACCGAGCTGCACTGTACAAATTCGTTGAGTTTTATGGATTCTTTTTCTTCCTGCAAAGGCCTCGGGCCTTCAGTGGGAAGACATGCGGTCAGCTTATCCCTGCCCTCCTCGACACCTTATACTTGGGAGCAGAAGATTCCTGCAAAGCACCAGAATGGAATCCATGCAGGCACTCAGACAGCTAATTGCCTCACGCAGTGACACAAGATCGTTAATGTGCAAGTAAGGAGGAAACAGAAGACACTGGGCAAAGGTCACTATTCCATTTTTTTCTATGAGTATCTCATACTGTCCTTTGGAAAATGCTGCCCCTGCCTACATCTCCCACTGACCGACCGCTGTGCCTTTCCACTGATAAAAGAATTACTATTCAACACCTTCAGCTTAAGATGAATCTTTTTGAATACCAAAACCCTAACACCCTAACATCATCAGTCTGAGTGGTATATTATAAATCACATTATGAACTCTTTAAACAGTTTATAATAAACGCACTTAGTTTTTCCATAGATTTCCGAGATTCACGATCCCTGTAACCAGAGCACGGCAATTCTCCGTTCTTTGATGCGTGTTCTCATAACCCCGCAATAAGCACCACCTCTGCAACAGCAGCAGAGGCTCAGTAAAACTGTGCTTGAAGGAGCCATCACGGAGAAGCCACCCCACATGTGGACAATTAAGCGATACCCTGGACGCAGGCGAATGATGATGGATTCTAAAGAGCCCGAAGAGCGGGCATAAACGAGGGAGGGGTGGAGATAAACAATGCCACTCTCTAATCCCTCCAGGCCGGGCTTTCGCTGAGTCAGGTACCGCCCAAGCCAAACGAAAGGAGCACAACAGCCCTCCTTCCTTTCCCTCCCTCCCTCCCCTTTTCTTGCTCTCCTTCCATCTTTCTTTCTTTTATTCCCTCTTCACCTCTTGCCATTTCTCTTCCTGTCCCCATCGCTCTCTTGCTCTCCATTTCTCTCTCTCTCGCTTGCTGAACACACATCGGCTGAGCAGAAGCTCGGCTTGGTGCCCGGAGGCCTCGGGGGTTCAGCCACCACGCCAGCCCCACTGGCAGGAGGGTCTTGCGGGCAGAAGCTTGCCTATCTGGCTGCCTGCAATGCCAGCCCGTCGACGAGCCAGGCCGCCGAGAGGGCTATTATTCCGGAGGGACACTCCGCAAATCATCACGCAAGCGACTGGAGAATGGAGAGAGAGAGAGAGAGAGAGAGAGAGAGAGAGAGAGAGAGAGAGAGAGAGAGAGAGAGAGAGATGGCAGGAGAGGTTTGGGAATGAATGACATGACAAATGAAAAAAATAAAATATGCGAATAAAACTCCACCCTTGACACTTCTTGTTCGCCATGGCAAGCGCCTGACAAGCAAACATTCCCTCCTCCTCCTCCTCCTTCTCTCTTTCAGTTCATCCCTCATTCCCTTCCTACTCTACCACCACACACACACTTGTGCACACACACACACACACACACACACACACACACACACACGCACGCACAGAGTCCCACTCCAACCTCTAGAACTCGCTATTTCAGCAATGCAATTATCTGAGCAGAACAATTCAATACTTCAGACAGGCCCAGCCGAGAGGAATTGAATTGGGGGGGAAGGTCTGGGAACGCGGCACGGCGCTACCTTACGTTGCGGAGCTCCCGCTCCTTCACTCCCGCCGCTCGGAGGGGGCCGTGGCAGGATTTACATCCAGGAACGAGCTCGGCTTGCAGACAGCAGCTCTGCCCCTCCAAAGGATTTATTACCCGCCACTGGACTCGGGAGCTGTAAGTACGGAACGGAGCGGGGCGGGGCGGTGGAGGGTTCGCGGCGTCGAGCGGTGGTCGAGTGGTAGTGGGGATTGTACAGTACAACACCACCACCCCACCCTTCCCTACCTTGTCTGCCTTGGCCAGGCACTGTAGTTTTAGCTGTGGAGTCCACAAAGGAGAGGAAAGGAGGCAAGAGTTGGCGGTGGGAGGGGTTGGGGAGGTAGAAGGGAGCAGAGGGTGGGTGGATGTTTGGGTGGGTGGGTGGGTGGATGTTTGGGTGGGTGGGTGGATGTTTGGGTGGGTGGGTGGGGATTAGGTTTGCTTACGCTCTCAGCAAGACTTTATTAAGCGCCTACAACCTGTGGTAGTAGCCCCCTCCGGATGGGAGAGGATGGCGTTATGTAAGCACTGGGAGCCCGTCCAGCATTGATTGAGTTCATTTGCGCATAGGGCTCTTGGTGTGTTTGGGCCTGTGGATAGGTGCCAAACGGGTCTGCTGGAAGGACCTGGGGGAAGAAGAAGAAAAAAAAAAGTCTTTCTGCTTTGGAGAGATGTTTTCTTCTAATCTTTTTTTTTTCTGTGTCAAACCCCGCTGATGAAAGACAGGTAAGGAGTCAGAAGTGAGAGCTCTCGGTGATGGTGAGAAAGTCTCTTCTGATGCGTTCGCAGGGATCTGTAGACTTTTTTTTTGGGGGGGGGGGCTAAACAAACACACCCATGCCAAAATAACAGCCGCAACCTCTCGGCTCCCACTTCAGAAAAAGCCGCCGCCACCACATCAACCCATAATCTCTTTCTCCTTCTCTCGTTCTTTCTCTCTCTCTCTCTACCTGGTTCTATTGTCCCTATACTGTCAAGAGCGGAGGCAGCCAGCGCAGGCTGGGCTTCAAGGGTAGCCGTGTGACTGATAAGCGTTTTAGCATGCAGCCGGCAACCCTCCACTCCCAGGGTGGAGTCAAGGTGACTTTGCCCAGAACAAAACAATGGCTCGCTCTCTTGCGCTCGTTTGCTCGCGTCGCGGGCCGACGGAGGCCGGTCTGACCTCCGCCAGTGGCTCGTGGCGTCCCCGGCAAGGACAGAGAGAGAGAGAGAGAGAGAGAGAGAGAGAGAGAGAGAGAGAGAGAGAGAGAGAGAGAGAGCGATGCGTCACCCGGATGATTGACGGTTGTACTGTCACCTGTCCGACCCTGAGTGCCATATTAATGCAAGCGGTTAAACTTTTTTTCCCTCTCTCGGTCCTCCCTAGACGCCACAGTCCTCAGAGGTAACACTCTCTGTCTATCTCTCTCTCTCTCTCTCTCCATCTATCCATCTCTCTCCATCACTCTATTCCTCTCTTGCTCTCTCTCTCTCTCTCTGTTTATTCACTACAGAGAGAAGAGGGATTTGCACAGATCTCTCTCTCCATCTCCTGTTCTCTTGCTCACTCTAGTCATTCATTCATTCATTCATGACAGAGGTATTTGGTGAGATGCGGACAGAGAGCAGCCATGTTGGATTGGGCGTGGGTAGTGGTGGTGGTGGGGGGAGGGGGGGCTTGTATGAAAGCCTACCAAATCTGCCATACACACAAGAGCCCATGGTAGTCGGACAGATGAGAGGGTGGGAGGAGACTTGTGGTTTGGAGAGAGACTGAGACGGACTGTCAGAGCGACGAGCCAAATGTCACCTCAGCTCCGAGCGGCTCAACAGAAGCTAGCATTTCCCCCCCCACATTTTTCAGTCCTCTGCTTTTTCACTCTTGTTGACTAATGGCTGCTAAAAAAAGGGTATTTCAGTGCCAGATGTTTACATGAAAAGCCAGCATGCCCTTTTCACACACACACACACACACAGAGAGAGAGAGAGAACAGGACAATATGGAAAACACTCTGGCACTCTGGGGGAGGCAAAGCTACAGTATAACAAGGGAAAAAGTGACAATCAGAGGATACCAGGAGCCGTTCTCCCTTATGCTTTTACACTCCCCCCCCCCCCCCACCCCCCACACACACACACTCTTTCCTCGCTCTCTCTCTCTGCACCCCTCTTGTGTAGTGTTGTTTCCAAAGCCGAACGAGATGCACTCCGCTCTGATGTGCCACTCACCCAAACTTTCTGTATGGCTTCTCTCTCTCTCTCTCCATCCTCTCTTTCTGTATGGCTTCTCTCTCTCTCTCTCTCTCTCTCTCTCTCTCTCTCTCTCTCTCTCTCTCTCTCTGTCTCTCTCTCCTTCTCTTTCTCCCCTTCTCCTCTCTTTACTCCACTCTCTCTCTCTCTCTCTCTCTCTCTCTCTCTCTCTCTCTCTCTCTCTCTCTCTCTCTCTCTCTCTCTCTCTCCCTCCCTCTCTCTCTCTCTCCCCCCCCCATCCTCTCTCACAAGTGCAACAAGCAGTAACACTGCAGCGAAAGCCACTCCAAAGCCTGTCGCTTGTTTGGCAATTACAAAACGCGAACAGAATGGAGAACGTTTGGCAAGTGGTGCTATCTTTGGACAAGGGAAAAAAAAAAAAAAAAAAAAAACCTTCCTCTTTTTTCATCTTCCCAAAACCTTGGCGTCTTTTGTGATGCCGTTGTTGTTGAACATTCTTGCATTGTCAAGCACAAAGGTAAATTATGCAGAGAAACATGATTTCCACCCCCCCCCCCCCACACACACACACACACTACCCCCCTTCGCCACTTCTCCACATCTGTCAATTTCCTGTCAGACAAGCCACCTGGATGAGATTAGGTATTGTGCTGCTGCTTGCCACGCTGCTTATCAAACCGGTCTGTGGCTCATCGCTGCGTATGATTCGCACAAAGAAAGAAACAAACTAAAAACGATATTAGCCTCGTCCTTCATGTGTTTTTTTTTTTTTTTTGTCACAACGCTGATCAAGGCCCAAGAGCCAGACTTTATGAAGAAGCTTTGTCAGCCATGAACAACAACAGGGGGAGTATCTCCTGCCACAACCAACATACGTGAACATGAGCTCTTTGCTCAATACATACGTCCTCCACTCTGGTGCTTTCTCCTCTCGCTGAGTGAGTTGGTTAAAAATAAAGAACCTGACGAGTGCCGACACTTAGCTGTTTAAAACAGCCCTGTCGCAGACTCAGGGCAGGCAACCGGACACCGCTGGTTCTCCTCATTGATTCTTTCCGATTCCGCTCCCCCCCCCCGCCTTTCCGTGTCGGTGACGGGAGCTGTTGCTCGTTGAGGGCTAACAAAACAACTCTCGACCCCTCCACTCCCCCACCGCCCTGC
>JAODXP020000032.1:10217730-10220230 GCA_027497455.2 Sardinella longiceps | reverse complement strand
AAACAACAAAAGAACAAATAAAAACGAAATGAAAAAAAAAAAAACAAAAAAAAAAAAAACAGCTCAATCCTCGGCTAAGAACCTGCTTACATTTCGTGCTTCAAACAATGCATGCGGTGAGCTAGAGAGAAAAGGTTGCACAGAGAAATGTGCTTAAAGAGAGAGGCCGCTGTTTTACTTCACATAATGTTCTCTTCTCATCTCCCTCTCCTGCTCCCCTTCTTCCCTCCTTCCCTTTTTTTCCTCTCTCTCTTATTCTCTCTGTCTTTTTTTCTCATTCCCCCCTTTCTTCTTTTTAAAACTCGACAACAAGAGGGCCCTTAAATGGAATGAGGGCTCTGCAGGTGTTGGGCTGTAAACACGATTCTGCGCGTCCAGCCCCAGATTTACTGCAAATGGGAGGCCGAGCCCCATCACCGGCTCATGCATTTATTAAAACTGAGGACGATACTCTCGGCTTTTTAATTGGATCCCTGGCCTTCCGGAGCCCGAGACCTCGCATCAAGCTGTGAATGTCGAAAACAATGAATGTCGGGCTAACCGCCCCGAGCCGTTTACAAAGAAAGAGGAAGTGGACTGGTCTGCGGGAACGGCGCAGAAACTTGTGGAGGGGAGACAATACTGATCTTCTTCAATGTTTCAACAGTGCCTCTTGGCACGATTTTTTATTCAATTCTTTTTTCTTTGCCCCCCCCCCCCACCATTTCCTTCTCTTTTTTTTAAAGAAATACTGAAATGCACCATTGTGCTTTCTCATTCCTCCTCATTTTTCCATAAAACATGTTCTCCACAATTACTCCCATCCTTCTCTTCTTTTATCCCTGATAATCCATCCATCCTTCCATCCATCCATTCATCCATCCATCCATCTATTCATCCCCCAATCTATTCTTCCCTCCCTCCCCCTTCTGAGTGCATCTTGCCACTTCTGTGTGTGTAGTTAGGGGAGATGAATGCTGATGGCTTGCTGCTGCTCTGTGAAGACTTGAGAGAGGAACGAAACGGAGGGGAGGGAGGGAGGGAGGGAGGGAGGGGGGAGGAGTGGAGAGGTGGATGGGTTGGAGAGGTGGGGCTGTAAACGAGCGAGGGGGCCCTGGCCTTACTGCGGCGGCGTCCTCTCATCAGGCTGCCTCTGTCTCGCTCAAGTACATCACTGACTGCCCCCCTCCATACCAACTGTGAGCCCAGCAGTGACTAAGGAGAGGAGGAGGAGGACCTGTGAGTCTGTGTGTGTGTGTGTGTGTGTGTGTGTGTGTGTGTGTGTGTGTGTGTGTGTGCCAGAGAAAGGGAGGGAAAGAGAGGGAGAGAGTGAGATGGAGAAAGAGGGCAGGTGAAATTATAGAACAAGAGAGGAAGAGACATAAGGAAGGAGAGAGAGAGAGAGAGAGAGAGAGAGAGAGAGAGAGAGAGAGAGAGAGAGAGAGAGAGAGAGAGAGAGAGAGAGAGAGAGGCAGCAGAGAGGAAGACTTAAACTACAAAACTACAAAAAAAACAGTGTGTGACATAGGAGATGTGTTTGAGCAGGTGGCTATACCCATAGTTGGAGGCAGCGCTGGGACATTTAATATTCTGGCACGTCCCCAAGCCCGCTGTTTCCCAACTGAATTCATTCAGTCCCTCTGGGATTCTTAATAATGACTGCTAATATGAACCCAGTGCATTTTAATTACTGAGACAACAGCAAAGAGGAGGTTGAAGCGGTTGATGCGCAGGGGGGGGGACTATGGAAATACACAATGGGACATTTAACATGGAGACATTTGTGATCTGTTTGTGTTTCTATCCTGTAAAGCAACTATTATGGGGTGTTCTATGCATGCTTATGGGTAGGATTCACAGTCTGGTGTCCTTAAAGAAGAAATCCAGAGTGAGTCAGTCAATAGCACTCTTGTTCCATGTACCTGAATGCTGTCTAAGAAAAATGAACAAGAAAATGTGATGCTACATAGACTGAATAACAAACTGATTGGTAATGCTGACTAAATGGGGGCAAATGACATGAAACTGAGAGCAAGTTGTTATGCCCTATTGACTTTGTGATGGTTGCCGATTCACAGCTTGGTCATAGCCTGACATAGCCCGACCATAATACTGCTATTCATCCGTATTCATGGTCTGGAGGCTCTTTATTATACTGCGGGGGAGAGGGCATTCACTTCTGGTTTGAAACGATTGGACAGCTCGTCTAATCAGCTTCGCTTATTGGCCGGGTGTCTCTCTACGGATGTAAACACGCCCATGAAGACCGTCCCCAGACCATGGATACAGATGAACATTCGTATTATGGGTGGGCTATGTCAGGCTAGCTTGGTCTATGTTGTATCACATTTTCTCATTCTTTTTTCTAACTACAGCACTTGGTGAGTTTGAACGACAGAGCTATGGATTCATTTACACTGTATTTCTCCTATAATAGTAGGGCTAAGCGATGCTGGATGATGTAGTGCTTGTTTCTGCTTATGTTTCTTAGCAGGTGATTTTTGTCAAAAGCAAAAGTTGG
>JAODXP020000032.1:10195230-10210230 GCA_027497455.2 Sardinella longiceps | reverse complement strand
GAACCGGAGAGAGAGAGAGAGGGGGAGAGAGAGAAAGGAAGAAAAAAGAACAGAACAGAGGGAGGAGAGGAGAAAGAAAGATCGATACTGTAGGCAACATATTATGTTCACTATGGAGTCCATGCGAGTGGCTGTGAGATGGCATTGTGTTTCCTGACGTCTCTCCCACTTCCCAGAAGCACGGCTTCTCCGTTCTCCCTCGGAGGGGGAGGGAGGGAGGAGGGGGGGTTCACAATCTCAGGGTGTAGCCCCCCCCCCAAATCGGCTCCATCGTCAGAAAAACAACAAGAGTTTCCCTTTTCTTCCGCACCCACTTCAGGAATAGAGGGAGACCTTTTGGTATTGATTTGTTTTCGCGACCGAAAAAAAGTCTCCTTGCTTTACCTTTTTCTAAATCCTCTGACTCTGACTGATTTTCAGACAACAAAAACAAAAACTTTCTCAACTAGGGGGTTGCTGTTTTTCAGACATCCACGAGTCTTTCCCGAAGGGAAGGGTTTCCCGATCAAAACAGCAGATTTACAGGAGGTGCACCCTTGGGTGGGGGACCAAGTGTAGCGTCATTACATCGAATGTTTTCCAAAATACCCAACCAACATAACACTGCTAAAAATTTTCCTAAATATCGACATCTTGGTAAAGGAGTAAGGCCTACTTTGTGCAACTGATCATCTTATTCCGACTCGTTTCTTCGCCGAGTTCCACGCCCCTCTTCATGGCCAGCGACTTCAGGTGTCAAGTGCTGATGACACCACTGTGGTTGTCGAGGGGGTTAATCGATAAACGTTAAAAGAAGATGAAAAAAAACGGACAAAAAACAAACAAACAGAGCAGCGTTCTAGCCGCTGCTACTGTCAGCTGGGCCTCGGGGGTTGGTCGATATCGCGAGCCAGGTTTCAGGTGCCAAGGACATGGCTTGATTGCTATTGGATTTGCGATGAGCAAGAGTGAGCCACATTAAGCTCTAATTGTTTCAGAGATTAGCAAGCAAAGCAAAGCTGGTGTGTCGTCACACGCCTGCTTAAATGCTGCATGCCCTGATACTCATGGAATCACACAGACCATCTCTCTCTCTCACACACACACACACACACACACAAGAATCATCACAAACACACACACACACAGTCTCTTGCTACGCCCAGACAAACTCCGCCTTCACACAAACGTTGAAATTGACTGAAGCAAAGACTGTAACACATACACAGACATACCTAACCCCTCTAACTCTTCACACTCATTTACACACACACACACACACACACACACACACACACACACGCTATGCCTACACTAACTCCCCCCTCTCACACGCAGCCTGGCTACGTCATAAAAGAAATATGTCAAAGTGTGTGTGAGTGTGTTTATGCATGTATGAATGCTTCATGTGGCCTTAGAGAAAATTGCACTGTGGACATGGAAGGAGGGAGTGTGTGTGTGTGTGTGTGTGTGTGTGTGTGTGTGTGTGTGTGTGTGTGTGTGTGTGTGTCGGGGGAGAGGTGCGTAGTAGTTGAGGGCAAAGTGATTACAACAGAACTAACTCCCTTTGAAACGAGTGAAGTCATTTGAAATGCATGGAGATAACACATGGGAATTCGGGCGAGTTCCTGGTGAAAGGCAGCTCTGACTCCTCTGATTCATTGGCCCTTTCTTTCCACTTAAGAGACTAGGAAAGAATCCAAGGCACTCCCAAACAAACACAAAAGAGGGGCGTTATACCTGTTATTACTGGCGAAGGCAGTGTCTGCTGTTGCCGTTTTTTTTTTTTTTTTTTCCCTCTTGTGGAAGGGGGCCGCGCTGCTGTATCGCTGCAAAATATGCAAATAAAATGAGTTTCGGGGGTGTCTCCGGCAAATCACGGAGAGACACAATTACGCCGCAAACCTCGGTGCCCTCGCTTTGACGAAGTGCCAAACATGCTTTAGAAAGCCTGTTGAATCATTCATGGCGTAGCGTATTGAATTAAGACCGATAAAGCCTGGTGCCTCTGACAGAAGTCATACGGATACAATCGAGCGGGAAGTATTGCCACCGAATCGAGGTCTGGCCCCAACAATGCGGGCCCATACACAAAATAGGAAATTGAGTTACGGCGGGGTGTGTGTGTTCGTGTGTATGTGGGTGCGTGTGCGTATGAGTGAATGCAAAAAGGTGCACTGAAAGCGTGCTTGCGGATGTTTGTGTATGTAGGAGAGAGGATGTGTGTGACTGAGATGGAGGGAGAGAAAAGGGAGAAAGGAGAAAGAGAAAGAGGTGTGTGTGTGTGTGTGTGTGTGTCTGTGTGTGTGTGGTATCTCCATACCCATGCTGTGTTTGAGAAACAGAGGAACTATGCATTAGCTGGTGAATTGTATGGCTAAAGTGAGGTGGCAAGATCATTGGATTTCATTGGCCAAGCAATAGAACACAGAGGTGTTAAATGCTCACAGAGAAAGCAAGAGAACATGTAAGGGACGGAGAGAGCAAGCCGGGTGTGTGTGTGTGTGTGTGTGTGTGTGTGTGTGTGTAGACCCCCGAAAGAAAAAAGACCAAAGGGGTTAAGTCAGTCCACTTATCACGGCTCCCTCGTCCCGACAGCGTGGCACCATAATCGCCTTGGTGTTCATCAAACGCTGATGACATTTTCACCAGGCCAGCCCCCTGCTGCTCAGGCTAAAATGTGTGATGATTTAAGATTTAATCAATTACATTGCAACTGAAATGCCCCCCCCCCCCCCCCCCCCTCCTCTCCTCTCCGCTCCCCCCCAACCATCAGACAAGAGCAGAGGTTTCATTCATCTCCTCCAACTGCTGCCCCACATGTGTGGGAATGAGAGAGAGAGACAGAGGGGAAGAAAGGAGAGACAGAGAGAGAGAGAGAGAGAGAGAGAGAGAGAGAGAGAGAGAGAGATGGAGATGGAGAGCGAGAGAGAGATGTCTGACAAAAATGAAATGCAGAAAAAAAGCGACATGCTGAAAGCAGATGGTAAAAAGACGAACGTTTGTGACAAAGAGAGATGCAATAAGGAAAGACTGACAGAACAAGGGGAGAGCGGGATATGAGAGAGAGACGGAGAGAGAGAGCGAGAGAGAGCGAGAGAGAGAGAGAGAGAGAGAGAGAGAGAGAGAGAGAGAGAGAGAGAGAGAGAGAGAGAGACAGAGAGCGACAGAGAGAGAGAGAGAGAGAGAGAGAGAATGGCGCTGCTGTGGCGTCATGCGTTGCTAGCGCGGGGCTAATAGATGTGTTGTGAGGCAGCAGACTGACTGTGGAGAGACAGCCAGAGCGCTCCATCTGCTTGTCATTCATCTTAGCCAATCATCTGCTGCAGCTCATCCCACTCCACACCTAAGCAGCCATGCCTCAGCGCTTCACACTAGCGCTGGTTATCAGCCCTCACACACACTCACACACACACTATCATGCACACACACACACACGCACGCACATCACACATAGAGTCATGCGCGCATACACACAGTCACGCGGACATACACACACTCACACACAGTCATGTGTGCACTCATACACACAGTCACAAACACACACACACACACACACACACACACACACACACACACACACACACACACACACACACACACACACACATCAATGAGCAACTTGTGAACATGATTCAGTGAGCTCCTGTGAAAGTCAGTCGTCTGCTCTTCTCTCTGGCTTGCCCTCACCTAAAAATGCATTCAGTTGAAAGTCAGTCAGTCAAACACTCCCCTCCCCACACACACACACACACAGACACACACACACACACACACAGACACAGACACATACACAACACACAACACACACACACACACACACTTTATCCATTCATACCCAGCCCAAAATTGAGCCTCAATTTAATTTGATTCGATGTTTAGATGTTTGCAACTCATCTTGGCTACTTCCCGGCTCAAAGTAAACTCAACTCCGCATGGAGGTACTTCAGTGCACTTGTGTGGCAGTCAAGAGCACAACGTGGCGTCGGTACAATATTATTGGCCTTGGTGTTGAATCACTGTTAAAAACTCTGGGCCCCCGGGGGAGGCGCCACGCTGAACTTCACTAATGTTAAATTGAGATTGATCGGCCATCGATCCTCCTGTAGCCCTTCATGTTTAAACCACAAATAAAGGACTGGATGGCATCGGGGACTCTTTTCGGGGGGCTGGAGCGCGTTTAACGAGTAATACAAAAATCCCTCCGGCTCCGAGCAGACGGTGCGGGGAGATGTCGAATGGACGTTTTGTGATTGGATATTTCGTGCCCTTTTCGGGAGGAAACGACGCAAACTATGAGAAAAGGGCAAACGTGGGGCTTGAAGGAGGGATAGAGGATGAAAAACATTCCTAAGCCACTGTGATAAAAACACAGAAGGCTATAAGTCATCAACCTTCCGAGAATTCCGACGTTAGCCATATAATACCCTTGCTTGTTCGCCACGGACATCAAAAATATAAATAAAAAATAAATAAAAATAAAATAAAATACATGCACTAGAGAGCCTAATTACGCATCAAAGAGTGCAGAGAGAAGGGGGCTGAGAAGAGGGGGGAGGGGGGCGGGCGGGTGGATGCAACAATCATGGAACAATTATAATTCTCCGGGCGCCTTCAGAAGACGGCCCTGGACAACAGCCCTCGAGGACACTCAGCCAACCAATTAAAGTTTTGGTTCCAGACTGCGGGCCTAATGTCTCTGCGAAGCTCACCAGCCAAACTGGATCCTCTCTGCACAGCATGATAATAGATATTCAAGTGTGTCTCCAGTGTGTGTGTATGTGTGTGTGTGTGTGTGTGTGTGTGTGTGTGTGTGTGTGTGTGTGTGTGTGTGTGTGTGTGTAGCTTGGGGAACGTGATTAATTTGGGTCTTTGTGGTGTTTTTTCCCCTGGAAGTGAACGGTGAGCCTTTGTTGGCTTGGAAACGAGGCTCTTAATGGGGCCGGGCTCCGTTGCGGGAGCAGCATTCCCATGTCAAGACAGACCGGCCTCCTCCACTTCCCTATCTGCAGGCCCGCAGAAGACTGAAGAGACGCTCAGACCCACTTCCAGCTCACTGATTGGCTGAGCTTGGCAGGGGGACACAGTGACAACAACAACAACAACAACAAAAACAAGCATAACAACATCAACATCCATGGCTTCTGCCAATGTCGGTGATGGAGCCCTGGCCAAGTACTGTATCGACACCGCGAGAGGCATGTGACAGGCCTAGATTCGCTCATCTCTCCTCCCGTGACCCTGTTATGCTGGGGGTCAAAGGTTACGTGAGGCGAGCCAGGCACTCTATGGGCCTGTTAATTTGTATCTTTAAAATGGAACAGCTGCATTAGAGGAAAAAAAAAAAAAAAAAAAAAAAACGTCCCATCCATCCTTTACCAGCTGCTCCATTTCCGACGGTCTTCCGCAATCGTTAAATAGATTTGCTCCCCCTCACACACACAGACACAGACACAGACACACACACACACACACACAGACACACAGACACACGCACAGACACACGCACAACTCAACTATGCTTTTCAATGCTGAGGGGAAAGTGCAGGGGCGCAGAAAAAGTGCCAATAATTCCTTGGTAATCAGTCAAGCCTGCTAATAACCCTATGAGCTCGTCCGTCCACAAAGGGGACGGAGCCTCATAGCATGAATGACCTGATTAGCTTGTCAACAGAGTCACCTACAATACATACATACATACATCCACGCATTACACAACAAGCCTGACTGGTTATTTCATGTAGGGATGCTGATCGATGGTGATGGAGCCCTCAGGCTTGATGCAGAGAGTGTGTGTGTGTGTGTGTGTGTGTGTGTGTGTGTGTGTGTGTGTGTGTGTGTGTGTGTGTGTGTGTGTGTGTGTTAGTTAGTTATTGGTCAGTCTCTCTAGATCATGGTTGATTGGGCCATTGATTCATGTTGTGTTGCAGCTCCATTGTTCCTGCTCAAAAAGACATCAATTCATGGGGGGCAAGTGAGAGACGTCATCGGACTGCAGATCATGAGCGTTCACAGGAACTGCTGGTTCCCATGGGCAGATGCCGCAGTCCGACGTCTAGCGCCCGATTACAGATTACAGAC
Organism: Sardinella longiceps; assembly: GCA_027497455.2. Classification (NCBI taxonomy): domain Eukaryota; kingdom Metazoa; phylum Chordata; class Actinopteri; order Clupeiformes; family Clupeidae; genus Sardinella; species Sardinella longiceps. Next base: position 10,204,170 of record JAODXP020000032.1, on the reverse strand, counting down.
AGAAGGGCGCTGCAGCACTGGACGAACTTTGAAAGCGAAGACGACGACAGTGTCAAACGCCGACGCTGCGCCAGTGAGTCAACGGCAACAGAGAGAGATGTTGGCGACGACGGCAGCAGCAGCAGCAGCGTCTTCCCGAAATGCTCGCGGGAAGACTGAGGTGGCTTGGCACGACTTTTACCCCTGGTGAGTGGAGTGACTCAGCGTGTCGCTCCACGTGGGTACAGCCATATGCGAGACACTCGGCAGGAGCCGTGCAAAGGGGAAGAAGAACGAGACAAAAAAGAAAGAAAAAAAAGAAGGAAAAAAAAAAAAAAAAAAATTCAACAACTCTCATCACTCTTCCTCTCCAAATCTACCCTCGTGCATTCAGAAAAGTTTACCATCTGCCTATCAGGGTCCGAACACACATCTCCCAAAAGCCTCTGGAGGATTTGCTTCCTTCCCCCCCAAAAACACAAACCAATTTTAATTAAGAAAGTGCATTGGCTTCGGCAGTGCCACAAGACACACTGCTGCGGAGCCTAGGATGCTTTTCAGAAGATCAACAGTGCTCGCTAATGGCAAGCATGTAAATATTTGACTGATAAACTGTATGCAAACGAGGCTTCATTATGGAAACATTTATCTCGGCATCATTACTTCCGGCCTGGGGGAAAAAAAAAAAAAAAAAAATGGCAGGCAAGAAAGTTTCTCGTGACAAGAAGAGTAGAGTGGGGATGATGGAGCGGCAGCAGGGGAAAGAAAGAGAGAGACAGAGAGAGAGAGAGAGAGAGAGAAAAGAAAAGAAATGAATAGAACAGTCTATTCCAACCCAGAGGCTAATCAGCAGCATGACTTCTCCTCGCTGAGTACAGTCATACTCTTAAGCTGTCTACTGTACTGGCACAGTGCCAATGAGCATGATTTAATGATGGGGAGAGAGAGAGAGAGAGAGAGAGAGAGAGAGAGAGAGAGAGAGAGAGAGAGAGAGAGAGAGAGAGAGTAGATGAGCTTTAATTAATATTGAGGCGAAAAGGGGGTAAAAAAGTCGGCTTTTTCTTTCGCCTGGGGTTTGTTGCTGATGTCCTTGAGACAGAAGCTCCAATAATGCATATCTTTGTGTGCTTGTGTGTGTGTGTGCGTGTTAAGAGTGTGTGTGTGAGTGAGTGTGTGAGTGAGAGAGAGAGAGAGAGAGAGAGAGAGAGAGAGAGAGAGAGAGAGAGAGAGAGAGTGTGTGTGTGTGTGTGTGTGTGTGTGTGTGTGTGTGTGTGTGTGTGTGTGTGTGTGAAGTGAAGCGAGGGCAACATGCCAACAAAAGTTTACTCTTTCCACCCAAAAAATGGGAATGTGCAGAAATAAAAGTTGCCTGAGGTCTAATCAGGCATGTTCTAAAGCCCTTCATGGCCACTGTGACCATCTCTCTTCCTTTCAGCGATATCTCGCCGATATCCATGCCAATTTAATAAGCCTTGATATCATGCTCCGTAACGTAATGTCCAAGGCTACTGCTAAACTGAGCAAAAATGACTTCCTTGGCTAATAATTCTATATTATCACTGTTCAAACATAATAATAATGCGTTTCATTAGACGTGCACTTCCAGCTCACCCACGTTCTGACTGTGATGATCATCGTTATGTGAACTCCACTGAGACATACTTGACCTCTTTTCGCGAGACAAAAACAAACGATACGAGCCTGTAAAAGAAAAGAGAGAATTCCTGAAGATACTGCCTAACGAGAGCTTCGGTCTCCTGACTGCTGGGGTGCCATGCCAGGGACACGGTAAAGACTAAACGGTAAAGCTTTGCCGTACGTTCTCACAGAGTCTCGCGGGTACTGTCACAGTTACAAAAACAAATAAAAACAGTACTAGAGGGGGTTTCCCCCCCAATTTTTCGAATTTTGAAAATGTTTTTAGATCATTTAGAGGTATACATTAGTAGGTCGTTTGGCATTGTTACTAAGCAACCGACATAACGGCGAGATTTCAACGTCATTTCCGGCCGCCAGCATTTACCGCCTAGTCCTCACCCAGGGACACGGTGCGGCAAGACCCAAGACCCAAAGTGTTAGGGTGCTACTGGGTGCTCCGACATGACCACCATCACTTAAGATGGGTGACCTTTCCCACAATTCCCTGCCGTCGGAGCGAGTGGTGAGGCAGCGCCCTCCATCAGCCCAGCCTGCTCTCTCTCTCTCCCTCTTGGCTCTGCTCACCCCCGGATTTCTATCCGACACCAGGAGAGCATGGATCACTGAAATGCCAACATCAATCTCTCACAGAGTGTTTCTCTTCTCTCCCTCTCTCTCTCTCTCTCTCTCTCTCTCAGTCCACTCTGACGAGTGTGTATGTGTGTGTGTGTGTGCATGCCTATAAACAGCATGCAAACGGCTTCCAAGGACTCATTTAATCACAGTTTCTTTGTAAATGGGTTTCGAGAGTGTGTGTGTATGTGTGTGTGTATAAATGTATGGTGCATTGGAGCACTGTATAGATGGCCAGCCTCTTCAAGGGCAGGGAATAGGGATGGTAGCGGCGGATGCACGGGTAGTGGGTGCTGAAATGTCAGTGGTGCCTCTGGCTGTTTGTATGGGAGCCGTGGCTCCTGCTCCTGCCTGTGACATTTAGTGCAGACATCTCCTACACACCCCACTGCCTCTCTAAAGGGCCTGGACACCACCTGTGCCCCCACCAGCCAGGCCTCTCGCTCACACACACACACACACACACACACACACACACACACACACACACACACACACACACACAGAGATACACACACAGAGATACACACACACACACACACACACACACACACACACAGAGATACACACACACACACACACACACAGACGCGCACACAGACGCGCACACAGACACGACACACACACACACACACACACACACACACACACACTCACACAGAGACATACTCCTACTTTCCAAGTGAATCCATGATATCTCTCTCTCTCTCTCTTGGCAACTGTACTGGTGAAAAACACGTGGCCAGGGGGCAGACGAGGAGGAGCAAGCAGCACTGCGGATCCACTCTGCTGATACAGATCCAGTGCATCCAGGCTAGCTCCAAATGGAAATGTAGCGTGTTCCTCCAGCTTGCTTTTGCTGACGAATGCATGCTGACAGAACATCTGGGAGGAACCTGGGCTGGCGGCACAGCTAGGAGATGATTCGGTATCACTTTATAAAAACCGTCCTCTATAAATGGTTATTAAATAGCTTATTAACATCAATAAGAAGTTAATTTGAAAGTTAGTGGTTTCATTCTGTAAGATGATTTAATTTCATCAAGTATTTCCATTTAGCCAGTTCATCATTTAGCCATAGCAAACTATACACTAACTGTTAACTTACTAACTAATTAACTATGCTGTAAATTTCCTGTTAATTATTGTTACCTAACTGTTAACTGTCAAATAACTGTTATTAACAGTCAAATAACCTCTTACTGATGTTAATAAGCCATTTAATAACCATTTATAGAAAACAGCTATTATAAAGTGCTACCGACATGCCGACTCTTCACTGTGAAAGAACCAGAACCGGATTTTGGAATCCTTTGTCCGTCTTGAAGTGAAGTGGAAGCAGTGTAATTTTAAATTTTTTGCTATCAATTCTGGCAAATTAACTGCCATTCACTGCGAGCATGTGATTATATCACCAGCTACTGCCAAGTCATAGGGCCTTGTCAAGTTCATATTGGCCATTTGTGTTTCTGATGGGGTGAAGTCATCGCTTTTGGAGTCAGCACAGAGTACAGCGGGGCAGTCGGAGTCGAGGAAGAGTGACACGGACGAGCGGAAAGCCGCAGAAGCACATAACTCACTACGCCTCCGTAACACTGACCTTCTCCGAAAATGCCTGAAAAACAGGTGAGGCCACACCAGGCTTGAGCATACCCACTGATTTAATAAGCTAATTAGGAGCTGCAAGAGCGGCTGAACAGGTGTAAACACACACACACACACACACACACACACACACACACACACACACAACACACACACACACACACACACACACACACACACACACGAAAATATGGAGCACGCACACGCAAACAAACACACACACAGCACACACAAACACACACACACACACACACACACACACACACACACACCATGGGTACAGCACCTTCACCGTTCCTGCTCTGACAAGACCCCTGTCCTCCGGGGTTGATTAAGCATTGGAGGTGAGTGCAGGTCACGCGTCACTTACGGCAACAAATCAAAACATGCGAATCCACAGAGGGTAAATATGGACTCCTCTAATTGCAAATGATTATGCCATTCTCCTCCACCGCTCTAATATCCAGCTATTAACACACACAGATTTAAAAATAAATAAATTAATAATAAAAAAAAAAAAAAAGTCAGTTAAGATGTCACTCCTCCTGAAAGGGAAGATTAATCAACGAGTCAAACAAAGAAAAACAGATGCCTCATTTTCTGGTGACTGGCTCATGTGAGGCAAAATAACAAACTAATAATCTCCGAAAAGGGGGCAATATGACCGTCAAGTCTTGAGTGACTGGGGTGGGGGTGGGGGTGGGCATTGGGGGGGGGGTGATTGAGAGACGGTATGATTACGACGTCACAAAGACGAGTACATCTAATGAGCGAGAGCGAAGCGCAGCTGTTTGACATCTTTGCGGGGTATTGTTCATACTGAGCTTCGGCATAACAGCAATTAGCAATAATAAGGGGGAATTAGGCGCCATCCTGGCCGTCTGTCTCTGCCTCTCTCTCTCTGTTGTACGACTCTTGCACTTCAGGTGACAGTGCTAATGTGCCAAGCGAGGGCTTCATTAAAGGGAAGCTTTCAACAACAAGATCAGAATTTGTCATCATGGAAAGGCTGCATCAAACACTCCCAGGGCTGATGGGGAAAGGAAAAAAAAAAAAATCCTGAGCCTGAACTTTTTCCCCATGTCATGGAGGTGGGCACAGGTGGCAGGGTTTTATGTTTGCAACACACTTTTAAAGGAATAGTCCACCTCTTTATGAAAATTGGTTCTTCACCTCCGTACTCTCAGTTACATATGTGGGTAAAAGCATTTTAATCTGCAGTGCTTGTGTTTTCCTAGTATGGGATCACCAATTTTCCCCATTTTTTAACTTTAGCTTAGCATAGGCGCTGGAATGCAAAGTTGCCAGATAGCAACTCTTTGGCAACTTTACTTTTCAGTGCCCATGCTAAGCTAAAGGTAAAGTTTGGGGTTGCCAGACTAGGACAACGCATGCACTGAGACCAAAATGCTCTTACCCACATATGTAACTCCAGGTAAGGGGGTGAATAACCAATTTTCATAAAGAGGTGGACTATTCCTTTAAAACTCTACTTGGCCATGGGAAAATTCAATATCTTCAACTATGAGACAGTGATGAGCATGCAAGGATGTACTGTTAACTTGGAACATTAGTGTTTGGGGTTATTTATCAATCCCCATGAGTTACATACAATTTCTATTACATCGAAATTTCAGTTGAATCCTCTTTACGGGAACTTTTTTTCCACAGTCATGCTAGTAGGCTACGCCTGAAATCAGGCATGGAGTCTGAACCGTGTATATTATCTGTGGTCTGAACACCATCAGCCCTGCATTCCCTATTTTACTGCTGTTTTGGGTGTGTGGGTTTGTTCAGATCATAACCAAACCAGAACATAGAGGCCCAAATTTTTTTTTTTAACTTGAGGGCCACATGAGCATTGGGATTTTCCTCAAAGGGTCTCAAAGTTTACATGCACGACCACATACTAGGGTGGGAAAAAAAAAACGAAAAAGAAATGCACATTTTCTCATATTTCTGCCCATCACCAACATAGTCCTATAGTATCTTTCTTTCCTGCTGGTAAACAGGTGCATTAGTCTCCTCATAGGGAGTTGCCAGGATTGTTTCGCACAATCCATCTTTTTTGGCATCGCCTGATACATACATATTTTCTAACAAGTCACACACCTACAATTCTTTCCTTAAATGTTTTGAATCAGGGCGCATGAAAGGGCCACATCTGGCCACGGCTTTCTGTCAGTGTTTTTCAGTCATCACTGTTACAACAGGGTTCTCCATGTTAACAACCCATTTCAACAAAGGGCATGCTGGCAGTATGCACAGGAATAGAATGTTCAAATAAACCTTTTGCATTTTATGCTCCCTTGTCTCTACTCTTTAAGACTACAAATCTTAAGTCTATCTTAGCAGTTGGTTGTCTTAAAGAGCAGGTAAATGGAAGGTGCTTGAAGCAGGTGAAGAATGTGGAGAAAATTACACACTCAAGCTGTGTGCTGAGGACTTCTCAAAGTTGCTAAGTTCTGCCGAGATGCTTAAGTGCCACTATGCATTGAAGGTGTCCGGGAAATTGCTTGCTTGACACTTGGGCACTTGTGTACCTCTCGCAAGGAGGTCAGATGCCTTCAAAAAAAGCAAAAAGAAAAAGAAAAAGGTACAGCCTGTGGTTGTGGACTGCCAAAAGGGAGGGAAAATAATTTTCATGGATAGTTGGTCTGTAGGCTTTCCTTCTTTTGTACATTTCTGTTGAAGTCAAGAGGGGCCTTCAAGCCAAGTCCATGAGTGGCTCAAAAGCTGAGCATCTGTAGAGGACAGACAGGGGAGCCAAGGCAAGGTCACTGGAGGTCACTGGAGGATGGAGTGGGTGGAGCAGTATAGGCTCTCTTCAGTAAGATCTACACACACCAAACGCCTTTTCACTTTAAGCAAGTTGAGTCAAAAGTTTTCCTCATTTTGAGGTTTTAAAAATCCCAGTCCAGAAGGACGGAGGTCTCTTAAAAAACAACAACAAAAAAAAGGAAAAAGAATTTGGACTAGAAAAATTTGCTTGGGAGACATTACTTTTGTAAGATGTTATTGGGAACATATAATAATGATAAAGAAACCGCTGAGAGTAACACATCTACACACACACATACACACACACACGGAGCATCTTGCAGATACATATGATATGAACCAGGTCCTTAAGCCCAAACCATCACCCTTACACACACAGCACACACACACAAGCCCTCAACGCAGAAGCCTTCTAATGACCCCCTACAGTTACCCACAATCCAACAGGCCCATTCGCCGCTGCCTGCGGAGAAGAGTGACGGAAGACTGTTCCTCGGTGCCTCATAGGCAAAACAACAACAGAGGAAACGAAACCCGGAACATCAAGAGAGAATGTTTAATCAACATAATCAGAGCAACACGTCGATTACACCATGAGCACAAATAACATTGAAATAGGACACGATGAAGCAGCAAGAGACTCGTACACATGCAGACAACACACACACACACACACACACACACACACACACACACACACACACACACACTAACAGTACACAGACGTTCGGGGATATGAATTATGCAAGCGTTGCTGGGTCATCCTAGCAAGTTACACTTAGATAAAGAGAAATGCGGATCCACAACTCTAAACAACTTAATCAAAAAACGGCGCAGGCTTTGGGTAGAGAGCTGTTACACAAGCCATGGCCCCAAACCCTGCAGCACATACAGTACCAAAACAGGCCAATCAAGCCATGCCCCAAACCCTGCGCAACACACACCAAAAGAGCTCTCGAAAAAAAAAAAAAAGGTCCTCGTGTCTGACGCGCTACAGAAAATGCCAAAAGGTGTTGTCCAAAAATCACGCTACCGTCACCAAAAACCACAGAAGTTCACTTCACCAAAACCTAGGAAGGATGAAAAGAATGCAAGGAATGTGCAGCACTCTCTTCATACATTGCCTTAAGAAAGAAAAAAAAAATGAATGAAAATTCCATGTCATAAATATCTACAAAGGATGCCCACCTACATTTTTTGAATGTGTGTGATTGTGTGTGTGTGTGTGTGTGTGTCTGTATGTGTTTGTGTGCTCATACCAGTAGGCAAAAAAAAAAATAAACCAAAAAACAGGCAACTGGGGCATTAACCTCAAATGGAAGAAGCTGGGGAAACAATGCCATTTGCGCAGCACAACAAAAGGCATCCGCTCCCTTTCGGCAGGCCCATCTCTCCCGGCCTTCTGGGGGGTGACCCTATTAGGGGTATCAAAGGGAGGCTCTCTCCAAGTAATCTTGTGTACTGTTGCTATTAGAATTTCAAAGAAGTTTCCCAACTGTTTGATCTCGCAGCCAAAATCATTGTCGGAGGGGAACGCGGGCATTAGCATAAACTGGAGCATCTAAACATATCCCGCTCCTCTTTCCTTTCCGGTCCGCCTGTTTCGGGAAACAGCAGTCGGAAAGGAGGGCCGTTGTCGAGCCAAGGGGATGACGTATGGTTGGGATGGAAGTCTGGGAGGAGGTCAGGTTAGGTTTGATTGGGCAGGGAGAGGCCACACACGGTAAAGTAATTTTTAAAAAATTTCAACAAAAAAAAAAGAAAAGGAAAAAAAAAAGACAATATTAGAAAAGCAGTTTGTAAGCCACAGACGTCAAGTCGTTTTGAAATCTGAGAGTGAGAGAAAGCGAGACAGAGAGGGAAGGGGAGGGTTAAAAACAATGTAACTGTACGATGGAGAACTGCGACTGGTTGAACCTGGCACCTAAACGCATTGGTGCCACTCTTCCCATATGGCAGGCTGAGAAAAAGGTAGCGGCCGTCTAATCTGTGGAGCTGCATATTTTACGCCCACCTCCTCGACCAACCTTCTGCTTCTGTTTGCTAATGTTCCAGCAAGCCATGCTTGGTTCTGGAACAGCATTCACCGGTGGTTTGCAAACATTCTGAGAAAAAAAAAATCTAACAGGCTGACCCTGGCGCACCTGCAGAACTAAATGAAAAAAAAAAAAAAAAAAACTTTTTTAAAAAGTAAATAAATAAACAAACACAAATCTGATGATCAGCTGTCATTCTTCTGGGACAGAGTGAAGCAAACCCGAGCATGCATTCGAGGAAGCTCATAAGCCAGTTTGGATGATGGCA
>JAODXP020000032.1:10182730-10185230 GCA_027497455.2 Sardinella longiceps | reverse complement strand
CAGATAGGACACACACTTTTCTCTCTCATTCTCTCTCCCTCACACACACATTTCTCTCAGTCTCTCGAACACTCTTCTCTCTCTCTCCCTCCCTCTCTCCCTCTCTCTCTCTTTCTCTCCATCTATCCATCTCTTTCCCCACCTAAATACCTCGCTTCCCCGAAAACGTAATCCCGTCTGATAGAACACTGTGATAAGTCATCTTCCTCCAGTGTGTGCTGGCATTTGGGGAGATTCTCAGGAGAGATATCTCGGCCACGTCCATCTCTCTCTCTCTCTCTCTCTCTTCCTCTCACTCTCTCTATGTGTGGGGCTGGTGTGACAACACTAGCCTAGGGCCAACCACTATCTGTGTTCTGGTTATCTTCTGACCCAAACACACACACACACACACACACACACACACACACACACACACACACACACACACACACACACAAACACTAATGTACAATACTTGGCGGGAAAAAAAAAATGGCACAGGCTTTGTTTTGCTGCCGCCCCCCCTCCTCCAGTGGCGATGACCTCACGTCACGGCGGATCAGTGTCAAGCGCGGGGCTGCGGTCTGAGAGGGTGTCCAGCGGCCAGGCAAGGAGCAGAGTGGTGGCCGTGTCGTCAGCTCCATATGAGCTAATTACAAAACCACCACAAGGCTTTGGAGATCGCTACAGCCGTCAGTACAAGACAACAAGACGCTCCCCATCATTTCTCTATTTTTTTTAGCCAGCTGATGCCTCTTTAAGTCTTGCTATAGTTTGAACCTCACAGCGTCTTTCTTGACTGCTGCAACTGGCTTCTTGTGGATCCAAGATGGCCGGCAATAACAATCACCTTGAAGCAATGGGGCGGGGGAGTGATAATTGGTAGGGGTCGGCGAGGGCAATTGCCAACACGGCCAAATGGCTTCCTGCTCGGGGGGGCGTCTGGGGTGGAGTACAATGAGCAGGGGACGCAAATGATGCACTTGGCCTCACACCGTCATCTTTCCGAGTAAACCTTTTGTACAGTTGGGCACGATTGACAAAAGGGCCACTCGACAAAACAGCGTGGAAACAGAGTGGAAAAAAAAGCTGTACACAATCAAGTGGAACACTGGGTCAATTCTAATGGTGGTTGAGCAGAAAGGCCACAGATACAATAGACTTTTTTTTCCTTACGCTGATAATGTGCCATTCATTGGACGCTGTCTCACTTGCGTGTCACTCTCTCTCTCTCACACACACATTCACAATCACACACACACACACACACACACACACACACACAATTGATAAGGGCCGTTTAGCACTGGAGTGAGCGAAGCGGTTGGTCTTGTGTTAAAGTGAGAGGGACTGTGGGTCACTTTTAATGGCCGCCGAATGTAAAAAAAGGCCACAGACGTGGACACGGATGATGGCACAGGACTGGAGGCCGTTCTCACACAGACATGCTCTCGCCAGCTCATTTTCACTAAGTGACAGTAGAGAGAGGCAAAGCGTTGCGTGGCTCTTTGTCTGCGAGCTTGTGAGTGTGTGTGTGTGTGTGTGTGTGTAAAAGTGAGTGAGTGTGTGTGTGGGATTGTAAGAGTGTGTGTGATTAAGTGCATGTCTGTGTGTGTCTGTGTGTGTGTGTGTGTGTGTGTGTGTGTGTGTGTGTGTGTGTGTGTGTGTGTGTGTGTGTGTGTGTGTGTGTGTGTGTGTGTGTGTGTAAAAAAGAAAGGGGTGCTCCATTACTCGGCTTTAACAGCAGAGAAGCACCCTCAAGACAGAGGGGACTGAGACAATTAGGTCTCTGCTCCGTCTGCTGGCCCTTGGGTGCCGACGGCAGGGCAGGCAGGGCCGTGATGTGATGGGCGAGGAGTCGCTGATGTGGAGAGACAGGCGATGAGTGGTGCGGGGGTGGCCGGCCAGCCTCATAAGGGGCGGGGAGCGGGGAGCTGGAGCTGGAGCTGAGTGGACCGTAATTCACTTAAACATCAGCTCAGCAATCAAATGGCAGCCACCAGTCACATCCTCTGCTTGTGATGGTGACATGGTGCTACTGGAGGGTGGCATGGAAGAAGAGGGTTTTTTTTTTCCCTCAAGAGATATTGAGGTCTAATTTAAATACTGAGCAAAGTACAAACTACAACCTTAAGCTAATGTAAATACTAAACAATATGTATTTGCCTAATTAAAGCCTATAAATATTATTGTGTCAGCTCATTGATGTCCTTAGTTAAAGGTGGGGTATGTGATCAGGATAAACTAGGCATTTGAAAACAAACAATTCAGATTTCCCCTGAAGCCACACCTCCAGAATATAGGAATGAATGGGGAGGGGGAGGGACAAATGAGAGTTGGGTTTGACAGACTTATCACCACACCAATCATTTCTGCTGGTTCCTTAAAATGATTGGATGTTGGCTTTCCTCTCCTGCTTCTTCCAAAGGTGACTAACAAATGTTATTTTTGCATTCGAGGATTACATTAATTTTTTGCAATTGTGGTGTGAATGTCATTTTAAGAAATATAGTAAAAA
>JAODXP020000032.1:10165230-10177730 GCA_027497455.2 Sardinella longiceps | reverse complement strand
GAAGAATGAAGCAGAACAAACAAGAGTAGTAAGACGGAGAAGGGAAGAAAAGTGTGTGAGAGAACGAGAGAGAGAGAGAGAGAGAGAGAGAGAGAGAGAGAGAGAGAGAGGCAGAGAAAGACAGAGAGAGAGGGAGAAAGAGGGAGGCAGAAAGAGAGAGAGAGAGAGAGAGAGTAGCGGCAGTGTCTGTACTCCAGTCATTAGTGGCTCTGGGAGTCGACCTGGGGCTGAAACTGCATTAAAAAGAGCTGGATCATCTGTTCCTGTCACTGCTTCTCAATCTTCTGCCCTCTCTGTCCCTTCTGCACCCAGAGTACACACACACACACACACACACACACACACACACACTTAACTGATGTCATGCATGTTAAGAGCCACTGTATACCGAAGGACACAAAATGTCTTGAGGGGGAGTAGAGAAAGGGGGTCTGTTTTACATGGGAATCATTAAAATACATGAAAAAGAGAGAGAGAGAGAGAGAGAGAGAGAGAGAGAGAGAGAGAGAGAGAGAGAGAGAGAGAGAGAGAGAGAGAGAGAGCAGGAGAAAGGACGCTGGCAGTAATTGATGAGTCACTGGTTTTGTCAGGAGTTCTTTCATGTTGAAACAGCCCCTTTGATTTGAAGAGAAGAGCCGAGGGATGAGCCCCTGTATGTTTGCCAACACAAGGATGGGGTGCGTGGTGTGTGTGTGTGTGTGTGTGTGTGTGTGTGTGTGTGTGTGTGTGTGTGTGTGTGTGCGCGCCAACACAAGGATGGGGTGTGTGGTGTGTGTGTGTGTGTGTCTGTCAACACAAGGATGGGGTGTGTGTGTGTATATGTGTGTGTGTGTTTGTGTATGTGTGTGTGTGTGTGTGGTAGGGAGAACAGACTGTCGATGGAGGGGCTTTTGTCTGGATTGGTTTAGCGTAGAAGCACAGCGGAGCACAGACCGTCTGACAGACTGTGAGAGTGTGTGAGTTTTGTGGAGCCATGTGGACAATAATACAACAGCAACACAGAATGTAGGCAGCTTCTTTCTTTTTTTTTTTTACACACACAACTCCTGTCTGTCTGTCTGTCTGTCTGTCTGTCTGTCTGTCTGTCTGTCTGTCTGTCTGTCTCTAACTAAACAACCCCCCCCCCCCCCACCTCCTACGAGCGGATATAAATAAACAAACACCCCCCCTCTCAGTGAATACTCCTGATGTTACTTGATGTTACACGCCCTTGTGCTATTGCATGGAGACTTCTTTCTCTGCTCACCCCACTATTGATTCAGGGATTCTGGTGTGTCGACTACAAAGCGGAGCAACGCCGAGAACCTCCCTCCACTGTTCCCACGTCCTATCGGGGGGTTTAGGTGAGGCCTCGGCGATGCTCTTCGCCGCCACACCACGTGGGCTTGAGGTGCATTGTGTAGCCTCACCACTGCCGCACATTCCTGTTCTCAACCTCCATTAGCCGCGTCAAACAAAAGACGTTCTTTTCGCCCGTCTCTTGTTGGACGAGTGCCTGGGAACTTTCCGTTTCGCCCCCTTCGCCCTACCCTTAAAAGCCCCTTCAAAACGTAAACACGCGTGCGACCTTAACACAGACGCCATTGTCTCGGAATGAATTTCAAATTAAGCTTTGAACAACCTTCGCATTAAGCAACCCCTTTGCTCTGCTAAACACGTTAATAGCGTGTTCCGTTTCCAAACGGGTGGGATTCGTACGCCGCTTGTCTTACCCCGACAATCAGAGCGCTACATGCACCTAGGGTCTGGACGACTAATAATCGCCCCGGCGTGCGTGTGAAAGGCTGCGGAGCTGATTTACTGAGGCGATACACAAATAAAGGCAGGCGGTGGGCTAAGCCCTGCGTCCTTCTCTGTGGGTGACCCTTTTATCATCTGTTAGCCTCTGCTAATGAGGTAGCGCCACGGCGGGGCTTTGATCAGATTGTGCCTCCCGAGCGAAAGGAGAGAAGAGAAGAGAAGAGAGGAGAGGAGAGGGGCGGAGGTGGAGGTGGAGGTGGAGAGGTGGTGGTGGTGGGTGGGGGTCACTTCAGTGCGTCTGTATCCCATTTCAGATATTTTGCACAGGAGTCTGATGAGATGATGTATTTAAAAAAAAAAATCCTCATAGTTGTAATCTCTCCTCTACCCCTACACACACACACACACACACACACACACCCTCCCCCAAACCCAGCCAAAGCATAAACACAGACGTTAACATACACAAACCCAAACATAGGTCATAAACACATGCACGCTTGCACACTTGCAAGCTTACACACACACACACACACACACACACACACACACACGTTTCATCTCCTCCAGCCCACCTCTAACTAATAACTGCTGATCTGTCAGCCTGATCCTTTTGCGCAGAGAGAGGGGTGTGTGTGTGTGTGTGTGTGTGTGTGTGTGTGTGTGTGTTGGCTTGGATGGCAATCGTGTTAAGGGGGGAAAAGGCCGGCTGATGTAATGAGCCAGAAGAGCGTCAGCTTTTGGGGATGGCGAGTGGGAAATCTAATATAAAACTATTAGTCCAATGCCATAGAGAAGGAACGGTGTGTGTGTGTGTGTGTGTGTGTGTGTGTGTGTGTGTGTGTGTGTGTGTGGGTGGGGGGGAGGGGAGGGGGGGGGCATGGTGATCAACAGAAGCGGTAAGCGTACAGAAATGAATCTTATCCCTTCATCTTGCTCACTATGAAAAGAGAGAAGCAGGGAGAGAGGGGGCCAGAGCGGTGGTGGGGGGGGGGGGGTAAAAGATCCAAACGGTGAAAAAAGTGAAACTCAATAGGTGTAGATAGACAGTTTATGGCTGACGACTCTCCGGAATCGATGCTCTGCAGCTGGGGTCCGGCAGATTCGCCCTGATAACTTGTCTTACAAGAACGACCGTGCGGTCTCGTCCGGCGAGGAGGCAAGTCGAGCCGAGCTTGACCATGCTGATACGGTTTTGCTCTCCATCGCCCCCCCTTCACCCCTTCCCCATTTCTCTCTCTCTCTCTCTCTCTCTCATTCTCTCTTAGGTAATGTTGTGCATAGCTATAACACACTGAGGTACCACAGAGAGGAGAGGAGAGGAGAGAAGAGAGGAGAGGAGAGGAGAGAAGAGAAGAGGAGAGGAGAGGAGAGGACTGTCTGGAAGAGAGATGGTCCTCTGTGAGGCAATTCACCTCATGCTCCATTTGTTTCATGCTTGCCAACAGGCTGCACATCATGCCTATTGTTTAACACAGGAGAATATCCATGTCTATTTTCAATAAGAGCCTCAGCCACACACAGAGAGAACAGAGGTAGCGAGGGAAACAGAGAGAATGTGGATGGGAAAGAGATAAAAAAAGAATATTCAAGTAAATTGAGTAGGTCATTTTTATAATGGCCGTACGTAGCCAGTGTAGCAGGCATACACAGAAGATGTTGCTTGAGTACCTTGAATTGCATTTGGTTACAGTCATTTTTGGTTGGCATGGAACACCGAAACACTGAACCGGGCATGTAGATCTACCAGAGGTGCAATGGCAATCAGCCAAGGCAAAGCGCTTGTATTAATGTGTTGTGTAATGCAAACTATTGATGAACAAGAGGAATTTAGAGTGTTTGTCTTGTACAAAAATTTCACTATGGTAAATGTCAGTAACATTTCTGACGATTTGTACATTTTATAGCCCATAGTTGCAGTCTCACAGTGCAGATGGCAAAATGGAGATGCGTGGATGTAGCCATAGTCTAGGCCTAGCCTTGGTATGTACTTAAATATTTCAGAAAACATCAAGATAAACATCCTCAGTGGAAGAACATAAAACTTCCTGAGGAACGCAGTGTTGTCATAATCCACTAGTGTGCAACGGTTAAGACCGTTCTGTAAAGCAAATATCACACTATTTCTGCTTGGCGAACACCATGTATGAAATGAACCTGTCATAACAGCACACTAGTGAACACGTCATCAGCGCTCAGGGCTCTCGATGATTTCCTTTTCATGTTAAAACTTCATAAGGAGGCACGCCACATGCTGAGCCTACAGCTGATGCTGTAACATTTACATATAGGAGTATTACTGATAACTGTATAGTGTACCACTGTACTGAAATCAGCTGATTCTGTTTAGGAGAATCGTTTATTATTTAAAAGTTTGCTGTTGACAAGTGATTCTCCTAAATGTTATAAATCATTTATTTAGAACATTTAGAAGAATCACTTATCAACAACAAAACAAACAAAAAAAATGTCTACAGCCCAAACATTCACTGCTCGAATTTCATGGAATCATTCATAACGTTCCATAAAATGGCATTTTATTGTTGTTATGAAAGCGACAAAGAAGTGTCTTTTTTTCCCCCCAAGAAGAGATATGTCCGAGAATAAATTTATGAAGAGAATATTTCATATTTTTCACTTTTCTTTCTAGCAATGGCGTAATGCGACTCATAAGCCAACATCCTTCACGTGTGCCTCATACTAAGCTGCAAGTGCAACTGTAAACAAGAGGTCATATGAGGTATGTAAGTGGTCCCTTGGGGTTCTATTTGCATATGCAAGAACTAGACTAGAGCAAGGCAGCACTATTCAGGGCCCAACAAGTTGCAGTTTCAAAAAGTTTGGGCGAGGTCTCAATGTGGCTGACCCAAAAGTGTTGTGTGGGGTTTTTTCTCTGTGGCAATGTGGTAGCGCAAAAGGTGTAATGAACAGAGGTGAGAGTTTGCAGTGCCAAGTCTGATCTGCTTCTGTTCCGCCAGAACCAGCCTGACCAACCCCCACACACACACACTCACCTCATCTCCCCTGACACACACACACACACACACACACACACACACACACACACACACACACACACACACACCGCATTCACATCTTCTGCCTCTCACGTGGCCCCCAGTGGCCCCAAACAGCCTTTCAGAGGCCCTGGGGTCCTCTCTAATTCCCCCCCACCCCACCCACCCACCCCCCTGTGCTGATGTCATCCCTGCCCAGGGCGGCAGACTCATCCTGGAATGTGCAGGCAGGTCAGTTGAGGGAGAGGAGAGGGTGGAGAGAGGAGGAGAAAAAGGGGGTTGGGGGGGGGGTTTAGGGGGGCAGGGCCGAGAGTGAGGCTCAAGTGTAGTCACACGCCCCTCAGGGCAGACGCTCGGACATTACTGCCATTAAAAGCCCAAACCAAACTCGGCATACCGCTGCAATGGCTCTCTACTGCATCCGGACACGATCTATACAACGTATAGGATTGTTTAACGTAATGCACTCTTCCTAACAGAGTGTTTAAAACAAGAGGGTTAGAGGTCAGTGACATTTGTGGCCCTGCATCGTGGGTGAAGGACCAATACATTGACTGCGGTAGGGACCGCAGCGCATAAGATGACAGGAGGTCTAATGCACTGTTTTTGTCTGTGAAGACAAAGGCAGAATTCTATGCTACTATGTGGCAAAAAAAAGTCACAAGTGTGAGTCAGTGACTGCCTCCCAGAAGGATTCATCCATCACTGGCTGCATCTCGCGTCTTGTGAATCTCGACTCGCAAGCGAGCGCGCGACTCTGCCAATTTGTCTAAATGTAATCACGGAGCACTCTAGCACAGAAGCCCACCCCGGCCATTTAATACATGTATAAAACATAAATTTAGGTCGGTGTTGTTTTTACGACCCTATTAGTCGCTGTGTATCACTTTAAAACAGACTTTTCTGACTGTTTTTACGGCGGCGTTCAGAAGCAGCTGGCAGCGAGCCGCACTGTCGATTTCGGCAGCTTCCGCTTTATGGATCATAAGGCAAAATCATGAATATATTTTTGTTTTAAGTGTCACGGTACTTTCAATGTATATTAAAGGTAATGTTCAATTTAATTGACTACTCGGCTGAAAAGCATGAATCTCATTGGTTTATTTTTAAAAAATGTCATAAAACTAATGTATCCAAGTGTAATTCAGAAAATGTAGTTTCGAAATGCAGAAATAAAGTTAAAACATTCATGATTGAAGAACGCAGCTTTTTTTTTAGCTGATATTTCCCTAAGGGATGCTGCAAGGAGTGAAATGTATGTTTTGGCCAGACACGATGCAATAATGTCTATATCCAAATGCTTTTTAAAACATAACTAGGTAAAGTCCAAATCCTGGCGTCACTTGATGACTTTGAAAAAGACAGGAAATTAAATAGTGAATGACCACATCAAAAAATAATTAATTAAAGTGGGTGTAGGCCACAGACACACAGCCCATCCCAGACAAAGGGGCACCAAGACTGAATTACCCCTGAGATTGACATTTTAATGTTGTTCATTTACGTTAGTAGGCCTGTTTATGCACAATTTAAGCAGCAATGTAGCACACATACAAGAAATACAATGTTCAGCAATGCTATATTCAGACAGCATTGCTTGGATACAATGCTTTTGTTTGTGCTTGTAACTTGAACTGGAGTGACAACATTTATGGTATCCCCTGGGTCCATAATTTTTCCCTTCAGTTTGCCATTTCTGGACACATAGGCCATTAAAACACACTGTTTGAGCCCAGGCAGGGAGCTAAAAAGGGACTTGACTCCTTACCTGGATTTTGATTGGCCAGGAGAAGTTGCTGACGTAGACATAAAAGGTGATGTTGGGGTTGCTTCGGAAGCTGAACTTCTCGGAGGAGAAGCTGTCGCGGTACTCTTTGATGTTTGTCTTGGACACGATAGGGACCTCCTCACCTGAGATGGTTCCAGCTGTGGGTGGGAAAAAGTGGATTTAATTCAGTTAGTGGGAAACGTTCCCACTGGGAGATGAACAGCATGCGTCTGATGGAGAGGTTAAGCTATGTTTGGAACGACCCATCTGCGGCGGCAGTAGCAGACATTAAAAAGTTCCTCGTCTAGGAGATGTTCGAAAGTGCGGATTGCACTCCTTGATAGAAGTACACTAAATTACCTCACCAAATTGCTCACTGCAGATATGCATCAGGAAATTAATGACAATGCGTAAGCGCTTAACACACAAGCAATTCAAGTAATTGACAAAAAAAAAAAAAAAAAAAAGCCGACTTGTTTGTTTGCCACAGCAAACACAAGTCTTTCGAACGGGTAATCAAGTTTCAATACAAGGCGAATAAAGCCCTCTAAACAGGCCATTTTGGAAATCAGTCTTGGGAACACTTCAAGAAGGCAGAACAACAAAAGCGGAACTTTGTTGCTTTATCAAGGCCCTTTAAAAACGCAAAGAGAAGAGAAGAGAAAAAGAAAGCGGAGGGAAGGAGAGAGGGAGGTGGGGAGGGAGGGGGGGAAGCTTCGCTTGATTTGAATTCTTCTTCCCCCACTGAAGTCGTGCACATCGCCATTCTGAACCAGTGCCGTGAAACAAAAGGGGGCTCGGAAATGACAAGGCGAGTGCGGCGCTACGTGTGCGCCTTTATCTTAATTGAAATCGTTGCGGCGGCCAAGACACCTCAGCCCCAGAATTCAGAGCCGGGGTCCAGACAATCGCCCAGTGTCCCCTCTCTGTGGGGGTGACGTGTGTGTGTGTGTGTGTGTGTGTGTGTGTGTGTGTGTGTGTGTGTGTGTGTGTGTGTAAAACAGTGGAGGGCGGAGACACACACACACACACACACACAGCCAAATATTAATAGAGCTACTTGGGAGAAACGGTGAATATGCCTTGATAACAAGGGAGGTTTAGTCCGTTCACACAGAAGACTAAAAAAAATAAAGGGACCCTAGAGAAAAATATCCAAGTCCCTTATAAAGACAGAAAAGGGACATTTTTTGTTCTTCTCCCCTCCTCTGATAAAAGGATACGAGACACACAGAGAGAGAGAGAGAGAGAGAGAGAGAGAGAGAGAGAGAGAGAGAGAGAGAGAGAGAGAGAGAGAGAGAGAGAGAGAGAGAGAGAGAGAGAGAGAGAGAGAGAGAGAGAGAGAGAGAGAGAGAGATTGGGAGCAGGGGGAGGAGGCAGTGTCCTTGGGGTGCCTCTCCGGCCCCCTCCACCCCTCGCCCGCCCCAGACGCATGAGGAGACACACTCCACTGGCATAACAACGGGGACGCCAGCGCAAACAAGACAAGCCCATTTTCTCTCTCTTGTTCAGCCATAACGACACAGCGTGCAGCAAAACACCTTGGGCTACCAAGATAGGATGTGAATGTAATTACTCTTTATGACTCCAGCTAATAAAACAAACAGTATATGATATATATTTATATACGTGTCAATAAATCATTCACAACATGACACCACACACAAAACACTTGCACTCTGTAACCATATTAAGGCTTCACGTGTGGAGAACAACACCTCACCTGTTGATCCAACAGACCAGGTGACGTTCAGGTTGAAGTTATTGGAGGCGTTGATCGACATATCCAAGTTCTTGTTGGTCTAGACAAATGACAAGAGACACATAGGAGATGGTGAGAGATGAGGGAAAGGGGTCACTGTCGGAGTTGACCACCATCTAGCACCATCATGCTGCTACTTGCACCATGCACTTTGCCTCACTTGCACCTTGTTAACTCAGGTTTTGCACATACCTCAAGACTTCTGAAACACTGACAGTCCAGAATGTATGCTCACAATGTCTGTTATGTTGTCTGTTTATGTTACTGTTATCTATTATTACCATGCCTGATATCTTGATATCTTTGCACTTTATGTCTAGTGAGTTGTGATGTCTTATATACATCTTAGTTGTATGTCTTCATTTTTAACTGCACATTTGGAGCTTTGAGAAATGCAATTTCAGTCTGCGTGCAATGTACTGTTGCAGTGCTTGATTGACAATAAAGTTCGCTTCGACTTTTGATCTTGGGTCAACCAAAAGATCCCTGGTCAGTGAATCACAGCAGTCTGAGAGCTTTGGGCATGTGGGCCTTGACCAACCTGCTCTGGCTGGGCCATGAAGTTGATGGCGGTGTAGTAGTGATCGTCCTCCTGCAGCAGACTGAACGTAAACTGGTAGTCGATCAGAAGGTTGTCTGTGGAGATTTTTCAAAAACAAATAAATAAAAGTAAAAAAAAAACATACACGTACCTTGCTTTCAGATTGCCTCAGAGAAATGACAGTCAAATTTAGCCGTCAGGCTATGGACAGGTGGGCTTTCAACAGGCAATTTCTCAGTTTTTGGAATTGGGCTGGGTGTGTGGATGTCTCCTGTTGCTTATTTACCTGGGAGACATTTTTTGGCATCTTTAGATATTTTTAGATGCTTGTATCCTCCATAAGAATTCATACTGTGACCTTGGTCTTGTTATGATTGTGTTTAGCAATTTGCAGAATTGTCAGGTTGTCAGAATGAATGAAAGATGAAAGTCTTGGAGAAAGCCGGTGGAAGCAGTGCTGACTCAATCTTATACAAGCTCCCAACTCAAGTGCATTCAAACACGCTGCCAATGCTTTCCTTACAAAAGCATGATGCAAGGTAAGTTTTTGTATCCTCATAGTTTTGAAGACATTTTCTGGACCTATGAGACAAAAGCCCTATCAGGGGCACTGAAATGACTCACTCCCCCGACTCCCCATCCTCCCTAACTAAAACAACTGAACCCCACACTCAAATGCGTCACAACTACCTCATAATTGCCACTATTTTCAGGCTTACTCATGCTAATTAAGCTCTTAGCTGTTTGGGAAAAATGCTAGACTGCTAGAGTGGTAGAATTTAGAGTGGGGAAGTGAATCTGATTTACCCATCCCATAATTCAGGTTTCTGGTCACTAAGCGGAAAGAAAAAAAAAAAAAAAACTATTGAACTAACAGGAACATACTATTGGTATTACACAAGCCTTCACTCACTCAGGAAGCGAGGTGAGGTGAAGTGCTTGAAATTGGCTGCTGCCGTTACGAAGGCTCTGAGAAGGAAGTACTCCAGACGAGAGTTCTCCAGACCTTTTCACTCGAGAGCTCAAGGTACTTAAGGACTGAAAGTTTGTGCTGATCAAACACCCATGGGGTAGGTGGGGTGGGGGGAGCAGGGGCAGTCTGTCCTGACGTGTCCCCAGTATTGAGAGTTTAAAGGGTTTACCTTGGGTTAAGGAGTCTGAGCTCTTGTCCTGACGCTCTCTCAATGAAACGCTTTCATATTCAACACTCGTTAACACTAACTTTTTGCACTCACTGGGAGACACTAAGAGACTCTCAAGCCAAAGGAGTCAGAGAGAGAGAGAGAGAGAGAGAGAGAGAGAGAGAGAGAAAAAAACAATGCCGCTCTGACCATGGTGAGGATGTCAGATGAGCCAGTGTTGACCTTAATACAGTCAATTTAGTGGACAGACTCTTGGGCTTTGTGTGTGTGTGTGTGTGTGTGTGTGTGTGTGTGTGTGTGTGTGTGTGTGTGTGTGTGTGTGTGTGTGTGTGTGTGTGTGTGTGTGTGTGTGTGTGTGTGTGTGTGTGTGTGTGTGTGTGTGTGTGTGGTGGGAAGTGGCTGTGAGGCCTCAGTATGAGACTTTTTACACCAATTTTTATTTCTTCTCTCCTTGCCTCTAAGACACATAAATCACAGCCAGGCCTGGATGATGTTCAGTCAGTCGCCCCGGGACAGTAAGGATCCAGAGGCACGGTGGTGGTCAGCAGCAATGCCCAGTATTGGCCCTGACTGCACCCAAAAAGTTTTGTGGCTTGTGTATATGCACAGGGCTATCAATCTGAATGAGTGTATCCGTGTGTGTGTGTGTGTGTGTGTGTGTGTATATATGTGTGTGTGTGTGTGTGTGTGTGTGTGTGTGTGTGTGTGTGTGTGTGTGTGCGCGCGAACGCGTCAGCTTGTCTGCCTGTGAGATTGAGACAGAGATGGAATTTGTTTTATGGAGTTTAAGTGGAGAGGAACATTTTGCGACTATATTGCAGGGGTTTTGCAATTTGTTGATTACTTATAATTGTATTTCGAACACAAACATCGCTCTTATGAATACACTAAATCTAATTAGCCTCTCAGCAGAAGCATGCTAGTTAGCCCCGCTAATGCACTTACCTCACCAAACCGGTGAGTCGTTTTGTAAATGATTTGGTAAACTAATGATTTATTTTAGTAAATGTCAACTTATAATTTAGACATATGCTAATACACAAATGTGATTGAATTTCAGCATACTAAAATAGTCCCGTAACGGTAATGCAGCGATTTCTATCTCCTCACGATCAGATAGCTCTCCATGTCCCGGAGTAAAAAGTACAAAAAAAATGGTGTTTGTTTTTACACAGGCCTGGCTCTGTGAACTGGAAACTAATAAAGTAGAGGGTCAGCTTGCCCCCAAAGCAATAACAACACACTGCATGGACTTCTCCGGGAATCACTGAAGGAGCTGGTGACCTACCTCTCTGGTCTGGTGTTTTTCTGATATATACATAATATAATATATAGATGTGTATATAAAATAAACACAGACAGAAGCATACATACATACAGACAATGTCATCCATCATTGTCTTTCCTCACCTTTAAACTACCAATTGCCTCTACAACAGTGGTGGCGCTAAAGAAGCAGAGATAGCCAGACACATGATATTATATTGCAAATCTCCAAGAAGAGGATACTGCAGTGCCCGACCATTTTGTTAACATAATCATGAGTATTCCAAGTAATAGGTGCATAGGCAGCGTAAATGTACCTTTTAGGCCCTTCTAGACACTTTACATTCCCATTCCTTCCATTACGGAGCATGCCTCACTTGGTTAAGTTCCTCCAGAATGCTTGAATGCACTCAGAGACATGGTTAGTCTATGGAGTAGAGATGATTGGCTCGATATGAGCACTAGATCATGGAGTTCGAGGAGTCATTAAGAGTAGTATTTTTAAGCTGCTTCGTGATGGATCTGAGACCTGTGCTGTTGATTTTATGTCTTGCTAATTGAAGTCTACGTAGGAGCGGATACTTACTGGGGAAGGCAGATCTGCCTGCTAATGCTATGATTTTTTTTTTTTGAAAGGACTATGAATGGATAACTCGGGGCATTTCTTCCTAGACTGAATATTCTAAAAGTGTGCTGAAGTGACGCAGATTGCAAGGTCTGTGATTGGCCAAGCTTGCTTTGTTGGGTTTTCAAACCGAGGTACTAGCCCTTGTACATTTGGTAAATAATGCCAAACATAGTTTTGGATTCTGTGGGAAAATTGCCAGATTTTTACTGTGCTTATCTCTCAATAATGTTTTAAAATGAATGCAAAAAGTCCACGATGGCGTTGACGCAATGACATGTCCTTTGTGTTGGGTTGACGCAGAATCCTAAAGCACAGATTCGGCAGAGAGGCACTCATAGCCTAACATAACCCGCCCATAATACGAATGTTCATCCGTATCCATGGTCTGGGGACGGCCTTCATGGGCGTGTTTACATCGGTAGAGAGTCTACCGACCAATAAGTGAAGCTGATTAGACGAGCTGTCCAATCGTTTCAAACCAGAAGTGAATGCAGTCCCCCCCCGCAGAATAATCGCGTCAGGTTAAAGAGCCTCCAGACCATGAATACGGACGAACAGCAGTATTATGGGCTGGCTATGTCAGGCTAAGGCACTCACACCCTCCTTCGAAGTGTTGCTCTCCCAGCGCATAAGGCA
>JAODXP020000032.1:10145230-10157730 GCA_027497455.2 Sardinella longiceps | reverse complement strand
TGTCTGGCCATGAAAGAAAGGGCAAGTGTGTAGAAGTGTGTGTGTTTGTGTGTTTAAGTGTGCGTGCGTGCGTGTGTGTGTGTGTGTGTGTGTGTCTATGTGTGTTTGAATTTGCCTTCTTGAACTTATCATTTTATCTGTGTCTAGCTCCTGGGTACAACATGCATGT
Source organism: Sardinella longiceps (assembly GCA_027497455.2). Lineage (NCBI taxonomy): Eukaryota > Metazoa > Chordata > Actinopteri > Clupeiformes > Clupeidae > Sardinella > Sardinella longiceps. The sequence goes on along the minus strand of JAODXP020000032.1, from coordinate 10,157,561 downwards.
AAACGCACACTTGCTATTTAGCAGTTCAGAACACACTGGCCCAGTGGGGAGAAAATTTACAAAACACACACACACACACACACACACACACACACACACACACACACACACACACACACAAATAAATGTTTAATGTCCCATACATATTCATAAACACAGACAACAAATGTCAACTAGTGCACAGACACACAACACACACAGAGACACAAAGACACACACACAACAAACACAAAGACGCACACACACACACACACACACACACACACACACACACACACACACACACACACACACACACACACACACAAATTGAGGACGCAGAGCTTGCGCTGTGATGCTATGCCAGACCCTTGTTGTAAAGTAGATTGATGAGGGGATCAGGGATGCAAAAGATAGACGGATAGTGGGCAAACAACAGAGAGAGAGAAAACAAAGGGAAAGGGTGCATACATGAAAGAAAGAGAGAGAGAGAGAGAGAGAGAGAAAAGAGAGAAAAGACAGAAAGAAAAGAGAGAGAAAGGGAGGGTACTAGAGAGAGAGAGAGAGAGAGAGAGAGAGAGAGAGAGAGAGAGAGTGAGAAAAGAGAGAGAGAAAAGAGAGAGAGAGAAAGAGAGAGAAAGAAAAGAGAGAGAGGGAGAGAAAGAGAGCACTTTGCCTTTGTTAGGCTGTCTGGGGGAGAGTGAGTCTATTAGTGAGAGAAGGGCCTCCTACACCAGCCCCCGCAACTCCATTAGGCCTTCAACAGTGTTAAAGCTTTTCATTTCTGCTTATGTGCCAAAGCGCCGCTGACACACACACACACACACACACATATGCGCGCACACACACACTTAGACAATGTACATCGTCAGCAGAAATAGGAAGTGTCATAACATTGGAAAGGGGTTATGGGGGAAAGGGGGGGATGTTGGATGAGTTGGTATGGAAGGAGTGAAAATATGTGGTATGGGCACAAGGGAACAAGGGATGAGGGAGGGAGAGAGAGAGAGAGAGAGAGAGAGAGAGAGAGAGAGAGAGAGAGAGAGATAGATAGATAGATAGATAGATAGATAGATAGATAGAGAGAGAGAGAGAGAGAGAGAGAGAGAGAGAGAGAGAGAGAGAGAGAGAGAGAGAGAGAGAGAGAGAGAGAGAGAGAGAGAGAGAGAGAGAGAGAGACAGAGAGAGAGAGGAAAGTGGCTTTGGAATGAGGACAGTGATAGAGTGACAGAGAGAAAGGTGTGGAAGAGAGGTACGGTATGTGCAGTATTATGGAGAGCAGGGGCAGGAGGGCACTGGGCCTTAGGGATGGATGGATAGATAGATGGCACAGTGCTGGAGGGAGGAGAGGTAGAGGGTGGTGGAGGAGAGGTAGAGGGAGGAGAGGGAGGGAGGAGGTAGAGGGTGGCAGGAGAGGAGAGGTGGGGGTTGGGGGTGAGTAATGGCGGTGGGTGGGGGGGTACTTACAGTTGGCACTGGTCCCCCTTGATCCCCTTGGTGGTGCAGTAACACTTGCCAGTCATCACCTGGCACACGTTGGCATGGCCGTTGCACTTGCAGGCTGTCAAACAGGAGGAGAGAGAGAGAGGGAGGGAGGGAGAGAGAGAGAGAGAGAGAGAGAGAGAGAGAGAGAGAGAGAGAGAGAGAGAGAGGGACAGACAGAGAAAAGAGGTGGAGAGATTTAAGTGGCTGGAGCACCTATCAACTTAACTGCTTTTAAACTAATTGCGAGCCAAACCACGGGGGGAGTTGAGAGCGGGGGCAGACTTGATTTCTACCGCTGCTAATTGAGTGCCTTCAGTGACCCAGCACCTTTCTGGGGGAAAAAATGAAGGAAGCAGAGAGAAAAAAAAAAAAAAGACACACAAAAATGAAACGATCTAGCAGGCTATGGACCGTCACAACTCTGTGTGTGTGTACGTGTGTGTGTGAGTTTGTGTGTGTTGTTATACCGGGGAGGTTTTTTTTTTTTTTTTGGGGGGGGGGGGGGATGAATGTCTAACGGTACCATTAATTAAAAATAATTTCCTAAGAAGCCCACGCTGGTCGCCATCCAAAGGGCTCGGAGGTGGAAAAACATCAGGTTGACGGCTGCGACGGCTTCCCTGGCGCTGAGCTAATGAACAGCGTTTTTATGTGGCTATGTGGGTCACTGCCAAAGATGCTTCAAAAGTGCCCAAACTGAGGCAACATACCAACAAAATACAACAAACATTTAGAACCCAGAGGTTGGGATAGATGTGCTGAATAAGAGGAGAAGAGAGAGAGAGAGAGAGAGAGAGAGAGAGAGAGAGAGAGAGAGAGAGAGAGAGAGAGAGATATAAAAAGAAACAAGAAAAGAATAATTAAGAGCAAGTAAAAATAGAAGGAAATGAAAAAAGACTTGAGGTCGTGAGAGGTGGGAAGTGCGTTTGAGAGTACAGGGAGCAAGGAGAGAGAGAGACAGAAAGAGAGAGAGAGAGAGAGGGAAGGACAGAGAGAGAGAGAGAGAAAGAGGGAAAAAGAGCATCACATTGTGTGTGGTCGGGTGAGATGGGATGTGTGAGCGAGGTTAACCTGCCCCGCGGTTGCGCCCACTCTCCCGTGATGCAAATCGAAATAACAAAACAGGGTTGCATTAGCAACTCCCCTGCACCGCAAACGCCTGACCTTCACCTCCAAGGTCACCAAAGACATAGAGAGAGAAAAAAAAAATACAAATACAACAGCAACAGAGAGGAAAAAGCAAGAAAACACACACAGAGACACACACACACACACACACACACACACACACACACACACACACACACACACACAGAGTAAGCCCTGGGCTCTCATTTGCCCAAGAGGTTTGCATGTGAATGCAGGCGCAGGCACCGTTATATAAGCACCATGCACGCAGCACGCAGGCCCAGCGTCCGAGCAGCTCGTTCTCCAGGGGTGGGCTGGAGATCTGGTTCAGATTGGGGGGGGGGGCATTATGGAGACCAGGTACAAACTCCCCAACACACACACACACACACACACACCATCCCCCAGCCACCATCATGGACTTGGACGACATAATCAAGCACCCAGGATGCACGTGGATCCAATTTCAAAAACATCCACTGCTCAGGCTTCAGAGGATGACCAAACCTTCCCACCCACTCACACACACACACACACACACACACACACACACACACACACACACACAATCCCAGCACCACACTGCTATTACCACACACACAGCCATGCAAGATAAAGAGGGGCTGTAAACAGAGGCTCATCACAGAAACACGCCAGCTTCAGGTGCTTTGCTGCTTTTTATTACCATGGAAATCCATTTCAGATTTCCGCAGTGAACATGAGCGGTGTGTGTGTGTGTGTGTGTGTGTGTGTGTGTGTGTGTGTGTGTGTGTGTGTGTGAGGGGGGGTTGTGGGAGGATGAAATCACCTCCACAAAGAGCCGGCCTAGCCGAGTGAGTGAGTGAGGCACTTTCGGCGGTGAGGGCTGACGGGAGGGAAGGAAACGGCAGGCGAAGGGTTAATCGGCGATCTCCCTGTGGTGCCGTCGCTAGCCTCCGCCCGGCTAATGAAGGAGTTTTTAATGAGCGGCTCTGTTCTGTTCTGTTCCGGCCAGAGCACCCAGCAACCGGCCACAGCCGGCGCAGCGATGGGTCCCCTCTGAGCGCTCGGCACGCCAGGGGGACATTTGGGTTGCGGCTAAATAAATAAATAAATAAAGTAAATAAAATAAACAAACAAATAAATAAATAAATAAATAAATAAAGCCAGCCAGGTGTCTTTTCTTGCCTGCCACTCTCAGAGGGTGAAAAGGCAGACAAGCACTTTTTCCCCTTCTCTCTTTCTCTCTCCCTCTCTCTCTCTCTCTCTCTCTCTCTCGGTCCTTGAAATCTCTTCTTCCTCTCTTCCCGTCTCTCTCCTTCACTTCTTTGTCTGGTTCCATTTCCTTCCCTTGCCTCTCTCTCTCACCCTCCATTTCACTCTCTCTTTCTTTTCTTTCACTCCTCTTCCCTTCTTCTTTCCTTCGCCGCTCAGAGTTCAGGTTTCAAAGCCTGACACATTGAGAGAAGGGGCTCAGGCGGCGAAGAGATTTTTTATTTATTTTTTTTTCGTGCGAACGGACGGCTTCAGGAGGACGGGTGAGGTAAGCGACTGGGTGACACAAAATCCCTCTGTGCCGTCTGGCGAGATAGGGAGGGAGAGATAGAAGCTGTGTGTGCGCGTGTGTGTATGTGTGTCTCTGTGTGTGTGTTGCTCTCTCATGTAAAATGCCCTTAAACTGCATGATCTAATGTAACAACATCTTCCCCATTCTACAGGCATACCTGCCTGGCCCAGGTAGATAATAATTATCCCTGAGCTCCACACTAGCCCCAGTAATAGGGAGCGGTGACAATGTCATATCACATTCTCTCTGACCACAATCTGCAGGGGGGTGGAGTGATCTTACTGTACAAAACACAACTAAATGGAGACCCAAAATAGTTTGCCATCGCAATCCACTGACGTCATGTCCTCACCTGAACAACAGAGTAAGTCTACGTTGTGTTCTCAATGGAGAAAACGACTGACATTTATACTTCCGTCTCCACTCTGGGCTTCTTCAGAGTATCTTTAGATACTCTAAGCAGGGGTTTTCAACTGGTTCAGTCTCAGGGACTACCACCACTCTGACAAAGAAGTCATCGGCGGCTCACCATCAGGGGGTGTCACGGGGATGTTATAAACAAAAAAATTGTAATAAATTACATATGCAAAGACATTTTAACCAATGACCACCACACATACCACATTTACAAGTATGCAGGGAGTTCATTCTTACACTGCATTTGGAGTGATGGACACACAAGAGCACAGTTGCAAAATGATTCCTGTGCTCAAATCTGTGCATGTTTCGCAAGTCAAGTTTTCAAAAATCAACTTTAACCACATTAAGTTTGAACTGGAACCAATGTCACAGATCACCTGGAAAGTTGTCACAGAACACCATGGGTCCACAGACCTGACCTATCAGCTATTAGCAAAGTCCTTCTAAGGCAAGTCACATCACTCGGCCGCCATATTGAATACGCCTTCGGGCAGCTATTTGGGCTTAACAAGACCAGACGCTTCAAAATGAATGGGGAGATAACCATAAATCCAGATTGGCTGGTCGTATGGACTTAAAAAGTATATGGTGTGAATCCTCGTTAAAATCTGAGTTGAACAGTGTCAAAATCTACCAGACAGACGCTAAAGTTATTTAAAACGGCAATTTGCTTACTGCGCCTGCGCTGACAATCGCGGCATGGCTATCACCACAGAATTATATAGATGATATCGACTTCACGTAACAATCAGGCAACGGCCGGACACGCCCACTTTCAGGGGTAAACTTGACTGGAGTGATAACGTTATTCTCAATGCAAAAAGGACTGTACTTCAGCAGAGTCATGGCTTTATAAGTTTGGATGTGTCAGTTTACAAGAATAAAACCCACAAGATCGTTTTATGTAAGTGTTTTCTTTATGTTAGAGGATTACAAACTACACGTTATTGTTTAAATGTCGCATATTTTTCCGTTAATCAAAGGAAGCACAGAACTTCTTCACAGCTTAGAGCTGTTGTCTATGGACGTTAGCGGCTATATAGCAAGCTAACCGTCAAAACGGCACTTCTGTAGGCTTCTGAACACATCTAAATGTATTAATATGGCAACGTTCATACTCTAGCATGTTCATACGATCTTGCTGTCAACAAGTAAGATCAACCAGTAAGCTGTGTTACTCTAATATAATCAATTTGCCCATTAGCAAGCTAACCGGAGCTAACACTAACGTTAGCAAATACGGGAGTTAGCCAGCAACATCAGGACACTGCAGACGAATTTGACTGTCAATAAATATATTCTGACCACTAATCATTTGGGTGAAAGTAAGTCTTAAAAACCGCTATATTCATCATATTGTTTGATGGCCTGAGAAATTATAAGAGGGTGTTAAGTGTACTTGCTACTCCTCATCTCCATTCATTTGTATGGTCTTCCGATCTTTCGTTTACCCCCAAACGGGACGTCATACATGTCATAATGGCAAAGTTCCCGGATGTTTGAAATCATCTATATGGGACATTCTATATCTATGGCTATCACCACAGTGACGGAGGTAGTAAACAAAAAAGCTAACCGTAAGTCATACAGCGTTCAGCAATGCGATTGGCTATTTCCACCGTAAGGCAGGACTTCCAGTTTCTCTACTCCACCATCTTTGCGTTACGAACGGCCGTAATGCATTTCAAAGGGAGGACTTCTGAAGTGATTTGTCTCCTCCTATATAACTGTCTCTGCTATTAGCTATTAAGCTATTAGCAGCATGGCTAATGTTAGCCTGCTAAGACAGCCCATGCGCATTGAAATGGGCAAAATACAGCATGTAGGGAAGGCCTGTGACAAATCAAGTCAAGGCTAACGCAGTATATAGAGCAGGAGAGGAAGTTGGCATAACATACAACGCTCCAACTACAAAAAACTTTTCAATGGCTTATGGGGGTCTTGTCATGGAACTGTAATGCATAAGGTGTTAAAAATGTCCCGTTTTAGAGAGCTAAATACAGTAGATATTCTCAGTGGACAAGGAACCATGTCATAAACTATACATAGAAGCGGCATGTGTCAATTCACACTTGAGCAGAATCGCACCTTGAAGAAACACTTTTGAAGTCGCAACGCATGCAAAAAGAAGCAGGTGCCACCTCTGGATCACGGAGCGAGTCTATAGAACCCCTGGCTAGCTCTTCTGCCCTCAGGTGCTGTTCTTACAGCCTTCATTTCATCCTAATGAGCTTACATTAAAGAAACATTACAGTGATCTAAGCGTGAGACTTAATAAAAACAGATATGATTCTGATTGTTTTTTCGATGAGATCACAATGAAGCCCTGTGAGAATACACCGCTGAGAGAGTTTATTACCGCCTCAGCATGATGGCGGCCTGGGAGGTCCGACACTGGCCAATCGTGAATGGGGGAGTGGAAGACACACAGACGCGCGCACACACACACACACACACACGCACACAGACGCACACACACACACACACACACACACACACACACACGCACACACACACACACGCACGCAGTGGGGAACTGTGTGTCAGGCTCCCCTGGAAGCGCCCGGAGGGACGTCTGGTCCACAGGCTCAATCGGCTGGCCGACTGGGCTCCAAACGGAGCTAATTAAAGGCCCTGTGTCCACACTGGGACACTGCAGTATGAGACTAGGCCGGGGTGAGCTAGGGGAGGGGAGGAGGATAGGGAGAGAGAGAGAGAGAGAGAGAGAGAGAGAGAGAGAGAGAGAGAGAGAGAGAGAGAGAGAGAGAGAGAGAGAGAAAGAAAGAGAGAGAGAGAGAGAGAGAGAGAAAGAGAGAGAGAGAGAGAAGAAAGAAAGAAAGAAAGAAAGAGAGAAAGAAAGAGAGAGAGAGAGAGAGAAAGAGAGAGAGCAAGAGAGCGAAGGATAGAGGAGAGAGAGAGAGGGGGGGAGGGAGGAGAGGAGAGAGAGAGAGGGGGGGGGAGAGAGAGAGGGGGGGAGGAGAGTCCACCAACACAATGCTCACTTTGCTTAGAGGAGCCTAGTGGAGTCAGTTTCACTTGTTCTCAACTTGGCAAGTGAGTGTGTGTGTGTGTGTGTGTGTGTGTGTGTGTGTGTGTGTGTGTGTGTGTGAGGGAGGGAAAGACAGTAGAACAGGTATTTTTTGAGCCATGTTACATGGAACACATCTGTCTGACTATGAACCTTTGGGCTTAAACACATTCACCCCCCGCCACCCGTTTTTCTCTCTCTCCCCACACACACACACACACACACACACACACACACACACACACACACAGACAGTCAGAGATGGCCCAAAGGGCTTCATCTCACCTACAGGAGCACATGCTCACCTCTGCTGTGAGGAGCACCCACCCCACCACCACCCACCCTCACCCCCACCCGTGGGTGTCTGTGGGCGTGTGTATCTGTCGGAGCGTGTGAATGCATGACGGCTCAAACTTGAGGGCCTTTTTGCCACACTAAACATCACATCAGTGCCCCCTGTTGGCCCGAGCGCCTCATGACAACAACTCACCCTGGCACTTGCCGCCGTTGGTGGGGTCTCCGTGGTAACCGGGCATGCAGGTGTCGCACTGGGTGCCCGTGGTGAGGTTCCGGCACTGCTCGCAAACGCTACCGTTCACACAGGTGCTGTGGCCGTTACACTGGCAAGCTGGGGATAAGAAAACACACACACACACACACACACACACACACACACACACACACACACACACACACCTTTATGATGAAAGGAGAGCTTCTCTACGAGGCTCACAAAAAGCTTGCTGACAAATTGCATTTGCATCGGTTATTTCCCATAAGGCAAATTCATTAGCATTGGCAATCAAATAGACCACCAATAACAAGCAACCACAGTGGCCCTCGCAAAACAAGACTTCTCTCTAATATATTCATTACACTGAAATAAATATACATGGATTATATTGAGAGATGACATCACTTTAATACAATTAAACTGATAAGCATGACCGGTGTTCAAACTGATTCAATAAGCATCTAAAAGAGAATTTAATGTATGATAGACTCTCTTTTTGCAATATTCAAAATATGTAAAATACAAATAAGCATGACTGAATTAAGGGACACCGTGCATTTATTGCTGTAAAAGTAGTGAACTAGCAATAGAAACATTTTTCTGGCAGTACAAGGACATACTAGTGATCACCACTAGTGATACCAAAAAAATAGCAATGTCATGGTGTAACGGGTTTTTACCTCCGCCAAGGAGGCTATGTTTTCGGTCGTGTTGGTTTGTCTGTCTGTTTGTTTGTCTGTTTGTCAGCAGGATAACTCGAAAAGTACTGCACAGATTTGGATGAGATTTTCGGACAATGTGTATATTGGGACAAGCAAGAAGTGATTCGATTTTGGTGGCGATCGGTGATCCAGAACATGATCTGGAATTTATTATATTGTGTCTGTGACCACATTGCCTTGGCGGAGGTCTGTGCTCTCTGATCGCTTTACTAGTTTGATGTGGTTTCCTACCACCCACCCAGAACCACACAATGCATATCCTGGATGGATGGTTTATCCACCCTTTCTATGACTCTATGTGTCATCCAAATTAATTTGGAGATGGTCTGATAAAAATGATACCTCAAACAGTGGCGAAAAGTTGCCTAGTGTCTCTTTATTTTATTTTTTTTAAGATTTGTTTTTTTGGGCTTTTTGCCTTTTTAATCAGATAGGAAAGTGTAGACATGGACAGGAATCAAGTGGGAGAGAGATGGGGTGGGATCGGGAAATGACCTCGGGTCGGAATCGAACCCGGGTCCCCGGAGTAATGGTCTGACGCTCTAGCCACTGAGCCAAGGCAGCCCCCGCCTAGTGTCTCTTTAAAACTAGTATTGGTTGGAGGGTTCTGTGTGGAGCACTAGCTTACCAGGACACTGGATGAAGGCCCACTCGTAGCCCTTGTCTTTGGGGCAGAGTGCCGGCTCCAGCGCCATGTCTTGGCTGGGCGTGAGCGGCAGGCCCTGCTGGCCCTGTTGGCCCTGGGCCTGGTTGAGCTTGGCGGGGCTGCGCATGGGCCCGCGGTACGAGCCCTCCATGCACTGGCCCCGGCCCGTGTTACTGGGGTCGCCGCACCAGCCGCACTCCGGCTGCTCCAGGCACTTACTGCACGTCCGCAGCCCCGAACAGTTCTGAGCTGTGGGGGAGAGGGGGGAGAGAGAGAGAGAGAGAGAGAGAGAGAGAGGGAGAGGGAGAGAGAGAAAGAAAGAAAGAAAGAAAGAAAGAAAGAAAGAAAGAGAGATAAAGAGAGAAGAGAGAGAAGAGAGAGAGAGAGAGAGAGAGAGAGAGAGAGAGAGAGAGAGAGAGAGAGAGAGAGAGAGACAGAGGAGAAAGAAAGAGTGAGAAAGAGAGAGAAAAAAGTAAAAAGGTTAAAAAAGTACAAAAATGTCAATTATACAGTCCAGTCATTCATTTCATACATTCCTTTTGCATTCACTCTCTCCACAAAGCGAGCAGCGAGCAGTGGCTGTATCCTTGCCATGAAGACTATGATTTCTATGAATCAAGCTTATGTAAGCACGGCTCTACTAGAGTGAAGGTTAAGACACAAACATAAGGGAGGCTGAAAAAGGACAGCACCACCAACATGTTTTCAAACCAAAGTGCCTGCTTTGTCTGTGTGTCTCTCATTCATACAGACATGGACACAGTATGCAGCAGCAGCCATGCACTAGGAAACCCAGAGACAAGGAGAAGTCTGAAGGAGAAAAGAAAAAAAAGAAAAGAGAAGAAGCAGAAAAAAAGAGGAGAAGAAAAAGAAAGAGAAAAAAAGAGGAGAAACGTCAAATCCACCCACATCGGTCCACGGAGACCAATCAACCTTTTGTGCCACCTCCGAACTTCAGCCTTCCCTCTCAATTTCCGACAAGCTCACAGATGCGCCAGAAGAGTTCCAGCACCCCTCACTCCAAACCCCCCCCCCCCCCCCCCCAACCCCACTGCACACCCATCCAGTCCGCCCCCCCCCCCCCCCCCCCCACAACACCCCCTTCCTCTCTGTGGGCGATCTCCAGCGCGCTACGCAACATCTGCTCGGGGTCCGGCTTTCTCCCCGCCTTCCTGATCTTACTCGTGTACTTACTCACCGCGGCCGCCTGCTAGCGTTTTACCTGAGCAGCGAGAGTGCACATCAAACACGGCCCATTTAACCTCCACTCTCCGGCCGAGGGGAAAAAAAGAAGAAGAAGAAGAAGAAGAAAGAAAGAAAGAAAAAAGTGATGCAATTCCTGGTTGATTTGGGTATCTGGCTCTTGACAGTAGAGAATGGGCATGTTGGCTTTGACTTTTAAAAACCCTTGATTAAGTTGAAATATCCCATAGAAGTAATGATCGACCAATCAAAACCTGAAACATCAACCTTGATTTTACTTGACTCGCACTTCAACTGCGCTAACACTCTTACTTTTTCAAATGGGTAGAGAGAGGGAGGGAGAGAGTGTGAGAGAGAGGGAGAGACACAGAGAGAGAGAGAGAGAGAGAGAGAGAGAGAGAGAGAGAGAGAGAGAGAGAGAGAGAGAGAGAGAGGGAAGCCAAATGGAGAGAAGTCCATTATTTCTGCCACCTTTCTATGAAAAATTTCCCAGTTCTCAGAGACAGAGACAAATGCCTCCTGACAATCACTCTAACATCCACACATGTACACACACACACACACGTGTCAAACTCAGTGCCTTCGTTCGTTCTCCCACCAAGCACTGCATGGTAACTGGTGCAACCATGACAACGGAGGTTTGCGGAATGCGGCATGCCGGTATCTGGCAGATGCAGGGAAAAGCCGGAGCAAAAACAGCAGAGACGGCAGCAGCAGCACCGGCAACACCAGAGAGGCCAGGCAGGCAGGCAGACAGGAAGACAGGCAGGCAGTGTGGCGCTACCGCAGAGCTAGCAACCGCTGGTAAACAAGTCGGCGGGCGCAAGGCGTCTAGTAGATCAATGCCAATTTAGCCAGCCTGACAACAGCCTAATGAAATGCCTGCTACAGCTGGCAACTTGTTCACCGGCCGACCGAAACCCCCCCCAACCCCACCCCACCGTTCACAAGGCTTTCGCCAAGGCATATGTACAAGCGCCTTAAATCAGACGACCTCGGGAACTAGGCGCTAAATCACAGCTCTCGCTCCCTCTCCTTCTTTCCCTGTCCCTCTCTTTTTCAACCCCTCTCTACTTTATTCTCTCTCCCTCTCTCTCTGTTCCTCAACTCACGGGCTGCAGTTCGGGGAATGCACAAATTAGAGTGCTTGTTTTTTTTCCCTCTCTCTCTCTCTCTCTCTCTCTCTCTCTCGTCGTTTCGTTTTAGCACTCTGCGGCGTTAAGAGCTGAATTAGTCAGCGCGGTTCTCGCTAAACGCGGCCGTCCGACGAGTAGGCAGTGTGCTCCGTCACGACGGTTAAAGTCTGACCCGATCTGTTTGCTTCTCATTACATTAGAGAGAGCTGAACAGAAGGGCCGGAGAGGGAGACACACGTGCCTATGGAACACACATGGACAGAGAGAGAGAGAGAGAGAGAGAGAGTGAGTGAGTGAGTGTGTGAGTGAGTGAGTGAGTGAGTGAGAGAGAGAAAAGAAAAGAGAGAGAGAAGGAAGAAGGGGATAGAAAACGATCAGACACAGATTGAAAACAGATAGATGGACAGACAGACAGACAGACAGACAGACAGACAGACAGACAGGAGGAGACAGATGTGAGGGTATGAAGGTGAAACAGGCAATATGTACCAGAGCAAAGGTTCTCTGTGTGTGTGTGTGTGTGT
>JAODXP020000032.1:10132730-10135230 GCA_027497455.2 Sardinella longiceps | reverse complement strand
GTGTGTGTGTGTGTGTGCGCATGTGGGGGCGTATTTCGAGAACAGTGAGTTGCGCTGCGCTCTTTGAGGGGGCAGACGGGAAATTAAAATGCGGCGAGAGCAGGTGTTTATGTAAGAATTTCAAAACAATAAATAAATGAAACAATAAACAAATGAATAACTAAATAAGAATACATAATACACCAGCCAGAGACACACACACACACACACACACACACACACACACACACACACACGGAGGTATCGGTTGGGGGATGGATGGCTCAGCCCCCTGTCTCCTCGCTCTTGAAAACGGAAGATGGCACGCAGCTTTCGAAAACAACAAGCGCCGTCTGGGTCCGTGGCAGAACTGCCTGCCAGAACTACTTCACACTCTTACGGAGGCGCCATTTGCCTCGGCCCAGCAGGAAGACAATCCTACCTGACCCACTTCCATCTCTGTTGACGGAAGACGAGTTTGTGTGTGTGAGTGTGTGTGTGTATATCTGTGTGAGTGAGTGTGAGCGAGTAAGAGAGTGAGTGAGTGAGTGAGTGAGCGAGCGTGTGTGTGCGTGAGCCAAGGATTGAGTGAGTGTGTGTGAGAGAATATATGTGTGTGTGTGTGTGTGTGTGTGTGTGTGTGTGTGTGTGTAGCCTCGGTCATGAGCATCAAAAATAGATCACACGCAAGGGCCGGATATCCAGTTGTGAGTAGCCACACCGCCTCCAGGGAAGTGATTCATGATTTGAATTATGGATGGAGCGTTGGCATCCTTCGCTAAATCTCACACACACACACACACACACACACACACACACACACAAACGCACAAATACACCCAAAGCTACACAGGTGTGTGTAATACAAGCCAAAAAACGAAAAGGTAAAAAAAAAAAAAAAAAGATGGGAAAGAATTAAATAGAACACAACCCCAAAACTTTCAAAACAAAACAAAACAAATAACAGCACAGTCCAAAGACAGTTTAGCTATTCAAGGGCACGGAGAGGGCAGGCAGGGAGGCTCTCAAAAAACAACTGTTTGAAAATCATTCAAACCCAGACTGGTCCTTGCTGGCATTCTGATGCTTGTCAGAAATCTTGGCAGAGCTTTCTTTAGGAAAAGAGTGGGAGTAAGCCATGTCCGCTTCGAGTCATGGAAGCAACGACACTTGATCACACCCCATATGGCAGATCTGTAGACGATGTTTGCCATGGTTAAATACTAGCCTGACATAGCCCGCCCATAATACAAATGTTCATCCGTATTCATGGTCTGGGGCGGTCTTCATGGGCGTTGTTTATATCGGTAGAAAGACAACCGACCAATAAGCGAAGCTTATTAGACGAGCTGTCCAATCGTTTCAAACCAGAAGTGAATGCCCTCCCCCCCGCAGAATAATCGTGTCAGGTTAAAGAACCTCCAGACCATGAATACGGATGAACAGCAGTATTATGGGCGAGCTATGTCAGGCTAGTGAAATACAGGAACAGGGACAAGGAACCCCTCCCTCCAACCCCACCCCCAAACACCCTCTTGAGCCAATGGCGTTGCTCGGCTTACCAGGCAGGGCGTGGCATTCTTGCTGCTGGGCATCCCATTGGCAGTTGCGGTTGAGGGAGCAGCTCTTGCAGTTGACCAGCTTGGTACAGATCTGCTCGTTCCTCAATGTGCAACGCGTGAAGTTCTTCACCGGCTGAGGGGGCAATAGAGAAAGAGATGGAGGGAGGGAGAGAGAGAGAGGAAGAGGGAGAGAAGAAGGGGGAGAGAGAGAAGGAGAAAGGAAGGGAGCGAGAGAGAGAGAGAGAGAGAGAGAGAGAGAGAGAGAGAGAGAGAGAGAGAGAGAGAGAGAGAGAGAGAGAGAGAGAGAGAGAGAGGCTGAGAAATGGCTAGATCCACATAGGCGCAAAAACACAAAAAAACTGCCTTTCGTAACTCCACTATGCAACTCAGGGATACATTTTCAGTGACAGACTAAAGTATAACTGATACACTGACTTTTTAGTCTGTCTGGGTACGAAGCTACAACTTCAAATCAGTAGTGGTCAGTGCAATAGAAATTGACTGCAAAATGTGTGAAAATACCAGTTCCTACATTCTGTTGCTTTCCATTGGTGACAACAACATGAGAAGTGTCATTGTGGTGCTCAAACTCCTATGTCTGTGTGTGTGTGTGTGTGTGTGTGTGTGTGTGTGTGTGTCTCTGTGCTAGACTTAGGGACTTCTCACTCACCACGGAGCAGTTACTCCCAGCCGAGATGCACTTCTTGTCGTCGCACCACTGGCAGCCATTGGTGTTGGAGGTGCAGCTGGCACAGTCCGAGAAACGATAGCAGCGCTCGTCAATGGGATCTGAGGGAGGAGAAGAGATGGAAAGAAAGGGATGAATGGGGGAGAGAGAGGGGGGGAGGGAGAGAGAGAGAGAGAGAGAGAGGGGGGGACAAGAAGGAGAAAAGGAGAAGTGAGACAGGGGAAAAAGAAACACATTTAATCATGGGAAATCTCTACTATCTTCTACAAAC
>JAODXP020000032.1:10112730-10127730 GCA_027497455.2 Sardinella longiceps | reverse complement strand
GGTAGACGAGCACGTCGTTCAGGAGAACGCTGGAGAAGCCGCCGAACACATACATGGACCTGCAGTGGACAGAGGTGGACACACCATTAGTTAGACATCATTAGCCTTCATTCTTTAAGCAACAGTTAAAAGATCCCACAACACTACGAGCATGAAAACAACTCGAAGCATTTTGTAGGAGTACGGCACTGTCCATTCCGCTTGGAACACTAACCTGACAGAAGGAACCCAAGAGAACTAAGAACTAAGTGCACAGGGGCTATGGAGGCTGCACTACAGCACGGTTCAATAGAACCATTTGCTATCCAGCAGCTCGCCCAACTCCTCTTGAATGCGATAAGACACTGACACTGCAAAGCAGGCAGTAGCTAATTGGTGGGCTAACGCATCCCATCAACCCCACTTTTCCCCTCCGTTGACTGTTTACGATGCACGGCGCAACCCCTCGCTATATATTTGCATTCGCATAGCATCGTCCATCGCAACAGGCCCCCGGCTCCCTCCGACAGGGAGGTCCAGCACTAACTAGGTTCGATATCAGTTCCACATTCAAAACAAATTTGTCTGAGCTCAGTCTTAATCCTTGTCTGGGAAGCGAGCCCTCGCCAGATTAAATTAAAGAGCGATTTCGCCGGGTTTGGAGGTCATTTCTCGAGGAGCTACCGAAGCTACGGAAGTTCTGTGCATTCTCTGTTCCGGCATTAAGACAATTGATTCTATTAATCAAGCAGACGTGGCTGAGGGCTTAAACAATTGATCCCATTAATCTCCGACTTAATGATTAGTTGATCACAATGATTGGTTGGTGAGCCTGGAAAGAAAGCGGGGGGAAAAAATTGCGCTTTGTCTTACGGAGCAAAAAAAAAAAAAAGGTTGAGGGTGTTTTAAATAATATTTAGCTTTGTTTGGTTTTGAGACACTTTTTATAAGGAACAATGCAGACTAATTAACAGTACTGTCTATGTGCCACATTCAGACAAAAGGCTCATTTTCAACTGCACTTCCTGGGAAGGTTGATAAAGAATTAAAATAATACCGGAAAATTTACATTAAAATGACAGGAGGAAACAAAGACACACGCGTGAAGCCTGAGTTTTCTGTTCTCAAAATATTACGGGTAATGAAGGATCACGGGTTGCAGACCTATTGGAGTATGTGGAAGGCATGTGTGTGTCAGTGTATGTGAGTGTGCATGCAAATGTGTGTGTGTGTGTGTGTGTGTGTGTGTGTGTGAGTGTGTGTGTGTGTGTGTGTGTGTGTGTGTGTGTGTGTGTGTGTGTGTGTGTGTGTGTGTGTGTGTGTGTGTGTGTGTGTGTATGCATGTTAGATACAACTCTCACCCGTTGCTGGTTACAGCCGTGTGTCCGAAGCGGTTCACGTCACGATGCAAGTTTGGCTTGGGAAGGACCTTCCATTCGTCACAGGCTAGGATGCAAAAGTAAAAGATCAGGATCTAGTTCACCTAACGGCATCAATCAACCACAGGAACTCAGATCAATGTCAGATCAATTCAAGAGGCCCAGACCCAACTCTGTCTATGGGAATTATCCAGCACTGGAAGATTAAAGAAGAAAAGTCAGAGACCACTTTGGGTTTCCTCATAATGACATGGCTTCCCCAAACACTTCAAAATTTGCACAGTAAATTGAACATGTGATTAAGAGGCCAAAACCTTTGGAACAGCGAAGCATGAAACGGCCAGACCACTGCAGGCCGCCATGTCCCTGATTTCATGCTTACACAAACAGACTCTTTTCAGGCTCCTTGTTTAGTTCTCTTCAGCTTTCTCTCGCTTTTTTTGTGTTTGAAATCTGAAACTAAACTCTCTTTAATCACCTTTCAAGGTTGAATGACAAACACAAGGCTGTTCTCTCTCCTGCCTTTAACTCAGTCCACTGCAAAACAGATGTTGTGGAGCGGAACACCCACTCGTTTAAGCTTAACCGTAAGATGATATGGGTGCTCTCTCTCTCTCTCTCTCCGTCGACCTTCATGCCAGCTTTGACATTACGACAAACAAACATTTCACGGAAAGGGACCACCCGTGGGTTTTTTGCAGAGGCGTGGGAAAATAAGGGGGGTGGGTGGGGTGGGTGGGTGACAGGGCGGGAAGTGCAGGTGAGGCATACCGATGTCGTACGCCAGGAAGTCGGTGGAGAAGCACTTGGCGCCGTTGCTCAGCGACGTGTCGTTGTGGGTGTTCCCGCCGAAGATGAGGAGGGTGCCGCCCAGAAGCACGGCCGAGTGCAGGTAGCGGGGATATGAACTCTCCTTCAGGATTGTCCTGGAATGGGGCAAAAAAACAAACAAACAAACAAATAAACAAACACAAACAACGACAAAAACACAAATAAATCCTAAGCGTGAATAAACACATTTCTATCAACATTTCTATCATGGTGGCCTTCCTTAGAACTGACTAACAAAATATACTTTAGTATTCAACTTGATGTTGTGGTGTGTAAAAATTCTTTTTTGATCCATTTCTCAATTAGTATCTGCCATGTTGTCAGAGTATGCATATGTCTGTTGTCAGACTGTGTTGAAATGATGAGCACATCTGTGTTTTAGCAACAACATATGGAGATCTGTACGTATAGAAGAGAGTGTTCCTGTCTTCTTGTCAGGGTACACAATGCTCAGTGTTATGTGTGTGTGATTGCTGACTAAATATTTGTGAGAACACTCTTACAGTATGTGCGTGATTGTGTAAACTACACAGAATGTGTGTGCTCGGTTTGTATTTGGGGCTGTGTGTGTGTGTGTGTGTGTGTGTGTGTGTGTGTGTGTGTGTGTGTGTGTGTGTGTGTGTGTGTGTGTGTGTGTGTGTGTGTGTGTGTGTGTGTGTGTGCTGGCTATGCAGTAAGCCCCTAGTAGCATCCATCAGCCTGTCTTAAGCTCACCATGTGCGTGTGGGGACCTCGTAGCGGTACAGGTCGTCCACCAGGCCGTATTTGTTGTTGTTCTTGTTGGGCAGGGACTTGTAGCCGCCGTGGACAAACACACACTTGCTGCCCGGGTCGTAGACGCTGCTGTGGCCGTAGCCGCCCAGAGCGATGGCCCCTCGGGTCTCTGGGGTCTGCCACTCGTTTGTCCCTGAAGACAGGCCGCAGAGTGGGATGGATAGACAGATGTGGAGAGAGAGAGAGAGAGAGAGAGAGAGAGAGAGAGAGAGAGAGAGAGAGAGAGAGAGAGAGAGAGAGAGAGAGAGAGAGAGAGAGAGAGAGAGAGAGAGAAGAGAGAGAGAGAGAGAGAGGAGAGAGAGAGAAGAGAGAGAGAGAGAGAGAGAGAGAGAGAGAGAGAGAGAGAGAGAGGGAGGAAAAGATACATGAAGCCATCCGTTACTACTCACAGCTATGGCACATGAGCGCACTGGAGAACACAAACAAACCAATCATCATTTAAAAGCAACATGGCAACTCCCCACCGTAAATCACAACTACAGTCTCCCCTAAACAGATGATTCATTGCAACACACACACACACACACACACACACACACACACACACACACACACACACAAATAAATATGGACCAAGCACTAACTACTTGCTAATGGTGTGACGTTCTATCCCCTATCCCACTCATAGCAGCTATCGTTACATGCTAATCTTGCATTTCTCCACCACTTGAAATGCATCAGAAGAACTAGTGGGTATTATTGGATGCAGGCCTCTTATAGATTGATACACTTATAGATTGGTTCCACATTTTTTATTAACAGAGGTTGAAGTCCTCTGAAACCACTTGTGGCCATTCTGTAATACCACTGTTTCACGCCACAGTTAAAAGAGATGTACAGCCATACACCCCCCACATACACACACACACACACACACACACACACACACACACACGCACACACACACACACGCACGCACGCACACACGCACACACACACCGCCCAACCTCTGCTCTGCACTCCTCCACTGAAAAGGACTCTTTTAAAAAGCTATGATTTACATAAGAGCACGAGTCATCCTTAAGCCTGTGACTCACAGACCAGAGAGTGAGAGAACAAGAGAGCAAAAGAGAGATAGATAGAAAGAGAAAGAGAGAGAGAGAGAGACACAAGAGTGAAACAAGAGATGAAGAGAAAGAACGAAAGAGCGAGAGCAAGAGAGATGAGCGGCAAGCAATCACACTGAGGTCCAGAGATCGGTGGTCAAGGGTAAAAACAATCCCTCCTGACAGCCACTCCAGCTTAGCCCTGCTTTTAATTGACTCCTCACCCCTCCCCTCCTCCCCCCCGACCCAGACACAGACTCCCCACTCAGCCACCATCCACAGGCTACTGGAGCTACATCGCCATCTAATGGCCTCATAGCGCCACTGCGTCTCCTACACACAAAAAACCCTGATGGGAGTCTGTCAATGAAATACATGAAGTATATAAACCGCTCTGGGTGCAAAACAAGCTTCATTTCCATGCGATGCCGTCAGACTGAATGCTGCGGCTCGAGAGGGAGTGTTATGTAGGTTTCTGTGGGCTGGAGATAAATTAGAGATTGTGTAAAGGTGACGTGTTAAAAAGGTTTTTGCCGTTATCCTCTATCCATCATAACAGATGGCAAAAAGCTGCCGCCTCAGCATCAAGCTCACTCTGAGTGGGAAAAAAATCTGCAGAGGTGTGTTGAAGAAAATAAAAAAAATAAACAATTCTGCATGTTGAGCCAGGGTGGCTCACTGTGGATGGACTACTACCCCACTGCGCTTATCTGATGCTTGAACTCTGAGGCACCAAAAGCATTTTGGTCTTAGTGCATGCGTTTTCTTTGTCTGGCAACCTCAATTTTAGCTCTATATTACCTCTAGCTTAGTATAGGCACTGGAATGTAAAGTTAGCCAGATAACAACTCTTTGGCAACATTACATTCCAGCACCTATGCTAAGCTAAAGCTAAAATTTAGGTTGCCAGACTAGGAAAACGCAAGCACTGAGACCAAAATGCTTTTACCCATCAATGTGACTACAGGTAAGATGGTGAATAACCCAATTTCATAAAAAGGTGGACTATTCCTTTAAACAACAGCACTATGGGCTGACTGACTTACAGGGGCTTTAACTCGAGGGCCCCGAGTCCAAAAGCAACACTTAAATATGCCCCATTCAGCCAGCATTAGTAACTGCTGTTTATGTAGCATCACATTTTCTGGGTCTTTTTTCTGCAAGACAGCATTCAGGTACCTGGAAGAACATTCACAGCATATTTCACCTTTAATTCAAGGGCCCCAGGACCCTAAAGCAATACTCACTGATGTTGTACTCTTGCACGTTGCTGATGTAGCTGTAGATGGACGAGTAGCCGAAGATGACCACCATGACCGGGTCGCCGTTGTCCAGCTCGGCCACGTGGGCCGAGTGGCCCTCCACGGCGAACACCTGGCCCGTGTGCGCTTGCGTGGCCGGCGAGCGCTGCGACCACGTCAGGCTGGGGATGTTGAAGACCCACAGCTCGTCCGTCACGTTGCCCGAGCCCATCTCCAGTTTCCCCCCAAACATGTAGATATCGTCCTGCAGGGAGAGAGGGAGAGAGAGAGAGAGAGAGAGAGAGAGAGAGAGAGAGAGAGAGAGAGAGAGAGAGAGAGAGAGAGAGAGAGAGAGAGAGAGAGAGAGAGAGAGAGAGAGAGAGAGAATATTGTTTCTTTGCAATACTTTAGCAATACATTATTATAACATTATTATAGTCATGCTAACAATGCTTCTTGAATTTAATTGAATAGAAGAGAGGGAGAGAGAGAGAGAGAGAGAGAGAGAGAGAGAGAATGAGCATATCAATCTTTTTTGCTACATCACCTGAAACATTTATTCAACAATATACCATCCCAAAAAAGGTGGAAAATAACAGGAAACAAATGACCAGTAAACAGAGTGAGGTGAGAGAGAGAGAGAGAGAGAGAGAGAGAGAGAGAGAGAGAGAGAGAGAGAGAGAGAGAGAGAGATTAAAGGAAAGCAGAAGTTAAAGGTGTATAACCCCAGCTGGAGAGAGCCAGGGAGCAAAAGAGAGAGAGATTAAGCAGGCCCATCGTTATGTTCGACATGAGGAGCAGGAGCAGATTTGGAGAGAAGGAGCGCAAGAAGGATAGAGAGCAAGAGAGAGAGAGGAAGAGGGAGAAAGAGAGAGAAAGAGAAAGAGAGAGAGAAAGAGAGAGAAAGAAAGGAGAGAAAGAGAGAGAGAAAGAAAAAAAAAGAAAGAGAGAGAGTTCGAGCAGGAAAAGAGGCTTTGCTTAATTATGCTGTGCCGACTGTCAGTGACAACACAAGAGGAATAAGAAGGACTTGCATTAATTGTCCTCAGGGCTTTGCAGGCACTCGGCTTCAAAACAAGGATGACCCGGCTTTGGCAAAAACAACTGAGAACTGGGTCCCGTGACCGAGTATTATTCAGTCAATTAAACATTGATTGCACACAGCATGAATATGAAAACTAACATGTTGCGGGCGCACTTGAGAGAAAAATACATACATATTTATGCGTACGCAGCCAAAGACTGGAGACAGGAACACCCCAATGACACGAGAACAGGAGACGAGAGAGAGAAGAAGAAGAAAAAAAACGGCACAAGAGCCAAACTGCAGGGTAAGCAGTTGGTTCATTCCTGGCTCAACCCTGCCACCTGCTGTTCAAACTTAATCAGCACAGCACACGCTCAACACTAGCCTTATGGGCCACCCAGACAGAAAGCCCAAACTCTTTGTTCCATTGCTAATCTAACACCAATCAGTCGGATCCAAAACTCGGCTCAAAAGTCCAGTGATGAATAGACAGATACTTTATTTACCCCATAAGAGATTCAGAATTGATTCAGTGTGATTTTCTTTATCAATTGTACAAGCCCCTACTACTCTTCCTACCCACCCCCCTCACACACACACACACACACACACACACACACACACACACACACACACAAACACACACACAGAGAGAGAGAGAGAAACACACACACACACACACACACACACACACACACACTTCCTCTCTCTCTATTTATTTGCTGTAGCTAATTGGCCTGGCCTAAAGGGGGTTTGTGTGGGGATAAACCGCTGGTGCCTGCCAGGCTCCTCTCACTTGTTCCAAGTCCTCTCCTGAGAGCCATGGTGCCTGTGATGGGAGGATGTTTCACAGACAGAGGCTTTGAATGAGTGGCTGATTGCTGGCGGGACAAGCAGGTATGAGAGAGGGGCTCTGTGGGCATGCAAACACCCTCCTGCCCCGCCCTGGGCTGATCAACTGCCCGCCCACCGGCACAGAGGAACAGACTGGCGCTTTTCTGTGTGTGTGTGTGTGTGTGTGTGTGTGTGTGTGTGTATGTCTGTGCAGAAGGGAAGCATCAATGCTGGATATGTGTGTGTGTGTGTGTGTGTGTGTGTGTGTGTGTGTGTGTGTGTGTGTGTATCTGTGCAGAAGGGAAGCATCAATGCTGGATGTGTGTGTGTGTGTGTGTGTGTGTGTGTGTGTGTGTGAGAGAGAGAGTGTGTGCACACATAAGTGGACTGGCACACACAGTCCCAGGGACAGTTTCCACTGCAGCAGAGGACTCAATGGGAAAGTCATTAGCGCTCGTTTGCCGCTGTTCTCTCTCTCTGTAGTGTCAAACACAACAGCACAAAGCAAACACCAACTGGCCCCCATCAAAAACCCTGCATGGTAATGGGGCATGGAGTTCAAAACAGCCATTACATCTGGTGCCCAGCAGCCATTACACCTGTTCAACAACACTTTCTAACGACTCATTTAAGAATTTGTTTGTGTTTATCTTTAAAGACCTTCAGAGAGAGATTATCGGGACCCCCAAAGCAGATTTACTAGTCCCCGACAAGCAACCTCAGGGTTAGCTAATAGATGAAGGTCGTGATTCAAACCGTTCAGAGTTTTACGAACCAAACCGGAGAAGCAAAAGGGGGCTTATTTATGAGTTGTATTGTCATTGGGGGAATATGTGAAATGACTTGGATAAATCACACCTTTGGTTTAACGGTCACCTTGTAGGAGTGAATCAGTAACTCTTCCCTTAGTGGATTGAAACAAATCAACAAACAAACAAACAAACAAACAAACCAAGCAAGTAACAAATAAACAACAAACTGCTGGGTTGTTGATAGTTACTCCCCCCCCCCCTCTCATTTCCCATGAAATACCACTGTTAACAAGCCCTGACTCAGGCTATTGCTTATCTGTAAAGGAAACGCTGTCCATTTAAACTTCAATACAGTGACCCACCATGGCTCAATAAAGTGAATTCTATTGATTCACAAAAACCCTCTTGCACGTGGCCACATGGCCTTTTGTTCTCCAATAAGCTGTCTGCATGACTTGCCTCTGAAGCATCACTGCTGGACTGGTGTGTGTGAGAGTGAGTGAGTGTGTGAGTGAGTGAGTGAGTGAGTGAGTGAGTGTGTGTGTGTGTGTGTTTCATGTCTGCACGACTTGCCTCTGAAGCCCTCGACACTCAAACCAACCAGTGTTTTTGTTAGCATTAGCCATCAATATAAACAGGCTATTGTCTCAGGGCTAGGCTCCAATCAGAACATCAAAGCATTAATACTGATAGAATCCATTGACTTTATGACAGAATAGGGTGCTGGTTTCTTTGCCTGCTTCTCATATTGCTAATAAGGCCACACTCCCATCCATTCCCAGAGAGAACCTTCTCAAAATTCTGACCTGGAATTCAGACATTAAACAGCTATTCCACCACTCGGGCTCCCAGGGAATAGGATGTCACATTTTCGCTAGGTTGAACTCGAGCAGAGTGCACAGTTAGACTCCGCCATCTTTCAATTCCAATTCAAGTCGGCGGCAGCCTTGTCAGCAGTCCATTATGCGCCAGCTGACATGCTAATTCAGCTAGCTTTGCAAATGACTTCAAAAAGGTCCCCCGACACAGGAACTGCTGAGCAGCCATCTTTGCCCAAACGGTAAGTGTGCTCCGGGCCAATTATGAGCTTTAAGACGTTTGCATCGTTTCACCCGCTGCCTGTGGCTATATCTGAGGTAAAACAGATCAGACTTTTGGTTATCGTAGCTAACTGCTTTAATAGCAATTATACCCACCAAAGTGTCTTACTTCAAACCAAGCCCCGGCCGCACACACCAACAGCATTTCACAGTGTGCTCATGGTAAACACTTGAGACTGTGTTGGGATCTGGCTTCAATTTCCCAAAAGCATAGTGGCTAACCAGCTAGCAACTTTGTTAATTAGCTATGGAAAATGTTGTTAACTATCCTTTTGGGAAATAGACCCTTGAATGGATGTCACAGTGCTGTCTTTTCTTGATATCATCACAAATTACACTAAGTCTATTTGTTACGAAAAGGCTTAGGGTCATTCTGAGGAGTTTACACGTAGACAGTATACAAAGACCTATTACACGTCCCATACACCAGGGGGAGCCGGCTGCCGGCTGGTGGCTAGTCCTTAAATACTGGTTTAAGAGAGAGGAAGGGGGCATGTCTGGAACCGCAGATTTGGTTGTGTATGCGGTAGGAGGATTATTATCACCGGTCCTCCGATTTGAGCTTCTGAACTAACATCGTGGAGCTGGCCAGTGCAGGTAAGTCAGTTTTCCCCTGGACACACATACACTATAGCATTGTACACTCTTACTTCATATCGCATACACTTAGGTTACAGGGCTCTGGATGGTAGAGTCAGTTGGTAATCCCCCTAGACTAGCAAGCATTTTGTTTGTTTGTACACCTGCGTCGGGGCGTCCCAGTAACACTATTGCTGCTGTCTCTCCTGTCATGTGAACGTTTTGGAGGAGAGCGTTGTGCCCGTACCTGGTGAAGGGCGAGGGAGTGTCCGTATCTCGGCAGGGGTCCGCTGCTGATGGGCACCGTGTTCCAAACGCCACTCTCCAGATTATAGCTGATGAGAAACAAACAATCAATTTATCTGTGGAACATCCAACCAAGGGTTACAAAGAACACTTCCTACCTGACGAGAGCTAAAAGCGAGAAGCTTTTTACTATATTGCATATCACTACTGACAGAGATCAGACCATCAGATGTCATTACTACCCTTCAGAGAACAGTACAGGAGTCAGGTCCGAAAATTTATTAGAGTGTGTCTGCTTGCACACGGGCTTCATATAGGCCTACTTAAATTTTTTATACAAGTCACCACATTTTGGTCTTTCTACATTTTTATCCTGACCCAGAAGAGCATTTTGGAATCACTCATGTTAATGTTGCATGACGGGAAGAACGGAGGGGTGTGCATTTGCCCGAGTGCTCTTGACTCTCCCACTTAGCACAGGACCCAGTAATGGGCAAAAAAAAAAGTGACAGATTAATGGCGTCTGTCTCCTCCATGAAACAGAGCCTTAGTCAGAGGGCTGGGCTGAGATAATAACCCGAGATGAACTGGAGAGGGGAGGAGGAACGTTTGTGAAGAAGGAAGCTGGCCCAAGACTAAAAAGAGTGGCGTGCAGGGAGCCTGGGGAGCAGTGAATCTGAGACACTGGAACAGTTAGGGGAGTCTCCCCCATACACTGGGGACAGGATATCCAGAGGAAGCTAACGCTAGCTAACAGGCCAGCAAAGCCTCAGGGGGAATCCCACAGGAACACCCCCCCCCCATTGGGCTATGGTGCGCCAGGAACACCCCCCCCTATTGGGCTATGGTGCGCCAGGAACACCCCCCCTGCTGGGCCATGGTGCGCTACTTAAAAGGGCCCCATTCAACTTGCATAACCTTTGACGTTTGGATTTTTTTAAGATATTTTTGGGGCTTTTGCCTTTAATCAGATAGGACAGTATAGAGATGGACAGGAAACAAGTGGGAGAGAGAGATGGGGTGGGATCGGGAAATGACCTCAGGTCGGAATCGAACCCGGGTCCCCGGAGTAATGGTCTGACGTTTTTTTTGCATTTTTAGCAGCTTCAATTACAAGCATATTACACATGCTAATGTGAAATGGGTTTTATGTTAAAGTTTTGAAAATGTTAGATCTGAATTTGCCCGGTGCTACTAGTGGCTGGGTTTGGTTATTGTGACGTTTGAGGAGCAGCGACAGTGCTAACCTAACGTAACCGTGTTTGGCTTTCAGATCCTCAGTCGCTGTCTGAAGCGCAGCTGCGACAAAGGCAGCCAACGATATCAATTCCCGGGCAGATATGAATTCTCTCTTTGTTGATATCAGCACAAACGCCCAGCCAAAACTCCCCCAGCGGGAGCTGATTGAGTTTCGCCGCCTGTGCGTGACCTCGGGGTGACTCACTGATAAATCATTAGCGCTAGCTAGCTAGGGAGGAGGAATCTCAGAGAATCCGAGAAGGAGGAAAAGTACAGAGAGAGAGAGAGAGAGAGAGAGAGAGAGAGAGAGAGAGAGAGAGAGAGAGGGAGGGAGAGAGATAGCAGACAGACAAAAAAACTAAAAGCCTCTGCTCCTCCTTGGCACTTTGCACAGAGAACCATCTGGCTCTCCACAAACTCTCTCTCTCTCTCTCACACTCTACACACACACACACACACACACACACACACACACACACACACACACACACACACACACACACACACACACACACACACACACCTCCTGGACCTTACCAAACGGCTAATGAGTGAAACCAGATGTGTGAAAGTGTGGGTGGAGCCGAGAGGAAGTGCAGGAGAAATGGAAGTGAGAACGGCTTTAGCGCTTTAGCTTAGCTTTATCCTTTGGTGGGCCTGGCTCCTGGAACTCATGGTGCGCAAAGGAACGCTTATATATGGGAGAAACTAAAGGCCAATTCAGACTGAAGATCCACAACGAGATGAAACCGTTTTAGAGAGGAGTTGCGGCAGTGAGAATCAATCGTCGCAGGTTGTTGCAAGCAGTTGCAAACTGTCGTAAAAGATTTAACATGTCAAATCGTAGTTTCGGAGTTTTAGAACGTCCAGGTTTTTAGAACGTCGCAGTCCGTCTCGTCGCAGATCTTTGGTCTGTAGGCACCTTTATTTTGCAGTTTGCCATGCAACCCAAAGATGATGTTTAAGGCAAGGAGCTAGAAAGAGCTACAGTATCTGGACGACTTTGGGGTTAAAATACACAGAAATGACCAAGAAATAGCAACCATTCATCCTGTCAAAAACACTTAGGCCTACAGTGAGCCACGTGTTGCCTAGTTATCAGCTGTCAAGATAAGTCAGTGAGCCTATCAATCATTCCAACATCATAATGGCCCAGCATTCCAATATCAGTAGCCTACATTTTGCTGTTGTACTAATTAAATGTATGTGGATTTTAAAAGACACTCACTTGAGGATCATCTGGAAGGAGCTGTAGTTGAAGGTGTAGCCGCCTACCACCCACATGACTTTCTCTTGCACCACGGCCTTGTGGGATGCCCGGCCTAGCGACGTCCCGAAGGGCTTCACGCTCGGCATGAACCAGTAGGACTCGGTGGACGGGACGGTTAGAGAACAGTCTGGACCTGAGGAGGAGGAAGAACGGATAGAGAGAGAGAGAGAGAGAGAGAGAGAGAGAGAGAGAGAGAGAGAGAGAGAGAGAGAGAGAGAGAGAGAGAGAGAGAGAGAGAGAGAGAGAGAGAGAGAGATGGAAGGAGATTAGAGGACAAATCACAAAATAGAACAGCGGCGTAGGAAAAAAAAAAAGGCTTCATGATAACAAATGACCATCATTTAACAATGTGAGCGGTGAAAGATTGCAAGAAAAGGAGGGAATAAAGGGATTGCAAAAATAACAGTATTGAAGGACAAATGTGAGAGACAGCCCAAGAGAAAGACAGAGAGAGAGAGAGAGAGAGAGAGAGAGAGAGAGAGAGAGAGAGAGAGAGAGAGAGAGAATGAGTGAGTGAGAAGGAGTGATGTATACAAAGGTAGTGAGATGACGAAGTGATATTCAGCCCGGGTGATTCACGAGTGGCCGTCTGACCTCGTGTTGTTCTCCACCAGCCTCCTGGCGACACTCAGTGAAACAAATGACAGCGCCTCGCCACCCTCCGCTGATTGCCATGACAACAGCAACAGCAACAGCAACGCCATATTCACACATTCCCCTATAATTGACTGGCTTTCATTAACCGCAATCCCCATAGGCATTTGAACACACAAAACACACACACACACACACACAAGACGACAGACTCACTCCATCAACACACCGGGACAGCGTAGTGTCAGCACCTTGAGTAGGGGTTAATTAGGATGTTAACACATAGTCAGTTAGGGCCCTTTAGCGCTGTTCTCATAACTCCTCACTAGTCAGTGACAGCTGCAATGCTTTGGAACAGACACAAGGTGGCGACAGTGCACACTGTTTTTTAAAAAACCTCATGCCTTCAAGGCACATTGGAGGAGGTGTCAGGATGTCAGTCTGTAGCCCTGAGCGAAAGGCTCCCCAATGAAGGGCTTGCTTTCTGCTACTGCTTTAAGGGAGAGCTGTCAAGCTGAAGGCGGATCAAAGAGAACATACAGGGTTGAGGTGATGGAATGATGGAGAGAGACAAGGAGATAAACGAGAGGAGAAGGAAGATGGACAGAATGAGACTGACAAAAAAAAAGACGAAAGACGGATAACGGGACGTGAGGGAAGGGTTGGTGTGGGAATAAGAGTAAAGGTGGGGAGAAAGTGAAAGAGAGAGAGAGAGAGAGAGAGAGAGGGAGAGAAGGAGAGAGAGTGTGTGTGTGTGAGTGTGAGAGAGCGAGAGAGAGAGAGAGAGAGTGAGAGAGAGAGAGAGAGAGAGAGAGAGAGAGAGAGAGAGAGAGAGAGCGAGAGAGGAGAGAGAGTGTGTGTGAGTGTGAGAGAGAGAGAGAGAGAGAGAGAGAGAGGGAGGCAGAGAGAGAGAAGAGAATAGGTAGGGAAAGAAAGACATGTATAGATGATTGTAATCTGCACTGTGAGTGCACTGTGGGTGAGAGAATGAGTCAGAGACTCACAGTGAGAGAGAGAGAGATAGATACAGAATGTCTGTCTGTCTGTGTGTGTGTGGGTGTGTGGAGCTACACCACCTTGCCAAATCTCATTGCAGATAATACTCAAATGCAGAGAATCACAGTGAGAGAGAGATAGTGTGTTTGTGTGTGTGTGGGTGGGTGGGTGCGTATGGCTGTGTGTAGGTGTGTGTATATGTGTGTGGGTGCGTGTGTGTATGGCTGTGTGTGTGTGTGTGTGTGTGTGTGTGTGTGTGTGTGTTTGTATATATATGTGTGTGGGTGAGCGTGTGTATGGCTGTGTGTGTGTGTGTAGGTGTGCGTGGCCACCACCTTGCCAACTCTCGTTGCAGACGCAGAGCTTCTCGCCGGTCAGGTCGCAGTAGCCGTGGTCGGGGCTGCCGCAGTTGTTGCGGCAGTAGGGGATGTCGCAGGCCTCGCCCTTCCAGTACTCGTCACACTCGCAGTACACGCGGCTGGCGATGGAGTTCCCCGTCGTGCACTTGCCGTGGCCCGAGCAGTTGTTCGGACACGAGTTTATCCTGCATAGGGGGGGTTCACGAGAAAGAGAGAGACAGAGCGAGACGGAACAAGTTAAGACACAAGACGAAAGGATGAGACGAACAATGAAGTCAAAGTGAAACGAGAAAAGTGAATGAAGTCATACAGTCACAGAGAAAACAAAAACGAAAACGTTTTGGCAGAAGAGTGCAAAAGTGAGAGAAAACAGAAAGAAAAACAGAAAAGATTAAGAGAGTAAGAGATAGAAACATATAGCTAGCAACCAGAGGTCCAGACACATACAATATACCATGATAAGGCTGGAACGACAGAACCAGAGAGCAGAACAGGAGGAGGAAGAGGATAAAAAATGAGGTTAAGAGAGAAGAAGGGAGGGAGGGAGGTGGAAAGAGAGAGAGAGAGGAGAGAGAGAGAGAGAGAGAGAGAGAGAGAGAGAGAGAGAGAGAGAGAGAGAGAGAGAGAGAGATGTATGAGTGGTCTGATAAGAGGCGGTGCGGAGCGGAGTCGAGGGTGTAATGAGGGTGACTGAGGCGGCGGTGGGCTTTGAGAGCGCTGTCGGGGTAAAATACGACCCCTCCGGAGAGAAGGG
>JAODXP020000032.1:10102730-10107730 GCA_027497455.2 Sardinella longiceps | reverse complement strand
TGCTTTAGTTGAGAAAAATCTATGAGAAAAAAAATCTATGCTCTGCAAACATATTGCTTTTATCATGTTGAGCTAACGATAAGGCATTGGATTTGAATTAAGATAAGCTACTCAAAAGGGTAGGAGTTACTTCCTGTGTTGACTAAGAGAGACCAGGCGTGGTGGGAGAGGAGAGGAGACGGGGAGGTCAGGTAAACACAACAGGTCGTTTCATGACTACACTATAATCTAGCCTGCTAGACACAAGCATGACCTGTTACAGACACATTGGTTAAACTCACCCGGCTTTCATGTTTCCATGAAATACACAGAACGATTTGGGTTTTTTTTGTTTGTTCGTTGTTTGTTTTTTATATCATGGCATGTTTGGTTGTGATAATCTCTTAGGCTAATTTAATTTCCAATTGTTTGGTTTGAATGTTTAATTCTGAGATTAAGAGTCAGTGCATAATTTCAGGTGGCATTTCTGCTATATATTCCTTATGACTAAAGGTCTAACTGCTTCCAAAGCAAATGTAAATCTGAATGTGGCCTACGAAAAAGATTAAGGAGTTTGCATTTAGATCATATCATTCGTTATAAAAATAGATTCTAAATTTAGGCAACATGGTTGCTGTGAAAAGAACAGCAGCACAGAGAAAAAGTGGAAAAGTGTTCACAGAACACACAGAACAGAGGCCTGGAAATTCCACAGTAACATAAAGAACTAAATATGAGCATAAAGTAATTTCTACACGTATTCCATGACATGATGTCTTGTCCAAAAAAACTGAAGGAAAAATTTGTACATTTTCTGCACTGTTCTGGGAGAATGACTGTGAGTATGGTTATAGTTGGGGGGTGATTATACATTTAACCGAAAATTTATCCAAGAAATGTAAACTGCATTGCACTTCCTGCCCATAATTATGTGCAGAGAACAATGAAGCAAGTTAAATGACCTCAAAAGAATTTTATCTGTGCCCTAGTTTTGACATTCACTCACATGCATACGAAATAACAATGAACAGCATGCAACTGTTAGGCAATTAAAGCAATTAAAATGCACAATCTTTGGGGATCTGAGGCTGCTGAAAGCACTTCCATATAACAACATACAGTAAAGACACCAATTCTCTTCTCGCTACGCTGTTATGAAAGCAGCCTGCAGTTTCATAAAAGAAGTTTTTATATATAGTTATATATATATATAGGCTATATAAAGTTATATAGTTATATATAGACATAATTCTTTTCTCTCAATGTTGTTATGATAAAAAAAAAAACTGATACTGAAACTAATACTATGGAAATGCATTGTAACTGAATATGAAAAGCTTACACTACTGTCAGAAACTTGCTATGGCCGCAGGCTTGTGTTTTATTTATTTATTTATTTATTTTCTAGGTTTTGTTTTCCCTGTTCAGCTGAGGACAGCTGTGGGTGTGTGTGTTTTAGATAGATCAGCTGGATGACCCACCCATCAACTTGTCAAAAAGTGCAAACAGTTTCTCCTCATCTCAACATCAATACTTCCTGGGAGTTGAACTTTTGGAATGCTCTGGAGATTTGGAACTTGGAATGTTCTGAAGATTCTCTCAGGGGATCTGGTTCAGGTCTGGCTCACAGCTGGCCCACACCTGAGCATCTGACGCTAACGGCTAGCCATTAGCGACCCACAGAAACCCAGCTTGAACTCTCGTAGTTGCACTTCGACCGCAGCTGACCGAGCTCGAGTTCATACTGGGTTTACGTGCGTTCCTAAAGGACTCGTTCACAACACCCCACAATGGAATCCCACAATTCCGCCTCCTAGCTCCGACCGAGTTTGACAGTGTTTGGCGACAGAATTGTCGATCTAATGCTGGCTCGAGCCCAAGGGCTTTTGGTGTGTCTATAAGAGAGTGTGTGTGTGTGTGTTTGGGTGTGTTTGGGTGTAGGTGTGTGTGTGTGTGTGTGTGTGTGTGTGTGTGTGTGTGTGTGTGTGTGTGATTGCAATGGGAAGCAGATGTGGGTAGGTGGAGGAGGAGGAAGAGAGGAGAACTTACTATCCCTCGATCAGCCAGGTGCATTTGGTTTTGTACTTGTAATTGATTGGGCCGTCAGTGAGGTACCCCGAAGGTTCCGTTAACCTGCAGAGAGAGAGAGAGAGGAAGAGAGATGGAGAGAGAGAGAGAGAGAGAGATAAGGAGTCAGGGAGAGAGGGAGAGAGCAAGACAGAGAGAGAGAGAGAGAGAGAGAGAGAGAGAGAGAGAGAGAGAGAGAGAGAGAGAGAGAGAGAGAGAGAGAGAGAGAGAGAGAGAGAGAGAGAAAGAGAGAGAGAGTGATGGGAGAGGGAGACCGAACAAGAGGGTTAAAAGCATTACCACAACCACAACTTTTGCATTTCACAAGAGAGCTCAAGGGGTTATCCTACAGCGTTTCACTTAAGGGTGGATTTTCCCCGCATATCGAGAGTAATCTCCGTAAGGGCGTAGCGTCGCTCTAAACAGAAACGCATGTGTCCGTATTCATTAAGCATTTCTCGGGGAGAACATGCTGACTCTGGGGTCAGGCGGAGCTGTTCATACGCTAGCCTTGTTCTCTTAAAAGCACAAAGAAACACACTTAATTATACAAGAGCCGTGCCAACACTGCTATTTAATAGATAACTGCCTTGACCAGAACCATGAAGGACTTGGTCAGGAGCCAGAGAGGTGAAAATGTTATTCTGGGGGGGGGGGGGGGGATATGTCTCTCTCTCTCTCAAATCAAAGCTCTCACTGAAACACTCTTGATTTGGATAAATGTCAGTAATCAAATAATGCAGAGAATAAATCCTAATAAAAACACTCCAGCAAATGGTGGGATTCATTTTGCTCGGGCTTTCCCAGATATGTCAGAATAATGGGCCTCTCAACACACACACACACACACAGACAAACACACACAGAGGTTGTGACATACTGTGATCTCTCTCTGCATGTACTCACACCCAGACAAAACAGAGCCTGAGGCTGATCTCCCTTCAAACAAACAGCATGTATTGGTTGCTGGCCTTGGAAGTCAGTGGGGGCAAGAAGAAAGACAGTATGGGGCACTAAGACAGTAAGCAACACAAACACCCAAGTGCCCTGTGTGTGTCTGCGACCTCTCAACACATCACAGTTTACATGAGCTTTAAGAGAGAGAGAGGGAGAGGAGAGAGAGAGAGAGAGAGAGAGAGAGAGAGAGAGAGTTTATTTCGGTGATTATTCATGAGCAGATGGACACCAGCGAGTGGGCCGACAGCACCAGGGTGATTCACCCTGGCAAAGACGTCGTCTAATGACAGGGTCCAGCCATCCCAGAACAGCCTGTTTCTCTGTGTGTGTGTGTGTGTGTGTGTGTGTGTGTGTGTGTGTGTGTGTGTGTGTGTGTGTGTGTGTGTGTGTGTGTGTCTTTTTTCCTTTTTCTCCATTGCACCAAACAAGGACACACCCAGGCCACGGAGTGGAGCGAGGGCTCTTGTTCCTTAGTTACATCATCGCAAAAGAGGGAGAGAGAGAGAGAGAGAGAGGGAGGAGTGGAGAGAGAGAGAGAGAGAGAGAGAGAGAGAGAGAGAGAGAGAGAGAGAGAGAGAGAGAGAGAGAGAGAGAGAGAGAGCAACAACAAGAAGCAGACAGTGCAAGAATGCAAAAGAGCAAAAGAAATGGAGCAAGAAAAAGAGAGAGAGAGAGAGAGAAAGAAAGAGTAATAAAAAGAGAGAGAAAGAGAGTGATAAAGAGAGAGAGTGAGAGAGAGAGAGAGAGAGAGAGAGAGAGAGAGAGAGAGAGAGAGTAATGAGAAAGAGAGAGAGAGAGAGAGAGAGAGAGAGAGAGAGAGAGAGAGAGAGAGAGAGACTCTGTTGTGGCCTGCCTTGAGAGCTCCCCTGGCGGGGGGGAGGAGGAGGAGAGGAGAGGAGAGGAGCAGACGGCCATTGTTTGCACAGACAGACCCTTTTGTTTGTGGGTGTCAGCACCGAGGAGGAGCGCCGAGCAACAAACAATGACCTCAATATTCCCCAAGACACACTCTTTAATTGAACAAATTAATGCTAAGCCTGATAAGCGCACACACACACACACACACACACACACACACACACACACACACACACACACACACACACACACACACACACACACACACACACACACACACACACACACAAACAAACACAAAAACACAAACACACACACACACAAACACAACACACACACACACACGCACACACACACACACACACACACACACCAACACAGACACCTTGTCTTACTCCCCTTTTGGCTCTGCTGTGAAAGGAACAGGGAGAATCGATTGCTGCTGCAACAGCTAGGGGACAACTTCTTTGTGTTTGTGTGTGTGTGTGTGTGTGTGTGTGTGTGTGTGTGTGTGTGTGTGTGTGTGTGTGTGTGTGTGTGTGTGTGTGTGTGTCTCTATCCGTCCAAACCGCGTGTCTCAAGGTAAGGGCACCTTGAATTGCTCAGGTGAAGTGACAAATTCTTCTTGCCCCCTCCGTTGTGGGGCTCAGAGCTGCCTTGTCCGGGGCACTGATGTGCTGCTAGGGATGGAGGGGAGGGAGGTGGGGGTGGAGGTGGAGGGTTTGGGGTGGTGGGTGGGTGGGTGAGGTGGGGTGGGTGCAGGCAGGGGATGTGGGTGGGGTGGGGTGGGGTGGGTTTGGATGTTGACTGGCAGATGGGTGCTGACAGGTCAACAGGTGTAGCAGCTGGGCTGGGCATGTTGGAGGCGGCAGGTGCACTGACTGTGCCCGACGAACAATAGGCAGAGTAAGTGCCTCGAGGGTGTGTGTGTGTGTGTGTGTGTGTGTGAGGGGGGTGGGGGGTGTTGGTGGGAAGTGGGGTTGGTTAGAGAGGAAGGGAACAGAAATCGACCGCGCTGCCGATGAGACGAGCGACGAGAGGCGAACGAGCGAGCGAGACGACACGGAGTGATTATGTCGCCCGCCGTACGTCTGTGCGCATCACCCAGCGGGAGAGCTGTCAGCGCAGCGAAGGCAACA
>JAODXP020000032.1:10065230-10097730 GCA_027497455.2 Sardinella longiceps | reverse complement strand
TTAATGTTAAGGAGCCTTGTTACTGGGCCAGTGTTGGGGAGCACCGCCTTTTGTGGGATAGGTGGGTGTGGTTTTGGGGGTGCTAGGTGTGTTTTGGGGTTTTTGGCGCTCTCTGAGCTGGGAATACACAGGGGACAGTCGTGTGTTTGATGGTTCTGTATTGGCGTGGCTGTGGCCAACAACAGCCGATATTAAACTTCACCCTAGTGAACAAGGGAGTCTGTCTTATTCAGTAGTGACCGCTACAATACGAACAAACTCCCGGAAACATTAAAGGCACAGACACACATTTCAGCCAGTTCAGCAAATTGCTTCCCATTGTTTCCTCTTGCTGTCTGTTCTGAGATTGCAGTCAGAAAAACACACACACGCAAGCACACACACACACGCACACACTCACACAAACACACATGCACACAAACACACATGCACACAAACACACACGCACACACTCACACAAACACACATGCACACAAACACACATGCACACAAGCACACAGGCACACAAGCACACGCACACACTTTGAAAAACAAACAAACATACACAAAAAAATAAGTGAGAAAAAAAAAAGTCCACACACAGTTCTACCCAATCCTGTAAACAGCGCCTCTGACTGAGACATACAACACACTTTGCCCCAAAAGGCACATGGAAGTGCGGTTGTAAATAAAACAGCTGCTGAGCTGAAATATCAATAACCTTTCACCAGAGCCACAGCCTTGTCTACTTCTCACTAAACTCTCACCTCGCAGGCTGCTCGTTGCACAAAGAGAGCTCCTCGCACCGTGCCCTATAAAAGTCTGAATCTCTGGTCATTTTAAGCTCGCTGTGAGAGGTTCCCAATGGGCTAACGGATGACTTTATGGTATATTCTAGAGCCTCACAGCCAGGTGAAATTTTCCATAACATTTAAAAATGGAAATTTCTGTCCTCTTTTCAATTCAACATGGCCGCCGATGGGAACTGGCCATAGGCCGTGGAGACATGCAGGAAGGTACCTGAGGTACCAATTAGCGTGGCATTGAGCTGCCAGCACCGCATGGTCAATGGAATGGATCTGTCCGAGAGAAGAAAAGGACGAGGGAGCAGTGGTAGAGGGCTCTGGGTGGGAACGTTTGGGAGACTGCGCCCGATTCATTGGTGGTAATGTCTCCTGCTGGATGTAAGCACAGCCCACACAATACCCACCCTGTAAACATGCTAATAGGCTTAGCTGCGCATCAGGTGGAATGAAAAGGTAGCATCAAATTTGGAGGCATCATAATAGCGCGGTGGTTGGATTGTCAGTCGACTGATCTTATTTTAGGGGATTTGCCTGACAAGAACACAATAGTCGTGGCTAATCCACGTTGTTATCCAGACAATGATGTAGAGAAAGATGGTATGGTACCTACTTGATAGACTATTGTAGTCTAAATGAAACCAAAGAGTATTATTCACAAATTAGCTCAAGGTTACCTTCAGTGCCTAAAAAATGAATTTAAAAAAGACGAAATTCAATGCAATTGCACTCCACCATGTTGCAAGAAAACCACACCAGAGTAGCACTACCAGACAGCACTGCAAAGAACACCCTTGATCATCTTTTCCCTCGCATTCATAGCTCATATAGACACTGACATCATATAAACTACAAACAACAACCACCATTGCTGCAAATCAGCCACTCATTTTCATGGTATTACCTTAAAGCAGATCTTATCACACAAATGCACACATGTGCCTCCAGTTACACAACAACAAGCCACACAGCCTCAGTTACAAGAGCAAAGGAAAAAGTTGACCTTATATCATTTAAACGCTTTCCACGAAAAAGCACCGGTCACATCTGTCCTACAGAAATTAGTCAGTAACAAACTACAATAACCACAATGACATCAGCCAAGGAATACATAATTAGTCAAGAGCAAGACCAAACCTTAACCCATTATTGTACCATTCCTAAGACATTATTCCTAAGAAATTGGGCCTGCATTACAATATGACCTTCAGAAGCAACTGTAAATTGGGACTAAACATCAGCATAGGGCAGAAAAGGTCACTGTGAAAAGCAAAGATAATCTAATAGGCGTCGTAAAGGAAATTTAACCACAAACTGATCTAGTTTGTGAAGCAGGCCAGCAGGAAGTGTTTGGGTTTAACACGTAGGTGTTTGAGGTGGGAGCCGGTTACCACAGAGGCTCAGAAATTGCCACTACTGGTAGGTACTATCTGGAGTTTAAAGGCCAAAAGAGAATGTTTAGAGTATCCAGAAACCCCACGAGGAGGTAAGCCGTTTGTGCCATCTGGTCTTAAAATAAAGTGTTACCAGATATTCTTTTGGAACAGAGTAATGCAGAATAATCATACAAAAAAAAAACACAAAATAAATACTGCAGATAAGGTTATCTGAATTTAACAGTCATTCATTCATGCTGTGTTAATATCTTATAAATTATACAAATATAACGCTCCACACACGGTCATTTTCAAGCAAGGCTCCGGCAGATGATGTGGGCCTGCATTTTCCAGAGTCGTAGAATGAAATTGCACAGATGGAAGATCCTGCGTTCCCATTCTCATTTGCTATTTTTGTTTTACATCTTGTGCTGAAGTCTGCCGCCATCAGGAAATGGCCAGGAGGAGATAAGCGAAACCACCAAATGAATAAGTAAGGCCCAATGAAGCACTGCAAACTCTTGTTATTTGCAGTGAATGTTCTGACATTTTTATGTTATAACACTAAAAATCCATTACCAACGCAGTACAGAACAGAACACATTCACATCCATCCTAGCAAGTCATTCACCCTTTAGGAATTGGGTTAAAAACACTTTAACAGTCAAAACCATGGGAGGATATTGTCACATTGTGGCTGTTGCGAAATCTGATTCTGACTAGACGCGATGACACCATTTCCTATTGTCCAAAGGCATATTGACATCACTTCACAAAATTTAGTCAGGCACTTCAAAGCCACTATCAAGGAGGAGCGCAATTCCCACGGGTTGTCCACTATAGCGCTCCAACACGAGTCTATAACTCAGCCTCCGAGCTCCTTAAGCTACACTCATTGCAGCTGGGCAAATGGCCCTGCCAGCATCTTTTCAGCCACAGCATTTAGAGTGAATGAGATGCCAAAGCATTTGGAGGGAGAGAGAGAGAGAGAGAGAGAGAGAGAGAGAGAGAGAGAGAAAGAGAGAGAGAGAGAGCCCTACTACCTGTGGTTAGGGCCATTTACATCATTTACACATTAGGGCAGAGTGGCTTATTCGAAAAGATGTACTGTACAGCGTGAATACATTCATTGTTTTGTTTGTTGTTGTTTTTGGTTGAACACAAACAAACAAATGCGCACACACACACACACACACACACGCACACACACACACACACGCACGCACATGCTGTGAGCTGTAGCTGAACCTCTGGCACCAGTGCTGCCAGGTTGAAGTGGCTCAGCTCAAAGAACTGTAGCAAAACTTCAGCACTGATGACTTACGAGTGGGTGGCTGGAGGCTTACAAACTCACACCAGAAAACACACACGTTGTTTCAATACAGGATGACGTTTCAATCATGGACATGATTATTGGGCAGTGTAAACAGACAAGGCATGAGTCGTCCGAACCTCAAATACTGCCTGACGTGTAAAGATACACTGTGCTTGTTTTTTTTTTTTGCTTCATTTTCAAGGCCGGGGGGAGAGGGGCAAAACAAACAAAACAGCATTGTCATACTTGGACAGAAATTGTTGTTTCCGATCCTGGCTATAGCATCACAGGAGAGAGAGCAAAAAAAAAAATCAATTTCCTCAAGTCATCAAGTTAAAGGATCACTCAAAAGCAACCAAACTCCTCCCACTCAAGAACAGTGCGTATCCAATCATTAACAGTTTCACAATAAATCAACTTTAGGAATGCGTCAAGCTTACATGAAACTATTAATAGCCAACTGGGTTAGAGTGATGTAAAATATTTTCACTATGAACACAAGCACACAGGCCAGACCGGTCTTGCCTATATATAGTCATTCATGAGCGGCGCTTTGGGGAAATAGGCAGCACACCAATAAGAACTGGATGATGATGTTTAGGCCCAGATACAGTACATCAAAAAACACTCAGTTTACAATCTGTCTGTAATATCTGTTTGGGTTTTTCAATACCACTATTAGGCTTCAAAGCAAAAACAGCCTGCAGGAATTCATCGCTTCGCTACTTCCTCGTAACCTCGACAAAGCCCCCATCCCAGAAACCTCTTCGCCCTCCTCCGCACAGATACACCACGATTTATACGCCAGAGAGATTACACCTGCTGCGGCCAAACGAATATATGATCATCGAAACGCCCCATTTTCAGAAAGGATTCGTGCAATCTTTTAATCTCCTCGTCACGTGTGTGGTGACTCGACACGAGGGCCGCATCCCAAGCGCTTGTCTTAACGCCGTTCCTCAACTGTCAGAGGGCCAGTGTGATATCATGCTGCTCCGGGACGCGACAGTTAATCATGACAGTCAGGCATTCCAAATGGTGAGCCACATGCACACTCCAGGTTTAGTGTTTGGTTTTTGCTGATGCTTACTCTTTTTTCTCTCTCTCTCTCTCTCTCTCTCTCTCTCTCTCTCTCTCTCTCTCTCTCTCTCTGTCTCTCTCTCATTCCTTCATATTCTCTCTGTCTGTCTGTCTGTCTGTCTGTCTCTCTGTCATTCCTTCATATTCCCCTCTCTATCCCTCTCTCTTTCTCCAAGTCTGGCTGACTGCTGTGACCAGACAGTCACCTTATTGTGACTTCCAAAGCGACAACCCTGGTTAGCTGCTAACTCAAGACTTTGGACTCCCTATTGAACTTTCTACACAAAACCTGCTGGAGCCGGTCGTTCCAAGTAACCATGCAAAAAAAAAAAAAAAAAGAACACAGAGTTCTGGATAAACACAAAAAAATTACATCTCAGACAATCCTTTGCACACCTTCAGCAGACTCTAAACACACACACACACACACACACACACAATGCAGTGCGTGTTAGCAATGTGTCCTGATGAAAATTCAAAGACAATTCATGACAGCGTAGTGAAAAATCTCTACACGTCAACATCAAAGGGAATCCTTCACTCATGCCCCTTTTTAAAGCCCCCATATGCTCATGCAGGGCCAAGTGCCACACACTAAACTGTTCAGTGTTGACAGGGGTCTAACTTGGCACACTCTGCATTGCCATTGGTAAAGATCGGCCTAAAAATAGCACAGAGATGGCGTAAACAGAACTGGCTTAACCCAAATACCACTGGGCAAGTTCACCTCAATGAGCGAGTCAACAGTCTGGTGTAGTATCTAGTCATTCACCATCGAGGCAGACGCAACTAAATTTGACACCACAAATGGAAGCCATAGGTCAATAAAAGACGACGCACCATCATTTCAGATGAGCCTGAGATTCAAAGATTTGGCATGAAGAAGAGGACCATATTGGTTTCGCAAGACTGGCTCGATCTTACAACTCGGTGCGAGATTAGCCTGTTGCTCAAGAAACTGCACATGAATACAAGCCAATGTTTTCTTGCATCCAGCTGCAGGCACCTTTGCTCAAAAACACCACCAGTACCCGTCCCGGACTCTAGTCTTCACCCTCTCCTCCAGCACGCAAATGTGCCCTGGGCGGATGAGCAGCATGCTGGGGCACAACCACACACTGGCGACGCCACTAACCAGTGCCAGTTCTTCTGTCTGATCATGTGCGTATCGGAATCAGATTTATTTATTTAAGCGAGTTAGCACACACAAGGAATTTGGTAGAGGCCGAAATCTGAAATCAGGAGGACATTCAGTGAAAGATTAAACTGTGGAATAGAATACAAACCAGCCTTCTCAAAAAGGATGAAGAGGGTTGACGCCGACGGAATACACGTCATCCCTGGGTAGGACTACCTGCAGTTTTGGGGGGTTACTTGATCTTGTTATTTGTTTCACGCAGACATTTGCCACATATAGATGTTTAGGGCTTTATTTACAATTGTTCTCTTTTTTGTGTGTTCCTTTTATATATGCATTTTTCAATTTTTCTTTTGAAATAGAGTTGGAACTGGGGCTGGTGTGGGTCTGTCTGGAGCAACCACCTTTTGTATATTATGA
Organism: Sardinella longiceps; assembly: GCA_027497455.2. Taxonomy (NCBI): domain Eukaryota; kingdom Metazoa; phylum Chordata; class Actinopteri; order Clupeiformes; family Clupeidae; genus Sardinella; species Sardinella longiceps. The sequence continues at coordinate 10,091,619 of JAODXP020000032.1, read as the reverse complement.
ATAAATAAAAAAAATAAAGTTGTCCTCCAAAGAGGGGAGTGGAGGCAGGCCAAAAAAAAAAAAAAAAAAGATGTGTAGGGTTGACATGCCTGTCGACTTCTGCCAACTTCTACCCTGAGGTTCCTCTAAGTGAAAGTGTGATGATACATTCAGAATGAATGTCTTTCAACAACCTTCAACAATTTTCCAATCTGAAACAGCAAACAGTGCGACAAGCTGACATTGCAACTCCGACTGTGGTTTTTGCACAAGAAACACAGGCCTAGAAAAACCACATGAAAAGCAAGTCGAAAGCCTCAGTAATAAAATTTGTTCACGACAAAAACAAATTGCTGCGCCGTTAATCCAGACGCCTGGTATTCTACAAAGCCATAACTTCACAGTGACAGGTGGCGCGCATGATGACGATTTCTTTTTTCAGAACCCTTTTTCTTTTTTTTTTCCCCCAAAAATGCAGTACAGGACATGATGGTTCACCCTCATTCCCTGAAAAGTCGCTGTGAATGTGTTAAAAAACGGGGAAAAATGAGGCTGGTTAACTCCGTAGTAGATGAGATGAAGTGGTAGAAGTTTCAGGTTTTCAGAAGAGCCGATTTGATGCTGAAACAATTAGGCCACAGCTTATCTTCAGAATCAGCATTGTCTCTATCGCAACATGATGTGCGTACAGTGAGAACAAAACTCTTGTATATCTGATTAGACAGCCTTGTTGTCGCAACATCTTCATTTCCGACGCTCTTTACAAAAACAGGCAAATAACACAAGTATGTAAACTAACAGCCATCCATGCATTTTAGACCTGTTCAAAAAAAACTTTTTTTGTTATTTTAAAGCCAATTGCTGTGATTCCCATTCTCCAAGCTGTGGAATGACCAGATATAAAATTATTTTGATTTTGGACCATGGGAAGGCCTGCCTCATGAGCCATGAAGTTTTAATGCTGATTTTTGTTAAAAACGCCTGAGATTTTGGCCCATTTTGCCTCATAACTTCCATATAATTAGTCATAGAACATTATGAAAGGTGCCATATGAAAGCTGGGGACATGTACTTTCAGATGATACCCAATATGTTAGTGATCTAGACAGTCATTGTTGTTTTTAAAGCTAAAAAGTGCTAAATTTTAGGCGATTTTGGAGGTTTCAGATCAGACATCACATAATTTTACCTGTTACATGTACTAAATCAACAAATATAATGACAAAGTGAACTTTGCAATGAAATATATTTACAGTAATAGCATTGGAACATTAAAAATAACATTTTCTGCACATTAGGGACAGAAAACCAGGTGTATTAGGTTGAACATGAAAGTAATTACATATTATACATAGGAACTGGAGAGTCAATTATTGCAATAACATTATCATTAGTTCAGTATGGCTTTCTTGAAGCTGTCAAATTTCCTCATTATGTACTCCACAACCTAAAGCAGACAACTTCTCTGTTCTAGATTTGTTGTCATCTCAGTGGCAAAATCAGACAGTCTGTTTCCCCATCATCAATCGATCGACAACACTTACTGATTTGGTAGGGCCAGAATCACACTTCTTATTTGATGCACTTGGAGTTGAGACTGATTGGATAACTCAACCAGGGGAAACCCGGAAAGAGTATAATCTGGGTTCCCACTCTTTCTTCAACATCAAATGTAAGGACATTTCTAGGCTTTTTTCCGCAAATTCAAGGACAGGGATCACCAACTATCAAAGCTACGATACACCAACATGCGGTGCATTTGTGCAGGCACAGTGAGCAAATTCATAATGTCTTAAAGTGAAGACTTGGTGTAGGCATAACTCAAGCATGTCTGAGTATACAGTACTTATTGCACTAGATAGCGAGTGGAATGAAAGAAATTATGCTGGTGTGGAATCTATATTTTCTGCAGAAAGGACATCATTCTCCAATACAGTACTAATATTTTTTCTAAATCATTGATATTTAAAATAAGCGGGTTCAAGAAGGCTATTTTTACCATGCTTTGACATCATACATTTTGAAAACACAATCAAGATAAATGTATCTCCTCAGTATACTGTACGAGGGCTATACGAATCTGAATGAAGGATTAAATGCAATTACAATTTTCCTGGACAATACAGATTTTTTCCAGGACAATACAGATGTTTTCCATAACTGGAAAAGCCACCCCTAAGATTTCAGGTTTTCTAGGTTTTCCAGGATGTGTGGGAACCCAGTAATGGGTACCATTCAGCTGAAAAGTTTGTGAAGTCTATCAAGGAGACTAGGCCTAATGATGTTTCTGAACGAGGGGTGAAAATGATGTCTGATTTTGCCACTGAGATAACAGCAAATCTAGAACAGAGAAGTTGTCTGCTTTAGGTTGTGGAGTACATTACGAGGAAATTTGACAGCTTTGACAGCTTTCCTGTTCAACCTAATACACCTGGTTTTGTGTTCCTATGTGCAGAAAATGTTATTTTTAATGTTCCAATGCTATTACTGTAAATATATATCATTGCAAAGTTCAATTTGGCATTATATTTGTTGATTTAGTACATGTAACAGATAAAACGATGTGATGTCTGATCTGAGACCTCCAAAATCGCCTAAATTTTAGCACTTTTTAGCTTTAAAAACAACAATGACTGTCTAGATCACTAACATATTGGGTATCACCTGAAAGTACATGCCCCCAGCTTTCATATGGCACCTTTCATAATGTTCTATGACTAATTATATGGAAGTTATGAGGCAAAATGGGCCAAAATCTCAGGCGTTTTTAACAAAAATCAGCATTAAAACTTCATGGCTCATGAGGCAGGCCTTCCCATGGTCCAAAATCAAAATAATTTTATATCTGGTCATTCCATAGCTTGGAGAATGGGAATCACAGCAATTGGCTTTAAAATAACAAAAAAGTTTTTTTTGAACAGGTCTAATGCATTTGTATATGAAGCCTTTTTCAAAGCTATATGAAGACGAGTAGGTTAAATTTTAGTTTAACCCTACTTTAATCCCACATCTTTATGTCTCAAGTCAAGCATTTTTTTCCCCACAGTGATGTAGGTACGCCTGAAATCAGGCATGGCGCCTGAGTACTATCAGGCATGCATTTGTATATTTAGCCTTTTTCAAAGCTATATGAAGTCCACACAGCAGTGTGGCTCAGACGAGTAGGTCTATGTACAGAGGCCCTTGGATGCATAGGCCTGCACAGGAAAGCAATGTTTACAGTGCCTTCGCCTAGCGGGTAATGTGACATCCTCTCGGTCACCGAGGGCCGCTAGTCTCAGAAACGTCAATCCGTGTGACACGGCGCAGCTGAAAGGTCAGCCGTGTCACGGCAGACGCTGTCAGAGAGGGCATGGCCGCCGGCTGGCACAGCGGGGATAACTCATGGCAGCAGCGAAGGCTGGCACCTGGGCAGACACGAGCGCAGAGGAGACCATGCCACCCGACGGATGGGTGCCCAGTGTGCACCCTAGAGCCTGTCTTTTCTTTCTTTCTTTCTTTCCTTCTTTCTTTCGCTCTCTCACAAGTACTGGGCATTTTTTCTCTGTTATATGGTATACCTTTCAAAAGCTCTCTCTCTCTCTCTCTCTGAGAGGAGGAGAGGGTAAGACCACAGCATCTTTTCAGAGCAGTTTTAAGTTTGACACCTAGTCACCAGTCACAGCAGGACAACTCTCTCTTTTTTTAAACTACAAAAGGTTTTGGAAAAAGGAGGAGAGACAAAGTGAACACTGGACTGGTTCTTTTTTCCCCTGTCTCCTCTCCCTCAAGATGGGCAAGACAAAAGAAAAATGGGGTCCTCCACCTGAGGAGAAAGCTGCTCTGAGCTATTTTTAGACGCTCGAACAGGAGCAGGCTCCAAGTCTTGCATTAATCACACAACTGTCAAATGAGTTCTTATTTATATCTTTTTCCTCTCAGATAGCATAACTGCATCTCACACTAACTGTTTTTTTTTTTTTGCATCTGTTATGCCACTTCAGGAAAAGAAAATGGAAAGAAAAATTAGATCCTCTTATTCAAGACACTAATATCTCTATTCCACATCCTGAGGCACATTGTGAAGCGCTTAAAGATGCAGTCCCATTACAATCAATAGCGAGGCATTAATTTGGGTATACAAATTGCCCACAAATTCAATCACATACTCCTATACGACACTTGATCTTAATGTACGCCGACAGATCCCATTTTCTTGCCCAAGTACAGGCTACAACAAAAGTCCCTTTAGTCTAAATTAACGTCCGTCTGTTTATCAACACAGGAACAGGCCGCTTAGGCTACAGTAAAGGCTGAACTCGCAGCGGCCCACAACATGTGGAAAATCTCGTAACATCCGAGGTTAAGAGCCTGGCACCGGCGTAGAGCCACATGGATGGAATCCATTCATCATAGGCTGCCTTGGAAGACGTCCTTTTAATTGGCCACAATGCCCCCCCACCCCCCACACCCACTACTGGGCTACTATCTGGGGTAAATGTTGAAAAGCAGGGGGAATAACACATGTAGAAACAAAGGCGTTTTCATACTAGTGATTAATACTAGTGCAAAGATGATTAAAGACTGTTTTAATTGCTCTCATAAGGCAAGGTGGAGCCTTTTTTTAGTTCATTCCCTGTGGGTTCATGTGAGAGAGTTGAGAGGTCTAGAAATTGTAGGTATTGTATGTGGAGGGTGGAATTACGTCCAAATGGTGTCCGGGTTAAAGATAGCCTAGTGTTATCTTTAACAGATGGTGTTCCTCTAGTAATTGGTTGGGGGCAACACACAAATTTGAAAATGAGTCATGTTGAGAGGTTCCCTAATGTTTCCCTTCAATCAATTAATGGTAATGAGGAGAGATACCACTTGCTACAATGTGTCACAACTGATACTGTCACAAGATAGTGTAACAATGTTGCAAATAGATTCCACATGACAGACACACACCCAGACTGGTGTAGACAGAAGGGAAGACATTCAGCTGTGTGTGACTGTTCTTCAAATGCGATGTGAAAAGGACTTGGGTGACATTTCGGCTCTGTGTTCATAAGTGTACTTACTTGAATCGGCCTTGACAGTGTTGACACTGGTCTCCAACCCATCCTCGGTCGCAGACGCATGTCCCATTAATGCATTTCCCGGAAAGACAGTTTTTCTCACAGGTTTTCGAGGGAGAGGCGTGCGTGATGAGCACCAGGTAAAACATTACGCACCAGAATAAATATCTGTTAACGTCCTGCAGTCCAGGGCTCGTGTATGTCCTCTGTCTGAGTAAAAGCTCAGTTCTTAGCATTTTCCCACCATCCATTTTCCTTCTGTGTGGAGGCAGCTAGCAAGGCCTTCCGATGAGTAGAGGCGAAGCCGAGTCTCTGCTTTCGTGGTACCCAGACTGTTTCAATTAGCTGGGGGATCCATTCAGAAACTGATCAGGAAAATTCTGTCATACATAATCTTCGCCGCTACAGGACGCAGCCAACGCTATAACATTCCAACGACGAATACATAGCCTACAAGAGATTGTTGTGTGTGTTTCGATTAATAGAAATATTCAAATATGACTACAGGTATAAATGATGGCTCGCCTCATTGTGTTTCGAACAACAGACGGAATTTCCTACGTTACCTCCTGCAGTTACGGGTGGAAAATTCTCTAAAGCGCACAATACTGCAAAAATGTTGGTAGCGGCGCATTGTCCCTTGTAACAAAAGTCTAAGGGACAATATATCACCACACTCACGACATCTTATTCTAAATCTTCATTCTGATCCAAAATATCCCGTTCAGCAGCCATTTTAAAGCGTAAACATCCAACTAACAGACTGGTGGATTATTTGCGTCTACAACATAAGGCTGAGAGACTGTTATTCGCGTATTATGTGCGCCTAGAGACAAAACCACGTCCTTTCCCGAAATAAAATAGAACAATAGCAGACAAGCTGGTCCCTTTTAATTGTTGCTCCGGAACCAAAGCAGGATTGCAGCAGGAGCCAGTAACATGGATGTTGTTGCTGGTGTTGTCTGTGGCGTTAAGGGATTTGGCCAGCCAAGATAATTATCCCGTTTACTCATATTTTCTGCATTGGACTTGCCCAAGCGTGGCGAGGCTGACGTCTCGGCCTTCCTTGTCGTTACCGTTCCTTCTCGTCCGTAAGGAAAATACGCACAACACGTCGCGGTTTTGGTCCCACGACCACCCTCAATACTAAGCCGAATTAGCCAACGCCAGTGGAGGGTCGCTAGCTGCCTGCTCCTCAGGTTGGAGAAAACTCAACACAGAGGAAGGCGCGCAAGCGCGCTAAGGGCTTCGAGACTTTAAAGAGACAGGGCCGATTAAAAACTGCAGTGCTCCACATTGCGGCATCTGGAGAGGGGGGAAAACACCTCGTCCAACATTTACTCTGATAACATCATTGAGTGATTGCCCGAGGGGCCATATGCACAAGGGCCCTTCAGAACTAGCCTATTAGCTTTATAAAAACTACAATTGGCTGCTGTGTCTTCAATCATGTGCTGCATTAAATCTTGAATTTATGTATTAGTCAGAGTGTGTCATCATCCTCTTATTAATGTGACTTAAATGATTTCATTATGTGATTTAATTTAATTACTATCACAAGCTTCATGTCACGAAATCAAAGTAAATATATCACTGACATTATAAATAGTAGTTCTATTAAATCGACCAGTTTATGATGTTGTTGAAGTTAATAAAATTATGCCACATAAATTCTGTTTTTTGTCACATCTTCACTGGCAAGTAAAGCTTCAAATACTGGTTAGTGGTTAAAAGGAAATTCATGGTAACAGTGTAATTGTGGTATAGGTTACACTTCTTGCAGCCTAGTCTCACACAATATTAAGTTCTGAATACAGTAATGATAACACCGAGCAGTATTCCCTGTTGATAGCTACAAAGATGAGCCAGGAATGGTGAGAGGAAGCTCAGTGACAGATTGTTGATAATCCAATCACCTAGTCAACCAGGCGCTGTCATAGTTATCTGAGATTTTTGCCCTATCTTCTGGCTTTCACTCATCACTGAGCACCCAGCCTTTGACACCCATCTGCGACGACAAATCTATCAGGTAAATTGGTGGCTAAAAACTGCACAGAATAATTGCTGGGAATAATTCCTCACACACACACACACACACACACACACACACACACACACACACACACACACAAAACAACAACAACAACAAATACCTAAACACACACAAGAGCACACACAAACACACAAACAAACAAATAAACAAACTAACTAAAAACTACACATAAAAGATGATAATTTAAGCCAGGGACATCCTCCACCCATTTCTGAGGCATTTAATTATAACTCTTCCATAGCTCTTTCTGCCTGACTGCCTGCAGTGGCTTTTTTAAACAGCACACCTCTTCGCTCAACTCAACTGGCATATGGTGCCTCCTCCACACCAGCAGGCCATTAGATAGAGGAGAGAAAAAGAGGAGAGAGAGAGAGAGAGAGAGAGAGAGAGAGAGAGAGAGAGAGTAGAGAAGAAGAGAGGAAGTATTGAGCTCTGCTTTCGGCTGTCGTGACCAAGAGTACCCCACACACAATGGCAAAAAAAAAAGATCCATCCAGCACTGTGCAGGTGGGCTGGCTGGTCGGTCTTCCACGGAGCGAAAGGGAGGGAAGGGTGGCGATTTGGGAATCTGTGCTGTGATGCAGGCAGTGAGAGAGGTGGGTGGTGTGTGTGTGTGTGTGTGTGTGTGGTGTGTGTGTGTGTGTGTGTGTGTGTGTGTGTGTGTGTGTGTGTGTGTGTGTGTGTGTGTGTGTGTATGTGTGTGTGTGTGTGGGGTTTGGTGTGTGTGTGTGTGTGTGTGAGTGAGTGTGTGTGTTGTGTGTATTTGTGTGTGTGTGTGTGTGTGTGTGTGTGTGTGTGTGTGTGTGTGTGTGTGTGTGTGTGTGTGTGTGTGTGGAAGGATGACTCCTTTGTGCCTACGTCCCAGTTCAGCACAGGCCTGTAGAAAGACAGAAAAAGAAAAAAAACTCTACTGTACTGTAGTTTAGGTCAGAACAAAGCAGAGATGCAGAGGCCAGTTTCCTTAAAGGGCTCGTTCCCTCTGATAAGGCATATGTTAAGTTGTATTAGCCTGATTGCCATCGACTTTCAAAGCTCTGCGAGACTTTGGTCTGACCAAGAGCCCGTATAACAAACTTTCTCAAAACGCATGGTTGACCCGCCTCCCTGAAATGCCTCGGTTTGCTACTGGTCGATGTTAGAAAATGCTGTGCCGAAGAAAAACCAATCACACCACTCTTTCCTCTAACGTACAGTATATAACGCGAAGGGAATTGCTTGAACAGGACTGAGAGCCGTTGGGGCTGCTCAAAGTTGATTGGTTCAGGGGAGGGTTCCACATTTTTGTGGAACTCAGAAGTCCTGCCCGATCAGCCGCTGGCCAGACCAGCGACAGTCACTGGGAGAATGTGCCAGGCTAAAGCCGTACAACTCACCAGTATGGACTTGTTTCACACCTGAACATTCCGAGATTCTAAAAGCATTCCATGGTAGTAAACTGAACATTCTATCATTGAAATGCATTGGATTTATGCCTCTTTCTGCCAATGAGAGCTTGACTTTGGTCTCCAGAAATGAACAAGGAACTCAAACAAACATTTGGAACTCTCGCTCTGTTTGGAACTCTCACTCGCTTTTACCCTCTCATCATCAACATTTGGAACTCTGCTTGTACCCTCTGAGATGTCTGTAGGTATGGACTTGTTTACACCTGAACATTCCGACATTCCATGGTAGTAAACTGAACATTCTATCATTGAAATGCATTGGATTTATGCCTCTTTCTGACTTGAAAAAATGGGTAATAACATGTAAAACATGTCTAAATTCACTTTCTTTCAAATAATACAACTTTGAAGCACACAACTTTGGAGGTCCCGAATAGATAAAAGCGGTTTTACATTTATGTGCATGAAGCTTCAATCTATTCGGGACCTCCAATTTTGTGTGCTTCAAATGTGTATTATTTGAGAGAAAGTGAATTTAGACATGTTTTACATGTTATTACCCATTTTTTTCAAGTCAGAAAGAGGCATAAATCCAATGCATTTCAATGATAGAATGTTCAGTTTACTACCATGGAATGTCGGAATGTTCAGGTGTGAAACAAGTCCATACCTACAGACATCTCAGAGGGTACAAGCAGAGTTCCAAATGTTGATGATGAGAGGGTAAAAGCGGAGTGAGAGTTCCAAACAGAGCGAGAGTTCCAAATGTTTGTTTGAGTTCCTTGTTCTATTTCTGGAGACCAAAGTCAAGCTCTCATTGGCTGACAGTAAAGTGTGATGTGTGATGATGATGAGAGGGTAAAAGCAGAGGGAGAGTTCCAAGCAGAGCGAGAGTTCCAAATGTTTGTTGAGTTCCTTGTTCTATTTCTGCAGACCAAAGTCTAGCTCTCATTGGCTGATAGTAAAATGTGATGTAATGCTCTTATGCAGACCGAAACTATTCACATTTGCTCCCATTGAAATATATTACCGGTATGTTGCTCTATCAGTGCCAGTATTCCATCATCTTTGATATTACTGTGATATTACTTCTCACCCATCATCCTGAAACCTCTGAGGCCAAAGAGCAGCCAACCGGATGGATGGATGGATGGAAGGAGGCGTTATGACCGGCTCTCTCTGCCAGGGCCTTCGGAGTGGAACGGAGGTGAGGTGTGCCTCGCCAGCCAGCCTCAGCAGCAGGGTTATACTTTGTGGCTCACACTCGTCATTAAGAGCCCCATTCAGTCTAGGGGGCCGTCTCAGTCTTAAACGTCATGTTGTTTTCGCCCGGCGAGACAATGTGAGGCGTCCTCTATTTAGACTTTCCCCATTTAGAAACCCGCCAGTGCGCGGGACAATTGCAATTAGGGCTTGGGATTGTGAAAACGGAGCGACGTCATTCTAAACCACACTGGAGTGATAAAGGACAGTATTGTGTGTGTGTGTGTGTGAGAGAGAGAGAGTGTGTATGGGGGTGGTATTGGACATCTCAGGACACAGGGAAGGCTTTTTGTGCAGCTCTCCAATAAAACACCACTGTAAACAGATATAACATCAGCTATTCAAGATTCAAGAAGGTGCATTCTTCTCAGTGCGGAGCACTCTCTCTCTCTCTCTCTCTCTCTGTCTATTCACTGGCATGTTAACAATAGTGGCGTGTGCCCCTTTGTTGTTACCAGATATCATACCAGTCAAGTAGAGACACCCCTCCTGATAAAACACACGTTAGGACAAGGTCCTCTTCATAAATGTGTCAAGTGGAGTGAGTGTGTGTGTGTGTATGCGTGCATATTTTAAGGTGTAAACAAAGGATCAAAGGCTGTTTGTTGTTGTATAAAAAAAGAAGCATACCTGCACCACCACTGGTAATGGCACAGAAAGAAAGAGCTTGGCTGGTGCTGCAGAGAGAGAGATCTGAGCCTCCTTCCACTCAGGTGAGTTTGCCGTGCGTCCTCTGCTCTGCTCTGGGTCTGCCAGACGGCGCAGGTACATTGCCCGAGGCTACAGTGAGAACACTGCACTGAGCTATGCAGAGGAATGGGCCTTTTGGAGGGAGGCAGCAAGCCCATACTTGTCTAGGGGGCTAATGTACTCATGCAACACAGACAGCATTGAGTACCTGCACACACACACACACACACACACACACTGAGACTTATAAACACATACACATAATCTCCCGACACACACACTTTGTCTTGCTTTGTCCTTCACATGTGAGGCGTGGAATGAAGAGCACGACAGTGCCACCACGTGGTGTGTGTGTGTGTGTTTGAGGCCAATTTGGAAAGTTGATTGCAACAGATGCATTTCAAGGAAGTGTATCACCCTACTGATTGTGCAACAATTAAGTGAAACCAGAGAAGGTCACTATTAAAGATCTTTGGTGAAAGACTTTCACATACTTGGAAAATCTTAAGGAGGTTCAGTAGCTCCTCAGCTGCCTCAATTGATGGGTGGGGTTGATGGGTGGGGGGCACCGGTGAGTACAGTGCAGAGTGCCCCCCCCCCCCCCGTGTTTATTATGACTAATGCCTGTTAAAAGCATGAGTCAGGCAGAGTAATCTGAGGGCCGGGGAGATTTGACGGTGATCCCATTAGCGCCCGGGTGACGGGGATTAGCCTGCGAGCAAGAGAAGGGTGGTGTGTGTGGGGGGGGTTGATGAGGGGGTAAGCGTGGCACCAGCCGGCCCAACATCCGTCTGTTCCAGCACCCGCAGGACGCAGTGCCACCTCACTCACTCACACACACACACACACACACGTGCAATACCACCTTCACCGCCAATCACTCACACACATGCATGAAATACCACCTTCACCGCCAATCACTCACCCACTGAATGCAATCACAACTATTCTTAAGTCTGAGCCAGACCTGTCAATCATTTTGTCATCTGTATCAGGGAAACCGTGAGGCAATTTGTATGCATACTGTATGATGGGAAAGTATGCTAATCCTTGCATAAATAAGAGAAGATATGTGAAAATATATGCTGGAAATGACATAATTTGCATTTTTCTTCCACAATCTACAAATTAATGAGAGGCTTTTTTAATTAGAAGTGAAAGTACACTGTAAATGTTTATTTATATTTTGTGGCCATCGTGGAGGTTAGGGGGGGCTGCACTGATCCTGCAGCGGTCAGCATTATACTTTGTTTTTATTCCCATGGATGCACCACATTACATATGCAGCAACATTCCTTGAAATTCACCATTAACTCAAATTTCCATCACGTAGTACGTTTTAATTTCTTGTTCTTCCATCTACCGCAGCACTTTTGAAAAAAAAAAAAACAGTCTGAACATTTTGGTTATCTTTCAATCCTTCTCAGAAAAGTACAAACTCACAGGGAGAGAAATAAAAACAATCCAAAAAGAAACGTCAACATCGTTTCTGCTCCTCTTACATAATAATGACATCATGACGCCAGCTGGGAGCTTGGCCATGAAAATAATCATCCAAGTACAGCATGTGTGCCTAGTGCTTGCAGAACATGGGAAACGAAGGATGGGGGATGGAGGGATGGATGGAAGGATGGAAGGAGGAGTGGAGTGGAGGGGGGGGGGTGATTGCTGCTTTAGGGAACTCTGACCCACGGCCTAGAGCGAGGCAGATTAAAGATGTTATTACTACCAATCCGCGCGGCCGAACCCTGCGGTGGCTTAACACGGCTCTGATGGAGGAGGTGGAGGCCACCATCATCCCTTCCCACAGCACAGCACAGCACAGCGCACCACCTCCCTGCCACTGCTACTGTTGCTCTCTGCAGACACACTGAACTGCAGTGGCAAGTTTAAAGGAATATACCACCTCTTTATGAAAATTGGTTATTCACCCTCTTATCTGGAGTTACATATGTAGGTAAAAGCAATTTGGTCTCAGTGCATGCGTTTTCCTGGTCTTGCAACCCCAATTTTACCTTTAGCTTAGCATAGGCACTGGAAAGTAAAGTAGCCAAAGAGTTGATATCTGGCAACTTTACATTCCAGCGCCTATGCTAAGCTACAGCTAAAATAAAGCTAAAATTGAGGCCGCTGGACAGGGAAAATGCATGCCCTGAGAACAAAATGCTTTTACCCACATATGTAACTCTAGGTTAGAGGGTGAGTTGCCAGTTGTTATTAAAAGGTGGAATATTCCTTTAAGCCACTTTAATCTGATGGTGAGGAGGAAAGATGAAGCACGAGGAGTCTGATCCATCACAGGCATCATAATACCCATTTAATAATTACAGAAAAATGATACAGCGTTATAGGTCTCAAAGTGCTACTGAAAATGACATTTTATTGGCTGCTGGAAACAAAAAATTCAGGTAGCTATTTTAACTGAGGATATCCACGGCTCTCCATTCCATGGAACATTGAACAAAACAAAACCTCAAAACATCTATTTTGGCCATAAAGAACTTTCCTTGAGAGTTCTGTATAGTACTTTAGGGAATACTGTGTGTGTGAACACCCTGAATGAACTCCAAAGGTCACCCTTAGGGTGGAGACCACCACTGCGGTCACAGAGCGTTTCAGTGCAGCGATGCAACCATCAGACACCCAGCCAGCCACCTCCTCCTCCTCAGAATGCCTCATGGCTTGCTGCTGCCAGAGAGTGTGTGTGTGACACACACACACACACACACACATTCAAACAGGGCTCTTGGGCTCCCCCTTCTGTTCAGTCTCTGCTATTGGCTCCGTCTCTGCCTCTGGTGTGCTAGGCTGGGGGGGAGCTTTGTTGTTGTCGTGTTTATCGTTTGTGTCCTTTTTGTTGTTGTTGTTGGGTTTCCCTTTGTTGTTGTTGGGCGCTGTGGTTGGGGGACAGGCCTGCAGGGCGGCGCTGATGTCCTGCAGGGTCCACTGCTCCTCTTTCAGGGTGTTGTCGTCCAGGGTGAACTGGCCTTGCTTGGTCCGCACCAGCTCCCGCACGTGAGCGCACGACGACAGGGCTGTCAGAGGAGGAGGGTGGAGACACAGGCATATGGATTCACTTAGTTAACCCATTTGACATTAGCAAAAGAAACTGTGAGAGTGTGTGTGAAAGAGAGAGAGAGAGAAAGAGAGAAAGAAAGAATGAAAGAGAGAGAGAGAGAAAGAAAGAGACAGAGAGAGAGAGAGCGCTTTTGAGAGGTATACCATATAACACAGACTACTTACAATCAAATGTCAAAGGTCAATCAAAGACAGGGTTTTTGATATATTGTAATAATATGAGTATGACAGAAAGAGACTTTACCTTTTCCTAGGTCATCCACTAAGCTTCTGACGTAGAAACCTCCACCACATTCTATGTCTGTCGTGAGAAAGGGAAAAATGACTTCTTAAACAGAGCGTAGTGGGCTAGGACACACAGCTACAAACATGTTGTACCGAGAGCTGACCCTTTCCACGGCACTTGACCTCTGGGATCAGGTTTGAAAAATGTTCTTAATAACTGCACTGCATTGAGTGCCCCCCCCCCCACCCCCCTTCTTTATGTGAGGATCATTTCACTCGGCCCACTAAAGCGCACCCAGCTGTCACACCATCGGCGTGTTATCTTGAGTTATCAGGCAATTAGCCGCTAGTAACGCTATCTCCATGTCGCTACAAGGACGGCGTTAATGCTTTCCAGGGGCTGGTATGCGATAGGCTTTCAAAGACACCTAACTTTTCGCTCTGCTAGTTTGTCCTTCAGCTCTTTGTGGGACTTGGCCAAAAGTTTTGTGAATTACACTCTGACCAGGTGCCATATTAACTTCACCATGGTTACATTAAAACATGTATGCACAATCATGTGCAGTCAACAAGCATAAATGTACATGGGCACAACATTTTCGTGTTCATGTGGCCAATACATTTTGCACTTTATGGGGCATCATTGTGCTTTTTTGGGTTATTATTACCTCCGCCAAGGAGGTTATGTTTTCGGTCGCGTTGGTTTGTCTGTCTGTTTGTTTGTCTGTCTGTCAGCAGGATAACTCGAAAAGTACTGCGCGGATTTGGATGAAATTTTCGGACAATGTGGGGACAAGCAAGGGGACAATATTGGGACAAGCAAGAACTGATTCAATTTTGGTGGCGATCGGTGATCCGGAACATGATCTGGAATTTCTATTGTGTCTGTGACCACATTGCCTTGGCGGAGGTCTGCGCTCTCTGAGCGCTTTTCTAGTTTTCCAAGTATTTACTTTTGTATCAGCAGTAGTGGTGTGCAACGTTTCCTTCGACTGAACACTTTTTTGGGTTACTATCAATTTCTAGTGAAAATTTAATGTCAGTAGTCAAATCAAATAAACCTTTATTGAAAAAAAATGTTTTTCAGTGCTTAATTCCCCCGACTGGACAAAACCCCACACATGTCTCCCATGATGCACCACTCACCCAGGGTAAAGAGTGGTAGGCTGAAGTCTGTGACCGTGAGGTTGTAGACGGTGACGGGCCGAGCCGGCTTGGCCTCCACCTCCTGACCCTGCTTCAGTAGCACAGACAGCCGCTTGCCGTCCTTCTTCAGAGCAGAGTAGCTGTGTGGGCACAACACAACGTAAACAACGTAAACAACGCAAACAACGTAAACACTCATTGTCAACTTGTCACGTGGTTGGGCAGGATTTGAACTCTCTACATGGAGAATAAAACTGGATTCCACTCAGTTTGTTTCCTTTTCCCCCTCTCTTTATTTCACTTTAGAAGTGAGACCGGTGAAAAACCATTAGGCAAAAAAAATATTTGTGGTTTACACGCATAGATGATTTTATAATCTGTTGGAATATGATTTTTTTTTTATATATATTACAAATAATGTATTATTTGTTTATACCGCAAGCATGGTGCTTTGATATGTAGAAATTTGAAAGTGACTTCACTTTCTGTCAACCAAAAATATGCCCAATACTATTTATTGACAAGCCCCCTCTTAGTAGACTCCGAACTACTGAAACTACAGTAAACTCCAAGGAGGTTATATATAAACTGGAGACAACGACTAAGTCCCGCCCTCCATAGAACTGAATGGCCCGGGGCTAGGCTAGTAAATGCGGTGAATTGACAGTCAACGCCATTGTGAACACTGGAGGTAACAGACCACGGCCATGCCCATGCTGCCCATGCGCAAAGTTCCAAAGTTGGAAATGACGCATGGACTCACGTTGAATCTCTTTGCAAAAACAGTAGTCCTTCAGTCCAGATGGTGGTGATAATGCACCTAGTTTGTTTGCCATACAACACGAGGAAGAAAGTTCTGTCGAGAACGTGCCTGAAGTTCTATAGCATTCATGACAGTACACTTTTTTTCACAAGCTCCTCAAGAAATAAGCAAAGAGTAACCAGAGATCATGAAATATTGCTTTTACTCTCCCCGGAGAAATAACATTTCGCATGTAACAGCCCACCAACTTGTAAGTGCATGAGTGCTCGAGTCCAGCATGACTCTCGTGCATGCGCTGCCGTGGTTCGGATTGTGACTCCATACTTCAATATGGCGATGCTAAAGTGCCGCCGCTAATCTGCGCGTTCTTGACCCCCTAGTAAACTCAAAATATTCCATCCACTAAATTATGGTAGGTGATATTCACTGGCAATCACCAAAAACAAAGTCTTACATGAACTCCCATATCACATCCATCTTGTACAGCAGCTTCGGAAATATTTTTTTAAAAATCTATATAAGGTGCACACAGCACTCTCTGTCCCTACGTATCCATCATCCTCCCAGACGGTCAAAACACCTACGCCTTACTGCCATAACATTATCTTATTACCCTGACTAATAGAGCCATTAGAGCATTAGAGCAATCTGTGCTGCTGGGCAAAAGCAGTGCTGGTGCCAACTGTGTTCGGGAGTTGGGTGTTGAACGCACGGGCACTGTGAATATTTCAACAACTGCCTCGCTCTAATAGCCTCAGTGAGGGGACTGGGTTCAGTACGACAGACTAGCCTGCTGGCCATCGAGTCGAGAAGGGTGAAGATTTATGTGTGTGTGTGTGTGTGTGTGTGTGTGTGTGTGTGTGTGTGTGTGTGTGTGTGTGTGTGTGTGTGTGTTTTGAATACACAAAATGGATAGCTATGCTAATACTACTGCTGATAGAACTGCCTTGGTCGTCTCTCTACTGACATCTGATACCACAGAAAACGAAAAGTATTTTTTGCCATAGCTGTACGAAATAGTTAGGATAGTTTTACAACACAAGTCTGAGATAAACTCTTTTTGTACAGTGTAATCTATTCCCCAGGATGTGTACTGGGAATAAGATCAAATTTCTGAGTCGTGTTTTGAAGTTTTGAGCCTCATCAGTATTATGGCACACAGACCAGGTTTGCTTTTCCGAAAAGCATAGTTACTAACTAAGTTAGCTATTATGTTGGTTACAATGTGATTTTCCATTGCCAACCAACTAAGCTAACTGGTTAGCAACTGGTTAGCAACTACGCTTTTGGGAGAGGTAAGCCTGAAAAAGTTCTATTAGGGCCTACGCACCCCAGTTCAGACAGCATTGCGGAGCACTTTCGAATTCTTCAATATTGTTTGTTTCATCGACAGGCGGCAGAGTTTGGCCCTGGTGTGTGGGTTTGTATTGAAAACAATGGAATACAATGTTGGTAGCACTAGGCTCTGAACTTTGTCAGAACCGGTGTATGGGGGCCTTTACTGATGCTAGTAGCATGCTAGCAGCTAGTCTGAGCCTATGCATCACACATGCTTCTCACATTCCCATTCAATTTGGGCCCTCCCATCACTAATAGGAGAAGCAGCTACAGTACATAGCTTTACTCTAGGCTCTGCACACTGGGATTGTCTGGAATTGGAATTGCCCTGCAATGTGATGACAAATACACCTGGAGTACTACAACTGTGCATCGTAAACACACAGAGACAAAAATGAGATGCTGTGAAGATGTCTTCAAAGCAGCAGAATTGCAGCCCCACAGAAAAGAGGAGTAATCCCATTGTGAAATACAGTCTCTCACTCCTCTCTCTCTAGGTCTCTCTCTCTCTCTCTAGCGTCAGACTGACTCACAGGCCGAGGGGAGGGGAAGTGACTCACAGAGGAGGAACCTGCATGATGTCTCCAGTGAATTTCTGCAGATGCTCCTCCAGGGCCTCCCGGGTCACGTGCTCTGTGGAGGAACGGTTAAGGAAGTATGAATGAGATGCCTTTGCTGACCACATTCACCAGGTATCACGTACAACACACACACACACACACACACACACACACACACACTTAACAAGAGCAGGCATCAAACTTGTCAGAGTGAGGAGCAGCCATGTTAGCACGCGTTATCGAAGACATGTTATCAAAAAGTTTCGATGTCCTCCCTGCAAACTAATCTCTGAGCCCTCACAGACTTAACTAACGTGGTTTAGCGCAGGCGTGGGCAAACTAAGGCTAAGATTGAGTTATTTAATCCGTCCCGTGGAGCCTTCGCAAAATTTAATAATTTCTCATTTAGCCAAGGTAACTTATCAAATTTGTTGTATTCATGAAATACAAATCCCTCCTTTTAACCCTACATGTTAACATAATTTACCGGTGTCAACTGGCTGACTGCTAACACCCGGCTCGTTAGTCAAAGTCTAAACGCCAATGTGGCCCTTCGGCCAAAATAATTGCCCACCCCTGGTTTAGCGAATGAGTTTGCAAGGCTGTGAGTGCTCGTTCAATACTACACTAAAAACAACACTTAAGTCACATTACTTGCGGTGAGAACGGCTCTGGCTCGACATGTAAGTCTGTGAGTTTGTAAGGCAGGCGCTGAAACTGTGCCATTGTTATAATGAAATCTGGACAAACTAGTGAGCTCTAGTGGATGGGCAAACAAGTCTAATAATGTTCAAGACAATGAGGACATTCCTACAGTGTGAATCTCTCACCATAGCTCTTCTCGTGCACAACAGCGCCAGTGGCATCCAGTGTGTCTGTGGCCTTGCCAAACTCCCCCACTGCTGTGTATTTCTAGGAAAATAATCTACAGATTAGGTGGAAATATGTCAACAAGAGAACACACACACATTTTACAATAAACACTAAACATACACACTGTACCCATCGTAGCTATTAGCATGTGTGTACACACACACACACACACACACACACTTCTAAAAATGTAGCCTAAGATTAAACTTCCAAACATTCTACTTCTCCTCACTATCTTTCAATATTCTGTGTGATGTGTATGTGCAATGAGGGGTTTATGCAGCTCGAGCTTTTTAAAAAGGGGGAAAAGTTTATGGCTATGACCAAACCATTTTCAATCTAAACCAATCCATAGTACAGATGGAAGTGTGGTGGTTGGTTGGCAGCTCACATACCTTCGGAGAAAACAAATCATGGACTGTATCTAATATTTCCTAGAATAAATGAGTATTGTGACATTCTACCTTGTCCATCATGTTTTATATTCTGCCATAAACAAGCAATACTTCAATCAGACTAACGCTGCCTGTAAACTTGTGTAAATCATAGTCTTACCTTTGAACCTGCAAGCATGGTGGTAAGCATCTTTGTACCATCTCCTATTCCAACAACTAGAAAAGAAATGGTTATCAAACCCTGAACCACTCACTTGGGAATGGCTTTTATTTTTTTTTTTTACTTTTAAGTACTCCTCCTTTAAAGACATTGGAAAAGATGCGCCTCACATGCCTGCATTCATAAAGTTACTAAATCCTTCAAGTCTGAAAGAGGGTATGATGAACAGTCATCCTCCAAAAAGTGAGGCAAGGTGTGGCAAACATTTAAACTTTTAGGTAAGATTGTTAAAGGTTATAACGTTACAACGCCAGTAATTGTCTGGATATTGTGGATACTGGTTATAATAATGTTAATTTAGTGTTAATTAGGCACTTTTGTATTGTAAACCTGCGGGACCATTGACAGTGTAGTCCTTACCAAGAACACCAGAGGCCGCGCTGTCCAAAGTGCCTCCATGACCGATTTTCAGAGCTTGTTTTTTCCTCTTACGGGGATTAGGATTGGAAACGCCAGCCTCTATTGACAAAACAAATTAAATATTAAAAACATGCTGTAACTTTAAGTATCATTTTTTATCAGACCATTCGATTTGGTACAATTTCCAAAGAAAGTAATTTGGATATTAGTCACATGAAGGGGAGATTGGCTAACGTTACACAAGTGTTATTCCCATCAACCATCAAAA
This sequence comes from Sardinella longiceps, assembly GCA_027497455.2. Lineage (NCBI taxonomy): Eukaryota > Metazoa > Chordata > Actinopteri > Clupeiformes > Clupeidae > Sardinella > Sardinella longiceps. Next base: position 10,071,984 of record JAODXP020000032.1, on the reverse strand, counting down.
TGTGTGCAAAATTCTAGGTGGAGGCTAACTTTAGGAAAACAAAAACTTTTATACAGTGTTTACGCTGCTAACTGTATTGCAATGAAGCACCAACTCAATTTTGGCAGTGCCAATAACTTTCTGGGTTTTGGACGCCTGTCACATTTCTGCTAGTCCACCAAGATGTAATTTGAATGAAAGGAATGATCACACTAAGTACATCATACCATTAGTATCTCACGTTTATTAAGGTCTAGCACACGGTGAAAAATAACATTTGCATACATAGCACACGGTGAAAAATGTTGCTGGCATCCTGCGCGCAAACGCTAGCTTGTTTGCTAAAAACAAGATGAGTTGCTATGAAAATGTAATAGTAGCGTTACCTTTTAACAGTTTCTCTTTTAAATTGTTTAACACATCGGCAGATGTTGGCCCACATTTTTTATAAATGGCAAATACTCCATTCAAAGACTTCAATTTCGTCAAGGAGGACGCATTTTGCACAACACTTGCACCAGTCGCTGCCATGCTTTTCACGCTGATTCGCAAACTGAAAAACGCGCGAGGTGATGACGAAACAGACCTTGAAGATTTATGGGTAATGTAGTTCTCTTAACTTTTTAATTAAAAAAATACCTGCTTCATCTTGAACAATGAAAGTGCAAATATAGTCAAACAGAAGAGATGTCAAAGATAAAGTTCACTCTGTAGGCATGCTTACATAGGTTAAATTCAGTAATGTTACACCATTTATTGGCATAGGCTACTTTTTATATTTGCTATGGCTATCCTAAGCATATTGTTGAGCTCTTGTTTAACTTTGCTGAATTCATGGTAATAAAAGGGTGCGAATTCATGATCAACAATAGCAGGAGCAAGGTTTGCTGCCCAGTGCTTTCCTGCACAATTGTTCTCATCTTCCTTCAGTGCTCCATCTGGCATTTGTCCCATTGAGCTTTATTTCACAGGGTGCTTTTCATCCTGGCCTATCAGCGAACAGATTGAGATGTTGTGATTGCAGCCTGAGAATACTATAAGTCAAGGGTTGATCCAATCAAGCAATCGTTTCTCACTACCTGAATTACCAGACTCTTTGTACGAAGCAAAGCTTGAATGCATTCCATTATAGTTTACTAAAACACCATAAAATTCATTTCATAAAGTTTATTTTTAATGGGCCAGGTGTTAGGCTAGTCAAGCGGTTGATGGGAGTTGTGAAGTTGTGAAGAATTCCGAACGTCGTCTTTTCCACCTTAGATGACTGAGGGAATCTGGAATAAGATCTAAGATCCTAAAGACTGTTTTATAGAGGGACTGGAGAGCATCCTGACAGGTGACATCACTGTATGGTATGGTAGCTGTTCTGCCACAGAAGGAAAGCACTACAAAGAGTTGTGTGCACTGCACAGAATATCTGTGGCCAAAAAGATCATAAAGGACCCCAGCCATCCCCACATCGGCTCTGCATGTGGCCCCCGGGCCTTAGTTTGCCCAGGTCTGACTTAAAGGAGAGTACCGGAGTGAATTCAAACATAGCCCTGTTGAAAGAGCTTGCTAAATGCGCTATTTAGCAAGTGGAACAAAATAATTTGGTACAGCACAGACCGAACGCGAACAGGAACTTTACACTGAATCAATGGGACCTGACTAAGTAAGATCTGAGGTTACATTGACTCAATGTAAAGTGTTTCACGTTCACGTTGGGTCTGTGCTGTTTGAAAATCTTTCATTTCATGCGAAATATATTGCTGTTAGAAGGCTCGTGCAGCAGGGCTATGCTTAAAATTACTCCGGTATATTGCTTTAAGAGGAGGTAGTGAGGCAGCCTGAGATAGCACGCCCATAATACGAATGTTCATCCGTATCCATGGTCTGGGGACGGTCTTTTGGGGCGGGTTTACATCGGTAGAGAGACAACCGGCCAATAAGAGAAGCTGATTAGACGAGCTGTCCAATCGTTTCAAACCAGAACTGAATGCCCTCCCCCCCACCCAATAATCGTGTCAGGTTAAAGAACCTCCAGACTATGAATACAGATGAACAGCATTCATATCTGTATTATATTACTATCTCAAGCTAGTAGTGAGGTGGAGGTAGAATATATCAAAATTGGCAGTAGGCAGAGACAACAGTGCATGAGTGCATTGTTTCAGTTTGAGAGGCCTTGCATCATTCATGCCCCGTTGCTCAGTAGTCTGACTGCTTGGGAGAAGACGCTCTTCCTCATTCTGGTCGGACGTTGAAGAGAGGCCCCAGTGATCTCTTCAGGCGTCCTCACTCTCCGCTTCAGGGCCTTTCATTCTGCAGCAGTGCAGTTACCAAACCACGCTGTGATGGCACTGTTGAGGATCCTCTAGAACAGCCCTGGGCAAACTAAGCTACCACATTTGCCATATTTAATCCGGCCAGTGGAGCCTTCCCAAAATAAAATAGTTTCTTATTTAGCCAAGGTGGCTTAGATTACAGGTCTGATTTATCAACTCTGTTGGAAATAGAGATGGAAATAGAGATGTTGCTGGGTTTTTTTGTGATGTTTGTGGTGTTCAGAGTCCATGTGAGGTTGTCTGTGATGTGGACACCCAGAAACTTTGTCTCTCAGCTGGACTCAGTCACGTCATGCTGAATAAGCCTACAAGTCTAGAATTGTTTTATAAAGTCACACCAGAAGATGGCACTGCAGACTCACAAGTGACAGCCAAAACTCTGACAAGTGCCAGAGTGAGGCTACACTGACTGACAACACTGTGGTCTATCAGAATGTCTCAGAAGATGGATCATTGCCAGCTCCGTCAAATACCCAAATATATTATTGGGTATAAAAGAGTAAACACTGTATTTGATTTCCTCAAATGTCTGTTCTCTTGAAGGATTCAATAGGTTATTGGGCTACTTTAAGATAAACAGTCAGTCCTCTATTTACTGTAAATGCATCTAGCGACAGCAAACAGGATAAAGCATCATTACCACTAAACCAAGCACTATATTATGTAAACACTTGCCGGAGTTGCACTGTTTCAGGGCAAAGTTTGACATGTGGCAGTATGGTCATTCATCGGCAATCTATGAAACACTTGAGTTTCCTAAGCATAAGGTTGGCGGTGTAGGCTAAATGTTGTCCAAAAACTACGATCAAGGTATAGGCCCAGCTTCTGTGTCTAACTATAATGCGCTATCATTTAATACAACTGAGGCATGCGTTTATTCTAGGCACGCCCATTGTGAAACCAGCCTTGTCTGCCTGCCGTTATATGCTGACTGCCCCGTCATACAAAGTGGACTATTAATGTTGACTGGCCGTTCTTCAGTTCTCACAACTATCACGTGAACTACAATTTTCTACTCATACGATTAACAATTCATAGGCGGATTCTCGTCTGAAGACGTGTATTTTCTCAACGTCATCTCTTCTGTAGTCCACACGAGGAAAATCATCATCCTTTCCCCTACGTCATGTCAACCAGAGGTGAGAGCGATACTTCGTTTAACATTGGGGAAACGCAGCTTTTGCGCACGGTTTTCTATCTCAGTTCATTTCTCAGAGCTGTGTCTAAAATGCTGTTGTGGTGCGTTCGTGTAGGCTACGTATGCGGTCTTGTATTTTATAGCGCAGATACTATTGAACTTGCAATGTCGCTTATTGTCTTCTGTACATTACACACCTGGCATATATTGTGGGTTTGTGAGACCTGTTTGGGTGTTGTTTTATCAAGCGTAAAGATAGGCATGTCATTAAAAATGGAATAATAAGTCTTGTTTGGCACTTGTCATGGTTGACAGTCGCACAAGTATGAAGGCAAATGCAAGTTTCTTTCCCAAACTAAAGCAAATTTTCAGAAACTCCAAGCCTATTCAGAGCTGGATGAAGCCCCTATCCACCTGTATATGACGTGAGCACATTGATTGTGTTTAAATAGATGTGCTCTCATGTGAATTAAGATAACATTTCAGCCATTGGAACAAGTAGAACCTCTGTCCAGTTTTAACATTTTGTATCCACAGTGTAGCCTATCAAACAATGTCCATTAGCTAATGATAGTTGCGTCTCACGGAAGACGTTTCTGAAAATGGGTGAGTGATGTCATGTGTACAGTGGAGCCACTCATCAGCACAATAAATCAAACCAGCCAAGTAGTTTTGGATGAGAGCCTATTTCCTATTGCCAGAAGTTTGGTGGTCATATTAGATATGATAGATAGCCCTGCTTGGCATAGATTTGCTGGCACCCTTGGTAACAAATTGACAATGACTGAACTGATATGAATATGGCTAAATGAAAAAGAGGATTAAATTCTTTTTTTGTTGTTGCATGCTGTCTCTCCTCATCTTTTTGGAGAAACGGAGAAAATGTTAACCAGTTCAAATGCTTGATTAAGCATCAGCATCAAGTGGATGCAGTCGACATGCTGTAGCACTAGAGACGGAGAGTGTCTCTTACACCCACAGTGAAAATAAGTTGGTCTGTGAGGGGAAAATTGGACACATAGAAGAGAGTGCCAGCTTAAGAAGTCATGGAAGAAATCTAAATATAGTATGAGCAAAAAGACCTGCAACAGATCTTTTTTCCCCTTGTGAGGAGGTACTTTCTGCTGCTCCTTGTGCCATTTCTCAAAGATCCCGCTCTTTTCAGAACCCTTTAGGCTAGATTATTGGACTTAACTTTTTGTATGAATGGGAAACGGGAACTACTATGGTAGGCTAATGCTATGAACTGAAGTCAGGCTGTGAATTAGGTTATGCTGGTTTTACCACGGTTAAATTGCAAAATGGTAAATGGACTGCATTTATATTGCGTTTTTCCACTCCTTCGAGCACTCAAAGCGCTTTACAGTGTATGCCTCACATTCACCCATTCACACAGTGGTGGCGGAGGAGGATGCCATGCAAGGCGCCAACCTGCTCACCGGGAGCAATTTGGGGTTAAGGTTTAAAAGGGGAGTTGTTGGGCGCGAGTGGAGTTCAGCGTTGGCTCAATTTAATTGACTTCTGGGTAAGAATGAATCGCCCTTCACAAAACACCCTGTCAGTACTTAGCTTGGTTAAAAGCCCAGGAGTTTTAGTGTGCAGAGAACTGTCTGTGGAGAACCCTGTTTTCTAGGGGATCCTATCTGTCTACCCATCCCAAGAATGACAAAAAAACTCCAAGCCTCCAGCCTTGAATAATCTTGGGGCTGGCCTTCCTCATGCTTGACTTTGGAAGAATCTCGTTTCCTCTCAGACTGTTTGAGTTGGAAAGATCCACAGTTACAATCTTGACTGAAAACATCTCACTCACATTCTCTCTCTCTCTCTCTCTCTCTCTCTCTCTCTCTCTCTCTCTCTCTCTCTCTCTCTCTCAGTGCTCAATCAAATGGGAAGCCCAGTAGTAGCGTTGAAGGTAGAGAAAGGAAGGGAAGGTCACACATGTTTTAGGTTGCTCTTCTGACCTTTCCAAAGACCTGCTTTAGGATGTAACCCCAATCGGAGGTACCCACTCGTTAAGGGTTGATTAAGGGTTGACCGAGTCATGAAGTGGCAGCCTCCCTTAAAGTAGTTATGTTAGCGAGGGGGGGGCGGAGGGGGTGTTGGGGGGTGTGTGGGGGAAGTGGTGGGGTTAAGGCAGAGGGATAGGCGAACATTAGAACACTATAAATACATTTTGACAATTTTGCTGTCCCACTCTCTCCTACAGTGGGCAGGCCCATGGCTTGGTCTCTCTCTCTCTCTCTCTCTCTCTCTCTCTCTCTCTCTCTCTCTCTCTCTCTCTTTCTCTCTCTCCCTCTCTCTCTCTCTCTCTCTCTCTTTCCCTTTCTTTCTCTCTTCATCTTCCTGACCCTGTATCGTTGACTGCCCTGAGGGAAGCCCAGTTAAAGCTGTCAGCTGAGATCAGTGTGTGTGGACGCTCCGAGTAAACCTCCCCCAACAACATCCAGAAAGGCCTCTTCGCTTCCCTGCGCTCCTCTCCTCCGAGTCTGGATGTGATTTGGAAATATCCAGAGCAAACTGGATGGCCAAACTCTTACAAAAATAAGGCTCGCCGGAGTTAGCATGACACAGTTTTTAAGCGCTGACCTCAAATGGCAAGAACCAGAATCCAATGAAAATAGACTTTGGGGCCTGCAGTTATTTTACTTGAAGTAAATGCCAACTTGAATGTTCCTATGGGTGATTAATAGTTTATCTTCATGCTAATAAACTGTCAGAAATGTTTCTTTTTTAGACATCTCTGTGATTTCATCAAATTTGCCAATATGTTCTGTAAACAGCGAAACATTCCCAGTTATGACCTATGAAATGGTGTGGGTTCTGGAATATGAGGACTGAAATTGATGTGTGAGATTGTTCAGTTAGTGTGACTGTTCAACATTTCTCTGTGGAGGAGCTTTGCTTTGAGGAGCGTAGGAAACTTTTCATTTTCCTGTTGCTGCTCCAAGAACTTGAGGCATGCATGGTTCCAAAATGTCCTATAATGTTCTCTCTCTCTCTCTCTCTCTCTCTCTCTCTCTCTCTCTCTCTCTCTCTCTCTCTCTCTCTCTCTCTTTCTTTCTTTCTCTCTGGCTCCAAATGAGCAGAGGGTAGTAATAGCTGAACCTTGTTTTGTTGGCATTTACAAACACAGTTGTTTACGACCGCACCGCTTCACTCCAGCCAAATCTGTTGCCATCTATTTCAAGCAATCTAGTTTGATTGTTTGCTTTTGACCTGGTTTGAGAGTGTGCATCTGTGTGTGTGTGTGTGTGTGTGTGTGTGTGTGTGTGTGTGTGTGTGTGTGTGTGTGTGGACCCACCTCAGAGTT
>JAODXP020000032.1:10057730-10060230 GCA_027497455.2 Sardinella longiceps | reverse complement strand
CTCTTGGTCTGACTCGAACAGTAATGATACTCTAGATACATACAGACCATAATATAACAGAGGCCATAAAAGGGAGTCTCGATTTCTAATCGTTCAAATGAGCCAAAACAGAAGCTGGGTCCAAACATTGCTACTGTATCTGTGCAGTTGAACACTATACTGCATAAGAATTATGAGACTTTAGATAGGCCTACAGTATATGATAGATGAGGGTGAATGTCCACTGGCATCATAGATTAAAAAAAAATCCTTTTCCCACGGGTCTTTTAGAGCATACCATCTTTGAAGAGGAGTGTACAGTATTTCATATTGTGTCATATGTCTCGGTTTGTTCTTGTAAGAGAAAGCAAATGGCCACCTTGGACCCCTGAGACTGGAAGATTTAAGTGTGGGAAAAATGGGAATAACACACACACAATGTCGAGCCCACCAGCCATCTATGCCCACTATTCTTTAAGCACTAATTATGCCCCCTAATAGCAACAAGATGTTTTGGTTAATGATGCACTCGCACAACAGCTGACATTAATTACCATGTGTTTGTATGTCTATGTGTGTGCTTGTGTGTGTGTGTGTGTGTGTGTGTGTGTGTGTGTGTGTGTGTGTGTGTGTGTGTGTGTTTGTGTGTTTGGGTGTGTGTATGTGTGTGTTTATCTGTCTGTCTGTGCTTGCGTGTGTCTGTCTGCCTGTGAATTTGGTGTGTGTGTGTGTGTGTGTGTGTGTGTGTGTGTGTGTGTGTGAATGTGTGTGTATTTGTGTGTATTTGTGTGTGGCTGTGTGTGTGTTTGAAAGCTTTAGTCTTTAAACTGGGCTGTGGTTTTGCGATCTTGGGCATTGGCTCACTCCTTTGGATTTACAACTCTCCAACTCACTGCCCCCCCCCCCCCCCAACCCCCTCCCTCTCCATGACGTCATCCAGGGCGACGCCCTCTCTCTTCTCCTTCCAGCTGGGCCGGCTGGCAGAGGCCTCTGTGGCCACACCATCTCCAACCCAATTCCCCCTCAGCCCCAGCCCGGCCTGACTCCAGCCCGACTCGCCAGTTTTTCCAGAGCTCACATATGAAAAGCGGAATGGGAATGAATGTCTGGGAAAGAAGAGTGTTGGGTAAGAAGTGTAGGGATCCCACTGTGAAAAGAAGCACTGTGAAAGAAAATCGTTTTTGTTGCACCCTACTGTTAGATTGCTTATATGTGAAGGAAGGTGAACAGCCAATGCAAGAATCTCTGCAGCTTGACAGACAACACAGAATACGCAAGAATGGTCTGTTGGGTGTTTATTTCGGGAAAATGGTAGGGTGGAGCTGTCTCACACACACACACATACACACACACACACACACACACACGCACACACACACACCACTCTTCCTGGCTAAGCCATATTCCTGCGCCACACATCGGCTCTCCATGAGGTCACACCAGAGCGAAGCGACTTAATTGGCTCTCATGGTCGAAGGCTGTCAGGCGGATCGAGCGGCAATTACATTAATGACACAAATCTCGCAAAGGTTGCAATTACACGGATTACGTCCCTGCAGAGTGACTCGCAGGAACGCTTAGGGCGCACCGCCGAGCCCAAACGGGATTGGACAGAACTGAGATGACCCCGGAGGGCTTGCGTCGTGACTGGCTGAAGGGGGCCCTATGATACCCCATCTTCACCCCAGCACCCCCCCCCCCCCCACAGGCCTTTTACGGACCTCAGAGTTACGCCATGACCATTGTTTACCAAACTATTCCTCAAGCACTAAAGCATGGAACCATGCTCCCTTTTGAAGTTCCTTCTCGTAGCCTTCAGGGGTTCTTTTCAGGCCAAGCCTATTCACTGACATACACTACACATGTTCTCTTTATGCATCTATGCACATGTACACATCAACACCGGCCTTTACGGATTAGCGCACAAGGCTATCACATTCCCAATGCGCCAACATGACCGCTAGTGAAGAAATGTCATTGATTTGGAAGATTCAACCAAGCCATCCAGGCTTTTTCTTTTTTTCTTTTTTTGCGTCATTCATAGTCGAGATGTTTGACCGCAAGTGTCTGAGCCAGTTAATACAAACCGTCCCCGCGGCCCAGATGGATGGCAGGCTGATCGTGCCGACTCGTGATGTGCAATGGCATGCTGCTCAGAGCGTCTTTTTTACAGTTATGGAGCCAAAGGCTTCAAAGAATAGCGGAGGGAAGAGGCCAACGCACATTGCACACACATTTGCTCAGTGACTGGTGAAAAAAAAAAAAAAAAAAGTGGATGAAGGAGTCACAATGCCTGTGGCTTCATACTGTAAGCAAGATGCATTATTGTATTCAGATGCCCAGTAGAGTACAGCTCTATTGCACATGGAACTGTGGCATACATGCATCTTTGCATTGAGTTTCAGGCACTCCACTGTAGTTCATATTCACACAAAAAATTTAGTGTGTTTTAATTGTTCTTCAGTATAGAAAAGCCTTGGTCTGCATGTCCATATGTGTGAGTGTGTGTGTGTGTGTGTGT
>JAODXP020000032.1:10037730-10052730 GCA_027497455.2 Sardinella longiceps | reverse complement strand
CAATGGATTAGACAGCAATGAATATAGACATGTAAGATGTTATTACTTTTTTCAAGTCAGATGAGGCATAAACTCGCCACCCGCAAGCTACAAACTCCCGGCGTGGGAGTGAGACGCTCTAACCAACTGAGCCAAAAGCCTGAGCTTCTAACTCAGCGTGTTAGAAGCGCCCATGGAATTGGGTGATGAGGATTTACACGTTTTACCGCCGAGCTAGCTAACCTCCGTTACACACACACAGATTGGTTTTTACTCAAATATTCAAAAGCTCCCACAGAAGTTCCCACAGAGTAGGCTGAGTTATTGCAAAATATGACACAGTGTAACCTTAGCCCTGGATTGCACAATGTAAGATGTAAGATTTTTTTTTTTTCCTCTCTCTCTCTCTCTCTCTCTCTCTCTCCTTTTGGTCCTGAACTCTCCCTTGGTTATTTTAGACTGTGTGTGTGTGTGTGTGTGTGTGTGTGTGTGTGTGTGTGTGTGTGTGTGATTTTAAATGGAGAAATTTCCTGGAGAGACAGTGGAGTGGGGTCAGTCAAGTGTGCTTCACACTCACCCAGATGTTTTAAAACTCTGCAGGGGACTCATGACTTTGTCTTTGGATATAGGTGTGTGTGTGTGTGTGTGTGTGTGTGTGTGTGTGTGTGTGTGTGTGTGTGTGTGTGTGTGTGTGTGTGTGTGTGTGTGTGTTTGTGTCTGTGTCTGTGAGTGGGTGGGCGGTTGCATGAGTGTTTATGTCACACACACATTTAAAAGAAAACCTCATACAAAATCTCCAAGCTAATTATAGTTGCCTATGTGTTGGTATGTAATAGCCTAAACAAAATAGCACAAGACAATTTCATATTGGATATCAGTGTGATCCCTGACTGATGTGCGCATGTCTGAACTAAAGTAGACCAAAGTAGACATACAGTTGAATTATTACTGTCAAGGCAAATTATGATACCAAACAGTGAAATATGTCCACAGTGCAAAGATTACTGTTTGTCAGAAACATTAATTATGGACATTTAAGAATGGATGTGTAAGGTGGTTTGTAAGAAAAAAAGAAAAAAAAAAAAAAACAGACATTGAGAAAGTTTGTATGATGCTGTAAAGTATTGTTTTATTTTAAACTAAATAAATGAAATGAAAATGTATTTGGAATGAAAGAAATTGAATATAGAGCGCAGAGCAAAACTAAAGATTTACTCTGCTTCAGAAATATCTCCCTTGTTGCCCCAGGGTTCCAGGCGCCACGAGAACTCCATTAGCCTGCATTGGTCACTGATGACATGGAGGTTCTTTAAATAATGATGCAGGCTGCCTGATCCAGGAGGTGGTTTCTGGCTGTGTTTTTGTGAAGTCAGAAAGTAGGGTTGGCTCCTACAGTGGGTCAGGACTTTTAGGACACCACCAAGCATCCTCATTTTGTCGAAGTTGACCAGGCCATCTGTGTTGTTCCCTACGCTCTTGTGGATGAGCGCCAAATCTTCCAGGAGCACCTGTGTGTACGGAATATAAGGTGGGCTGAGGTCAGCCAAGGTCTCCCGATAGGCTTGATAGTTTTTGCAGGGATTCAGCAGCTTCTCGTGGGCATGGAACTCCTTCATCCACTTCTTGGGCACTCTCACCCAGGTCTCGTGGAGTCTCAGAACGGCACTGTTTGTTAGGCCACACAGCACAGCTGAGAACGAGTGCAAGTTCCTCATATTTCTCAGGATGGTGGCGATCTCAATAAATTTGCTGATAAGTGCTGCCCTCTTGACCAGGTCATCACAAAGGACTATTTCTGTGCTGACCCAATACTGGACCTGGTTATAACGGCGCAGGAAGCGGTCCAGATTAGCAGTGGTGATCAATGGGTGTGTCTCCTGTCCCACGACGGAGAAAAGGAGCTCCGACTGGTGTAAGGTGGAGAAGAGTGCCCAGTCGTAGGCCGTCAGATGTCTTGCCACATCCTCAGGGCTCTCTCTGTCCAAGGCACCAATGGAGCTCACCACAGGGCCCAGCTGGTCATTGGCAGGTGACAGCTTGCCAACCAGCCCAGGTGGAGACAGGAACAGCTTCTCGTTGAGCTTCAGGGAGGTGGCCACACCTCTGGTCTCCATTACTAGCTGTGTCCTTTCACCTGAGGAGTTCACCTTGACCAAGACACGGCCTCTTCCTTCTCCATCTCCTCTGTAGCCATATACAGGGTAGACTTTGGCCAGTGCTGTCATTAGATCACTTCCGGAGGCGTTGGTAGGCACCATGAGATGCACAGAGGTGTGGTCTGGGAGGTAGACCTGCTGATCGACTTCGTCCAGTGCTCGGATGGGTCTCACTCTCACGCGTGGGTTAGAGTCGTAGCTCAGGAACCAAGGTGGATCATTATGCTCAAATAAGGGTCGAAATCCATTTGTGCGCATGCCATCGTACTTTTCTATCAAAAGCGTTTTGAATGTAGCAAAAGCACATGGATCACTCTTCACCTGTATCTTGAGCTGCTCCAAGAAGCGAGCCACCGTTGGGTCCCCAATTAGAATCGGGCCATAGATTGCTGCCCACTCCACCACCAACTGGATGATGCCCAAGCGTCGGTTGCGCAGGGCGACGGCTCCCTTCGGTACCTCCAGGCCTGCCACGGACACACCCTGGTAATAACTAAACAGCGCTGAGCACAGCTGCTCCACAGGCAGGTACATCAGGTGTGTTACCAGGAAATCTGTCATGAATGGCACGACTTGGTCACTGCAAGGGGAATGCATGTCCATAGTGCCAATCAAGACATCCAGCAGCCTTGTTGGAGTTCCTGCTATTACAGCGAACTTCCTAATATTGTCTGATCTTTTTAGCTTTGGCAGCACCATCTTCAGCCCAAAATTTTTCTGCATGACCAGAGTAAGTTGTCCACGTTCTTCCACCTGGAAGGTTTTCACTTTCACATCTGTGAGGATGGTCATGGCACTGATGTTGTTCACTCTTAGAACATTGCAGTCATGGTGGTGCAGGATAGGGTTAGGATGAGACGTCCCCTCATTCAGGACCAGCCTCCCAGAGTCTCCGCCATCAACCATGGACAGGTTACCCCAGAGCTGGGTGATGACATCCACGGATCCCTTCCAGATGATGAAGGATGAGGCCCCCTCAAAGCCCTGACTAAATACAACAGTCCCCATTGGGACATTGAACTCTGACACAAACACAGAAGGCAGCTCGTTCTGTACCTCAACAGTGTTGCGTCTGGTGGTCAGGGTCTTGTTTTGGATGAGTTTTCTCTCTTCCTCCCTCCTCATCGGCGTTTGTACCTCACTCTCTCCCTTTCCATCTCCCATCATTCCCTCTTTCTCCATTATCTCTCCTCCATGTTCCTCATTGGCCTCTACCTGAATCTGGCAAGGGCTTTTCTCTGACAGTGTCTCTGCACGATTCTGTCGCGATTGCTCTGCGTCCTCATCCTCAGCTGCTCCAAAGCAGCAAAGAATCCTCAGAGCTCTACTGGAGCATGGCATCTTCTCAACCACTAGTTAGGAGACTGATTAGAGGTCCATCAGATTCTCTGAACACCTGTCATGATGAGTTGCCCTGGAGATGCCTTTATGACATCACCACACACTGGTATACACCATTGTGACATCATGGTTGCAGCAAGTAGGCAAAAAGGAAGCATGTAGAATATTGAAGTGTTCCAAGATGATGATGCAACAATACAAGAAATACTAGCAGCCCCTCCATGTATTTTTATGGGTTCTTTGCAGATGCATTTATCCATAACAATGTATAATAGAGTTAATACATCTACATAAATAAATTTAATGCAATAGAATATTTATGCAACAGACAGACGGACAGTGGGCCCAGCTTTTAGGTTCTTGGTGTTATGTGTCAAATCTGTCCCAAATAACTTTCTAACTGTAGAGTCTTCCTCTTCAAAGCCCAAAAGGGTACACACAGGAAGTTAGAATCACTTTGAGGACCTATGTTTTAAAGGTTATTCACACCATGAACAATAACTAAATGTTAGTCCAGTTATGACAATGACCACACCACAACTATAATATCAACTACAGGTACAACGATATAATAGACCGATAAAGGTTTGACAACCAATCAGAATTCAATGAATTGTAGACATTAGTTAATGCACATGAGGACAGATTTGCATTATCGCTGGTCAGTGTTAGCCTGACATAGCCCGCCCATAATACTGCTGTTCATCCGTATTCATGGTCTGGAGGTTCTTTAAACTGACGCAATTATTCTGCGGAGGGGAGGGCATTCACTTCTGGTTTGAAACGATTGGACAGCTCGTCTAATCAGCTTCGCTTATTGGTCGGTAGACTCTCTACCGATATAAACACGCCCATGAAGACCGTCCCCAGACCATGGATACGGATGAACATTCGTATTATGGGCGGGCTATGTCAGGCTAGGTCAGTGTGGACAGAAATATTGTTAGAGTTACTATCATCTTTATAGTTATTGTTCAAGGTGTGAACGATCCTTTAACTCTTTAAGATCTGACTGCGTCTGCGAGTGGAGTCCGGCTCTGATGGTGTTACTGTAAATGTGCTGATTTTACAAGTGGAAAGTGGAGCAGGCTTTCCCCTCACCAGTCTCCTTCAAGGGCTCTGAGGTGTGCATTTGGCCCGTGGCCCGCTTTCGTCTCGGGGGGTCATTAGGAAAGATGCTGTGTTCTTAATCCTTGAACTTTGACGGAACAGTCACCAGAGAGAGGAGGAGAGAAAAGAGAGGAGAGGATTGGAAAAGAGAAGAAGGAGGGAAGGAGGGAGGAGTGGAGGTAGAGCAGTTTGGGGATTCTTTTTTCCACTTCAGCAGGAGTGTGTCTGTCTTTGCTAAATGTGTGTGATTGTGAACAAAAGAAAGAAAATATGACTAAGAATTAAGATTTGAGAAAAGGATGAAATACAGCTTATATGTAAGAGACACTATCTAAATCTAAATATATTTGTGTGTGAGTGAGTAAATGTTTGTGTGTGTGTGTGTGTGTGTGTGTGTGTGTGTGTGATGTGCGTGTGAGAGAGAGAGAGAGAGAGAGAGAGAGAGAGTGAGTAAGAGTGTGTGTGTGTGTGTGTGTGTGTGAGAGAGAGAGAGAGAGAGAGAGAGAGAGAGAGAGAGAGGTAAAGAGAGACTTGTAAGAGCTCTAATGCAATGAGGATAGATAGGCTGTAGAGAGCTGGAGCCTGAGTCTCCTTGTCCGCTGCTGCCCGGCCGTGCTGCCTGTCACCCAGGCTGGGTTATATAACAGCCATGTTCTGGGTGAACACAGTGCTGTACATCCAGTGCACTCAACTGGACTTAAACCAGTGTCTCTCGGCTCACAACCTCCTATGTAGGAGTGTGTGTGTGTGTGTGTGTGTGTGTGTGTGTGTGTGTGTGTATGTGCGTGTGAGAGAGGAGTATGAGAGTAGTATGTGCGTGTGTGAGAGAGAGAGAGATAGAGAGAGACAGTAAAGTGTGTGTGTGGTGGGTTGTGTGTGTGTGTGTGTGTGTAGTGTGTGTGTGTGTTTGAGTGAATGTGTGTGTGTGTTTGAGTGAATGTGTGTGTGTGTATGTGCGTGTGAGAGAGAGAGAGAGAGAGAGAGAGCAGTAAAGAGTGTGTGTGTGTGTGTGTGTGTGTGTGTGTTTGAGTGAATGTGTGTGTGTGTTTTGTGAGTGTGTGTGTGTGTATGTGCGTGTGAGAGAGAGAGAGATAGAGAGAGAGCAGTAAAATGTGTGTGTGTGTGTGTGTGTGTGTGTGTGTGTGTGTGTGTGTGTGTGTGTGAAAAAGAGAGAGAGCAGTATGAATGCGTAAGTGTTGCTCATATTGGAGCGGTGACCTGTTTTACATGGAGAGGCCTCAGCATGCGAGGCATGTTTTTGGGAGGAGGAGGAGGAGGAGGAGGAAGAGGATGGGGGGGGGGTCATTCTCCATTATGTGCATGATCACTTCAGCGCCTCATGGACACAAAGCTCTTTACATGCTGTTCACAAAGCCCTCTCCATTCTTCTATCGAGCCATGCATGGATCCATTCATCTCTCTACCTTTCTCTCTTTCATTCATTCATTCATTCATTCATTCATTCATCCATCCATCCATGATGATCCATCTATCTATCTATCTATCTATCTATCTATCTATCTATCTGTCTGTCTGTCTGTCTGTCTATCTGTGCATCTGTCTGTCTGTTAGCACTAGCAGTGAAATGCTTCTGACCATTCACTGCTGGCGTTTGGAAGTGTCTGTCCTCTCCGAGTGTGCCATGTGTGTGCTGCTCTGCTGAAGACCACCATGTGCTTTCTCTCTCTCTCTCTCTCTCTCTCTCTCTCTCTCTCTCTCTCTCTCTCTCTCTCTCTCTCTCTCTCTCTCTCTCTCTCTCTCAAGACCTGCTGGCTGCTGCTGCTCTTGGTGGTAGTGAAGGCCTAGGGATGGTGGTAGAGAGGGGGAGTGGGTGTTTGTAGTTTGTGTAGCGGGGTATGGTGTGTGTGTGTGTGTGTGTGTGTGTGTGTGTGTGTGTGTATGTGTGTGTGTGTGATGTGAGTGTGTGTGTGTGTGTGTGTGTGTGTGTGTGTGTGTGTGTGTGTGGATATGGTGTGTGTGTGTGTGTGTGTGTGTGTGTGTGTGTGTGTGTGTGTGTGTGTGTGTGTGTGTGTATGGGATATGGTGTGTGTGTGTGTGTGTGTGTGTGTGTGTGTGTGTGTGTGTGTGTGTGTGTGTGTGTGTGCTGGAGACCCTAGAAGCAAGCAGCAGCGGATTAACTGGCTGATTGTACTGACCTTGCCAGGAACACAGCATATGTGTAATGGGCTACGGGGCCGCTGGGCCAATGACTGATTGGATGAACGGGCCCAGTAAATGTGTGTGTGTGTGTCTGTGTGTGTGTGTCTGGGTGTGTATGTGTGTGTGCGTGCGCACATGTGTGCATATGTCTGTTTGTGCGTGTGTATGTGTGTGTGTGTAGAGTAGATATATTTTTCTGTGCATATGTGTGTCTGTTTGCCTGTTTTTGAGTATTGTGAAATAGAATTGTCTGGGTGTGAAAGTGTGTGTGTGTGTGTGTGTGTGTGTGTGTGTGTGTGTGTGTGTGTGTGTGTGTGTGTGTGCGTGCGTGTATGTGTGTGTGTGTGTGTGTGTGTGTGCCAGGCCACTGGTTTTGATGAATGCTAGTGAGGCGCTGGAGTTTTTCCACCACTGTTACGGACTTTGACCTGGCTAATAACCGATGTGTTTATGTGAGCCTGCTACAAACAGATAAATGAAAGTCACTCAAAGCACATTTTTATTAGGCCTATTATTACTTTCAGTATACTTAAAGGAGCTCTGTGTAAGAAATGTACTCCAAATAATCATTAAACAGCCCTGATATGTCACCACACATGAAGGACGACAGTTGTAGTCCAGCCAGAATATTATGATTGTTGTATTATGATTGTGTGTGTGTCTGTGAGCAACATAACTCAAAAAGTACTGCGCGGATTTGCATGAAAGTTTCGGACAACGTCTGTATTGGGATGAGTAAGAACTGATTTGAATTTGGTGGCGATTGGTGATCCAGAACACTATCTGTGACCACATTGTCTTGCTGGAGGTCTGCGCTCTCTGAGCGCTTTTCTAGTTTTATCAGTTTTACTTTTCTGACACAGAAATTCAGGTCAGTTTAAGTACATAATGCATTGAATACTTCATTATGCTTTGGTCAGATGCACTCATAACACAGTGTGTGAGTATCATATATTGTATATTGTACAGAATATCCAGTCTATAGTGTCATATATTGTAGGCCTATATTGTACAGAATACTCAGTCTGTATAGAGTTCAGTTGAGTGTGAGGGATCAGTCACTGCAGCTCAATCCCCTTGATCTCTTCTCCTTACATGTAATCCATGTTGGACACTGATTCCCCATCCGAGCAGCAGGGGGAGCTGGTGAGTCTCTTTCCTCCCTTTGAGGTTTTGGGTGGCTGTCAGGCTTTGGCTCCCTTTTCTCTGCCCATGTAAGACTGGGTAATACTCTTGGTTATTTGGTGCTTTAGCTGCTTGTGTCTTATGTAAAAAGCCGTAACAATTACAGCATTACGTGTCATGGCTGGCCCTGTGCTGTTTTATTTGGGCTCCAAGCGGTCTCTAGAACTAATGTGGAAAATTGTCAATGTGTTGTGAGACATGTAGTTATCTTGTGCGTATCGTATGTAGATAAATGTTATTCTTTTGGGGTCCCAGATCCTCCAGAATGGGAAAGAAAACTGTCAGTTTGCTTCTAGTTTCTGCACAGCTTCATCCTGTACAATATTAGGAAACACCTGTAAACACTGATTTATCTGTAGGTAAACACACACAACAATACTTGGTTAAAATGTAATCACATTGAACTTCACAATCAATGCCATATGGCAAGTTTAGCACAGTTTCTATAGCCATGTTACACATTCAAACCCCACCCCACCACCCCACACCCCCACACACACACACACACACACTCACACACACACACACACACACACACACACACACACACACGCACACATTCTTGCATATTTGTTGTTGTCATCTGCTTAGAAATTTTAATCATATGCTCTCATGATGATATGATCAAACATTTCTCATCACATGTTTGAATACTCAGAATACTTCAGAGCCTCTCATTCTAGATTATTATAGTCTGTCTTAATCTTAATCTGTCTTCCTATTGGTGTGAGACTGACTGTGTGCCTATGTTTGTCTCTACTCATGTGCCAGTGTGATTCACTTCAACAGTGTGTGTGCCATTATGTGTGTGTAAGTCTGTTTGTGTGTGTGTGTGTGCTTGTGTGTGTGTGTGTGAGAGACATGCCACAGCTGACAGATGCGTGTGTTGGCTGCCGCTGACAGAGGGTCGCTCTAGTCTCCGACGGCAACCAGACCATGTGATTAAAGCTCTCCTGCATGTGCCCGCCCCCCTGACTGTCTGTCAGTCTGTCCCCAACGCCAGGGGGAAGGTGTTGCTGGGTAATGTCCTGTCACCAGTCGTCGTTATGAGTGATGGCATTTCTCTGTGTGTTGGAAGGATGGGGGGGGGGGGGGGGGGTGTATGTGTGTGTGTGCGTGTGTGTGTGTGTGTGTGTGTGTGTGTGTGTGTGTGTGTGTGTGTGTGTGTGTGTGTGTGTGTGTTCTCTACTCTCCATAAGAGTCAACACACTCTTTCAAACCAGGGTGGTTGATAGCTGTTCCAGTGATATACTGACTAACTACTGCCGTATTTATTATTTTTATTTATTTATTTCTTTTTTTAAGATATATATTTTTTCACTTTTATCATCATGGACAGTGCAGATAGACAGGAAATGACCGGGAGAGAGAGATGGGGAGGGAAATCGAACCCATGTTCCCAGATTTATGGTAGTGCCTTAGCCAACTGACCCATGAGACCCCATGTGTATGTGTGTGTGTGTGTGTGTGTGTGTGTGTGAGTGAGAGAGAGAGAGAGAGAGAGAGAGAGAGAGAGAGAGAGAGAGAGAGAGAGAGAGAGTAAAAGAAGGAGACATTGGGTCACGTGTGCAGGTAATGCGTCTGTGAGATGTTTTTGGAGGTGACCACTATAGGCCAGTGGACCCTTAGTTATGCCCCAACTTATTTTCAGCACAGCATCCCAAACACGAGCTCAGCAAAAGCTCTCTCTCTCTCTCTCTCTCTCTCTCTCTCTCTCTCTCTGAAATGGCACCAGCTTAGCACCTGCGCCTGAAAAAAAAGAAAGAAAACAAAAAAAAACCCAACAACAGCGAAAAAAAGAAGAAGCGGCGGTGGTGATATTTTTCTCTCCGCGTTCGTTCGCCGTGGTGATATCGTTTGCCTCGCCGTGCTGTCCCGCCGTGGGAAGGTTACCTTTGATCTGCAACTGCGCTTACATAACTGCTGTGACATCACCACCTGTTTTGCACTCTCCTTCTAAGAATGGCTAGAGACAAGCCTCTCTTCAAAGGAACTGAAAGAAGAAGGGAGCGATAGAGTGAGAGTGATAGAGAAAAGAGAGAGAAAAGAGAGAGAAAAACTCAGCGAAGAAGAAGAAGAAAACAGAATGTCAGTGGCCTGTACAAGCAGCCTATACTCTGACCCTTCATGTACATTCAGTACTGTAAAAAGTCCACAGCACCCTAAAGGGAGTGGTCTAGTCGGGACACATTAACATTTACATTCATTTAGCTGGCAGGCTACATACAGAGCTGATGGCTAATATCCAGTTGAAGCCCTACCATTTTCTTGCCCTATTACTTCAGTATAGTTCAGTATGGAAATGGCTCAGAAATGTCACCATAGTAAGACTCCTGTTCCCTTCTGCTTTAGCGGAATAGCTATGTGATAGCCTGCTAAGTTGTTCTGTTATGTTGCTATGCTATGTGATAGCCTGCTATGTTGTTCTGTAAGAACGCTGCCTGTCACCCATGTTGTTGTGCTCCATGAGAATACTGTGTAGACTACGCCTTCACAGATCCAATGCTGGGATACGGTACTGGTGTCAGTGTTGGATCACCTCCCATCATTCCCTCCATTCAGTATACTGTATATACACTGCATCTGGAGACCTACGCACCTCGCTTCTAAAATAAGCCCAGCCTAAACAGCTTTACGGCTCTGGCACAACCGAAATATACTACACCTACCAGCGTCAGCCACCCTCTCTTCCTCTTCCTCCTCCTCTTCCTCTCTCTCCTCCCTCCTCTCTCCTCTCCTCCAGTAAGTAATACTATACTCTCCAATCCCTCCTAGTCACTGGGTTTAATGGGGTTGAAATGAGGATTGGTTCAAGAGTTCAAGGTTGCCTTGGAAGGGGCAGCATGAGGCAATCCAGGGTTAATGTAGAGCTTCATCTGTGTCTTGACCTTTACTCTCCCTTCTATATCCCCCTAACCACCACCACCGCCACCAGCAGCATCCAGCCGGCTCTCAGTTTCAATCAGAGGCTAGCGGCCGACCGCAGTGCAAGATGGCGGCTAATTAAAAATCAACCCAGAGGAGCCGCTATGCTGATATGTGCTGTACTGTAGCATTGGGTAGAATGCAGATTGGTAAGACATGGATATGATTTTGTCTGTGTAATTACATTTGAGATTTGCTGCTCTCTCTCTCTCTCTCTCTCTCTCTCTCTCTCTCTCTCCAAATCCCTGAATCAATCTGACTCCAGACCAGACAGAATGGCCATGTTAGAGTAGATTTGCATCAGCTTTGCCGTCAAGCTCTAGTCAAGAAATGATTAATTCAAGCCACAAAAACCAAACAAAAAAACAAAACGGACATTAATAATATTCCCCCTGATCTGAAGTTTGTAATCCTCTTTCATGCTCTTTCTGCTCATCAATCACCACAGATTATGATTACAACTCGATGTCCATTTTTATATCAATTTATTTATTTATTTATTTATTATTGTTCAGCGTGTGGTGTGCAGTATATTCCAGGCACTGGGATGTGGATGTGTGCTGCTGGGAGTGAGAGATTTCTCCAGTGCTTCTTCCTTCCTTTTCTCCAGTGGCAGGTTGCTTTTTCAACTCCCCCACCTGGCGAAGGTAATCCCTAAAAATACACCACCTCTAATCTTCTTAGGCGAATGTGGAAGAAGCTCTGCTTGCCTGATTGGCAGCAGTAGGAGGATCTCTCGTGCTTCGGGCTAACGGCAACACACACACACACACACATACAGTACTGAGAGAGAGAGACAATCTCCCGACGCTCAAGTAAGGACCTTCTTGCAGTCTATTTTTTTTAAATTTCTTCTCCTACTCGTTGATCATCCTCGTCTGTTTCTGACCTTTGAGGGAGGACCTACCTCCCCCCTCCACGGACCCCCCCTACCTGCCCTACCTACCTGTCCCCCCTGTCTCACCTGACGCCTCTACTCCCCCCCTCCTTCTCCTCTGGTGCCCACCTCACCTGGATGGTGTCTCCCCTCCCGTCGGTCTGCAGCCCCAAGCGTTGGGCGGACAACCTCAGCATGCCTCACCTGCCCAACCTCAGCAGCCTTGGCAAGCTGTGTAGTTCGGGCCACGGCGACGAGGGTCTGGTTGTGGATCGGGTCAAGCGCAAGAACTCGGTGCGCCGAATGTCCATCATCGAGGACGGCAATGTCTCGGAGGTCCTCTACCTCATCCCCAAGCAGTCCATGATGGAGCAACTGCCTTTCATCAACCCCAATGACTATGTGATCTGCGAGCGGATGTCCAATTTGCCGGACATGGCCTCGTCGGGGAAGGAGGAGCAGGACGTGAGGAGCAGCAGAACCCCAGCACGACACAGTGAGGAGATTCTTAGGGGGGAAATGGTGGGGTTGATGCCATGGGTTGATGTTGATGTTGGAAACGGTCTGTGGTTGACTGTCTTAGGTGTGTTCAGCTGTGAATGACTGGATAGATGTTAAAGGATGGCGAGAAGGTATTTTCGAGAGATGGTTCCGGAAAAAGAAGGGAATGTAGGAAGCAGAGTTTAGACTGAGAAGGTTTGCCAGGGAGGGATTGGGTCGATAAGATGAAGCTGACCTTCAGGTGAACCTTCGGGTCAATCATATCAGTGAGAGAGTATTCCGGAGTGGATTTGTCGCTCACTAGCTTCAGAGAAAAGGGGATGATCTGTCTCTCATTCATTATGGTAAACATGGGGTCATACCAGGCTATCTTGAGACTCCTGAGAGTCTGGTGTTTATTTGGCCAAGTTGAATGGGTCTCTCAATAGATACTGTATAGGGAAATGCCAAAAGTCAAATCGCATGGTGCATTTTCTAAACTCATTACAAGATACAAGTGTTTTTTTTTTTTTTTTTTTTAATAAAAATATAATTTGTTTACCTTTGTATCTTATCTTATTTGTAACATTTGCGAGTAAGTATGGTAAGCCATAATTGAAAATGAAACAGTTAGCAACCAACCTAGCTAGTTTCTAAACAAATTCAGTGGTATGTATGGTGATAGGAGATGAGCTCCAAGATGAAACACGAAACGAAAAGCAGCCTAGTCTTAATCTTAAGCTTGTCTGAGTGAATGGGACAGGAGGAAGTGAGCTACCTTTGTTTCGGGGCTGTTTGTGTGTGTGTGTGTGTGTGTGTGTGTGTGTGTGTGTGTGTGTGTGTGTGTGTGTGTGTGTGTGTGTGTGTAAAAGAAGTCATTCATTTTCTAGAGCTCTGACTTCCATCTGGCAAAAGTCCCTGAGGTTGCTGTGTGAAGTCATCTGCATATATTGTATGTGATAGAAATAGGTTTTCTGATGTTTATGGGTGGCCTCTGTGTGTGTGTGTGTGTGTGTGTGTGTGTGTGTGTGTGTGTGTGTGTGTGTGTGTGTGTGTGTGTGTGTGTGTGTGTGTGTGTTTGTCTGTATGTGTTTGTGCGAGCAGTATTGATTGCATGTGAGGAATTGCATGTGTTCATATTGTAAGCTGTTGGCTGCATGACAAGTTGCTGTAAAGGAATAGTTTGCCATTTCATGTTTGAATTGTGTGTGGTCTGTAGACTCCATAGTACAGTTTGTGTGTGTGTGTGTGTGTGTGTGTGTGTGTGTGTGTGTGTGTGTGTGTGTGTGTGAATAGTATGTTGAGGGGGTGTTAAATGTGTGTATGTGTGTGTGTGTGTTGTCTTTTACTGGAATACTTCACATGGGGGTTCGTGTAGGATTGTGTGTGTGTGTGTGTGTGTGTGTGTGTGTACAGTATGTGTGTTCGCAGTGCGTGCGACCCAAGCAGTATTGTCAGCGAGTTTTGCCCCAGTGCTGTGCTGTGCTGAGGGTTTTGCCAACAGCAGGAGAATCTGCTGATGGGCCCCGCTGTGGTGTGGGATTTGGGTGCGCTGGACGTTTAACCCCTCACGCCTCACTCTGACCTCTACACACACACACACACACAAACACACACACACAGGGACAGGGAGAGTAGGGCATACCACAACACAACAAGCTCAGACCACCAGCTATACACCCTGAGGACAAACTGATGCCAGAAAAAGGTTTAAATATAACTTTTATGCTCTACACTCTACACACTCTTCATTGACTCATTCACAAACTGGCCAAGGAGGGCAATTCCAAATTTGCGGTTTATTTACAAGGCTGGATTTAATACACCTTGTTAAAACAGTTAAAAGACAAGACTATATCTGACACGAGTTACAAAGGGTCTTTGTGTGGAAATTACTTAAAGAAGTGGCATTTATGTAGTAAATATTGGCAACGGCGGAGTTGATAGATCTTGTTAGCCTGGTGAATGCCAATCTAAAAATCACGAGTGATATTTAGTCTGGAGACCTACCTATTGTATCTCTCGTAGCGGAAACATCGTTTATGATTGTCCAGAGCCGTTTATTGGGGGCCACGAATGTCTAGCATAGCGTCTGTACATAGCTCAGAGCCAATGCCAGAGCCACCACGTGACGTAAAATGCAATCGAGGGCCGTACTAGTCCCTTTTTGTTCCGTGATTGGATACCGAAAGCAGGCGAGAAAATCGACCATGGTCACCATGCTGCTTTGCAGAGTGAAATGAAATAAGCGCTCAAAGGAGCATGGGAATTCCCAGGCTAGGATCTTGTAGCTTATAAAGAACAGTTTGTCATGTATCAGTAAAGTCTGTGAGGTATAATCAAGCAAGTCATACTAAATATCCTCGTGATGGCCTATTACAGTGTAATTATTGGCTTTGAATGCAGCTCCACCTTCACATTAGTTTCAGGTCCTCTCACTCTTACACACCATGTGTGTGTGTGTGTGTGTGTGTGTGTGTGTGTGTGTGTGTGTGTGTGTGTGTGTGTGTGTGTGTTTGCTCAGAGCATGTGGTCAGCCTGCGGTCAGTTTGATTGACAGCACACAGAAGGACATGCTGAGGGCCTGAGGGGAGATGGGGCAGTTTCATTCAGCAGCAGTGAACACACACACACACACACACACACACACACACACACACACACACACACACACACACACACACACACTGCCTCTATAGTAATACACTCGCTGCATTTAGCCTTTTCCGACATACATCCTCAGACAGATAATCCTAAGATTACTTACACTTACATTTGGTTTCAGTT
>JAODXP020000032.1:10012730-10022730 GCA_027497455.2 Sardinella longiceps | reverse complement strand
CGGCTCTCTCACAGTTCCTGGGTCAGTGTGTCTGACAGCTCATCACCTGGCAGCTCCCATCACCAGCACTCACCCAGCAGGTCTGGGATCAGGCTGTAGGCCAGGGTCTGAGTCAGGGGGTCAGGATTTGGCCGGTTAGCTTTGCCAATTAGCATTGCACTTCCTCGTTGCCATTTTTCAGAAATTACATCATATCCGACTCCATTTGACATATGCTGATTGGTTAATGCTACACTTTCAGCTCATGTGAACAAGCTCCCTGTGCACAAGCTTTTGTGGGCGTGCCCAGACTTGCCATCTGTAGCTCATCTCCATTACGAACATGGGCCCTCATTGGCCTAATGAAATGTCGGAAGTGAGCTCCATGAAACACCATCTTGACAACTGAAAATTTTGTTCAATTTTGGATGAATTCACTTGCCTAGCATTCCACATTGGAATGAATGGGAGGCGGGACTTAGTATGTTTCTCCAGGTTTATTAATACCTCCATGGTCTGAGTCATAAACGAGCCTCAAAACAGCCATTCCTCTCTCACAAATGATGCAAATCAGATGCACTGTGTGGTGTGCATACCAATAAGCTTGTAATGAAGACGCTCAATGGTGTTTTTTGCCCCCGAAGACACCTTCTAGGCAGCAGAGCCTAAAAGGCACTACCTTTACCCTATTCTTAAACCTAACCTCCTCAACCCTCATCCTAACCCTAAACTGAGTGAAGTAGTGCCTTGAAGGCAGCGCTACCTGGAAGGCACCGTTGAGGGCAAAAAACACCAAAGACCAGTGAGGACTCTATAGCATGTCGCTATCCATCAATGTGCGCA
The DNA here is from genome assembly GCA_027497455.2 of Sardinella longiceps. Classification (NCBI taxonomy): domain Eukaryota; kingdom Metazoa; phylum Chordata; class Actinopteri; order Clupeiformes; family Clupeidae; genus Sardinella; species Sardinella longiceps. The sequence continues at coordinate 10,021,908 of JAODXP020000032.1, read as the reverse complement.
TGTTCACCTGAGGATACAAACCCCATTGCCTGACTGCACCAGTGCCTGCACACTAGCCTACTGCAGGGGATGGTAGCCTACTGCTGCTGACTTACAAGTGCTTGGCTTGACAGGAAAGTAGATTTTGATTCTGACACCTTTGAGCTCTTCCTGACGACCTTGGCTAATTGATCCGCTTTGGTGTGGGATTTCTCTCTCTCTCTCTCTCTCTCTCTCTCTCTCTCATTCTCTCATTCTCTCTCTCTCGCTCGCTTTGACTTGACAGGGCCACTGGGAGTTCTGGCCTTAATACTGTCCTTTACGTGCAGTGCATACGACTTTGTCATGCTTCCGCTAGCTAGCTAGCTACTCATGAGTCCTCCTCAGGAGTCCTTCTCACTGTCTATATTTGCTTAATGAGGTTTTAGACAGACAGGCCTCCACAGTCCTCAGTTGCCATGGATCATTAGCACTATAGCATTAGCCACAACGAGCTGTGGAAAAAAAGTCATAGAATGTTTATGATGCTTACAGTACACTTTATGTAGTGTAGAATATGTCAGTGTAGGTGGTAATGAGGTGTGACTGGCATTTAAAGTGCCAGTGATTATGCTATCTGTATCTATCTGTGTTATCTATGTTTTGTTATCTGTGCTTTTTAGTAGGTCTAAACTGGACTGACTGTCATTGGTCCTTTGGGTGAGATTTGTTAGCGGACCTTTCTTGGGTGTTGTATTATATTGTATCATTACTGGTGCTCACGGATTGTGGGATCATGTGCCAGCACTCTAAAACAACACTGGATCTCTCGTGATTAATGGCACCCATTCATCCTTCTGCTCTCCAAAGACTTGAAGCCAGAGCAAAGAGATGCCATGGTTGCATCCTACTGTTTCTCATCCCCAAGAGTAATGTTAGCCACATAGTATAGCATATATCTATTGGGTACAGTAGAGACATCATTCAGAAATCTCATACAAACAACACTACACTGTAAAAAAAAAATAATTTGTAATGGTTACTTGAAAAATGTGTGGGAACTCGTTGCCTCAAATGAGTTAAATAAATATGACTCATCTTTTTAGATGTAAAGCAATTTGAACTTGAAAAAGAAAAGTCATATTTACTTAACTCATTTGAGGCAAAGAGTTTCCACACATTTTTCAAGTAACCATTACAAATTATTTTTAACAGTGTAGGAAAAGCTGAGATTAGCTGAGACTATAGTCTGTGTACAGAAGGCCACACAAACTGCTGATTAGTTACCCAAGGCCAGAATTGCATAGAGTTATCCTTCACCATCATTGTTCCGTGCATACAGAGAGAACTGGGTGTAACGGATTTAAAAATAGCTCTCTATGCTAGTCACCACCTGCAGTTGTGCAGTCAACAGACTTATACCCCAACCGAACAGTGGACTTGTTTGTGTATTTTAAGCCTCGCCGTAATCATGCATAAAGTCCAAATGATGAATGAATCGGGCGAGTAAACAAACGTGTCAGTGTGATGAAGAGTGGGTATAAAAGCCTGCTGCTCAGCTAGCTGCATGGGGCTAGGATGGCCTCCAGGCCCAGTGGCTATAAATTAGCCTGGCTAAGATATACCTCACAGTTCCTCACAGTGTATTACTGTATGTTTGATCTGACTCTGGTCAAGCTAAGAAATGGAGAGAAGAGAGAAGATGGAAAGGAGGAGAGGATGGAGAGATAGAAAGAAAAACTGAAAAGGGAGAAAAATAGAGCGAGGGGAAACAGGATGCATTATAGATAGAGATAGACATTATAGATAGAGATAGACAGAAATCTGGAAAGAGGCAGAAAGAGAGGGGGAGAGAGAGCACTACATGAAGTTTGTGGAAGAGAGAAAAGGAGTGCAGAGATGAAGTAGTAGATAGAGAGAGAGAGAGAGAGAGAGAGAGAGAGAGAGAGAGAGAGAGAGAGAGAGAGAGAGAGAGAGAGAGAAAGAGAGGATGCATCATAGCAGGGGTTGACAAAAAAAAAGCAAATCTGGAAAGAGACAGAAAGAGAGTGAGAGAGAGCGCCACATGAAGTTTGTGGAAGAGACAAAAGCCGTGCAGAGAGATGGAGCAGTAGATAAAGAGAAATAGAGAGAGAGAAAGAGAGAGAGAGAGAGAGCAATGGAGAGACAGAAAGAGAGTGAGAGAGAGCGCCACATGAAGTTTGTGGAAGAGAGAAAAGCCGTGCAGAGAGATGGAGCAGTAGATAAAGAGAAATAGAGAGAGAGAAAGAGAGAGAGAGAGAGAGAGCAATGGAGAGACAGAAAGAGAGTGAGAGAGAGCGCCACATGAAGTTTGTGGAATAGAGAAAAGCAGTGCAGAGAGATGGAGCAGTAGATAAAGAGAAAGAGAGAGAAAAAAAGAGATAGACAGAGAGAGAGAGAGAGAGAGATAGAGCAATGGAGAGACAGAGGGAGTGAGAGAATGAGTCAGAGTCTCTGGTGGTGTTACAGACCTCAGCACTTTTGTGGCCGTGAGCAAACAGCCCTCTATCCGCTATCAGCGCTATCTGCGCTAACTGCACTATCTCAGTGAAGGCCGGCTATCTGCTGTCATCCCTCCGGCCCGGCCCAGCCCAACCCAACCAATCTCCTCTCGCCTGGAGGGGGCCACACAATAATTATCAAGATTTAGCACCTCCGTGGCTTTGTGTGTGTGTGTGTGTGTGTGTGTGTGTGTGTGTGTGTGTGTGTGTGTGTGTGTGTGTGTGTGTGTGTGTGTGTGTGTGTGTGTGTGTGTGTGTGTGTGTGTGTGTGTGTGTGTGTGTGTGTGTGTGTGGAGGTGGATGATTGTGTATGTTTGGGGCAAGGGGAGGGTGTGTGTGTGTGTGTGTGTGTGTGTGTGTGTGTGTGTGTGTGTGTGTGTTTGTGGAGGTGGATGAGTGTGTGTATATTTGGGGCGAGGGGAGGGTGTGTGTGTGTGTGTGTGTTTGTGATGCTTTGTTGAGCAGCACAGCGAATTGGTCATTAACTACAGTTATGTAACCAGCGTACTGACCCTCCATGTCATTTGTGACAGGCAGTTTGGTTGTAAACCTCTGAATGAGTGCTCATTTTCACACATACAAATCTATATCGCTCTATCGTTCTCTCTCTCTCTCTCTCTCTCTCTCTCTCTCTCTCTCTCTCTCTCTCTCTCTCTCTCTCTCTCTCTCTCTCTCTCTCTCTCTCTCTCTCTCTCTCTCTCTCTCTCTCACACACACACACACACACACACACACACACACACACTGAGGCAATATTGCTTGTGGAATATAGCCTACTGTGTTGTTGGTCAGTTTCAAAGCGCTCACTCACACTCAGTGGTTCATGCAGTAAGTGTCTCTGGCACAAACAGCATTGAATGAGCTCGTGTGTGTGTGTGTGTGTGTGTGTGTGTGTGTGTGTGTGTGTGTGTGTGTGTGTGTGTGTGTGTGTGTGTGTGTGCGTGTGTGTGTGTGTGTGTGTGTGTGTGTGTGTGTGCTGTGTCTGTGTGTGTTTACAAAGCTTGATTGTGTCTGTGTTAGCAGTGCTATAGTGCATTAGCCTAACTGCTAGGCTGATCGGAGGTGATGTTTTGGGCCCGTGTGAGTTTGTTATTGTGCTTGTCTGGATAATGCCATACTTAAACTTCCATCCATAATGCAGAGAGGGGGCATCCATTATGCAAATTATTGATATATTATGAATGACAGCATCTGCTATGTTGCACTGACATACATTGACTTTTTGTTGTGACATCTGTAAATGTTAATACTTATTAAGCATGGTTATACTCAATGAATATTCTAAGTACAGATCAATTCTGATTTTTAGATGGCATCAGTGTCAAAAGATTTTTTTTTTTTTTTTTGGTTTAGTATTTTAATTTTACACATTAGATAACCAAACATCTAAGTTGTTTTCTGTGATTTGCATTTTACATGTTAATCAACTAAGCCTGTCAAAGAGTCTCAAAGAATATTCAGATGCCTGACCAGGAAACAGTTTCTTAAAATAAAACTGAATTAATGTACAGTAAATGAGCCTGATGGGTCTGAGAGTATTGTGGTCTCTGGCACTGTCAGCATCTGCAGTGCATCTGGCAAATAAACAAGAGCATCCAGCGTGTTAACACTTCAAGATAGATCCAAAGACTTTGATTTATGGTGACCCATGTCAATTTAGAACGTTTAACGTTTAAATGTTTGTTACATACAGTACAAAACCATTGGACATTATATGTGCATATGTTCAGGGTGTTCAGGACATAGCTCCACCGTTGGGTTGAAACTCTGATGCATTTAGGTTAATGGATCTTTTGTCCATTAAAGTCAATGCTATGTCTGCCACTGCAATGCCACGACTGACTTTATCTGTGTGTGTGTGTGTGTGTGTGTGTGTGTGTGTGTGTGTGTGTGTGTGTGTGTGTGTGTCTCCTCAGTAGCCCATGCTCAGGAATCCCACCACCCCCCAGAGAAGCTGGTGATTCGCTGCTACAAGTGCGGGGAGCCATGCAAGGGGGAGGTGCTGAGGGTGCAGGCCAAGCACTTCCACATCAAGTGCTTCACGTGCAAAGGTAAGAGAGGAGGAGGGGAGGCTGTGCTCTCAGGCCTCTAGCCTGGCATAGCCCATAGCCCATAATACTGCTGTTCATCTGTATTCATGGTCTGGAGGTTCTTTAACCTGACATAGCCCGCCCATAATACTGCTGTTCATCTGTATTCATGGTCTGGAGGTTCTTTAACCTGACATAGCCCGCCCATAATACTGCTGTTCATCTGTATTCATGGTCTGGAGGTTCTTTAACCTGACATAGCCCGCCCATAATACTGCTGTTCATCTGTATTCATGGTCTGGAGGTTCTTTAACCTGGCATAGCCCGCCCATAATACTGCTGTTCATCTGTATTCATGGTCTGGAGGTTCTTTAACCTGACATAGCCCGCCCATAATACTGCTGTTCATCCGTATTCATGGTCTGGAGGTTCTTTAACCTGACATAGCCCGCCCATAATACTGCTGTTCATCTGTATTCATGGTCTGGAGGTTTTTTAACCTGAGGCGATTATAGGGCAGGGCGGGGGTCATTCAGTTCTGGTTTGAAATGATTGGACAGCTCATCTAATCAGCTTCGCTTATTGGTCGGTTGTCTGTTAACCGATGTAAACCCGCCCCAGAAGACTCCAGAAGTCTCCAGACCATGAATACGGATGAACAGCCGTATGGGCAGGTTATGTCAGGCTATTATGTCAGGCCTCAGCTCTTTTAAACTGGGACCAAGAATGGACAAGACAAACACTGAATTTATGATAGTAGTAACATATGAGTGGATTACTTGTGTGTTTGTGTATTGTTTGTGTGTGTTGTAACACACTCTTTACTGCTATGATGGATAAGTGCAGTGTATAATAATGAATGGTCGATTTATCTATTGGTCAATTCATATTCATAAGGTTGTATTTTTCTCTCTGGATGACTATTATTATTAGTGGTGATTATTAGTGGTATTTCAACACGTGGGTGAATGCAGCGGAAGTCGGCCATCTTGTGAAGGTGGATATGGTGGTCTTGGGTTTTTAGTTAAGGCCAGTATGTGTTCCTCAGACGGGAAATTCTTTCGAACATTGAGATTAATGAAGGAGAATGGCTTTTGGCTCCATGTGCATTTTATTTGGTCTTGGAGTAATGTTATTACACACACACACACACACACACACACACACACACACACACACACACACACACACACACACACACACTCACACAAATGTCCTCTTGAGATATGACTTCATCCCAAAGTCTTTTAGAGAGAGACTGTGTGGAATGCTCTCCTCTCTGTTCTTTCATGAATGAAATCTTAAATCGTCCCAGTGTTCCCCATACCTCCCTGCTGTTCTCCTTGGCTAATTTCATTTGGCTGCCCATTACGATCCAACCCCCACACTCCCACACACACCGTCCCTGGGCACAGTTGGCGGGGGGAAAAAAAATCATATCATGCTACAGATTTAATGAGAGTTTAATTTCTCCTGGAATGTTCTGGTAAACAGTCTTGTTGTCACAGCCAGACTGGGAGAAGCTGCTTCTTGCTGTTGGCTTCCCATTCATTTGCAGGTTAGTGTTGTTTCTGTGTTCAAACATGAATGAGGTCTGCCGCCGTACAGCAGGATGTTTTCCAGTTGTTTTCAGAGGACGTTTGGTCTGTTGATGCCAGTGGTAGTCGTCCAGTTATCGTCGTAGTAACCTTGGTTTACCCGCTTCTCTGAGGGTGTGTCTGCCATGCCGACACACTCCCTCATCCTCGAGCGCCATGGCTTCCATTCCGTCACAGTCAGAAGTCCACAGCTGTTGTCGCTGCTGCTGTTGTTGTTGTTGTTGTTGTTGTCTCAGAGGAAGAAGTGTGTGTGTTGGGGGGGGGATTTATTCCCCCTCTGGTGGATGACCCCCTTGCTCAGGCACCCTAACCCTAACCCCACCCCCACCCCCGCTGTTCGTTGTTCCCCATCACCCTCTCCTGTCATCCCACATCAAGGTTCTTTTGGGTGACAGGCTTCAGTCCCAGACCCTTAAAACTGCCTGGAGTGTTGCAGACAAACGCCAATGAAAGATTGAGAGCAATATGTGGGTGAATGAGTGACAGCAGCTTTTTTTTTCTCCATGCGTCTTTTAATTGCTGCTGCCTTTTGTCTTTTACCATGGTAACCACACAAAACAGAGGACTTAACAGAGCTACAGACAGGCTACAGACTGGTTGCCCTCATGTGTCTCGGTTGGGAAACAGAGAGGGACTGATCCAGGACAAACACTCAGGCTTTATGAGAAGAACTCTGAAGGATTTTTTTTTTTTTTTGGTGCTTTTGTGTGATGGAATTAGCTTGCTTCACTCACTAACCCCTGTGTCTGTCTGCGTTATCCCCATGTGGAACACCAAATATAGCATTAGCATTAGTATTAGCGTTACCCATTAGTACTAATTGTTGACGCTGACTTCATTTGGCTTTACTGCCGCAGACAGATGAGATGAAAGTGCCACCCCCAGCCCATCTTGTCCAATTGAGTTAATTAATGGTGTGCCTAATTGACAGTAACTATGTAGCGTCATGGCTGTGTTTTGTGCATGGTCAAGACCCAGTATTTAAAGGAAGAGCCTTTCTTTACCATTTGTAGGCAGCGAGCCTCCACAGTAAATGGAACATTAACGTCTTTCCAGAACGTAGCCTTTAGCCTGTGGTGTCAATCTATGTGAAATGAGACACCAAATAAATAGACAAAAAAAAAAATCCAACTATTTGTAAGCTATGCAGCATACCAGTGTGTGTTCTGTCTGCAGATGTGCAGACGGCTGTGTTAACATTGTTTTTTTTTGTTGGCACTAGCATGTCTAGCCATGGTGGTCTGTTCTTTTCCTGTCTATTTCAACCTCACTTGACAGACAGCACTCAGAAGGAATAACTTGGACTCAAAAGTGGACTCAGACTTTCCACTTTACTTAAGTATGCTGAGCAAACATTGAGTGTTTCTCAAAGTCAAGCATGCTTCCTAGGTAGCACACTAGCCTTGGAAGTCGTACACTTCAAAAACAAGGTTCCATCAGTGCATCCTTGAAAAATCTATGAACAAAGGCCTCTGTCCTCGCTAGAATTTCGAAGGATGCTTGACTTTGGAACAGTACTTGGCGACTAACAATGACGTGGAATGCTTGAAAAAGCAGCCTTCCAAGCATGCTTCCTAGACTTTGAGAAACGCTCATCGTGTGAAGAGGGCAAAATGGTAATTCCTTCAGCCCAGAAAGCCACAAAGCAACACATGACAGAGGGGGGAAACCAAGGTCTTAATCAGACACAAATTGCTTGCAAATTAAATCAGGCCAGGAGAGTGCTAGTTTGTTAGCACGCTATACGCTAGTCTGCCCCAAATCCACTTCACGCTGGTCAGCGCTGTCACATGGTGCTGTTGTGGCCCTTCACTCCTCTCGTTTCCTTGTTTCAGATTGCTGAACCTTGTTGTCAAGGGACACACACACACACACACACACACACACACACACACACACACACACACACACACACACTCAAACAAGCAAGCCAGAGGACTTCAAAAGCTCCTTTCATCGCATTGTATATTAATTATGGTGGTATGTCAAGCAGAGCTCGACAAATGAATTGCAAATGTTTCGCCTTTTGTTGGGATGAGCTGGCTACAGCAAGCCAGAGAGGGGAATGGTGCGAAGAAGAGGGAAGATTTGTTAGTCATTTAAGAACTTGTGTGAACTTCAGTCACCTCACATTTGATAACAGCATTACTGTAAAGCTTGTAAAGGCCATGTGGCACCATAGCAAGAAGTTGTGGGGTAAGGTTGAGAGAGACTGTGCCAGCACAGGTTTTAAGTCTGTGTGTGTGTGTGTGTGTGTGTGTGTGTGTGTGTGTGTGTGTGTGTGTGTGTGTGTGTGTGTGTGTGTGTGTGTGTGTGTGTGTGTGTGTGTGTGTGTTTTGATGCTTTGTGCTTTGACACGATTAGTCTCAACATTCACAGAATTCCTTTCATGGTATTACGGGCCAAAGGAGCTGATGGCAACTATAAATTGCAAGCTTTGATTGTATTTGGCTTCAGCTAGCTATAAAAGGCAACACAAACACACACCTACTCACCTAAAACACACCCACACACCTAAAACACACCCACACATAGTCACACACACACACACACACACACACACACACACACACACACACACACACACACACACACACACACCCACCCACCCACACACACACACACACACACACACACACACACACACACACACACACACACACCTCTGGCACACCCACACATAATGACACACACACACACACACACACACACACACACACACACACACACACACACACACACACACCTCTGGCACACCTAATGTGTTTGCCACCAACACAATCAGGGCAGTAGCAGTGGCTAGCCATTGTGAGTGAGTGAGTGAGTGAGTGGGGCACAGTGCTTGGCTTGAGCTATAAATGAGTCAGTAATCTGGAGAGGCTCAATCCTGGCCTCTTCCTGGAAAGGGGGATTCCTGAGATTACGTAAGGAAGTATCACACTGCTATTCCAAGGAATACCTGCCCAGGGCATCTGAGGTCTTCCATACGCCGGCAGGTGGGCCACATAGGGACTTGGTTGGAGGGTCAGATAAGGTGAGGGGGTGGTAGTGGAGTGTGTGTGTGTGTGTG
>JAODXP020000032.1:9997730-10000230 GCA_027497455.2 Sardinella longiceps | reverse complement strand
AAGATTGACTGATGTGCACAACAACAAGAAGAAAAGTCTTTCCGGAAAGATCTCTACTGGATTTCCCTCCGCCGAGACTTAAGAGACAGGCTTTGATCAAGCTCACGTATACCTTCTTTCCCTCCTCCATCTTTCTTCCCTCTCTCTCTCTCTCTCTCTCTCTCTCTCTCTCTCTCTCTCTCTCTCTCTCTCTCTCTCTCTCTCCCTCCAGGCGGCCTTTCCCTGCAGGGGATCGGGTCACCTTCAACGGGAAGGACTGCCTATGCCAGCGGTGTGCCCAGCCTATGTCGCCCACGCCCAAAGACATCAGCACCTCCAGCAGTACGTCTCCAACCCCCTCTGGTCTCACACTGTTTCTCTCACTGTTTCCATCTCTCTCTCCCTCTCTCTACCCCTCTCTCTCCTCTCTTTCTCTCCCTTTCTCTCTCTCTCTCTCTCTTTCTCTCGCACTACTGTTATACTGTTAGACATGCTGCTTTGGCTATGCAGGAGGGTAGGCCCTCTCACTGTTTTCATCTCTCTCTCTCTCTCTCTCTCTCTCTCTCTCTCTCTCTCTCTCTCTCTCTCTCTCTCTCTCTCTCTCTCTCTCTCTCTCTCTCCTGTTAGCCATCATGCTGTTCTGGCTAAGCAGGAGGGTAGTGTTGCTGTGAATGAATAACAACTCAAATAATAATAGCTGTCTCTAGCTGGGAGAATGTTTAGCTAGAGCAAGCTTCAGCCTGTGGAAAATGACTTATTAAGGATTTTCAGATTTTTCTTTGCAAACCTGTTTTTTTTTTTTTTTTTTAATCCAGGATATATCTTGGTAGATTATGTAATATATCAATCTCTTTAATAGCGCTACATTGTTTGAATTCCTGGGTAGAGGGAATGATGTGTTTGTCCTTGAGTAGAACTTTTGGTTTTTAGTTAGTCATTGCAGATGAGGGATTGAGATCAAAGTAGCCAAGAGAGAGAGAGAGAGAAGCCACCTAATCATCTCTCTCTCTCTCTCAGCTAGTATGGAATTTTCCATGAAGTCAGAGGAAGATGAGCTGTTTGCGGATGGCTAGATAGCTAGCTAGATAAAACCCACCATCCAGCCTTCGCCACTCTGCAGTGGGGCTTTTTCAGCGCTCATAAATCTGACACTTTATGTGACTCTGGATTATCCCAAAGCTGCACGGATCATTCCGGCAGTCCAAAACTCCGGGACGCAGCCCAGGCTCTCCACATGAACTAATGACCCAATTGTTTCCGTATTCGCCAAGCCCCTAAGACTCTTGGCCCTGGGAGGGACACCGACGCAAAAGCGAAAGCTACTTAGCGTATGATAGGCCGCAGGGGATGGCGTCAGCGTCGAGATACGGTAGAATGGATGACGTCCAATCCGCCTGACCTCGCGTGACCTTTGCGCCCTTCTAAGGAGACGACCCAGGGTCCATGCCGGGTCCTTCCAGGTCACATCCTGCCGCAGTAAGGACACTAAGACAGGTTGTTCTCACTAGGTCAGCCACCTGACATGACCTCTAACCCCTCTAGGCTAGCATTAACGACCTTGAGGTTTACTGGTTAGGAAGCCGTCAATCACTTGAAAGAGAAAATATGGTGGTAGTGTTTTGTTTAGTTGTCTCACGTGGTTCTTCTTAGTATAGTATAGTATATATTTTGTTTAGTGCTGTCAAATGATTCAAAAATGTATCTGATTAATCACAAAATTTTGCAATGATTAATCGGGATTTTTAATCGCAACTTATTTCCTCCAGTAAGAATTTGGATGCCAGGTATGTTGGATCCTTATTTTGCCCTGTATAGGCCCTGATTCTAAATAGGTGGCTTTGTTCGTCTCAAATGGGGCAATTCACACCTGTCCCCTTCCCCCAATGATTCCCCAAACATGCTGTTGGACAGTCAGGAGTTAGGCCATAATCTTTGTATAGTTTGACTTGATGGCCGAGCCATTTTCTATCTGAAATTGAGCATAATACATACCATGAAAGTGGAACCATATCCATCAGGATTAATCTGAGTTAATTTTTTAATCTGAGTTAAATTTCTTGGAGTAATCTTGTGATTAATCAGTTAATTTTGTCAGCACTAATTTTGTTTGCTGGTTTATTTCGTTGATCTTCGCCTTATGTTTGTTCAGTTCTTGAGACAAGGATGCACGAGTCCTCAGAAATGTCTTCTCAGTGAAGGGTGTGATGTAATAGTAATGATGGAGACTTAAGCCGGCCGCACACCGGTTCCGACAGCATTGCGGAGCACTTTCGAATCCGACAATTTTGCCTAGCACCTTGCACAGTAGCCGATGAAATTAACATTGGATGTCAATGGCCGGCTCCGACAAAATAGACTTGAATCGTAATTCACAATCGACGGCGGAAGAGTTCGGCGCTGGTGTGCGGGGTTGCATTGAAAACAATGGAATAGAATGTTGAAGGCAGAGTGCTCCACACTGTATCGGAAGCGGTGTGCGGAGCCCCTTAGAGAGGAACTACTCCTGAATGACTGGAGCTGA
>JAODXP020000032.1:9985230-9987730 GCA_027497455.2 Sardinella longiceps | reverse complement strand
TTAAACTGGAGTCAGACAACTGTACAATACAGATAATTATATTGATGATGTTTGAAAATTATAACAATGTGGTTCATGTAAGTATTTACGGGGTGAAGGACCCCCATGTCCTGTTTGCTTGGGGCCCCCTAAGTACCTTGAAACGGCCCTGACAACACGCCACTTTAATGCAGGTGTGAATGCATAGATACAGTACAGACTCTGTGGACTGTATCAACGCACATACTCTACTACATGCAAGTAAACTTGCAAACAAAGATATGAAACACACAGATGCAGAAATGCAGAAACACACATATGCATACATACACATTAGGGTGCATCAAATTAACCAATTCTTGACTTTAAATATGGCTGGGTGAAAACAAGTGTTCCAATACAGGTAAAAACAACACATGCACAATATTTTTTCGATACATGATGGTTTAGGGGTGCCACCGGCCCTCTGTTTTTTGTTAGCTTAAGCGCTAACAATGCCAGTGGCCAGCACTGGAGTTCTGAGGTAACAAAAAAAACTGCAGCTCAAGCAAACTTAGGTGATTTTCTCAAAACTTTGCAAAAGTCATTTTTCTATCAGTTGGAACAAAATGCAAGGCCATCCAACTTGATGTTTTCAAATGTAAATTTCCCATTCAAATTTGATGCACCCTAATACACCCTAATACACATTTATGCTGAATATTATGCATATATTATGCATATATGTAGGCCTAGTAAATGTAAGCAAGCTGTTGCTATGTTAAAATAGAATATTATAGGCTACAGTAAAGCCACAAGTTGTGTGAAAGAGGTTAGAATCCCAGCTATGTGTGAACACTAGAGATATCACATTAGCCGTGGCGTGGCCAGTTGTGGGCTATGTGTGTGTGTGTGTGTGTGTGTGTGTGTGTGTGTGTGTGTGTGTGTGTGTGTGTGTGTGTGTGTGTGTGTGTGTGTGTGTGTGTGTGTGTGTGTGTGCCCAAGCCCTCCGAGTTCAGTGCAGTGGTTGTCGGAGTGAGTTACTATAGCATCCCTGGGCTATGTAGACTCATCCCTCACAGTAATCTGTAGTGAGGTGGTAAGGCATTCTGTGTTTAGAGCCTTTTAATGTTAAAAAAACAAAAACAGTGCTTGACCATTTCATCTCATTCCCTAACTACTTCAGTTATGTTGAGATAGCATATTATGGTATGTGAAAACAGAAGCGCTGGGGGAGCAGTTTTTACGCTAATAATTCACTTGAATTGTTTGTCTATTCCGGTCTATCCTGGCTCATATGCAGGGGTTAAATTCGCGGGGGTACGCAGTACCGGCACCTCAGATAAATTAACAATATCATCCCATTCTTCTTCTACACATTTTTCTTTGTTTGTGCCGACACAAAATATGAGTGTTCCTCCTCCCGCCAAATCCCACTTTAACCACTGTTCATATGTCTATGATAGCATTCTGTGCCTATTATTAGCTATACTGGTTAATACCATATGTATATTAACATTTATTATGCAGCAAAATATCAACAAAGATGGGCTAACTGTACTGTTGTGTGTCAGATGTAGGAATTCTCAGGAGGTAAACTTAAAATTTGGGAATCATGGGTTTAAGGAGCCGTGCATGTCTAAAGAACTGAGCCTTAACGGAATTATCTGGAGTGAATCAACACGTAGCCCTACTGTTTTATAGTGCCAAGCACTATTTATAGCCACCTCAATCACTGAATTTCATGCATTTCATGAAGTTAGCGAAACGGCAGCTAACGGTAACAGAATGGGGCATTTCAAAATGAAAGCAAATCGTTTAGGTTTCGTTTTTGACATGCCTCATTCAGTTAGTGTTAGCTGCTGTTTTGCAAACTCGGTCTACGATGCACGAAATTTGATCATTGAGGTGGCTTTCAATAGCGCTTAGAAGTATAAAACAGCAGGGCTACGTATTGATTCATTCCGGATAATTCTTTTACGAAAAGTTCTAGAGGCAGAAATTGAGCAGAGTTCTTGTCTGTAGCACAGCGGCTGGGCGCCATGTTTTGTTTCTCTTAAAGGTAAATACCGGAGTGAATTCAAGCATAGCCCTGTTGCAGGTTACCTCACTCACGTCAGATGTAGCGTTACGCGTGAACATCTGATCCTCAGCGATAGACGAGTTATTTCAGGAGCCAGAAATCCTTGAATCTAACTGGACAAACGGCTTGTCCATCAATTTAATTGACGTACACTTCAGCCAACCACATCGAAATCAACCGATGACGCTGGTTGGATTGGTTGGATTCAAAACAGTTGCTTCTTCGCTATGTCACACCCTCTACAGCAGCCAGCAGCCCTGATTGGTCCGGTTAGAGAATATTGGGCTTGAAATCGCTCTGAAGGGCTTCAACATCAGATCGTTGCGCGGAAGTGCCTTACGAAAGTTACGTAGCGCATCATCTGACGTGAGTGAGGTAATGTTGCAGGAGCATTCAAACAGCAATATATTTCGCATGAAATGAAAGAATATCGAACAGCATAGACCTAACGCAAATGCG
>JAODXP020000032.1:9950230-9977730 GCA_027497455.2 Sardinella longiceps | reverse complement strand
TATTTGCACTGACATTTAGGACAAACAAAACACACACATACTGTATGACCTAGGGCTAATAGCCAAGTGCTCTGCCTAAATTCTAAATATTTAAAGTAAAACGTGACTTACAGACCAAATAGTTTTCTTCATGGAAAGGTAAAGATTTGTGCTTCAGTCATTGGTTCAAGCTACACTAGCAAAAGGGAGAATAAATCCCCATAAAATCATACGGTGTGTGTGTGTGTGTGTGTGTGTGTGTGTGTGTGCGTGTGTGTGTGTGTGTGTGCGGTGTGTGTGTGTGTGTGTGTGTGTGTGTGTGCGTGTGTGTGTGTGTGTGTGTGTGTGTGTGTGTGTGTTTGCATACATAAATGTTTAGGTGTATACTATGTGTGTGTGTGTGTGTGTGTGTGTGTTGCTCCGACACCGACCGTAAAGAGGTCAGCTTCCGAAGGCCTTTAATGTGGTTTTCCTTCTCCTCTCTCTCCTCTCTCTCTCTCTCTCTCTCTCTCTCTCTCTCTCTCTCTCTCTCTCTCTCTCTCTCTCTCTTTCTCTAGGCTCAACAGTATGGCATCCAGACTGTAAGAACAGTAGCAGAGCTGAGGAGAAGTACAGGGTGAGCAGACTCTCTTTCCTCCTTTAACAACGCCATCTTTTTCTCAGTGTCCTAGTAGCACCTAATAGCATTGTCCTCAGCTGCCTGCTCCATTATGGTTCTTTTCATTTGGGGGACAAATAATGTTGAAGGGACTCAATGAAAATACTGTTTGGTCCATTGGAATTCTGAAGGGTTCCTGTAGTGTTTCCCTAATGTGTTTTACCCGTGTAGTTGAATTTTGTGCCATTTGAGTCATTGTGTGTGTGAATATTTGTGTGTGAGTATTTGTTTTATTTTTGGAGTCTGTGTGTGTGTGTGCTTATTTTATGTCTTTGTCCATGTCTGTGTTCTCTGTGTCATTGGACTTCCTCTTCCTCCTCCTCCTCCTCCTCCAACATTCCCATCAGGCTGTCCGGCGGTCTCCGGGGAAACCCACCCCTTTCGATATCTTTTTCCCCCCCGCCCAGGCCCAGGGCCAGTCATCCAGCCAAGCCGGTCCAGTCTCTAAGAGCAGGCCTGAGGTTTGCAGCCCCCTCCCCCCTCCCCTATCCCCCCACCTCTTCCATCCCTGTGCTCCAGGGACCTCCACCTCTCCTAAGACACCCCCACCCACCCCCCCTCTACCCCAGCACCTTCAGCATCACTGCTCCTTGGGCATAGCTGCACCTGGGCTCACACTAACTTGCAAACACACATTTCCCTTGTGTCACAGCAAGTCCATGTGTGTGTGTGCGTGTGTGTGTTCGTGTGTGTATTGGATTTGCCAACTTTACTTCAATGCCTACCCACTGCAGTGGTTTTGGTTGCTTTTCTTTGGCATCTTGTCTTGTCTTTCATTCCGTTTTATTGCAGTGTGTCTGAATGGAAGACTTAAACCGTTAAAAGCAACCAATGAGGAGTGTGTGTTTGAGGCTGACTTTACCCGGGATCTGCCCCCTGGCCCGGCATTGCTTCAAGTAGAGACTCTTCAGCACCTCTACAGCCATATGCCTGAATGAATGAAAAATGCATTCTGTATTGAATGGATTGGCTTTGCTGATAGGGTACCAGATGTTTGCATGGAGATGCACTGAAGTTTGCAGCCTGTTTGAGTTTCATACAGAAGGAAATGCTGAGTCTAACAGTCAGCTGTTGTTGATTTGGGAAAGACAAGGAGAGCTGAGCGGCATCAGGATGAGTTGTGATCTGCATCTGAACACTTGAGGAGGAAAATCTAGAGTTGACCAGGCCTGCTTCTTTCAAAGCTCTGGTTTAACATGCTTGATGAACTTAGCCAAGCTAGCGTGACCATGTTCACAAAATGTTATGCATTAACAGGAAGTATGGGCAGGCCAGGCAATAAAGAACTGCCACTGAAAGATAGATTAGGACTGAAAATGAATCTAGTTTGAAGATCTCTTTTAATCTCAGCTCTACATATTCAAGACACTCTAACATCACTAGTTTTAAGGTGTCTACTTACAGTATGTTTGTGGGGATCTCTAGCAGAAGGGATTTCCTAAGGTGATGCAGCAGCAGTCACATTGTTGTCCCCATCCAGCTGCATACAGATCATAGACAGCCTATGAAGGAAAAGGCCATGAGATGAGACATTTTTTTGAGGCTGCCTGGAAACTGTGTTCTCCAGGTGATGGAAGCTGTTTCCCAGTGTGTGATGTCATTTCCTGTTGTTGTCCTCCTCCTCCTCCTCCCCCCTTCCCTCCCTCTCCACAGCTCCTTCCTCCCTCTGTAAGCTCCCTCCACCAATCAGAAAGGCAGGTACTGTATTCTGCTAGTGCCGTCACAGCTGAGTGGGGGGGTTGGGGGGGGTGGCGAGGTACACTGTGAGGGTCACACTGCCTGCATGTGTGCTGGTTTAGACTCCCACCAGTAGAGGGGGCCACAGTAGCCCAGTATACTGTGCATATGTTGGGCCTTTATATTCTATTCTTCTGGTAGCATTCTGCTGTTTGATCCATTCTGCCTGCGGCCTGTGTTTGGGAGAGAAGTTGTAATGTGTGTGTGTGTGTGTGTGTGTGTGTGGGAGTATGGTTGAACATTATCAGGAAGAAAGATTATGTGTGTGTACATATGTGTTTGCATTAGACACTGTGTGTGTGTGTGTGTGTGTGTGTGTGTGTGTGTGTGTGTATGTCTGTGTGTGCGTGTGTGTGTGTGTGTGTGTGTGTGTGTGTGTGTGTGTGTGTGTGTGTGTGTGTGTGTGTGCGCGCGCACGCGAGTACTCATTGTTCTACTACCATAGGCATGTGGCCTCATTCCCAAAGCTGCTGCCACGGTAACCCCGCGAGTGAGCGAGCGAGCGAGCGTGAGAGGTGCACGGCATGCTGGGATTGACCTCCATCAGATATGAGCTCCTAAAACCACCAAAACTCTGGCCGCAACACGGCAGCACTTATAGCGTATGATGATAGTCTACACTATAAAAAAAGATTTGTAATGGTTACTTGAAAAATGTGTGGAAAGTAACTGTAACTTATCTTTTTCAAGTTAAAAGAACTTTACATCTAAAAAGATAAGTTATAGTTACTTATCTCATTTGAGGCAACAAGTTTCCGCACATTTTTCAAGTAACCATTACAAATCGTTTCTTTACAGTGTAGCAATGCTGATCCAAAATAAATAGGCTTGCTGGTTATTAATGTGGTACTGGGATAAAATGGAAAATGACAGTCCAAACCAGTAAGGGTCTATTTTAGAGCCAAACCCACCAGACATCACTTTAAGTGCATTCTTCAAATGCTGCATGGTCTTAGAGTGGGGAGTTTGCCATGCACTAAATGGTCACTTAGAGTTTTTCCCTGGGTTAAAACCTCTTGTCAAAAGCCTGCAGCAATGAGGAACAACTGCCTCAATAACTTTAGAATGTTTCATTACTACACTGTTAAAAAACGATTTGTAATGCTTACTTGAGAAAAATGTGTGGAAACTCGTTGCCTCAAATGAGTTGACTAACTATAACTTATCTTTTTAGATGTAAAGTGCTTTTAACTTGAAAAAGATAAGTTATAGTTACTTAACTCATTTGAGGCAACGAGTTTCCACACATTTTTCAAGTAACCATTACAAATCGTTTTTTACAGTGTATACTCCATATTTATTTTATCAGAACGAATACATTTAAGAAGAATAAAGATTTTTTTTTATTTTTTTTTTTTTAAAAAGGCAGTACAGGAACATAACATATAGTTTGGATTCCTTAAATGCTTGGACGCCTAATCAGAAGAGAGAATGAGTTGAATGTTATGTGTTATGTGGCAAACTCTGGCTATTTCTTTCAACTCATTCTGTGGATGCTTCATTCTTGAGCGTCAAAGGAGTCATATCTGTGGGGTCGAGCTGCACAGGTAGTGGGCTTTCTCATACACTGCTGGCTATGTTTTTAAGAGGCTGTACATTAAGGAGCAGTAAAGCACAGAGTTTGCACAAAGCCTGGTGTTCTGCGTGACGCAGTTTGAGAGTGTGGTAGAATGAGCTTTTTTTATCCAATGCAGCAGCACTAATGTACAGTAGAGGTTTGTATGCTGATGTCGCAGCAATTGTGCTTGTGTGTCCTCTCCTTGTGTTCTTGCATTACCTGGGCCTGACCTACAGAAAAAAAAAACTAGTGCAGCAGGTGTGTGTGTGTGTGTGTGTGTGTGTGTGTGTGTGTGTGTCTGTGTGTTTAGGGTCTAATCAACCACAGGTGGCCCTAATAAGACACACTAGGTACCATGTTTTGCCCTATAGACGAATCCGACGAAACTACCGGAAGTAAGCAGGCGCCATTATTGAGCTACCCAGATCACCAATCTGTCCATAGGGATAACGTGATAGCACACCATAAAATACCGTGATTTACGAGATTCACTACTACTTGTATAATGTCAGAGTATTCCATGGTCTTTGCTGTTAGCTTACCTCACTCACGTCAGATGTAGCGCTACGCGCGTTCATCTGATATTCAGCGATAGACGAATTATTTCAGGAGCCAGAAATCCTTGAATCTAACTGGGCAAACGGCTTGTCCATCAATTTAATTGACGTACACTGCAGCCAACCACATCGAAACCAACCGATGACGCTCGTTACGTTTGTTGGATTGGTTGGATTCAAAACAGTTGCTTCTTCGCTACGTCACACCCTCTACAGCAGCCAGCGGCCCTGATTGGTCCGGTTAGAGAATAATGGCTTGAAATCTCTCTGATGGGCTTCAACATCAGATCGTTGCGCGGAAGTGCCTTACGAAAGTTACGTAGCGCATGATCTGACGTGAGTGAGGTAAGCTGTTAGCTGCCATTGACTGCACATTGCCAAAAAGGTTTGTTGACAGTCCAACAATGGCGCCGCCACAAGATGGCACAAAACGCTCGTCGGATTTGTCTATATATTCCCCGACTGATTGGTTTTGCTTCGGCGCCGCATTTTCCAACATTGACCAGTAGCAAACCGAGGCATTTCAGGGAGGGGGCTCTATATAGGGGCTGTTGGTCAGACCAAAGTCTCGTAGAGCTTTGTAAGTCAATGGCAATCAGGCTAATGTTAAGGTAGTTTTACATGGAAGATTGACCCCTAACTGTTCGGTTTCATGCATCTTCATGAAGGACACTGCACAAGAACAAGAGGAGAGGATACATGTTAAAAGACTATAGAAATAGACGAAGAAAGTATGTGTATGTGTGTGTGTGTGTGTGTGTGTGTGTGTGTGTGTGTGTGTGTGTGTGTGTGTTGTCACCATGTCTCTAACACAGCCCCCTTTTTTCTGGCCTCTCTCTCTCTCGTTCTCGCAGCCCACCCGGTCGTCGTCAGAGAGCATCTGCTCGCGCCCCGGCTCCAGCATCCAGGGCTCCCCCGGTCACACCATCTATGTGAGTCCCCCCGTCCGCAAACGCCCCATCAGTCTCCCCGAAGTGCCCGCCGGCTTCCCCCACAAGGCTGAGAACGGAAGCCTGGCCAATGCAAACTTCACCGCCCCGCACCTGCTGGACTACGAGGCGGCGGGGAGGGGGGCAGATTAGATGTGTTTTTTTGGGTGTGGGGAAGAGAAGGAATGGGGGTGGGGGAAGTGGGGTTGGGGTGGGGGGTCATCGTTTTCTTCTTTCTGGGTTTCATCTTTCATCATTATTTCTCCATGCGCTCGCTCCTTCTCCTCCTCCTCTTCTCCTCCTCCTCTTCTCCTCCTCCTCCTCCACTTCCACTCTCCTTCTTTCCTGTACTCTATGCCTGTCCTGCTTTTTTCCTCTTGGAATTTACTACTTGACCCTTCTGTCTGTTGATGTATGAAACATATTCATTATTCATTTATGTAAAGTTCACACACACACACACACACACACACACACACACACACACACACACACACACACACACACACTTCTTGCCTCTAGAGACGCACACAGATACATATATGATTGATATCAGACTTTAAAATCTGATGTCAGATCTTAAGGTGCATTAAATGTACACTATACAATTATAATTGTGTTCTGATCTCATGAACACTGGTACATTACCCAGACATACACACACACACACACACACACACACACACACACACACACACACACACACACACACACACACACACACATCTATATGTGTGTATGGTAATGCTATGTAGCCTCTAGATTCAGATGTGTCACCCCATGTTGACCTTTGCCCTTTGCCCTTCTGTGTACTTCTGAAACTCTGACCAGTGACTCCTTACGGACCTGCCCTGATCCTACTGACCCCTGCTCTCCTCTCCCTCTCCTTCTCTCCTCCCCTTATTCCCCCCTTCCCTCCCTCCCTCCCTCCCTCCATGTGTGTCCCTCCATCCTCTCCAGGCAAAAGTAGACAATGAGATCATTGATTACAGGGATCTAGCAGCCATCCCCAGGGTGAAGGCAATTTATGACATAGAGCGCCCCGACATGATCTCCTACGAGTCCCTCCACTCCAACTCCTCCACCCTGGACCACAGGCAGGGCAGGCAAAGCCCCGGAGAGGTAACCCCACCCACCCACCCCCACCCACACCCAACCCCACCCTGATCCTCCTCATCCTGAACCCCTCTACCCTTCCCGCTCCCCAAAACTACCTCATCCTCCACCAGGGGGGTAGCATTGCATTACTACTGCTAATAGGCTAGCACATTTTTACACTTATGTTATTATGACTCCCATTCTCTAAGTTCCTCTTCTCTGCACTAGTCAGGGAATGGAGTCTCAAAGTACTCCAGGATCATTTCAACTCAGCGGTGGCTTGAGATGAACCCTTTTACTAGGGCTTAAGCAGGGAGGGTGGGGAAAAAAATAATCAAGGCCTTTATGAGATTTAATGAAACTGTTCTGTATTTGCAATGCTGTGTATATTTATTTGTGACTATGTGACTGTCTTTGTGTAGACTTCTTGTAACTGCACACTATTGAAAAGGGTCCACACCTCGACTGAACGTGTCTGTAGCCTGTCGATACACGATTAATTAATAACCCAATGCTCATATACTGTATCTAGAGACTGTGTCCTGCCATGTAAACTTTGGGCTCAGTCGAAAATGTAATCCTACTGAAAGTTTTCATACTGAAGTAATACTGCCACATTATAAATAGTAGGCAATAGACCAACATAGTGTTAATATGCTCTCCGTTATATTTGAATGTATCTATGAAAGCACATTGACAAACGTACAGTAGGTTTAGGTTTTGGGACTATGACCTCTAGTTTGACTCCTACACTGTAAAAAAACGATTTGTAATGGTTACTTGTAAAATGTGTGGAAACTTGTTGCCTCAAATGAGTTGAGTAACTATTACTTATCTTTTTAGAAGTTAAGTGCTTTTAACTTGAAAAAGATAAGTTATAGTTACTTAACTCATTTGAGGCAACGAGTTTCCACACAATTTTCAAGTAACCATTACAAATTATTTTTTACAGTGTAGGAAGAAGTAGAATAATGGCTCTGTTCTGACGGTGACTGGAAGCATGTGAGAAGGATGTGTTAGCATAAGGATGTGTTAGCATGAAGATATGTTAGCATGAGGGTGTGTTAGTGGGGGGGGGGGGCTTTGTGTGAGGTGCTATGGTAACCTCCCTCCTCCTTCATCCCAACCCTTGTGTCGTCGACAGCCTTTGATATCCAGACGGCTGCGTTCTCCCTTACCGGACCTGCGCGTAAGTGGGCTCAACCCCCCGACCCCAACCCCAACCCGAAACAAACTCAACCCCCCAACCCACAACCCCCCCATCCTCAATCCTGCATTAGAACAAAGCTGCCTACCCCAAAGCCCACTTTTCCAGGACCGAATCCTAAATCACGAACCCTGCCATCCCCCACCCCCACCCCCACCCCCGCCCTCCCTATATCCCTTTACCCTAATCACAAACACACCCAATTCAAACTGATCACCTGGCCTCCGCTGCATATATCCCTTCACTGCTATGAAACTGCAGCCATCTCTGCTTGTAGAAACATCACATGTTGTTCAATGGGGTCTTGCTCACTGCGCGTATGTGAGCCATTTTGATTATTTTTTTTCTTTTTGCGTTGAAGAGTCTGTGTGTTTGTATGGTTGTGTGTGTGTGTGTGTGTGTGTGTGTGTGTGTGTGTGTGTGTGTGTGTGTGTGTGTTTATGTGTGTGTCTTATATCACTGAATGTATGTATATTTTAGGTGATCATATTATGATTTGAGTGTATGTTTGTTTGCGTCCTCTATGTGTGTGTGTGTGTGTGTGTGTGTGTGTGTCCTGACATAATGTATCTGTCATGTGTCCTTCCTCATATGTACTGTCACTCTGTCCAGATAGTCTGTGGTAGACATGCACTGGATGTACCTGAATGAGTTTTCTATGGAATCTTGTCTGATTGGTTCTATTTATCTCTCTCTCATTAAAAGTTGGTATTCTGTACCAGAGATGGCCTTGGACTGCAGTATCTGTGTAGATGCAGCAGTAGTTTAGCATCCCCTAGTGGACAGAAAGAGGATGTACATTATAAACATGTACCCTCAACTCCTCCAAACCACACAAAATAGAAAATTACACCAAACTCTATCAAATTAATGTGGAATAGTCTGCTATAACGATACAGTGTACTGTAAAATGTACACTAATGCAATCTAGTTTCATTTACATTAATTTAATGTAATTAATTTACATAATTTGTCTTCAGTCAGCACATTGTGGGGAGCTAGTGGTTGTGTGGAATAGAAGTCCTTTTAATCTTCAATCTGTCACATGTGTTTTTTCGCCAGCACTTTTATTCTACTAAAAACAGCCGGCACATATTGATTTTCCATATAAACTGTTGGATTTTCTTTCCCCGGAGTTCATTCCTCTGGACGCCTTTTTTTTTTAGGGAGCTATTTTAAGGGATCAGTTGGCTCTAACTCTTGCTTCCTCTTCCTGCTTTATTTATTCAGCCAATAAGTGCTGGAGGTGACAGCTCCCCCATGGCCCAAGAGACTGTAAGTGACAGGCATGCCTTCCAATCAAAGCCCGGCTCTGTTTTACTAATCTGTCCAATCAGCTCCCTCGGTCAGAGAGCCACTGCTCTGCCTGTAGACAGCACAGAGAAGGAAATCCACTAAAGTTTCTAATCAACTTGCAGCACTCACCTAATCAAAGCACACACACACACACTCTACTAATCACGTCCACAACCACTTTACTCTGCCAATAGAAATTACAGCACTGTTGAAGCACAGGGTACACAGTAATGTACAACCTCCAGCTGAGAAGTCTTAGAGTCTTGTGGTCAACATCATAATGGGATTGGTAATGATTAAATCCAGTGTTTGTGAACCGCCATACAGACCTGGACAGATTACTTAAACACTTACACTGTAAGAAGATTAAATAGGACAAATGCAAGACCAAGAAAGGCAATTGCATCCATACCTTTACTTGTTTACCATACTTCAGTTTAATTCCGTTCAATGACCTCAGTTGCCCTACGAAAAGCAATTCACAGTGTCACAAAGAAACCAAATTTAGACTGCCTTGAGCAAAATATTTTGGATGATATTAAATTCTCAAAGAAACTTTAAACCAATAATCACAAACTACTGACATTAATGTCTTTTAAGTTGACTGTTGAGTAAATACAGATGTTTGATTAAAAAAAATAAAATACACTGAACACAATTTATCAAATGATTTAAACACACTGCATGTGCTTTTGAACGACTAACTAATCAAGTAGATAAGTGGAAAAATCCTTCGATCCCAACCTTTATGCCTAACCTTCCATGCCTTGAGTAGTGATTATTACACACAGTAGAAGTATTACACCAAGGGAAATTCGTTCAATGACTGCCCTTAGACATCAAGGTCTCTGTTTTGCTTGTTTCAAGCGCTTTATGTTTACAAGACCAGTTTGTGGTCCTGCCATTTGGCTTGTGCATTGCACCCGACGTATTCCAAACAAAGCCTCAGGGCTTCAGGGCTGTGATCTCCCTCTTGCTGTGCCACAAAGAGTCAGAGTGCATCTTCAGCTTGGGCTAAGCAAAACAGAGGCATGGTGTCACAATGTGTTTTGTGGTGTCTCCCCTCACGGGAGAGTTTGCAAATACATCTCCAAAGCAGGACAATAGATAGTGATGCTCTCTCTGTGAACATTCTCAGAACCTGTCTCAGTCTCGGCAGCCCTCCCCAGCACTGACAGTAAGTAGGCAGCAGCCATCGCTCTTGGCCTTCAGCACGATCAGCCTGGCCTCAGTGTGCAATGATTTCTGCTCTCTCTCTCTCTCTCTCTCTCTCTCTCTCTCTCTCTCTCTCTCTTTCTCCTCAGAGGTGGAACTCATCAACTCAGAAAGTAAAAGTCACGCCCTATATTTTGTATTGAGACACTACACATCAGTTTTCATTATTTTGCTTCGGAAATGTTATACAAACTTTGAGTATATCCATGGTGAAATAATTACAGTATGAAGGCAAATGGCAACTTGGTGTGAGTTTTACTTTCTGATGGCAGTTTGTTAAACCTCTAGGGCCTCTCCCAACTGATTTCTCTATTATGTGAGAGCTTCCTGTTTATTTGAGAGAGGCTGTGTGTCACACACTAGGCAAGCTGCTTGTTTCTCCCGCCAGAGTGGTGCTGCTGCTCGCTGCTCGCTCTCCCAGGGGTCTTGACTCAGAGCTGGGCCAGCACATCATCCAGGGTTTTATTCTACTGTAGTAGCACTGCAGGTTGTCACTCCAACCCCAACAACCAATAGGCGGGCTTACATGGACACTTCTAATCTGATTCGAAAAATTCCAATATGCATTCTATAGAACATTATCCAAGGAGATGCATTCATAAACGCCAACTGAAATGGAATATTGGGTTAACTAATCAGATTAGAAGTGTCCATGTAAACTGGGCTAATGACTCATCTTGTCATTTTGTTCAATCGCAAAGTTTGTCCCAAAAAGAAAAGTTGGTGTGAAAATCTGTAAATGCTGTATAATATAATGATGTGTTGCTTTTCCCTGAGTCAAACACCAATGTGGGGTGCCATAATATCAACTCTGTGTGTGTGAGTGTGTGCGTGTGAGTGTGTATGTTGCGAATGTGTGTGTTCTGTTTTCTGTTTTGTGTTCATGTATTGTGTGTTTGTCTAGTGTCTTGTTTACTTAGTCTGCTTCATCCTGTAGCTCTCTGTGGCTTTGCAGTGCTAAACTCTGGACTATTCCTTTAACTGTTGTATAAGAGCAGCCTGGGCGATATACAACATCAACCCCACCACCCCGACCCTTCCTCTGTATCAACATTACACCAAACTAATGCTGATCTTGCCACTAATTTCAGTCACGTTCCTCGTTTTAGAAACCTTTTGCCGAGTCTCCATTGTCTCCATCGCCTAGCTTCTCTTCCGCTAACGCTCTGTGCTAGTCATGTTTGGTCCTTTAGGATTTGACGGCCTCTGTATCTCCCTGTTCTTGTTGCAGTCTCCCAGGACGTTGTCTCCCACCCCCTCTGCTGAGGTTAGACCCTTCTTAGTAGCACCCCATGTCTTTTTTTACCTTGTCTTTTCAAATATGTCTTTCCAATGTTAAAACCATTAGCGTAAACAGCATTAGTCCTTATGACAGTGCTATGTATGCAATTGCTTTTAATATGTAGTACATGGTTACAGTGCTTGTGTTTGAGTAATGGACTGTATTTCAGTTGGCGTTGCATCTGCAAACTGATTTAGGCAACTCTCACCAGTGATTGGTTGTTCCGTCTGTCTGTCATAGGGTTGCTATGATATGAGGGAACGTATCATGCAGCGATCGACCAGTCAGGGCTCCATAGGCTCGCCAGTGTATAACCGGCACAGCTACACGCCCACGGTGTCGCGCTCGCCTCAACACTTCCACAGACCAGGTGAGTTTGGGCCCTTTGATGGCTCAGGTACGAGTTTGACGCTTTGCACACTGGGCAGCCTTAGTGAGGACCAAGGATGGCCATACAGTGAGTGTTTCTCAAAGTCGAGGAAGCATGCTTGGAAGGCTGCTTTTTCAAGCATTCCACGTCATTATCCATCGCCAAGTACTGTTCCAAAGTCAAGCATCCTTCTCAATTCTAGCGAGGACAGAGGCCTTTGTTGATAGATTTTTCAAGGATGCACTGATGGAACCTCTTTTTGAAGTGTACGACTCCCAAGGCTAGTGTGCTACCTAGGAAGCATTCTCGACTTTGAGAAACGCTCAGTATCCCTGTCTCTGTATTTGTGTGCCCTGCTGCCCTGCCCTCTCCTGGGCTAACCCTACAGTAGTAGACCCCCCCTCCTCCTCTCTATGGATCTGTCCTTCTCTTTTCTTCTGCCCGTGTGATGTGGTTTTTTTACCCTTCTGTTCACGCTCTGTCCTTGCCTCCTTGTGTCTGTTCTTCCTATTCTTCCTCTTCTTTTTTTCTGTCCTCTTTCTCTTTCTCTCTCTCTCTCTCTCTCTCTCTCTGTCTCTCCCTTTCTTTCTGTATTCCTCTTCTCTCTTCTCTTCTCTTCTCTTCTCTTCTCTTCTTTCTCCTTCCCCCCGCTCTCTTCCTCTGAGCTGCTGGCAGGAATTCTGAAACTCTGTTCTTCTTTGCGCTCCGGCCCCAATGACACCCGCCCCACTTCCCCTTTTCGACATCACTTCCTCCCCCATAACAAAGGTAAGGGTCCCCACCCCATCTTTCCCTCTCCATGTTTTTACCCCCCCCCCCCCCCACCCCCCAACCCAAAATGAGCTTCTCCTTATTAC
The DNA here is from genome assembly GCA_027497455.2 of Sardinella longiceps. Classification (NCBI taxonomy): domain Eukaryota; kingdom Metazoa; phylum Chordata; class Actinopteri; order Clupeiformes; family Clupeidae; genus Sardinella; species Sardinella longiceps. The sequence goes on along the minus strand of JAODXP020000032.1, from coordinate 9,964,987 downwards.
AATCACCTTGTGATCATGTAAGACAAAGTTTCCACCGAAGCTGTTGCCTCTTACAAAATGGCCACCTTGTGTTAACATTCACAGCCCAGCTTTGTACTTTCACTTGATGCTATTCCTTTTGATGTGCACATTCTCCTCTCTCTCTTCTTACAGATTCTTTCTGCATAGGTATGTCTTGGCTTCATGGCTGTCACCCTTCATCTCTCTCTCTCTCTCTCTCTCTCTCTCTCTCTCTCTCTCTCTCTCTCTCTCTCTCTCTCCTTCTCTCTTTCTGTATGTATTGAGATTGTCTCAGTTTGCCTGTTGCAGTGACAAGGCATGCTGAAAGCCTGAATCAGAACATGTGTGTGTGTGTGTGTGTGTGTGTGTGTGTGTGTGTGTGTTTACATCTATGTGAGCGTGTGCGTGTGTGTGTCCTCTCTCGGAGTGCCTCATCTGTCCTGTGTGTATCTTTGTCCATTTCTCTCCACAACTGTTTGTTGCTAACTCTATGTGTCCTCCGAAGCATCTAACAGGCGCTAACATTCTGGAATGCATTTAGCATGTTGCTATTTGTTGTGCAGCACAAATTCCACACCTGGAATGATAACAGTAACCTCCCTACAAATTCTGTAGAATGGGATGGTTTGTGATGGGAATGGATTTGGTTGTTGTTGTGATTTGCATGAGGTGACACTTCTGTACATGTGCCCAACAGTATGACGTTTCAAATTTGCACACAGACCTGCGTCCACCACCAACGCCATCACACATTGTCTCACGTCAAGTCACGTCACGTCCGCTCACCTCCTGCCTCTCAGCGTCTCCCCCACAACTTCCCACTCCTGCGTCTCCTGCGAGGGCCAGGCTTTCCCATCTGTCCATCTCCTCCCTTCCTCCCTCCCTCCCTCCGTTCCCTCCTCTTCTGTTTGTCCATCACTCTTCTCTTCTTCTTTTGAGCGGGTTTTAACCAGGATTTATTCCAGCATTCTTCTCTTCTCTTTCTTTCCTTTGTCTGCCTTTCCTTTCTTGACTTCCTTGCCCCTTCCCTTCCTCCCTCTTTCTTCTCCTGCTTTCGTTCTTTCTTTCTTTCTCCCTCGCTCCTCTTCTTTTTTGGAGGCACTGAGCCGTCCAGCGGCCGGAGTTCCCCTCTCTCCTCTCGGCCGGCCACTCCGACCCACCCATTGACCCCCAAACATTTCCACATCCCAGGTAGGAGCTGAAGCGGGAGTGGGCCCTCATCAGCAAGTTCTCTCACTCTTCCTCTCTTCTCTTTTTGCCCCCCTTTTGCTCTCTTTCTTTTCTCATTGTCCTTCTCTTCCTATCTCAGTTTTCCATTTCCCCTCCCTCTCTCATTTCTTTCGTTGCATTATTTTGTTCATTTTTTTGTGATTGGAGAGGAGGGTTCATTTGTGGTTCTTCTCCCCCCCCTCCCTCATTCGACTAAACACATTTTATCAAGTATGGTCGCCATTGCTGCCATTCATTCAAAGGTGTTTCTGTCCTTTTTACATTTTCTTCTCCAATGTTTTTTTAGTCTGGACATCATAGCCATCTTTTTATCTTTATGTTCTGCCCCAGTTCAATCCCCTGGCTGCCTAGTCCATCTGTCACCCCCCCCCAATCCACCAGGACACCTGGCTCTTGCTCTAGCTCCACTGAAGGACTGTGTGTTTTCTTTTTCTTTTATCTGTCTCGTTGAATTCTAGAACAAGGAATGAACATGTACAGGAAGCCTCCAATCTACAAACAGCATGGTATGCCTGACCCTGACTCTGACCTCTTGTGACCTCATGTGACCCTGTGGCATCATACTAGTGTACCAATCTCTAACCTCGCTACTGGTCCTTTTGGATGGGCAAAGCTGTTACCATGGATACCTCTTTTGCACTTGAGCGCAACACCACTGGACTAAGACGTATAAAGAGAGTTGAATAGTTATGGTGTTTGTGTGTATGGTATGCCACATGAGTGGTTTATATCTGTGCAAATGGGATGTCCATCATTCAGACTCTGCCCAAAAAATACCCTGTTGTGTTTTATCAGTAAGTGGATATGCCTCCTTTGTGACAAACATTGCATTCTAGCCATTAACTATCACCTATGTATCATCTCTACAAGTAACAGTGATTTATACGTCTTCAGTTACAGATATATTATGCAATGAATAGACTATATTATTAGTCAAACTGTTTGAGTTGCATCTGAAGATACTAGTCCTGCTTACTCTACTAATTCATTTATTTATCTATTTTTTATTTATTTCTTTCAAAAAAGCTATTTAACTTTTTTATTAATGGGTGCAACTGACCATTTAAATGTGTTTGTGCGTGTGTCCTGTCCTGTTTGGTTAATTTGGACATGTGTGTGTGTGTGTGTGTGTGCTTGTGGTCATGTCCATCATGTGGCTCCATTCCACCCATTAACTCGTGGTTGTGACTCATGCTCCATGGGCATCGTTTGCTTGTGTGTAAGTACATCTTTGAAGTCATTCAGCAGCTTCAGAAAAGCCCTGAGCTTTTTTCTGTACCTTTATTGCTCCCAGCTTCTGCCTATAAGTCACTAAAACACCTCAAGGAACTTCAAAACTACACGCCTCTAATTAACAAATACCATACTCTCCGTTGCTCATCCAACACAACTCAAGGACTAACCAATGACAAAGATTTTTAAAAACTTAGATATACTAACATTAGTTTACTGTAGTAATTTGTGTTTATTTTTTTATTATTTGTAATAATTTCTCTTTTGCTATTTATTGCATTGTTTTGCTTGCTGATCAAATAAATCAAATACTCTCTCTAAAGACTCATAACTAATCATTTTAACTTTCAACAACCGGCACATGACCAGCATTTTACTTTTACTTATACTTACTTTAAACTGCAAGACGCGGCCTTTCTTTCAACACCTCAACAATCAATTTTCACCTTCTCAAATTCTCTTCAATAACTTCAATATCTTTTATGAATCAAACAATACTTCAACAAGCTTGATTTCTTCAGCAGTCTATTTTCCACACCTTTGTGTAATGCAGTGGAAGCCAATTAAGTGCAAATATCCTTGACATTCCCTTTTTAATAGATAACCATAAGAAGTAATAGTCCAGGTTTAATTTGGGCATTTAATCTTGACACATTGCCTTCAGAATCGATCATGCAGTTCCAGATTTAATGGAGAGTATGGAATGTCAGCTTTTTGCACTGATTGGCCTCTTCTGCCTTACCTACCGCCGTTTGGCCTCTTGTCAGCCAATCACTGACTCCCTAGTTCCCCCTCAAAACACCAATCCAGATCCAGCTGCCATGGCAGCCCAAAGCAAGTCTGCCGAGGACATCATCAAATCGGCCAAGTTCCCCGCTGCCCACGCGCCGCGGCCCAACGAAACGCCAAAGATTGAGACTGACTACTGGCCCTGCCCTCCCTCCCTGGCTGCCCTAGGTAGGCCCCTCCCACTGGTTCCTCTCGGCCACTGGTGGAACCAATGGCAGGCCAGAGCAATCACTCACTGATTCTACTCAGCCAATGTGTAGCAGACTGAAATTGATAAAGTAATGGTTGGTAGTTGAATGTGGATACACATTGTACAGTATAATCTGACATCCTTTTTATGGTAGTTGTTGGTGTTCTGCAATCTGTTGTAGAAGTAGATAGTTTGATTATTTAGTTAATATATAGTAGACATGCTTGCTTCTGTGTAAGGCTGTGGAGGCTTTAGTGTAAATAAATAACTGACTAATGTGAAGAGACTCATAAATTAGTGATAGAAAAATATAGCGGTGTTTCTGTAATAATAGTTGCTAAATATGATTAATGGGTTCAATATCCTGGATAGAACTGGAAATGACTTCAAACTTTTTTATGGCTTCACCTCATCTATCAGTTTTTCAGTCATTGTGTTTTTTGTCTATTGTCTATTGCTTTCGATGTTTACGTGGCTACTCGGATGGATGGACGGAGCTCAGGTTACCTTGATCGAATGAGCTATAAAGGTGTGAGTTTGACTGACAGTTTCTCACTGGTCCCCTTCCAATCACAGGGTCAGATGGGCGGAGTCGTTCACGAGACGAGGAAGAAGAGGAGATGCTGAAACGCAGACAGATTCAGGAAGAGCATCTCAGCAAGGTTCGAGACACAAAGCACACACACACACACACACACACACATACAAATTCAGTCTCTCATACTCACACATGTTCTGGCACACACACACACACACACACACACACACACAGACAGACACGCACACACACACACACACACACACACACACACACACACACACACACATAAACACACACACACCGAAGTGTTGAAAATGCATCCTTTCAAAGCACAACTAACAACACACCACATGTAGATGAAAACTAAATAGCTTTACAGACAAGACAAAACAAAACAGGCTGTTACCTGGACGACCAGGGAAATTAACCCAAACAAAGCGGTGGCAGCTGAAAAACAGACACCCATGAGACAGTTATTATTAACCCACTAACCCCAACACCAGATGTCAAAGAAATTACTTCTCATCAGGCAACCAACCTCAAGGGTGTGACTGCTCTAACTCAGAGAGAGTTCCCACCGGGTGAAAACATTTTACTTGCTTCCTTTACCTTACCTGAACTCTTTAGAGAATTCACAGCCTGTCTGTGAAAACAATTTCATTCGAATTTATCATACTTTGTGATTCAAGGTATGCTGTAAAAGTAGCTCTAACTACGAGTGTTTCTCAAAGTTGAGAATGCTTCCTCGGTAGCATGCTAGCCTTGGAAGTCGTACACTTCAAAAACAAGGTTCCATCTGTGCATCGTTGAAAAATCTATGAACAAAGGCCCCTGTCCTCGCTAGAATTTAGAAGGATGCTTGACATTGGGATAGTACTTGGCGACAGATAATGACGTGGGATGCTTGAAAAAGCAGACTTCCAAGCATGCTTCCTCGACTTTGAGAAACACGTTACAAGTAAGTGGGTTCAATCAAAATGTCCAGAGGACACAGACCGAATATAATCGGATGTTGGCTGAACTTTTCTGTGTTGTGCCTGTTTGTGTTGTTTTCCCCGTCAGATCCAGTCTGGGCTGGGCAAGCTGATTCTCAAGGAGGAGATGGAGCGGGAGATGAACAAGGAGAGATACAGCTACACCACGCCACGCTACAACCAGCAGTACACCAACTGCAACGCAGGTACAGTACACCAGCCCAGTGCTCCTATGAATGATCCTATGAGTGAGAAGGGATTGGTGGTTAAAGGAATAGTCCACCTCTTCATGAAAATTGGTTATTCACCTCTTTACCCGGAGTTACATATGTGGGTAAGAGCATTTTGGTCTCAGTGCATATGTTTTCCTAGTCTGGCAACCCCAATTTTACCTTTAGCTTAGCATAGGCACTGGAAAGTAAAGTAGCCAAAGAGTTGCTATCTGGCAACCTTACATTCCAGTGCCTATGCTAAGCTATTGCTAAAATAAAGCTAAATTTGGGGTTATCGGACAGGGAAAACACATGCACTGAGAACATGCTTTTGTCCACATATATAACTCTAGGTTAGAGGGTGAATAACTAATTTTCATTAAAAGGTGGAATATTCCTTTAAAGGCACAACCAGTGATTCCTTGTTTTTGTTCTGTTATTGTTCATATAAACCAACCTCACCTTTCATGGTGGTTGAGCTCCACCAGAGTCTCCTGCATTCAGAGTTAGTTAATTAAAATGAATGAATTAAAAGAGACTAAATCACTAGAACATTCCAAAGCCTTAATTAGGTTAATTGAGTTCATGAATAGCTTCTCACAGAACCCTCTCAGAGTACCAGGCTGTTCCATGACCCCAAAAAGACTTAGAGCAGAAATAGGCATCTGTGATATTGTTTGTTCTGGAAAGGAATGCTAACAGCTAGTAGTCCCTAGTCCAAAGAGGACAGAAAAGATGTATTCAAAATTTAGGGAGGTTTGAAAGGATTCACTAGACAGTGCCAAACTATCAGACCATGTATGAGGTATAGTCTTCAGATGGACATTTACTGTAGGTTCATTTCATATTTATTATACAGGAAAGAATTAAAAGTAACAAAGTTACAGTTTAAAACGGGCCTGACTCAGCAAGAAGCTGATTTCCAGCAGGTTCAATATTGTGAGCTAACAAAACTACAGTCCCAAATGAAACTCACTCTAGTAGCCATGTATTTCTGAACCATTGCTATATGTTTGTTTGGTTAAGTTACATGTAAACTCCTTTGTTCTTCCTGCAGATCCGTGTTCGCCGACCACCAAGACCTCGTCACTGCCTGGGTATGGACGAAATGGCCTTCACCGGGTACGAGATTCTGTGTGTGTGTGTGTGTGTGTGTGTGTGTGTGTGTGTGTGTGTGTGTGTGTGTGTGTGTGTGTGTGTGTGTATGTTTGTGTACGCATAAAGCTCTTTGAGGAAAATAGAGTGAGTGAGTTGCAGGGAGCAAGATAGATAGATAGAGAGAGAGAGAGAGAGAGAGAGAGAGAGAGAGAGAGAGTGAGCTAGATACAGCGCAAAAACAGCAGCCTGTCGTTAAAACGCAGCTTGCAATTATAAAAATTAACGGCTGCCTTTTGAAAAGGTATGTCAAATGCCAAGTTAAGTAGCCTAAGTCAGTGCAAATGAGAAAAATAAATAAAACAAACTTTTAATTCTCTCCCTTACTCAGCGTCAGACATTAAATAAATTACAATCGCAAAGGAGAACGCAGCTTGCAATTAAAAAGCAGCTGGCTTAAATATTAATCAGTCAGTCGAAATTAACAAAATTAAAATAAGACAGATAAACTTTGATTTCTGTGCATTATCCTCTTCTCATAAGTTCGCAAATGCCACGAAGTCTGTGCAACTGTCAAACGCAGCAGCATCCTTCTCTTCCCCCCTCAGCTACAGACACATAGGCTATCATCGGACCTTGAACCTTGCAAATAATCACTGTTGAGTGTGTGATCGTGATGGGCGTCTTTGAACTCTCTCAGGGATGAGAAGTGGGAGAGCGTGCCTCGCTCTATCCCTGACTGTCAGCTTGCACTCGAATGATAAAACGGTTTCCAGCGATTGAAGCGTAAATTTCTTAAATATCAAATAAAATGAAATATATGTTGAAATAAATGTTACGAATACATAGGCTACATTCTTACAGCATGAGAATGTTTGTGTCATGTTTACCCTCTAAGAAACCATATACTATGTGTTCCAGTTTTCACACATTTTTGCAAAACGCTCCATTGAGCAACTAAGGTGGGTGCTAAGAGTCTGCGTGCGGCTCAAGAGCCGCGGTGTGCTGACCCCTGGGCTAATACATAACAATACATATTATACATGTATACATATACTTGTATGGCACTAGTCTATGTGGTACAGATCAGCAGGTAATGCAGATATTATTTCCCTCTCTGTCCGTTGCTGACGACCTGTTGTTCTCCTGTGCAGTGTTCTCTGTGGTGTGTGTTAGTGTGTGTCGCTCTGTGTTACTGGTGTGCTGTGTGTTAGTGGTGTGTGTTAGTGTGTGTCGCTCTGTGTTACTGGTGTGCTGTGTGTTAGTGGTGTGTGTTAGTGTGTGTCGCTCTGTGTTACTGGTGTGCTGTGTGTTAGTGGTGTGTGTTAGTGTGTGTCGCTCTGTGTTACTGGTGTGCTGTGTGTTAGTGGTGTGTGTTAGTGTGTGTCGCTCTGTGTTACTGGTGTGCTGTGTGTTAGTGGTGTGTGTTAGTGTGTGTGTCGCTCTGTGTTACTGTGTGTCACTGACTGGTGTATGGTGTTGATTTGTCCCCTCAGCCCCAGTCTACAGAGCTCACTCAATACAACAGCTACGGTGACGTGTGCGGAGGAGTGAGAGGTAAACACTGCCGTTTGACACATTATTCATACTCATTAGACCAGGGGTGGGCAATTATTTTGGTTGAAGGGCCACATTGGCGTTTAGATTTTCGCTAACGGGCCGGATGTTAACCGACAACCGGTTGATGCTGCTAAATTGGCAAGTCTTCAGAGGACATGTTAACATGCAGGGTAAAAAGGGGGGATTTGTATTTCATGACTACAACAAATTTGATAATTTAGGCCTATAATCTAAGTCTCCTAGGCTAAAAGATAAATTATTCTACTTTGGGAAGGCTCCGCGGGCCGGATTAAATAGCTCAGCGGGCCGCATGTGGCCCCCGGGCCTTAGTTTGCCCAGGCCTGCATTAGACACTATGGGGTTTTTCCCAAAGGTCATTTAATATAACAACATTCATAGAAAAATTATGACGTGAACATGAACATGAACATGAACATGAAACATGAACATGATGGGTTTCTAACTATCTGTATGTCTGTGTGTGTGTGTCTGCATCATTGGTACACAACTGATGACTCTCAGCTACTTCTACTGTATGTACAGCATAAATAATCTCTCTCTCTCTCTCTCTCTCTCTCTCTCTCTCTCTCTCTCTCTCTCTCTCTCTCTCTCTCTCTCTCTCTCTCTCTCTCTCTCTATACAGATTTTAAGGTATGTGGACTTCCATTCCCCCCCATCTCCGCCCATAGAGCCATATAGAGCTTGCCCGCTGTAGTGGCCCCCATGTGTGTTGCTACCTGTGATCAGTGCAGTGGACTAGAGATGCCCCCTCACCACCCACCCCCCATCTGCTGTGCTGCTTGGGCACTGGGCACAGATAGTTACCCCTATCAGCTGGCCCTGGATCAGCTGGCTGTCCATTTAGTTTCATTTAATGATGATTGAAGTATAAAGAAAGGGTAATAAATAAACTGGATCCAGGTCAGCAAGTATGGGTAACCTCTGGCCTCAGTAGTCTTGTGCTTGTATGTGTCCTTAGTCTCATGTTGTGGAGATTTGGGCGGAGCGCATAGTCAAGGGGGGTGTGGCCTGTCAAAAACAACAAACAACAACAACAACAACAACAACAACAACAGCAGCAGCACATCATGATCGTAAACAGCAGTTAGTTTCCATGACGATACCAAGGGAAAAAAGTCTAAAAATCTATGCATTTGTTCTGTCACTCAGAACTACTGTACATCTATCATAGCACATACAGTACCACCCATTGTACCTATACTGTTCTCACAGTAGTTATGGACATTATTCAGCGCTCATGCTAAGGCCTTAAATCTACATGAAGTGTGTTAAAACATTTTATGTTTGTAGATGTCTCACTCTCACAGACTCTAGGGCTCATAAAAGTGGGATTATTTATTATGACTTTGAGTAGTGGGGGGGGGGCTGGCTGGGAGCATATATATATCACATGTACTGTAGGCTACACCAACCCCAGCCATGCATATCAAGCCATTCCTCAAGAGGCGAGAATCCACAGTGACAGGAGAAGTTTTTTTTTTTTATTATTGTTTTCTTTATTTCCTTTTCTTTATTTTCTTTCTCCCAGACCTCTTCATCCCAGACCTTTTTTTTGTCTCCCTCCACGAGAATGTTTTTTTTTTTTTTTTTTTTTCTTATCCACGGCATTTTTGCTTTGATTTTCCATCATGTGTTTTTGTTCTATTCTGTAGCCGATCCCCAGTGGCCAGACTTCCAACAGGTTGGACAGAGGAGTGTCTATGCCTAATATGTTGGAATCAAAAGCAAGTATTTCACTCCCTCCTCCTCCACCGCTTTATCAACTTCAAATTCTCTCTATTCGTTTCCCACCCTTTATTTCTTTATATCTTTTTTTTATTGTTCATTTCTTTCTTTTCTTTCTGTCCCAAAACATTTTCCTTTTTCTTCTTGAGGATATATTGTGTTCCGCCTCTTTAAGTTGAGAGAAAGAGGTTCTCTAATTGATAAATGACTTGGATACTTGGCAGGCAATCAGCATACTGTTAGTCCACCCATTTATCAAGCAAACTGTGTTTTGGAAATTTTAGAACGACTAGAGTATGTGAGTACGGTAATCTGCGTTCAGCTGAGCCAATAGAGTGGGTTCAGTAAGTGCACAATACAATACAATACAATCCAAAACCAACACTTAGGAAACAAAACAAAACAAAACAAAGAACGCAAAATGTTATGAATTTAGGTCTCACCTCTCACCGCTGTTACACAAACCCTTTCACATGATGGCGATACTAAAATAGTCACTGTGCTGTACAGCAGGAAGTGGTTTTGTGCGTTGTCCTTTTGTGCATCTCATGCACAGCTGATGCCTAGAATATCACCCAGCTGTTCTGTGAAAGATATAAATATATAAATATATACAGTATATGTAGATTTCTCAGAAACTGATAGACACGATACGATTCAAACACACGACACACACACACCCCCCTTTACTGTCCCTGCAGAGTCTGCCTCTCGCCTCTGTGTCTATCCTTTCCTCTGTGTGTGTGTGTGTGTGTGTGTGTGTGTGTGTGTGTGTGTGTGTGAGAGAGAGAGAGAGAGAGAGAGAGAGAGAGAGAGAGAAAGAGAGAGAGAGGTTTTTCAGAATGTCACATTCTGGTTGTACAGCATCCCACCCCTCAGTCTTGTGTCCCAGCCAGCCAATCACGTGTGTGTGTGTGTGTGTGTGTGTGTGTGTGTGTGTGTGTGTGTGTGTGTGTGTGTGTCTGTGTGATCCTGCATACAGTGTGTGAGTGTGTGTTTGTGTTTGTGTGTTTGTAAGTGTGTGAGAGAGTTCATTTGTGAGTCACCTGTTTGCCTGGCGTAGCATTCTCCATAACAACAACAATCCCTCCTTTTGTGAAGGTGTACCCATATGAAATGCTCACTGTCACCAACAGAGGGCGCGCAAAACTCCCCAGGGACGTGGACCGGACTCGGCTGGAGGTAATTAACTACTGTTTGGCACCGGAGTTTGCCGCCGGATTGGGAGAAGGGAGGGGGAGGAGGGGGGTAAGGAGGGTGGAGGGCGCGTGCGTGCAGCGGGCTGTTTTTTAAGGCTGCCAACGGGGTCATTTTCACTGTGGTGTCTACGATGTGTGAACGTCTGAAGTCTCGACTTTTGACTTTCCCACCGTTTTCTCTCACAGTCTTCTACAGATTCTTTCTCTCTCTCTCTCCCTCCCTTTCTTCTCTCTCTCTCTCTCTCTCTCTCTCTCTCTTTCTTATTTGCTCCATTATGCCTTTATTCAACATGTATTCATTTTTATCTCTTTCTGCACCCCCCCCCCCCCCCACTATCTCTCTTTCTCTTCAATCTCTCTTTCTCTCTGCCTATTCCTCCGTCTCTGTCTATTCCTCGCAGCGCCACTTGTCCCCTGAGGTGTTCTTTGACATCTTCGGGATGGAGATTCAGGAATTCGACAGACTTCCTCTTTGGAAGCGCAACGACATGAAGAAGAAAGCAAAGCTCTTCTAGTCAAACTGTCCCTGCATGTGTTTTATTTTCATTTTTTTTTTTGTTTATTTATCATTCACTCCAGTAATTTTAATAATATTAATAATGATGCATCATTACATATAGTCTTCTGATTTTCTGATTTTATTTTTTTTGCTCCAATGGAGGGAGTATGATTGCATACTTACAGACATGTAAACAAAACACCAAACTTCTCTCTATTTGTTTTTTTTTTTTTTTTTTTTTTCGGTGTGAAAGAGAAGATTACAAAACATCTTATAAGCTTTTGTAACCCTCCCTCCTTCAGGATGTAGACATACGTTTGAATGTTTGTTTTATTATTATTATTTTTATGTTAGAATAACAATATACATTATCTTAAAGATAATCAGCGAAATGAAATCCCTTGTTTGGTGAGGGTACAGTAGGTGGTAGAGCCTCCTCTTCAGTGTGCTCATGACCTCTGCACTTCTTTTTAGTCAGATCCTTCGTTCCCTCTCTCTCTCTTTTCGCCACCCTCCATCCCTCCATCCCTCCACCACCACCACCACTTTTTCACTTTTCCTTCTCCTGTATCTGCCCCTTTCTCATAAAATGGGGGGTGTAATCCGGTAAACCTGGGGGGGGGGTTAGCGGTGGGGGTCCCCCTCTTAAGCTGCTCTTGAGGGGCGGCGGGCGGATGAGTTTCAGGTGGCCCTCCTGCCGCTGCAAGGGCCTAACGAGTCCCCTTGATGCGAGTTAACAGGGGGAAGTGGCTACCGTCGCCCCATCCTCACGTGTGTGTGTGTTGTGTGTGTGTGTGTGTGTGTGTGTGTGTGTGTGTGTGTGTGTGTGTGTGAGTTAACAGGGGGAAGTGGCCACCGTCGCTTCATCGTCACGTGTGTGTGTGTGTGTGTGTGTGTGTGTGTGTGTGTGTGTGTGTGTGTGTGTGTGTGTGTGTGTGTGTGTGAGGCAGAAGATGAGAGAGGCCTGGTCTTAGCACCAGGGAAGCCCTCAAGGGCCATCCGGGCTGACAGATTCTACAAGGCATTAAGAGAACTGCAAGACACACACACACACACACACACGCACAAACTTTTTCCTCCTCCACCTCATGTGTCTTCTTGCTCCCTAAAGAAGCTATGAGGGTATGGTTGCCAAACCCCATACTGGCCAAAAGAGCAAGAGAGAAGGACGGATGACTTTTTCAAACCCAAACACTTTACCTTCTAGTCCTATAGCACTGCCCGCCCCTCCTGCATTTATTTGTCCCATCTGACACACTTATGTTTGGTTTGCTATTCATCAAATGAAGTGTTTTCAGCTCAGTTTTCGAGGAATTGATGAAACCCCCCATGAAATCTCAACAACAACAATGCTATGTTCAATTACAGTGGGGGCCTCTACCACAATGCTATGTTCAATTACTGTGGGATTTCTACCACAGTGCTATGTTCAATTACAGTGGGGCATCTACCACAGTGCTATGTTCAATTACTGTGGTATTACAGTGGGGCATCTACCACAATGCTATGTTCAATTACTGTGGGATTTCTACCACAATGCTGTGTTCAATTACTGTGGGATTTCTACCACAATTCTGTGTTCAATTACTGTGGGATTTCTACCACTAGAGTGCAGGCTTGTGTTACATCAGCTGAATGAATAACAAACAAAAAAAATGGTTGCCACTGAACTTTAAAATGCCACTTTTCCATGTCATCCTTTTCTCTCTTCTCTCTTTCTTTCTCTCTCTCTCCCCCTTTTCTCCTATTCCCTTCATCTTCTGCTGACATATTTCTTTGTTGTTGCTTTCTTTTCTTTTCTTTCTCTTTTTCTTTGAGTCAATCCACATATTTGTTTTCTGACCGCTCTCCGGTCCTACCTTGCAATATATCTCTCATTATTCTCATAATCTCCAGCAGCATATCACTTTGAATAAAGCTCCGATTTGAGAAAAAAATATTTGCATTTGATATGACTTGCATTTTATAACGTTTTGAGACTTTGAAACTGCCACTGTGTTGCGGTGGGGTTGGGCTGTAGTAACATGGAATGACCTGAAACTAAAAAAAAAAGAAAAGAAATATGGTAAAGGTGGGTGGGTGGGGGTGTCAAATAAGCGGCAAATCTCTGTTCATTTAGTCATTTCAAGAACCTCGGGCATGTGGTCAGCCAATAAAATTATCTGTTATTGAACAGGTAGTCTGGGTTGCACCAATCGGAGATTAGGGATGCCAGGGTCATGCCATTGGCGCTACCCATGCTAGCTTTGTGTAGTGCCTACAGTTGTACTAACTACATGTATTCTCCCGGCGCTCTATCTTGTGTCAACAACACTGGCTTGGGTAGAGTCTTGACATGTAAGTCTAAATTGATCAATTCTGTGTTGACCTAATCTGTGCTTGTAAAATGTGATCATTCTATTAAAAGAACCATCTAGAATCCACAGATAATGTTTTACAGTACAGATGAGCCAGTAGAAACATACCAACAGTATATTGTGTGAGCTGACTGCTGATATGAAGTATATTTTTACTGAATGGCCATTCTGGAGAAACAAGGAGAATGGAAGCTCAAGATAAGACAAAGCTGCCTGCATGTAGTTTCTACGAGAGAGGATATGAGCTAACCCGGGAGAATGCGAGTTTTTGTGTGTGATTCTTCCAAGATAACAAATCTAGATTGACGAGATGACGCCGTGCTAGAAAACTACTACTACTACTACTACAACCCCCCACCTTGTATACTGTGTCACTTTAAAACCAATGGGAATGAGAGAGCATTTTGATATTCAATCTTTGTTCCTCACCTTTTTCTCTTTGTCTTTTAAAAGGAAAAAATAAAAGACTTGATGGCAATGATGTATTTGCGTGACAGCGTAATAAAACACTGCTTCAAACATTCACCGTGAAGTCTCTTTTTCACTCTAACATTTATCAGATACTGGGATGAAGGTGTGTCACTGGGTCTGCTCTCGGGGTGTGTGTGTGTGTGTGTGTGTGTGTGTGTGTGTGTGTGTGTGTGTGTGTGTGTGTGTGTGTGTGTGTGTGTGTGTGTGTGTGTGTGTGTGTGTGTGTGTGTGTGACACATTATCTGATTTCTGGGCCCTAGATGACTGTGAGAGATTATGGGTTGTTGTGAGTAGGATGAGTGTGGTATGATGATTCAATGAATAAGCTTCTCTGTTGACATCACCATGCTTCACTCTCTATAGCTTCATTCTCCTCAGTAACTCACCTACTGTGTGTGTGTGTTGAGGAGGCCCTAGAGGGGAAGCTGTGTGTGTGTGTTTGTGTGTGTGTGTGTGTGTGTGTGTGTGTGTGTGTGTGTGTGTGTGTGTGTGTGTGTGTGTGTGTGTGTGTGTGTTGCTACAACAGTCTTAGTGTTCAGTGAGAACGGGGTCATGCATAGACATTGGAAAACACCTGTCAGAAATGCTGTTAGAAAGACTGTTAGCCCCTCAGGCTGTTTTCATGTGTGGATCATTTTGGCTTCTTGAACTGTTGATGACT
>JAODXP020000032.1:9930230-9942730 GCA_027497455.2 Sardinella longiceps | reverse complement strand
GCCGCATACAAATGATCCACTCCCTCCGCATTCTTCCCAAAGCTCTAGTGGCCAAGTGTGCCCGTTTGACCACCCCTCCAACACACACACACACACACACACTGTCCTGCCGTCGTGGAGACGCACCCAAGCACTCATAATGATGCCTACCGACAGGGACAGGGAATGGACAGGACGGGATAGGGTGGGGGGCGAACGAACGAACGCCCACCGTGGGCACTGACCACTCAAATTCCCCTTCACGCATGATGAGCTGGGACAATGGCACTGCCCGCCTCGTTGTGTGTGTGTGTGTGTGTGTGTGTGTGTGTGTGTGTGTGTGTGTGTGTGTGTGTGTGTGTGTGTGTGTGTGTGTGTGTGTGTTTCATTGTGTATGTGTGTGTTTTGGGGTGGCAAACAGCTCTTTTGGGAAATGGAAAAGGGGGACCACCCTGGGTGGTTTTGCACCCTCCTGAGAGCTACTGTCTGGGCTGCATTCACACATTCCTGATGGGTGGGGGTGGGGGGTGGGATGGGGGGGTGGGGGGGGGGGGGGGATCAGCTGGAGGAGAGAGGAGAGAAGAGGGCCAAGGCCAGGGAGAGATTAACCCCCATCAGACACACTGTCAACACCAAACACCAAGACTCCTTCTCATTCTCTCTCTCTCTCTCTCTCTCTCTCTCTCTCTCTCTCTCTCTCTCTCTCTCTCTCTCAGATTTCAGATTTAAAATGCTTTATTGGCAAAGCAGTCAGTAATCATACACACAAAAAACAAAATCATACACACATACTCTATATGCCATATCTCTCTCTCTCTCTCTCTCTCTCTCTCTCTCTCTCTCTCTCTCTCTCAAATTCAAATTCAAAAAATGCTTTATTGGCATGACAAATATTTAGACACTTGTATTGCCAAAGCAATGTTACATACATAGAACATGTAGGTAAGCAAGACGTACAGACAGACAAGTAATTATTAGAATGCAAAAATTGAATAAAACATACAGTAAGTCTATAGCAGTATTCATACAGGATACCTATTTCATGAACATACATTCTGTAGCTTGGAAATACGTATTATGTATTGTATGCAAGTGTATGTGGGTATATCAGTGTGTGTGTGTGTGTGTGTGTGTATGTGTGTGTTCCTGTGAGGATGAATGTGAATGAACGTCACTCACTGTCTCTAAGTTGATGACAGGCAAGGATGAACTTGGCAGCTATAATACAGCTGGATTTGTCCTCACCCAGTATATAAGGTCATTTGTTTTGAATTGATAAAGTCATAAAAGTGGGATGTTTTTCTTCGAATTTTGGGAAGTAGGATTCACAAATTGCTTGAAATCTTTTGCATTCTCTTAAGAAGTGGAGTTCTGTTTCTACAACATTGTCTTTGCACTGTTTGCAAAAGCGTTCTTCTTTTGGTTGCCAAGTTTTCTTGTGCCTGCCAGTTTCAATAGCTAAGCGGTGTTCACTGAGTCTGTATTTTGTCAATATGTTTCTCAAATTTGTTTCTTTAATTGTAGTTAGGTAATTTGCAAGTGTATAATCTCTGTTTAGGGCCAAATAACATTGCATTTTGCTTTGTGCTTGTCTCTCTCTCTCTCTCTCTCTCTCTCTCTCAATTCAATTCAATTCAATTCTCTCTCTCAATTCAAAGCAAGTTTACATGCAAAGTACAATGAATAAATGGGGTACAATGAATAAAAACATAGCTGGGCAATTCCAGCGTTATGGACGTGACATTTTCGTGCATTATTGATGAACAAAAGGCCAGATAACCTCCGCAAACCTAGCAGTATTTCACAATTTTTTTTCATATTCTTCTGCAAACTCCATGGCTGAATACAGGCAAACAGAAAAAATTAATATCATGATTTGCATCATAAGAATATGAGCCTTTCAATTTGCGTTATGGATGTGACGAAAAACGGACAAACTTTTGAGAGAGCGTAGTTTTTGCTGTGAAGTGTGTGAAATTTCTAGAGAAATGTAAATATTACTACATTCATACCAAACAGGACACCTCAGTAAAGACAGAGAAAGACTTAATTTCAAATGTAAATGTAAAAAAAGTTGGTTTTCATTGGGAGACATGGCGTTATGGATGTGACGTTATGGACGTGACGTCTGGAAAAACCCTCCAAAACGATACAAAACAATTGTGAACAGTGGATTTTAACCTGTAACAAGAGAAATAGTAATATAACAATGAAAAATAACTGATAGCATTGCAGCTTTGTGTGTGTTATCACCCACTTATGCCCATTATAAGCCCCTCCATAGACTTACATTATAGCTGAATAGGGTAAAAATTTTAACAAACAGATATCCTTTCGAAACTTGCTCAGTTGAATATTTACATCGAGACAATACTTTTTTGTATTGGAAGTTTTCTGAAAGAATTTGTATGTCCATGTAGGTGAGACTTAAAGTTTTAAGGTGAGGTTTACTTTTTCGTGGAATTGCCCATATACATTCTAGGTTGTCAAATAACAGAAAATCTCTGTCAGACTCTCTCTCTCTCTCTCTCTCTCTCTCTCTCTCTCTCTCTCTCTCTCTCTCTCTCTCTCTCTACACACACAACAATCATTTCACTCTGAACACTGAAACCCTTATTAACACTTTGAATGCCAGAAACGTAATGTTACGTTATAACTTGTCATGCGTTGAGTGCCAAAAACGTAATGTTACGTTTTTGCCTTTTTTTTTAATTTACGAAAATAGAAACCCTCACACAGGTTATATATGATTTTTGGAACTCTGTGATAAATAGAACTGAAATAAATTACGATCGGAAACTCATAAAAACTCACGATCTGCACATTTTGTCTGGACATTTTCACATCACAAGGCAGCATTTGATTACTATTGCAGCATTTGTGTCAAATAATGCACGTCATGTCATGTTGTCCTTTCGCGGGTTCGTCACTAGGTGGCAGTCTCACCACAGGCATGATTCGGCTTGTGTCACTCCTCGAAACTTGACAGAGAACACTCCATCATAATCATAAAAGAAGCGATATCTCCTTTTCTAGAAAAAAACAAGGATTTTGATGAAAACTACCCACTGTTTAGCTTGGGATTTCTCAGGAACGGAGGCATGTAGAAATAAACGGTTTTCACCCACTGAGAGCTCAGAGTCTTACCTTTCAAATGACCCATAGTATGTGTCCATAGCTATAACACAGAATACGCTGTGGCTCTATAAAAATAGGCAACAGTGGCCTGGATTGCTGGCACTCTGGGCCAAAGCTTGTTAAAAACACCTGGCAACCAAACTGTTAAAGAGGAGGCTGGTGACCGAGTTTTTCTCACTTACATAAGATCACTAATTAGTGCCATCTTGTTTTGTCAACATACTTTGAATTTATAATAAATTATCAAATATAAATTTCACCCAATATTTTTCACCCAAATCTGTTATTCTGTTATAACTGAAGAGAAACTACTGAACCCAATGGAGACTTATCAGATCTTACAGTAACCAGTTACTGAAAAACAGTGCCATCATGTTTTTCAATCTGACCTACAGGGTTTGGGACAACAAATACAAATAAACAATAAGCTTCTCATACACAGACTGATGCTGTTTATATACTTGCCAGCTTAAAATAGAAAGAGCACGTCTGGGACTCCCTGCACCCCCAATACACACACACACACACTACTTACAAACACACACACACAGAGACATACACAGACACACACACAAACACACACACACACACACACACACACACACACACACACACACACACACACACACACACACACACACACACACACACACACACACACACAGACACTCAAACACACACACACACACCCCCAATACACACACACACACACACTACTTACAAACACACAGAGACATACACAGACACACACTCACACGCACACAAACACACACACACACACACACACACACACACACACACACACACACACACACACACACACACAGAGAGACATATACACACACACACATACACACACAGACACACACTCTTGAGCAAGAGGGGATTAGTTGTGCACAGCCCACGTCCCACGCCCTGGTCCAAGGAGAGGCAGGGAAGACCTGCTAAGCTTCACAGTGGAGGAGGATGAGGGTGAAGAGGTGGAGGAGGAGGAAGAGGAGGGGACAGGGCCGTCGCAACAGGATCGGCAAACCAAGCAATTGCCTGGGGCTCCAGGCTGAAAGGGGTCCCCAACATTGACAGTTTAACCATTGTGGTTTTTAGTTGGTGGTGTTTTTCAATAAAAATGACTTTAGACTGGAGTTAGACAACTGTTCAATACAAATAATTATATCGAAGATGTCTGAAGATCATAAAGCCGGCCGCACACCGGTTCCGACAGCATTGCGGAGCACTTTCGTATCCGACAATTTTGCCTAGCACCTAGCACAGTAGCCGGTGAAATTAACATTGGATGTCAATGGACGGCTCCGACAAAATAGACTTCAATCGTAATTCACAACCGACGGCGGAAGACTTCGGCGCTGGTGTGCGGGGTTGCATTGAAAACAATGGAATAGAATGTTGGAAGCAGAGTGCTCCGCACTGTGTCGGAAGCGGTGTGCGGAGCCCTTAAGAATGTGGTTCATGTAGGTGTTTATGGCGGGTGAAGGGCCCCCATGTCCTGTTTGCTTGGGGCCCCCCTAAGTACCTTGAAACGGCCCTGGGAGGGGATTGGGGGTGGGGTGGGGTGGAGATCTTGAGCAGGGATGGGGCTGCTGTGCTGTCATCCTTGGGCTTTATAGTACAGTATGGGCCTTCAGAACAAGAGAATGGCCCATTGTGTGGGTCTGTAAGGAGAGCCCTTTTCTTTCATCTTCGCTTCCCAGTCCTTCCACAAACACAGGCCAATCTGAGATGCCACTAAAAGCCGTTACCTGCCTCTATAATGGGAAATAAGACTGATAAGACTGATCATCTGCCTGTAATAGTATTTGGAGTAGAAAGGTCTTGAACATAGCTGTCAAACCTTGGTAGCACTTTATAATAAGGGTCCTCTATAAATGGTTATTAAATAGTTTATTAACATCAGTAAGTAGTTATTTATTTGTTAATATATAACATTTAACAGTTACGTAGCGGTAATTAACAGACATAGTAAGTTAGTAAGCTAACAGTTAGTTTACAGTTTGTTATGGCTAAATAAAAAATTGGTAAAACTTGATGGAATTTATTCACGTCATTGATTGAAACCACTAACTTTTCAATTAACATCTAACTGATGTTAATAATCTATTTAATAACCTTTTATAGAGGACCCTTATTATAAAGTGCTACCCAAACCTCCCTAATTTCCCTTAATCTACAGTCACAATTAGAGTTTTACTTTAAGTTTATTGGTAACGCTTTAGATTACAGCTAGGGGGTATTCCATCAACGGAGCCATTCGCTAAGCCGCGCTAACTTCGGCAAGCGGCGCTAGTTTTAGTGTGAGTTCAGTTCCATTACTCTCGCTAACACTAATCGCAACTGAGTTGCTGGGGTAACATATGCTCCCAAACTAACCGGCTCCGTGGCAGGTTAACTGCAAGGCTTAATAAAGCGGTGTCTCAGAAAATGCAATCAGTCAGAAACACAAGTCACCCAAAAAGGTTCCATACACCTGCTTAATAATCTTTCCCACCAAATAAAGGTTGATAGGTTTTGCAAACACTGTGATCATGCATGAATTCCCCTTTTTACTAAATTACTATTAGGTGTCCTCACATTCTAGAATTTTACTAGAATATTGGGGTCCAGCGCCATCTTGAGGGTAGAGCGGGGGAAGAGCGCTACGAATTTCCCCCAGGTCAAATGAGCTATGACCAACGTCCGGGAATATTTAATACATTTAATGTCAAACTCCGGCGTTGAAGCAGTCAAAGCTCTTTATAGATCATATATACCAGTCAAACTTTCGTTCAAAATGAAAATTACGAAAGTAACTGCTTTTTAAGATCTGCCACGATTACTTTTAGTAGAATGGATTCTAACTAGCCTACATAGTTAAATGTTGCCCTCTGCATCCAAATCGCTGTTTTTAAAATATTAAAAAGGCTCAACACAGCATGATACATCAGTCACAACATTATTATAGACCCTACACGTAGAATCGAGTATTTAAAACATCCGTAGTGTACGCATATGTTTGTTTCAAAGACTGTTTGTGAACTATGCAATTCATAGTACTAACATGCTAGTTGCTAATACTAACGTCAGGCTTATCCAGCAACTAGCCTGTTACTACTGATGAATTGTAGTGCTGTAAATGTTAACTGCCTAGAGGATTATAACCAAATTGTTTGGGAGAGGGTACGAGAATTAGTGTCAAATGAGTGGTGCCTGGTGAAGGCTAATGTGAAGCAATAGTAGGCTACGTTAAAAGAAAAAGACGTGGGGTAACCTACCCAGGGGCTAGCATCATTCCTCTCCCAGTATTGGGCCACTGCGATCACTTGTGCCAGTTCGTAGTGCCTGCTCCCACATATCTGAGAAAGTTAGGCTATGCACTGCCAAATATTACTAAATCTTTAGGCAGTCAACATGCTTACAACGTTTACTCCCAGTCGACATTCACACACTTAGCGTTACTATTTCTCCATAGCAAGCAGTCAGTGCGAGTTGCTACTAACGTCAGGTGGTTAATCTGGTAAGTGCACAGTTCATAAACACTCTTTGAAAAACATATGCGTACACCAAGCATGCTTTTAATGCTCGATTCCACATGTAGGGGCTCTGATAATGTTGTGACCGAGGTATCATGCTGTGTCGAGACTTTTAAATGTTTTACAAATAGCGATTTGAATGCGGGGGGCTACATTGCACTATGTAGTAAACATTCCTCTTGACGCTTAAAGTTAATCGCGGCAGATCTTAAAAAGCAGTTACTTTCGTAATTTTCATTTTGAACGAAAGTTTGACTGGTATACATGATCTATAAAGAGCTTTGACTGCTTCAACGCCAGAGTTTGACATTAAATGTATTAAATATTGCCGGGCGTTATATTATTGATCATAGCTCATTTGGCCTGGGGGAAATTCCTAGCGCTCTTCCCCCGCTCTACCCTCAAGATGGCGCTGGACCTCAAAATTCTAGAATGTGAGGACACCTAATTGATATTTCGATGTATCTATTAGGAATAATTTTAGTTGGGGCGCACGTGGACACAGAACATGTAGGACGTGTGTTTCAGTGCTCTGATGCTAAGTGACCTATTTGTTATTTATTTCGGCGGAATATCCGACTCTACAGCTATTTTATTTAACCAGTAACAAGTTTAGTGAATATTTGATTGAGTAATGCCGACTGGACGACAGAAAGACATGGGAAAGCCTGACAAGAACCCTTCACCTGTTAGCGGCGTGGATGCTAGCTCGCTACAGGAGATGATGAATGCTATCCGGGATGATATTTGTGGTAAAATTGACTCGCTGTCCACTGAACTGAGATCTGAGATTGCTACGGTACGAGCCGAACTGAGAAGTTCGATAACACCGTTGCAACAAAAAGTGGACACACATGACGAGACCATCAAAGAGCTGGAGCATGCTGCATCTAACCAGAGTGATCGCTTGGGCGAGTTGGAAAATGTCGTGCAAACTCTGAAAACGCAAGTGTCTCAATTGAATGCTAAATGTGAGGACCTAGAGGGGCGTTCAAGAAGAAATAATATTCGACTGGTTGGAATACCGGAAGATGTGGAGGGCCCAAACTCGACCGAATTTGTCTCTGGACTCTTGCAGGATATTCTGAGACTCGACCATAAGCCTATCGTGGACAGAGCGCACCGCAGTTTACGCCAGAAGCCCAAGAAAGACGATCCTCCCAGACCGTTCATCATTCGCCTACACTACTACCAGGACCGTGATCGGATTCTACGCAGGGCCGAAGAGCTCTCCCCTATCGCCTACCAGGGAAGGAGAGTGTGGTTTTTTCCTGACTACACAACTGCTGTGGCCAAGAAACGCGCACAGTTTGGGGAGGCAAAGCGCCTCCTTCGTCCTATCAGAGGGGTGAAATTCAGGCTGGTGTTTCCAGCCCTGCTGAAAATTACGCTGCCTGATGGAACATTGCATACATTCGAAGACCCCGCGGCCGCGGTGGAGTTCATCAAAACCATTAAACCCCTCGGACCACCCGACACGGCCAATACTGCTGATGGTGAGGAAAGTTAAACTGTGATGCTTTGCTTGCTCCAATATACGCGACAGCTAAACTTATGTCTGTTTGTGACATCTCAATCCAGACTCTGAAAATTTGTTACTATGTTTGTACTAGCCACTAGGCTACACTGTTGATTTAACTGAAGTCACTGGCATAGCACGTAGACGGCTCTGAAATGTGCATGAGCGACTGTGCTACTTCAGCTTGTTCGTCAAGGTTTAGGGGGATAAGCGCGCGTCATGTTCGGTAGACGCTTTAGCAAGGGAGGGATATGTCTTATCTTTTTGCGTTTGTGTTTTGTTTGATTTTTGTGTGATTTTGTATGCATCTGTTTACCCTTATGCCTGCTTTAATGTTTTTTCATTTGTAATGGCACTTTACAGTAGCCTACTTTATCAGTGCTTTAACAAACAAACGTATGCAGCAGTCCAATAGGAATGAGCTGAATTTTGTCAGCTGGAATTGCAGGGGATTGAATGCACCAATGAAACGTAACAAAGTTCTTGGTCATCTTCGTAAACTAGGGGCACATATAATTTATTTACAAGAGACACATCTAAAAGTAGAGGACCATGTTAGATTGAGAAAGAATTGGATAGGTCAAATATATCATTCAAAATTTCAGGTCAAAGCAAGGGGCACAGCTATTCTCATACATAAATCAGTCCCTTTTATATGCTCTAATGTCCTAGCAGACCCAAATGGGAGATATGTTGTTGTCACTGGGAAAATTTACAATACTCCCCTTATTCTTGCAAATATTTATGGGCCTAATTGGGACGATCATAATTTTTTCAGAACTTTTTTCTCTAAGCTCACAGAGGTGGCAACACACTCTCTCATACTTGGGGGGGACTTTAATTGTTGCATAAACCCAGCCCTTGATCGATCTTCAACCAAAATACACTCCTCATCAAAGTCTGCACAATTAATTAAATCCATTATGGAGGAATTTAACATATCTGATCCATGGCGTTTTCTGTATCCAAATGGTAAGCAATACTCATTTTTCTCTTCTGTCCATCAGACATTTACACGTATTGACTACTTTTTAGTACATAATAATTTATTGCCCTCTGTCCAGTCTGTGACTTACAACCCCATAGTAATATCTGACCATGCACCAGTTTCTTTAACAATAGCTTTTCAGGGAATTAACTCTACTCGGCCTCCTTGGCGATTAAACACACGCTTGTTATCTAGTGAAAACTTTTTCCAGCTCATATCCACACATATCAAAACTTTTATAGAGATTAATAAAACTCCTGATATTTCTGCATCCACTCTTTGGGAGACATTGAAAGCATATCTTAGAGGGATTATTATTTCACATACTGCATTTGAGAGGAGGTCAAGAGAAGACAAATTGTCTCATTTGATAAAGAAAATTGGGGAAACTGACAGGCTATATGCAGCCAATCCCTCCCCTGATTTATATAAAGAACGCCTTACCCTACAAGCAGATTTTAATATTTGTTCTACTCAAAAGGAGGAAGAAATGCTATTTAGGTCTAAATATAAGTATTATGAACAGGGTGATAAAGCGGGCCGGTTGCTTGCACATCAACTCAAAAAAGAAGCAGCCTCTCACCAAATACTTCAGATTAGGACCCCACTGGGCACAACAACAGACCCAAAACAAATTAATGATCACTTTAAGGATTACTACAGTCTGTTGTACACTCCAGAGCACACTCCAGATTCTTCTGAATTTGATCTTTTTTTTAATTCATTAGACATTCCAAAGGTCAATGAGGAGGCTGTTAGCAGATTAGACCAGCCTCTATCTGTGGAGGAACTTAGGATTGCGATGGCTTCAATGCAGGGCGGAAAGTGTCCAGGGCCTGATGGCTACCCAGTGGAGTTTTATAGAACATTTTTTCCTTTACTGGCCCCCCTCCTTGTTGATATGTATAATGAATCATTTGAGAATCACACCCTCCCATCTACTCTTACTCATGCCACCATATCTTTGATTCTTAAAAAGAACAAAGACCCCCTGGACTGTGCCTCTTATCGACCCATAAGCTTGTTGAATGTGGACCTAAAATTGCTTTCTAAACTGTTAGCACTTCGATTAGACCCTATACTGCCGACTGTCATATCTCCAGATCAGACAGGATTTATTAGAAATAGGCATTCCTTCTACAATCTAAGGCGCCTATATAATATTATTTATAATCAACCCTCATCTACCACCACCGAAGCTCTGATTTCTCTTGATGCTTTGAAAGCATTTGACAGAGTGGGGTGGTCGTACCTGTTTTACACTATGCAACAATTTGGCCTTGGACAAAAATTTATCGCCTGGGTTCGGTTGTTATATTCTGAACCAAAGGCCTCTGTCAGGACTAATAACAACTTCTCTGAATACTTCTGCCTACACCGTTCCACTCGACAAGGATGCCCTTTGAGCCCTCTTTTGTTCGCGATAGCAATTGAACCTCTGGCTATCCTCCTTAGATCCAACAAAGATATTACAGGTGTGTCTAGATCAGGTATAGAACATAAGGTGTCTCTTTATGCTGACGATCTTCTTCTTTATGTGTCAAATATCTCCACTTCCATACCTGCAGCACTTCAGTCTTTTACAACATTTAGCTCTATATCAGGGTATAAATTAAATTTTAGTAAGAGTGAGTTTTTCCCAATAAATGCAGCAGCCCGAGCATATCCTACCGACTGTTTCCCATTTAAAATAGCAAATCACAGATTTACCTATCTGGGGGTTCAGGTCACAGAAAAGTTTCAGGACTTGTTTAAGTTTAATTTTGCAAATTTGCTGTCCAGTGTACAGAAAGACTTTGAAAGGTGGTCTATTTTACCCCTATCACTGCCAGCTAGAATTAACTCTGTTAAAATGAACACGTTACCAAAATTCTCCTACCTTTTTCAGACCATCCCCATATTCCTCCCACAAACATTTTTTCGTAAAATTGATAACTTGATCACAGAGTTTATCTGGAACAGGAAGGCACCCAGAATTCGTAAATCTCTCCTCCAAAGACCTAAGAGACTTGGAGGCATGGCACTGCCTAATTTACAGTACTATTATTGGGCTGCCAATATTAGAGCCTTACACTACTGGCTGCATTTAGATATTCTTAATCCACATCCTGCTTGGCTACAGATGGAAGCCTTGTCGTGTAAACCCGCTTCTTTGAAGGCCTTATTGTACTCCCCTCTCAGATTTTCTCTGTCTCCATACATTAAAAATATATGTGTTAAGACATCAATGAGGATTTGGAATCAATTCAGAAAGCATTTCAATCTGGGTGATGTTTCCATCCTCTCTCCTCTAACTTCAAATGTTGTGTTTCCACCCTCACTAATTGACGGAGCCTGGTCGGTATGGTCTAGTTTGGGTATCAAGTCTCTAAAGGATCTGTATATAGATGGGGTATTTGCGTCATTCCAACAACTGTCTGGAAAATATACCTTACCCACATCACATTTCTTTAGACATTTACAGATCCGCAGCTTTGTTAAATCCTTATATCCCAATTTTCCCAATGTGCCATCTGCTAACCCCATTGACACCCTTTTAATGCCTCTCCCTAATGCTAGAGGAATGATATCTGCTATTTATAATAGAATGTATGCCTTACGACCTGTAAATCTCAATCCAATTAAGACTCAATGGGAGGAGGACCTGGGACTTGAGATCTCAGATGACGTCTGGGACTCAGTCTTACAACGTGTACATTCATCGTCAATATGCGCCAAACATGGCGTCATTCAGTGTAAGATTGTCCACCGGGTTCACTGGACTAGGGTGAAATTAAACCGTTTTTTCCCTGATATTGACCCTACATGTGAGCGGTGTCACTCAGCACCTGCGACTCTGGCACATACATTCTGGTTTTGTCCCAAACTATTTGAATACTGGACCAATGTCTTTGATATCTTGTCTAATGTACTAGAACAAATAATTTCTCCTTCTCCTATTACTGCGTTGTTTGGTGTTCTCCCCTGTACAGTGTCCATATCTTCATATAAGGCAGACTTTGTTGCATTTATCACACTAGTAGCTAGGCGTCTAATTCTTCTGAGGTGGAAATCTTCTGACGCCCCTTCATTCAGTTCCCTGATTAAAGATATCCTTTATTTTATGAAAATAGAAAAAATAAGATACAGCATGAAGGGTTCTACCCGTAAGTTTACTAAAACATGGGGATATTTGTCTGATTACATTAAGGAGTTGAACCTCCCCTCTGTGACAGACTAGAACTGTGTGCACACAGACAACAGACTACTGTGGTAACATTTTTTTAAGGTTGCAGGCTCTGTGTATGTTTTTTTTGTTTTGTTTTGTTTTTTGTTTGTTTGTTTTTTCCTTCTTTAATGTTTTAAGTTTTAT
>JAODXP020000032.1:9912730-9925230 GCA_027497455.2 Sardinella longiceps | reverse complement strand
GGGAGGACAAGAGGAGGAAGAAGAGGTCAGGTTAGACATGTTTCAGTCATGTTTGCCAAAGCTGTCAATGGGCTGTACAGCAGGTTAGGTTTGCTGGGCTGGCTGTGTGAATAGACCCTTCTCAATGTTTGCTTTTGCTTCACCCGCCAAGGTCTTGCCCTGCCCTCACCCTCTTGAACTCATCGGAAGAGAAAGGCAAGGGATGTGTGTGTGTGTGTGTGTGTGTGTGTGAGTGTGTGTGTGTGTGGGGGGGGGGGGGTCTTAGAACCACAACTGGTTGACCCCTTGAAGAACAGGCTTCTCAGTCGCAATGACTAGCACCTCATCATCATCATACCCCAAGAACAACCACATTATTACACAGGACATTGAGAGAGACAGTTTCTCAGGGTTGAAAATTGGTTTTGGTTGGATCGGCGAAAGTTTGGCGTCAGAGTTGGGAATAAGTCAGTCACTCCATGCAAATTGTCACACAACATGCTCAATCATCCTCTGGCAGAGTTGAAGCATGGTGCGCAAACATTGAGATCCTGAGAGGGGAGTTTTACAGTCCACTGGGTTTTTGGGCTGTTTATCCTGGAAGAGCGACTACTAGTCAGCAGTCCATGAGCATAGTCATCAAAACTTTATAGAGCCAAAATCATTATGCCATTATTTGAGGAGTTCAGCCATGCCACTGACAACTTCAGTGGATGATTCTCAGAGTTCTCATATATATATATATATATATATATATATAATAGTACTGGGTTTCAAGAGGCTATGACAGTCAGTGTGGAGGAGTAGCCTTCATGACAGGCTTTGATTTGGAGGGGTTTGTTGGGTTTTCGCTCCCTCTTTTTCTCTCTCTCTCTCTCTCTCACACACACACACACACACACACACACACACACACACACACACACACACACACACACACACACACACAGGTCCAGACAACAAGGCTATTCATGACGCAGGAAGGCTCTGCAGTGTTACATGTCAGCCCGTGACGAGTTAATCATTATCTTCTCCAGCGATCCACACTCCCTCCTTCGGATCCCTGCCTCCCAGCTGTGGTGGCCCACCTGTAATTACCGCGGGCATTCCAGCCCTCACTGCTGTCATGACATCATGGCTCGTCATCATGTAGCCTACCCAGTTGCTCAACATGCTGATTGTGTATTATAGCCTTCTATTTTTAATTGCTTAAAGTAATAGCCTAGTGACTGAAGAACATTTTTCCTCTCTCTTCATATTGCAAATCAAATGTATAGGCTACTTTGTGTATAGTTGTGTATCTATAGGCTATGGCGAAAGAGGCAGATTTGGTTTTGTAGATGCATCGCATTGCTTTGTGTTTACAACTGAGCCCCCCTAGTCTTTGCCTCTGTTTCTGTTCATGGTTTCACTTCTCCTCTCAACGTATGCGCTCCACCGCATTCCTGCCGTTCCTTCCCCAGGTCAGGAGGCTCCCATGGGCTCCGTGATCAGTTTGAAGTTGGGAAATTCGCCCCTTTCTGGCACAGAACGCAGGGGCTTGCTTTCTGGGAACGTGCGCTTTTCTCCGCATTATCCAAACAATCATCCGAGCAAAAGAAACACATTGGATTGTTTTTGTTATTCATATAATAATACCCTCTCCGACTTCCTTTCCCCCCTCCACGGATAGTTGCGATTATAGTGACTAAGATGAAATGTGATGCAGAAAGCTGCATATTAATCGGTTCAGAACCAACGATGCTTCTCCAGAGCTGTGGTTAACCGTAATTTTTTTCTAAATTACGTTTATTATCTAATTTCGTTTAATGGAATAAGTTATGGGACGTTTGCTATATCCGAAAACTTTTTCCGTAATTACTTTTTACGCAAACAGATAGTGAAAACAAATTGACACACTGACAGACAGACACAACCAGGGCAGACAACACAACAAGCACAATTGGACCAGCGTGACGTTTACCTCAGGAGGCGCGGCAAATTCGCTGACTGGAGTGCGCTTCTGTGAAGGAGTTGAGTTGAGAGTGCGGGGAGCAGAGAGGCTGGGAAGAACAACTGGAAAGCGCAGTGGGAGCGTTCGAAGTGCCGCTACACTCTGACCAGCCGTCAGAGAGCGACTTCGGATTGCCTGGAAACTCTTTAAGGATCTTTGCAGCAAAAACTTGCGTGGAGGGAAAAACAGGAAAGCAGTGCTTTGACAATGGAGAAGCATAAAGGTATGACTGCCATAATTTATAGCTTACATTACATGACACTAGTAAACATGAAAGAGGAAGAGAGAAAGTAAAAGGTCAGTGACAGTTCTGAAAATGAGAGTGCGTTTTTTAAATATCTGTTGTAAGAAATTTGTGAATTAATATGGCACATGACATTATATGACAAATTATGCTGATTGAGCTCCACTGCATGTTTCACTGCTTTTTTTACACCCTGGTGTTGCGCATTGGCTCTTGTGTTATGCTTTTGGCACTTCACATACTGCAGAGATACGTGACAGGTTTTGAAAACCAAAAAAAAAAAATCATTCATCACATTGCCCAGCAGTGGTGCATAAATATTTCATTGACCGAGCAATGATGTCTGAAGGAATTTCGTCTGAGTAACTTCAGTAGGCTACGCTGCGCGCTTGACTAGTGGTTCACCCTCCCATTGGCGATGCCTTGCATTCAGAGTCTGTACTGTCATTCGTTATGTCGGCCCGGTGGTTCAATCCTGACAACATATACTGTAGCTGCTCGTGTAATCGCACGAGACTGCTGCTCTTGTCAAATTTAATTATGCAGGTGTTGAATGTAGCCTGTTGGATTTTAACTGGTAGCTGCAGGTGAGCGTTTGAGAAGGGTGGGTTTGGAATGGATTGTCTGGCACGTTAAAAAGTTGCAATAGTTTTCGGTTGTAGCCTACGGCTCTTAACCACAGTAGCAGTTCTGTCTGTTTAGATTATGGTCAAGTGTTTGCAGGTATTCATTTGTCCTGCTAGTGCAAGAAATGTTAACTTTAGCTCAGCATTTTTCATTTCAGTGGAAACTAGTAGCCAACATTAATGATGTCCGTGGGGGCAATTTATGGCACGACGTGCATGGAAAAAATTCTAAAATGTCTCTGTGAATGACAATCAGGCCATAGTTCACCCTTGTTCCCTTTCAGATCGCTCTTGGCAGCATAATTTATTGGTTCAAACAAACTGATGATTTCCCAGTCTGGAAACAGGCCTAGTATGAGGATGTGTGTTCACAAGAACGCAATCAGATAAAATGAATTTCACGTGGCCCCGATGGAGAAGTCACCGTAAATATTTACAGCCTCCAGTTCAGCTGTTCATCTCCCCTCCCGTAGGGACGAGCGTGTGTGTATTTGTCATCTGTGCATTTTCCGCTTTAATACATTCTTGTCTGACTAATGGTAAATAAATAGACCTTTATTGAGAATGCTTGCAGGGGTTCGTTCCCAGTAGGAGCAATTGTTCCTCCCAAAGATTCCCTGGATGCCTGCGGTTAGCTTTTTATTCTGTGGAATGTGAGACTTTAATATTGTTTCGCAAACTGATGGTGTAGGCTACGATGGGGAGGCGCGATAAGCCGCGGACAGCGAGTTGCCTAGTCAAGAGGAAGGCAGGAAGTTGGGGCCGTCAGCCTCTGAGTGGAATGCGGTCATGTAGCATTAAGTAGCCTAGTTCAACAAGCCGTGTTATTACGATGGATGTGGGAAATGTCCCCCCTATCGTGTCAGGCATCATCATGACGACATGATCACTGGTCCCCAAACATTAGGCCTATAGGCCTATCACAATCTAGCTTACTATTGAGAACTTGGGCTGATGAGTTTTAGACCTTTCTTCAACATTGGTCAATCCTTCAAAACACAGGTGGATGAATGAACATCTCATAAGGTGATTCAAAGCTTGGTCAGCCTACTTCTGCTTCTGTTAAAAGTATGGTGATTTATCTGTAAGCGAAAGTGGGTAGCAGTAAGTGTCAAACAATGCCTATATCTCATACAAAAAGAGAAGGCTGGCACATTTGAAACTCTCGCTTCTTAAATATTGTTCCTCTCTTGACTTGAGTGAAAATAAAGGACAATTAGGTTCCTTGCTTCTGCAAAAAAAATGGTGGTCTGTCATAGTTAATCCAGCCATTTGAGGAACACGATAGTTTATCCATAACTCCAATTCCTTCCCACGCCCTGAGAAGTCTTATCCTGTGCACCTACCCAAATCATAAGTGGTTCGTAATTCAAAACACATGAGAGTTCTGAACATTCTGTGCAATAAGTCAACCTATGACTTTAAACTAATTTAGCAAAAACTTCTTGGCAGGTGCAGTAAGTCATTTGGTCATTTTCATACTGTTATCCGTCAACAATGACCAGGAAACCTCCTGACCTCAACTTTAGAGATGATAGGGTCAACTTTCATGTGAAGTTCTGGGTGATCTGATGAATCGGCCTACTCCAGAGAAAACTATTGCTAGGCTAATGCTAAGAAAAACAATGAAAACAGCGTGGGGATCGTTTCTACTATCTCTAGGAAATACCTAGCCTGACATAGCCCGCCATAATACTGCTGTTCATCTGTATTCATGGTCTGGAGGTTCTTTAACCTGATGCGATTATAGGGTGGGTGTGTGTGTGGGGGGGGGGGGGGGGGCATTCAGTTCTGGTTTGAAACGAATGGACAGCTCGTCTAATCAGCTTCGCTTATTGGCCGGTTGTCTCTTAACCGATGTAAACCCTCCCCAGAAGACTGTCCCCAGACCATGAATACGGATGAACATCCGTATTATGGGCGGGCTATGTCAGGCTAGGAAATACCTTGTAACTGATGTGTAAGCCCTCAGTAGACCATAATTAAGCATGAACATGTCTCTTAAGATGAACATCTGTATTATGGGCGGCGGGCTATGTCAGGCTAGGAAATACCTTGTTATAACTGACTTGTAAGCCCTCAGTAGACCATTATGAAGCATGAACATGTCTCTTAAGATATCAACACAGTAGGTAAAGTTCAGATAAGCTGAAAGTGTGTGAGAAAGTTTCTGTTTTATAGCTCAATTTAGTGTCAAAGACTTGTTTCTTTGTACTTGCTGTAGGTCTATTAACAGTGCTCATAACGCACTCTGTGGTTTTACAGAAGAATGTCACTGACAGAATGGCAATCATCTATGTTCAGCTTGGTGTTGTGGTCAGTGGCTGCTAAGAAAAAAAAACAGAAAAAGTCTCTCTGGAGAGCGAAGGGGGCGGGGGACATGTGAGTTTTTGTTTTTGTGAGATAACATACTGAGAGAGCAGTCAGTGTAACCAGCAGGGAGGGAGGGAGGGCGGGCGAAGGCGGCCACTGAGGTGGCATATTGGAGAGAAGTGTCTCATTCACTCTGTGATAAACAGTGTGTAGGGGTGGCGTGTTTTCCACTAACTTTGAGGTTTGACATTTGTTTGCCAAAGGACATCCCACCATATTGACACTCCCTGGACTTATGTCAGTGTTGTTGATAGATAACCCAATTATTGATGTCAAGTGTTTGTGATGAAGATGATTTATTTCTTTGACACAACAGTAAGATGAGATCAATGTCAACTTTCTAAATGGGTCTTCTGGAAACAACAAGGCATCTACAAACAGCTTACAGCTTGCCTGTTGAAGAGTAGCCCAGTTGAAGTTGAAGCATGACTTGTGAAAACATCTTCTTGTGGAATCTCATCAGTACTGGAGCTAATATTCAAGAGGGAAGCAAAAAGCCTTTGAAGGGCTATAAAGAAAAGCCAAACAAGCTAAGCTAAGGGCAAGAGCCAAGAGCAAGACAGCCCCATCTGACGAATAGCTCTCCTGTGTCATTTATATGCTTACAGAAGCAAAGCTATGCTACATTACTTGAGCCCAGGTGTGTCCATGCAGGCCATCAACCCACGCCTTTGAGAGCAAAAAAGAAGGTTGTAGGGGGTGGTGGAGGTGGCGGGTGGAGAAAGATGGATCTAAATCTATCCTCGGTGTGCTGTTTCTTTTCTTATCCCGCCGATTTCCTCCTCTTCCGCCCTCCTTCCCCCTGTTTTTTTTTGTCGTTTTTTTTTTCTTTACACTTCAAAGGAGGGATTTTTTTTTCTTCACCGTTCTTTCTGGGGAACCAGATCTCACCCCGGAGAGAGAGGCCCAAGCCCTGATACCAGTGAGTTTCCTGATCCCACCCTCAGGTTCGCTCCGTTCCTATAGGCCCGTGCCAACTCCTCTGCCCCTGCCGAGCCTGCCTGTACCAATGGTGCCAATCGGACTCCTGTTCTGATCTCTTAGTAGTAGAAAAGAGAGAGAGAAGAAAGTGAGAGAGTGAGATAGGAAAGGAAAGAGAGGAGGGGGGAGGAAAGAAAAGAAAGGACAGAGAGCTTAGGGGAGAGAAGAGAAGAGGAAGAACAGTGAGAGAGGGCAGAGAGGGGAGAAGAAGAAAAGAAGGGAAAGAAGGGGAAGAGCGGGTGAGCGAGTGTGAGACTCTCCGACGCCCGCTGCATCTCAATAAAGACACAAAACGCACAAGGAGGGGAGAGCAGGCGCTCCAAAGACGCCGCTCAGGAATGGGAGGATCAGCAGTTTCTCCTGCTCTCCCTCTCTCTGTCTCGGAGAGAGATAGGAAAACAGAGAATGAGGGAGAGAGAGAGAGAGAAGGGAAAGGAGAAAGAGAAGGGAAAGGAGAGAGAGAGAGAGAGAGGGAGGGTGGGTGGGAGGGAGGAGAGTATCCATCTCTCTCGATCTGCCGTAAACCCTCTCTCTCAAAAGCCTGCTGCTGCCCTCATTACATCCACATCTAAAGCCAGTCAAGTGGGACCCCCTTCTCATTAGTATACAGCTGTCCACAGAGCAGCCCTGAGAGAGAGAGAGAGAGAGAGGGAGTGGGGGAAAGAGAGAGAGAGGGAGTGGAGGAAAGAGAGAAAGAGAGGGGAGAGAGAGGAGAGAAAGGGAGAGAGATGCAAAATTTATTCCCTCTGATCATCTCCCAAAAAAATAATAAAACTGCATTGCCCGAAAATTTGACAAGCCTGCACCACAGCATTCATGTTTGCTTGTTGAGTCAGTAGTGGGGTGATCTGAAGTGAACTGCTGCTCCCCATAGCTCTGTGTGTGTGTGTGTGTGTGTGTGTGTGTGTGTGTGTGTGTGTGTGTGTACTGCCTGAAGCTACACATCAGGGTAAACTGTGTGTGTGTGTGTGTGTGTGTGTGTGTGTGTGTGTGTGTGTGTGTGTGTGTGTGTTTGCATATCAGAGTTGTGTCTTAACAGGCCTTATCGGGCTGTTTAATAATGGCCGCTAGTCTAGTAGGTTGTAATGGTTGGTCGCTAGTGCTAACGCTATCGGTATGGGGGATCTGACCCGGCTGATAGAGAGAGTGTGATTTGGACAGGGGCTTATGGGAATATGCTCAGTGAGCTTGCGCTTTATCTTGGCCAGCGGACTTGTGGAAAGGGCAAAGTGGTTGTTTGCAAGCAGACGATTGCATCGTGGTTCTCTAATCTGGGGGTCTGCGGTGGAACTTAAGTGGGCTGAACTATGCAGTCGCGTGGGAATCAAAAGCGAGGCGCGCGCACTCTTGTGAGTGCGTCATCACTGATGTCAGCTAGACTGATTTGCATTTTCTTCCCGCCCGTTTTGGCTCAGGTGACATACTTCACCTTTTCAGTTTGAATGAAACTGTTTATCAGTTAAGATTAAGGTGGGTTTTTTTTTTTCATTTTGTAACCAGGAAATGGGTGATGGAGAAATTTCAATAGTTCACAGTGAACATTGAAGTGGATTAGTGGCTCTTAAATACTTCTGGAGGGCCCCTTGATATCCAATATCAGCTTTTCCTTCTCATGGAGCTAGCTATTGCCTCACACAAAACATTGCTTTTCACACCTTTCCTACTTTTCATGCACCTCACAAAGGAGTTGCATAATATGTTGGTCCTTTTTGTCTGTTTCCCATCTGTGTTTTATGTTGGCGCTCCATCTTCATGTACAGAATGTAGTCAGAAGCCTATTTAAAGGGCAACTTCAGTCATTTTCAACAAGAGCTCTATTGCTCAAGCTACTTGAGATTAGCCAATACTGAAGACTCAGGACATTTTGGTCCAACCATATAGGTTTCCTTGAACAGAGAATAATCACTAACAACTACCACATTGAGGCAGATTTTTAAACTGTGTTTTCAGCATCTAAACATACTCCAAATGTCACCACAAAAACTATGAAGTATCAACAGACACCTTACTACACAGAACTGTAGTGTGTATGACTACAAATGTCTGAAAAAGTGGTTAAAACTAGTGTGTTTATGCAAGCAGACAAACATTGTTTGTTACAAAACCGTTTTGTAAACAAATAATGTTTGGCTGCTTACATAAACACACAGTTTTAACCACTTTGTCATTGCCACTTGTAGTCCTAAACACTACAGCTGGTGTGTTGTAATGTGTCTGATAATGTTACATAGCTTTTGGGGTGATATTTGGAGCATGTTTGGATGCTGAAAACAGTTTAAAACTCTGCCCTATTGGGCTAGTTGTAAGTGATTATTCTCTGTTCAAGGAAATCTGTATGGTTGGACACAAAATGTCCTGAGGTCTTCAGTATTGGCTAATCTCAAGTAGCTTGAGAAATAGAACTCTTGTTGAAAATGACTGAAGTTGCCCTTTAAGACAGGGTTAAGGTGGCTTTTCGTGAACCTCCCAACTCCCAACAAAGACACCTTTCCGGAAAGGTCTGTTTATGCTGAATGTGGATTTCAGTGTGCACCTGTCACCTGACCATACACCTCTAGTATACCTATTAACCTATTATTATGTAAGGGTTGCAAAGCATTGATACTAATACTAAAGGGCATCCCAAAATGTTCAGGACAGTCAAATTTTTCAAAAAAGTTGGTTTTCTTTGGATGTGGCAGGGGTGCACTTGAAGCCCCTCTGGCCTGCATCCTAATAGTTTAAGTCAGTACTCTCAGTATCCCAGTCCATGTCACATGTTCCACTGATGTGTAGTCTCTGACTAGCGGCAAGCATAGATTTAGCCCCAGCATGGCTTAATGGAGTGCTACCCTAGCCAAGGACACTTTCTCCTCCCAGACTTGCTGTTTTAATTTCCCCCCTTTCATTTAGAAACTTTTGTTTTGGAGATTTGGAGCAGCCAAAAGAAACGAATGTTAATTTGGTGGAGACTGAAGTCCTTAACATCAGCTGTGTCATCAGCCAATTACATGTCGATGAGGTCATAGTAGACTCAAAGTGAGGCAAGCCAATCAGACGCTGGGGATTTTGGCCACTGGATGTACTTGTACTGCGAATGACCTCCCTATCAGTGCTTACGAGAGTCAGACAATTATGAGGAAAGGCCAGAAGAAGAAGAAGCCATTAGGCTTTTAAGGAAAAATCTATCGTGGTGGATGAACTTCAACTGGGTTGACTGACAGCGTTAGAGTAAGATCGTTGTGCTGTTTTTAACTGACAAAAGAGGGTACTAAGATGTGGACATCACTAACTTGTGTGATTGTTCGCTCTGTGTTTTTTGCCTCCTCCAGACCTTCCTCATTCTCTCTCTCTCTCTCTCTCTCTCTCACTCTAAATCAGACACACACACACACACACACACACACACAAAGACACACATACAGTACACTCACTCACACACACACACACACAGAGAGAGAGAGAGAGAGAGAGTGATGACCTCAGTTCCCCTTTTAAAACAAATACAGCATCCAAAGCCATCTCTGATTCGCCAGCTGCATTACTCATAATTATCATCTGGGCTGCAAATGTCAATCAGAGAACCGACGCAGCATCGTCGTGACGCCAAGACCAGAGAGCATAAGAAGGACAAACCCTGAGCTATAAAAGACTGGAGCAAAGACATCACATCCCCTTTATAAAAAAACCCCACTAAATTAAATAAATATTTGAAATAAAGATGCTCGGAAAAAAAACAATTCCAAACAAGAAACAACAAACATAAACCGGAGATAAAAATCCAGGGCTTAGCTGACATCCTTTCTTGTGAGTATCATTCCCCTTCAAGTCCCCTTTTAGTCTTTCCGAAGTCCTTTTCCATGGCTCATGGC
Source organism: Sardinella longiceps (assembly GCA_027497455.2). Lineage (NCBI taxonomy): Eukaryota > Metazoa > Chordata > Actinopteri > Clupeiformes > Clupeidae > Sardinella > Sardinella longiceps. The sequence continues at coordinate 9,915,183 of JAODXP020000032.1, read as the reverse complement.
ACCACAAGTCTTAAAGGAATGGATTTGTACAGGATCCTCATCTCCAGCAGTCCTGAGATCAGTTGTCTATTTAAAAAGGAGGAGGAGGAGGAGAAGAAAGAGAAGAGGAGAAGAAAAGAGAAAGGGAAGGGAAGCAGCCGAGGAGGAGAGGAGAAGGAGGGAGAGCTAGTTATTGTTGGAGGCAGCTCCGTGAGCCAGCATCTGTTCCTGTTTTGCTCCCCTGCCGGCGGTGCTGCACGGCTGGAGGCGCTTCACAGAGAGCTGGGGGTGGGTGGAGGGGATGGTGGGGGGGTGGAGGTGGCTCATGCTGGACCCCGGTGCTTTTTTTTACGGCCGGGGCTCGGCTCGGACGAGGTCAACACTGGAGCTACCGGTGCCCCAACCCCCCTGCCCCCCCCCTCGCTCCCCCCTCCCTGCCACACTACAAACACACACACACCCACACGCCCACGTCCTGCACCCAGTGAACCCCTGCGCTGGCGTAGTAAGCCGAGTCTCACTAACTGAATGACTGAGCGACAGGAAGAGAGACTACAGAGGGTGGCAGAGAGAGAGAGAGAGAGAGAGAGGCTTCTGTAGAAGTGTAACTTGTGGAGACATGAGGAAGTTCATGATAAGATTTTGTGGAAGACAACTCACCCACGCCAACCTGCATGCATAATGTATAAAGTAAACACATGCACACATGCTGCACTCACACACACACACACACACACACACACACACACGCTTGTAGTCATCCATAAAGTTTTTACTTCCTGTGTCCTTTACCCCCCTCACTCCCTCTCTGAACCTCATCTAGGTAGGACAGAGTAGTGAGAGGAGAGGAGAGTTGGCCCACTGCACAGGGTGAAGACTTCCTAGAGGAGAAAGGAATGTGTGTGTGTGTGTGTGAGAGAGAGAGAGAGAGAGAGAGAGAGAGAGAGAGAGAGGGGAAGGAAGGGGAACAGCATGTGTGAGAGTATATGTGTTTTTACTGTACTTCATGTACACGATCGACCTCAACGTAGATATTTCTTTGTGTGTGTGTGTGTGTGTGTGTGTGTGTGTGTGTGTGTGTGTGTGTGTGTGTGTGTGTGTGTGTGTGTGTGTGTGTGTGTGTGTGTGTGTGTGTGTGTGTGTGTGTGAGTGTGTGCGTGTGTGTGAGTGTGTGTGTGTGTGTGTGTGTGTGTGTGTGAATGTTTGTGTGTGCGTGTGTGTGTTTGTGTGTGTGTGTGTGAGTGTGTGTGTGTGTGTGTGTGTTTGTGTGTGTGTGAATGTTTGTGTGTGTGTGTGTGTGCGTGTGTATGACATGTATGTATGTATGATTGTTTTTGTAGACAGACGATAGACAGACTCTGCCCCCTCTTTCTTCATATCCAAACTAAAACACGTCCCTGACAGAGACATAAACCAGTCACTTCTAAAATGTTCGACCATACAGATGGACTGATCTTGCTGCTCCGTGTGCAACACTATGACCATGACCGTGTCCAGACACTTCTTTTTAGGACCCCCCCCCCCCCTCAGAACGTCCATCATGAGGGTTTTTACAGCTGCCGTAAAAAGTTCTGCTATCTTTTCCCCACACAGTTCATATAAGTTATACATTATAGCTGTTCAAAACCAATGAGACACAAACAGTACCACCGGCTGAGTCATCAAAATGATGCATGGCTCGTGTTTGCATTGTGTTTTTCACTCAACTCAACAAGTTCTGTCTGTCCAGCCAGTCTATGGTTAATCACTCTCTGTGTTTTTGCTAACATCTGCATTTCTTTCAGATCCATGTTGTTGTAGTGGTAGTTTTCGCTGTCAGGTCAGCAGTCGATGATCTGTTAAATGCAGCTGGCATGTTTGGTCAGTAGTAATCATCTGTTATCTTTGCAGAAGAAGCTTGTGTTTGTTGTCTTGGACTGCTTACATTTCACTATGCTGTGAAATGCCAAAAAGTGGACATACTTTCTGGTCCTGTGGGTGTATGGTGATTGTGAGAAATTTAGTTTTTTTTTTTTTTTTTTTTTCAGCCGTTCAGGCAGTGGTTTAGTGGTGATGGCCATAGTCAGATAAACACACTGACTTCATAATGGAGGTCTTGATCTGTTTTTATCAGGCACTAATAAAACAATGATACCATAAAATGCTCAACTATTCCGGTTTGATAAAAAATGAATAAATAAATAAATACATGCTTAGTAGGCTTCAGTGGTTTGCGAGTGAATTAAAATCACTGTTGCGGTGGTCGCAGTGGTCGACGTGTGGATTTCAACTGCCCTCATGCTTTTGGCCTGAAGAGAAAAACGATCTAGAACTTTCTTACTCCCTCATTATCTGAGGACTGAAGCACTGAACTGGCCCCATTAAGTTCCATGTGGCTAGCAGCTGTTGACAGGAACCTTTGGCTGTGTTTGCTTTGCGGTGTGGAGTCTGATCTAGTAATATTGACCTTCCTTATTTGCTGTCAACAATTGAAT
>JAODXP020000032.1:9850230-9895230 GCA_027497455.2 Sardinella longiceps | reverse complement strand
TGTTGTCACGTCGAAAGCTTCTGCAGATGACATAGTTTGTTCACTTTGTTCACCTCCCACTGCGTACAGCTTGCCCTCCAGGCCAAGGAGCGTGAAGTTGTAGCGGCACTGAGTGGGTCCAGGTATGTCGGACCAGGAGTTTGTCAGCGGGTCGTAGCAGAAACCAGAGTCCACTGTGACTGTGCTGAACCCAATCACGCCTCCAATCACATACAGGCGTCCATCCAGAACGGCCACCCCGGCCATGGAGGTGCTGGCGTTTATCGGGAGGTCAGTCAGGTACTCCCAGACGCCCCGCTCCTCGTCTAAGTGGCACACAGTGCGGAAAGAGTCCTGGAGGATCTTCATGGAAGGGGTGTGGGTGCCCAAGGCTATGAAGGAGGCTGGAGTTAGCGACTCAATGTAGCTCAGTATATCAGGGTGCAGAGATTCCGATGCTGCCCACTTCAGGTCACGGTAGGAATCGCGAATGAAGGTTGCGGCACTGGCAAAGAGCTTGTGTAGGCCAAACGTAGCTGCAGCATGGCACAGTAACAAGCAGTTATCAGTATCTATGATGTTAACTAGATGACTTTCTAGCACTGCCACCTGGAGAAATGCAGCACACTCCACAGCCTCCAGGAGCTGATCAGCATCCGCTATGGGGGGCCGTTCGCCTCTCGCCACGGCCAAAGCCACCAGGAACCCCCCTGGGTGCAGCCCACCTTGCAGGTGAAGCTCATCCGTGTGGCTGTCCCGCATTCCAGATCGGAACAGTCCACGGAAGTAGGCAGAGCTCTCTGCTAGGACAACCCGCTCCACTGTGAAAATGCAGTTCTCCACATGTACCCTCAACAACCCAGACAGCTCTTCGTCCTGCCCCAGTTCTGAGGCTCCAAAATGGGGCACGGTGTCAGGCCGGGCAAGGGGGGGCTCCATGGAAGGGGAAACCCCTGCAGACTGGGCCAGTAAGCCGATCGGTGCTCTATCCACCGGAACCAATGCCAGGACAAATTTTCAGGGTCTTAAGAGGGTTCCTGTTTAGAAGCACGGTAAATAAATGAGTGTGTGTGTGTGTGTGTGTGTGTGTTTGTGGGCTATGTGTCTGTGAGTGTGTGTGTACAGAATGTTTGTTTGTGCAGCGTCACAGAGCCGCGTCCTTTGGCAGGAAAGGTGAGCTAAAGATAGAAGAGTCAGGGTGGGTGGACAGAAGCCTCAGAACTGGACCAACCACTCACATACAGGCAAACACTACTCACCTTGAGTATACAACCCCACACACGCAAGCACACACACACACACACACACACACACACACACACACACACACACACACACACACACACACACACACACACACACACACACACACACACACACACACACACAGCACACACACACACACACACGCGCACACACACACACACACACACATACACACACACACCATTAAAAACAATGGAAGTGGCTACATCAGACACGGCAGCACAGCTAACATTCTAAATTCTATTCACCATTCATTTCAATGTATATTTGACAGAACTTGACTTAACACTTAACTTAACACATCCAGTGCCCTCCTGTTATTCCTACTAGCCAAACTATTTATATATATATATTTTTTGCCTTTAATTTGATAGGACTGTAGAGTGTGTGACAGGAAGTGAGTGGGAGAGAGAGAGGGGTAGGGATCGGGAAATGACCTCGGGTCGGAATCGAACCTGGGTCCCCGGATTTGTGGTATGACGCACTAGCCCGCTGAGCTATGCCGCCCCCACCAAACTGTATTTTTAATGTGTACGTTTTTCCTCATGTTGGAAATACGTTATAAAATTCAACTGAAAACAGTTCAGCTTTTGCAGCACATTGTTGTCAAATATGACCAGAATAAGTTAGTTATCTAGCTGCTTACTGTAATTGCTTGTCAGTACGATATGTGCTGCTATCGGAGCTTGTTACTGTTTGCTAGTTAGCAAGCTAATGTGTTATAAAGACATTAAAAGTCTATGACTCCATGAAGGATATCCACTGATGTTGTACCATGCAACTGGAATGATTGTTTTTGTTGGTGTTGGTGTGTGTGTGTGTGTGTGTGTGTGTGTGTGTGTGTGTGTGTGTGTGTGTGTGTGTGTGTGTGTGTGTGTGTGTGTGTGTGTGTGTTGTATGTGTGTGTGTGTGTGTGTGTGTGTGTGTGTGTGTGTGTGTGTGTGTGTGTGTGTGTGTGTGTGTGTGTGTGCAGTTCTGCCATTCTGGGAAGGGTGGATGTGCATGAATGATATTCTTGAACTTGTGCCACAGTAAGTCTGAGTCACCAAGACTAGACTTACAAAAAACAGGAATAAATAAATATGAATAAAAATGTTTATTCATCAAAAAGGGATAAATTACAAATCATGAAAAGAGAGAAGACCGAAACGCGTCGGCTGGTCCATTCCCTTAATAAAGGACTTTTTATACGGCAGAGTGCCTCAGATCTTCTCTCTTTTCCTGAATATATTTTCTTTTTGATCCTGAAGAGCACCTGACCCTGGATATTTATCACCCACTGAAGCAATCACCTTTTTTCTCCTCTTTTTATCAAATTACAAATCATATTGAATTTCTGATCGTCCCCACATCCTGTCAGACGAGAGAGGATGTTGTAAAATAAATAAATAAACGAAGTATCATCTAACAGACGCCATTAAGGCCATTTTCTGGTGCATTCTCTTGTTCATTACTGTCCCCTTCATTCTCTGGCCTCTGGGCCTCCTCTGGTAGTCCTTTCCTGGGCAGCCTGAGCAGACACGTCCACAGCGATCCACTCTTAGGGAAGCCCGTCATCTGCCTCTGGTTCTTCCAGCCCTGTGTGCTGACGGAAAACTCAACGGTGACGGCTCGGTTGACGGTGAACGCAGAGTCACCCCTTATGACGGAGGAGAACAGCGCCCCCTTGCTGTTCATGTAGTGGCCAGGAAGAGTGCTCCACTGTCCTGTGGTGATGTTGTAGCAGTCCATCAGACAGCGCAGGAAGTCGTCGCCGTGCCCGTTGCGCATGACGTATAAATTGTCGCGGTGCGCCACCATGCAGTGGCCATAGCTTTGGTGATGCACCATGGTGGTAACGAGCGTCCACTCGTCCTCAGCTGGCACGTACTCGTAGATGTCCGTGATGTTCGGAGGCTTCCAGAAGCAGACGAATAGCCTACGGCGACACACAGCTCCCGCCGCCCCTGCGATGGGTCTTGGGGCGTGCTGCATGAAGGACCAAGTCCCTGAGGCTACATCGAAAGTCTCTGCTGATGACATGATCTTCCTGGCGTGCTCGCCGCCGACCGCATACAACCTACCCTCTAGGCCAAGTAAAGTGAAGTCGTAGCGAGATTGAGCAGGACCTGGGATCTCACACCAGGAGTTTGTTAGCGGGTCGTAGCAGAAACCAGAGTCCACTGTGACCTTGCTGACCCCAACCACACCTCCAATCAAATAAAGGCGTCCATCCAGAACGGCCACCCCGGCCATGGAGGTGCTGGCGTTCACCGGGAGGTCGGTCAGGTACTCCCAGACGCCCTGCTCCTCGTCCAAGTGGCACACAGTCCGGAAATTGTCGTGGAGGATCTCCATAGAAGGGGTGTGGGTGCCCAAGGCTATGAAGGAGGCTGGAGTTAGCGACTCAATGTAGGTCAGTATATCAGGGTGCAGAGATTCCGATGCTGCCCACTTCAGGTCACGGTAGGAATCGCGAATGAAGGTAGCGGCACTGGCAAAGAGCTTGTGTAGGCCAAACGTAGCTGCAGCATGGCACAGTAACAAGCAGTTATCAGTATCTATGATGTTAGCCAGGTGACTCTCTAGCGCCTCCACTTGGAGAAATGCAGCACACTCCACAGCCTCCAGGAGCTGATCAGCATCCGCTATGGGGGGCCGTTCGCCTCTCGCCACGGCCAAAGCCACCAGGAACCCCCCTGGGTGCAGCCCACCTTGCAGGTGAAGCTCATCGGTGTGGCTGTCCCGCATTCCAGATCGGAACAGTCCACGGAAGTAGGCGCAGCTCCCAGCTAGCACAGCACGCTCTACTGTGAAAACACAGCCCTTAACATGGATCTTCAAAGGCCCTGCCAGCTCCTCGTCCTCCCCCAGCTCTGAGGCTCCAAAGTGGGGCACGGTGTCAGGCCTGGTGGGGAGGGGCTCCATGGAAGGGGAAGCCCCTGCAGACTGGGCCAGTAAGCCGATCGGCGCTCTATCCACCGGAACCAATGCCAGGACAAATATCGATGGTCTTCTTCAGGGGTCCCTGCCGCACTGAGTGAGAAACAAAAGATTGTGTGGCGCTTGCGAGGAGTGTGTGTTTGTGTGTGTGTGTGTACAGGAGATTTCTGCCACGTCATACAGCTGCACTCCGCCTCTCTGAAATAGAACCAGGGCTAAAGATAGATGTGACAGTTAGTCTGAGTGTGTGTGTGTGTGTGTGTGGGGGGGGGCTTGCAACATGAGCAGCTACTCACATGTGTGCACAACCCAGACAAACAGACACAAACAAACACACACACACACACACACACACACACACACACACACACACACACACACACACACACACACAAATAAGCAGAGAGGGCCTCACACACTTTATTACCCTCACTTAATGGTTAACCACAGTAGGAGTAATAGAAATATTAACTGACTGTAATGGTCATCAAACTGACCAGAGTAAAACCAAGCCCCACTACACTACACAACATCTTTATTGCTATAATTACCTTCGCTTATCATCCGTCCAACATGCCTGTGTGACCGACATTTGCACCACTTATAACCATCCGGCTGATGTTTTCATTTCTGTGCTGTTAAAGGAATATTCCATCCTTTTATGAAAATTGGTTATTTACCCTCTTACCTAGAGTTACATATGTGGGTAAAAGCATTTTGCTCTCAGTGCATGCATTTTCCCTCTCTGGCAACCCTTTAGCTTTAGCCTAGATACTGGAATGTAATGTTGCCAAAGGATTGCTATCTGGCAACTTTACATTCCAGTGCCTATGTTCAGCTAACGCTAAGAAAACTGTAAAATTGGGGTTCCCAGACTCAGAAAATGCATGCACTGAGACCAAAATGCTTTTACCCACATATGTAACTCCAGGTAAGGGGGTGAATAATTCATTTTCATAAAATAAGTGGACTATTCCTTTAAGACTTATAAAGTGATTGAGAGATATCAGATGTGGATGAATTTTAAAGTAGGCTTCTCAATTGCATGATTAAAAAGATAAAGCGATTGAGCACTAGTAGCCTACCCCTGACCAGTCAGAAGGTCAAACGCATTATCACCAGTCCACTCAGCAGATGCTATTATTACACATTATCCATATACAGTATGGACATACTGTATGTAGCGGGCCTACACTTGAGTGCAAATATATCTTCATTACAAAGCTGTCAGTGCACCATAAAAAGCCTATACATTACGTGCATCTAAAATGTACTCTGTATGTCAATATATTGTTTAACATGCCTCATCATACACAGTAACAGCTACTTTGGGAATACATGGATTGACCTCTTCCTTTGAATTTATTTTCATCGAGCTTGGAATCAAGTACTAGACTTGTACTCCCACAGCTATAGTAGGGAGGGAGTTGGCTACAAGACTGTACACAAAGTTGCTAATAATGTTCCAGTGGAGAAGATAAAGCGATAGCATGCATACCGCCCTTGCCAATAGCATCTGCTAAATCGGTGAATGTAAATGTAAATGACGTCGAAGGAATGTTTGCACAGTGCAGGACCGTCAGAGGAAGCTTGTTAGGCGCGTTACTGACCATGAGGAGAGTCTCTGGAAACTCCATTTGAAGTCCATCTGTTAAGAGGCTGTCTGCAGTGCAGTGATGTTCAGTTACAGTGTGTGTGTATGACCACATCCACATTACAGTGTGTGTGTATGACCACATGCACAGCTACTCTTTAGCAGGTCATACATACGTACAGTACAGTACAGCTGATTAGCGTTATCAGTCGCTAGCCTCTCGCTAACCCTCCAGGCGCTGGGGCCCCAGCCGGACTGTGTTTGCTCTGAGCTCCGACTCTTGGCATGGGAACCAGGGATTTTCCATGTTTCTGGGTGTTCGTTTGGTCTCCTTCCCACTCTCCTCTCTTTCTTTTTTTTTCTCTGTCTTTTCTTTTTTTTTTTTCTTCTCAGTTCTTTTTTTTCACCTCTCTTTTTCCCCCTCCCTTCTTCTTCCAGAGCAGGCTGTCTCTTCCACATTATTCATGCCTGACTCCTCGTTGGCTTCTTCTTCCTCCTCCTCCTCCTCCTCCTCCTCCTCCTCCTCCTCCTCCTCCTCCTCAGCACACGTTTCCGTGGAGATGAAGATTTTTGGGCAGGGGGTCACTATGGAAACGGAGTGTGTTTGGACAATGGGAGATGAGGATGGGGGCAGAATGCAGTAGACAGGGGGACACTTAGGCTTCACTTCTGCTCTGTGATTTACTATACTGGCTGCCTTTCTGACAGTGTGCAGCACCACTGCAGCCTTTGGGGTCAAGCCTCGACAAGTCCGGGCATATCCTGGTTAAAACCTAAATAAATATCAACAAATACGTACACACACACACACACACACACACACACACACACACACACACACACACACACATACATACATATATACATACATAAATACAAACATATACTGTACATACAGTACATGCAAAACACTAAGTTCACCTTTAGAAATTTGTAAATATTGAGTTGTTTTTATAGTAATTACCAGGTCAGCTCTGTCAAGCCGCCATTTGAATGTTATTACAGTAAGTCATAAAAACAAATGAAGCCAAAACAATTGGAATTGTATTAATTGTTGTCCTTAATTGTTGTCCTATATTAAGAGTGGACACACTGCGGCGGCAGTGGAAGCAGTATTGTTTTGGCAGTGAGGAGGCTGTGATGGGGTTGTCCAAATGTCCATTACCCACGCTCTCACACTCATGAATACAGTGCATTCAGTATACATAGATTTGCTCACTTTCTCCAGCGATGCTCACACACACACACACACACACACACACACACACACACACACACTTGTATGTCAGCAGATGGTCTGGAGATCTGGCTCATCACACTGACCTTTGGTTCCAGGCAGAGTAGCAGCAATACAAAGAGAGAGAGAGAGAGAGAGAGAGAGAGAGAGAGAGAGAGAGAGAGAGAGAGAGAGAGAGAGAGAGAGAGAGAGAGAGAGAGAGAGAGAGAGAGAAGGAGAGAGAGAGAGAGGAGAGAGAGAGAGAGAGGGAGAGAGAGAGAGAGAGTTGGGGGGCACTAAGGAGGAGGGAGCTTTGGTATGTGTGTGCTGCTGTTCTAATCACACACAGATGCCTCCAGTCTAGCGTATGTTTGCTGTGTGTGTATGTGTGTGTGTGTGTGTGTGTGTGTGTGCCAGAGAATGGGAGTGAACAAGGGAAAAACAGATAAGGAAAGTGATGAGAAAAACAGAGTTTCTGCTAAAATTGTCTCTGATAGTTACAGTGACTACTGAGGGACGGCAGATGCATCAAATTCCCCTAAAATACTTCTGATGTGACTGAGCCTTTCAGCGCTCAGTTTCAACTTGTTTCAGATTACGTCAAAACTCTATCTTGATTGAGGACATTCACATATACAGTAGAAACACACACACACACACACACTCATTCACATACCCACCCCTCACATAAAGTCACACACCCACACGCTGGAGAGAGTGAGTCAGCATTACCTATCCTGATGAAGCAATAAGATAACTTTCACTAGAAGTCACAACATTTCAAGCATGTACATGCATGTGTGTGTGTGTGTGTGTGTGTGTGTGTGTGTGTGTGTGTGTGTGTGTGTGTGTGTGTGTGTGTGTGTGTGTCACTGTGTGAGTTGAAACACTTTACATTGGCTAGATGTGACCGGTGCTCCGCAGCATGTCATCTCCATAGGGATAGAGTGTTTCCTCTGAAAACGAGAGCGACTGCTTATGTCATACATGGGTGACACAAAAGCCAAAGCCAGATGAATTTATTAAAACAATCTCACCCTTTTTTATGAAGCTTTACTGCCAGCTGAGCAATTGCCAGAAAGTGACGAATGAAGAATTTCACGTGCCAACGTTTAACTGTGAACTTAACAACCTGTCATCAATCAGCTCTGAACCATGTACTGTAGTAAGGCCTGGACAACCAACTCTTTTCCAGAGAAAAAGTTCTTAGATATTTCATTAATAATTGTTGATAATGATCTCTTCAAAAAATGTTTCACTTTTTTTATTTAGCAAAGCTTCAACCTCTCAAGTCTATTTAAATGCCTTGTCAGATTGATCAAGTTTGTAAATACAAGTAGCCTGGGAGTTCCCATGCTCCTTTGCACGCTTATTTCATTTCACTCTGCAAAGCAGCATGGTGACCATGGCCGATTTTCTCGCCTGGTTTCGGTATCCAATCGCAGAACAAAAAGGGATTTGTACGGCCCTCGATTGCATTTTACGTCACGTGGTGGTTCTGGTATTGGCTCCGAGGTATGTACAGACGCTATGATAGACATTTGGTAGCCCAATAAACGGTTCTGGACAATCGTAAACGATGCTTCCGCTACGAGAAATGCAATAGGTAGGTCTCCAGACTAAATATGGCTTGTGATTTTAGTTTGGCATTCGCCAGGCTAAAATACAAGCGCATATTCCATACACCCCTTATTCCTGCTGGAATCCATGTAGCAAGTAAATCTACCGGTATCTCAATATCATTATCAATATCAATGCTTTGAACATCTTATCAATAACAGCACCAAGGGATAAGCTAAATGAACTCAGGGACCAGTGAATGCATGTATAGTACAGTGACCAGTGTTTAACTGGTAATCTGGAGCAGTGTTTTACTGGTAATCTGGAACAGTGTTTAACTGGTAATCTGGACCAGTTTTTACTGGTAATCTGGAGTATTATTTACTGGTAATCTGGACCTGTGTTTTACTGGAAATCTGCACCAGTGTTTAACTGATAATCTGCACCAGTGTTTTACTTGTAATCTGGACCAGTGTTTAACTGGCAATCTAGACCAGTGTTTTACTGGTAATCTGGGCCTGTGTTTTACTAGAAATCTGGGAACTAGAAGGTTCTAAACACCTGACCCATCCTTCTACAGAGGAGAGCAGTGGCTTGACTTTGTCGGTTTGTTTGCTCTGAGAGGAGAGCCTCCCTTGTTTGGATTTGGGGCTGTTGGGAGACGTGCGCCTGGGAGGCGTCTGCTTCTGGGCCACAGCTGGTTTGGGGATGAGGACGAGGGACGAGGGCGACTAGTGCGGTGGTGGGAACGCCGCCCGTGGTGTTGGCCCCATAGTGTGTGTGGTCACCACGAGGGATGCTGATTTAAAGGCGGACAAGCGGGTGGGGTGTGTGTGTGTGTGTCTGTGTGTGTGTGGAGGGGTGCCGACAAGCGCAGGGAAAACCCACGCCCCGACTCCGAAGGGCGATGACTCCTACAGGCAAACACGTGCAGAATTCCGGGGCCCAACCCCCGCTCTCAAGGCTGAGGTCAGCGAGACAGAGAGAGATCGGTTACATGCCGATGGAATTCCCCCAACAGTTAGAGAAACGAGAGGCAGCGCAGGAGACAGGTGCAGGCAAAAAGAGAAAAAAAGAAAGAGAGGAAGAGAGGAAGAGAAAAAAGGGAGGCAAATGGAAAGAAGATGGGATGAAGATGAAATGACAGAGAGATGAATTGAATAGAGGAAAGAGGAATCTCTGGAGGGCCCTCCGGCTCTAATTATCTCACGCCGGCTCTGGAGGAGTGTGAGCTTACACTAGGTGCAAGCTCCAGGGTGTGTGTCAGTATGTGGGTGTGTGTAGGTGTGTGTGCATGTGTGTGTGTGTGTGTGTGTGTGTGTGTGTGTGAGTTTGACTGTGCATATTTTTAGTTTATACTGTAATATTTAATCTACCAAGTCAAGACCTCAGGAAATTTTGGAAGTTAATGTCAATTCGTTCTGTCTCCATCTCTCCCACTCTCCTCTCTCTCTCTTTCCCCTTCCCTTCCTCCCTCTCCCTCTCTCTCTCTCTCTCTCTGACAGTGTGTGGTGGGAAGAGAGCCCTTTCCCTTGCCTGCCGTGCCCTGTGAGTCCCCTGAGGGCTACTACGAAGAGGCCCAGCCTTACGACACCACCATCAACGGTAAGTCCAGCTGTGCACTCCCAACTCTCTCTCTCTATGAACACTTACTGCTGCTGCTGCTGCTGCTGCTGTTGTTGTTACTGCTGCCACCGACCAGCCACAACCCAAACGCTGTGGCCCGGCCAACAATGACATCTCCAGTGCGCTTGTGAGCACAGGAACCGAAAACAAGAACTAGGGAACCAAAAACTGGTGGTTGGTTGGGAAGAACTGCACTGTACTACTGTAACTGTTGTTATGCTCCCTCCACCATTAGGTCACTAGAACAAACTGAAAGAATCTGTTGTTTATTTATTAGTGGGGAAATGGTTAAAGGTTCTCTGTGCACTAGTGTATGAGAATAGTTTCACGTAAGGTTTGCTTGTGAACTGGTTTAGGTTACTTTAAGCTGCATAATAGGAGTTGAACAGGAATTTGAAGCATCATGCACTTGTAGTTGCACATTGGGGAATCCAACTCAACTTTATCAGTGAACATGGAAAAATAACATTCATCTCAGACAAATCTTAATCTTTTATTGTTATTTTGAAGTTAATATTATCTTATCTTGAAAAATGTAACAGCAAACCAAAGCACTAAGCTGTCCCTGCTAACACCCAATATCAGCAGAGAAGTTCCTGTGACAGCGTCGACTGTTATCCTTCGTCTTCCTGAAGCAGGCCTCTCTCTCTCTCTCTCTCTCTCTGTCTCTGCTGACTCACTCCCCACCCAAAGTCTCAGTCAGGCCCAGAACAACAACAACATGCCCAAACAGCCACAGTCGGGAAAAGCTGAGGAGCTGAGAATAGCAGCAGCATTTTTCTCAAATATGACATTTTTTTTTTCTTTTTTTTTGAGTGGCAGCAGCAAGCTATTTTATCCTGTATTATACGCCAGTCTGACTGACACCCTGGCCCCCGCAGGCTCTGGAGCCAACAGTACAGAGAGCGAGAGAGAGAGAGAGAGAGAGAGAGAGAGAGAGAGAGAGAGAGAGAGAGAGAGAGAGAGAGAGAGAGAGAGAGAGAGAGGGAAAGAAAGAGGGAGAACAGAGATGGGCTTTGTTCAGCCACGTCCGGCCCGCTGGCAAGCGAATACATTGAATCAGATCCCAGGATGGGACGGACGGGTGATGAGGATTGAGGGGTGGGGGTGGTGGGGGTTCAGAGGGAGAGGTCCCTCTGCCAGATGAGGCCAGGCAGGACGACCCCACAGCATCTGGGTCAGAAGCCTACTGGTGTTTCTACCGTGACTGATAACTATAGAAAATACAGAACATAGACTATATTATTTGATCTATGCTACAGTACATTTCATACAGATAGATCTAAATCCCATAGATAGTAAGAAGACATTAGACCTTAACTCATGGCAAGTAATAGAGGCTACTCTATAGAAGCTAAATCTAAGATAGATTCAATCTTTTTCAATCAATAAGAAGTTAATGATTGAAATAGATTGAATCGAAACCACAATAGAGATGGAAAGATTAGATACTGATACTTTAATAATCCAAAAGCCAATTAGACAGGTTAAGAGAGCATTGTGTATTTTAGTTCCCCCTGTGTCACTACTAGCTGTATTTATCAGCTGTATCTGTATGGGCAGGCAGCTTTATTAAGCAACACGCAAACAGGAAGTGGTTAGTTTGTTGCATGTCAAAGCGCTGCAGGGGGCTGGTCAGGTGAAAGGCTTTGGTTTGCAAACTCATCACCTTATAGAAAGCGAGAAATAACGTGGCGAGCAGGAACTCACACCACGGTCACTGCAACAATATGCATGCTGCAGTGGCCTCAATGGACAAAAAATAAGACTTTTTTTTTTAAGGGTGTTTCTCAAAGTCGAGGAAGCAAGCTTGGAAAGCTGCTTTTTCAAGCATTCCACGTCATTATCTGTCGCCATGTACTGTTCCAAAGTCAAGCATCCTTCTAAATTCTAGCGAGGACAGAGGCCTTTGTTCATAGATTTTTCAAAGATGCACTGATGGAACCTTGTTTGTGAAGTGTACACCTTCCAAGGCGAGGGCGCTACCTAGGAAGCATTCTCGACTTTGAGAAACACTCATACTGTATATAAAATGGTGCTGATCTGTGGTTGGATTTTAAAACATTGACAATCCACTTCCAACAGGATCATATATGTACAGCATTCTGTATTATATAATTAAGAAACTGTACTATATTGTGATTTTATGATCTTATAGGAAATGATTTGAAGGTGTACAATTACGTTTTTTAATGTTTACTGTTACCAAGCTGACATCTGGAATGCTATTTGTTTATACATTTTGAAAAGCTTCTTTATAAACATGTTGTTTCATATTAACAAAGAAACCATGTCATGATTTTGTTGTTTACATATTCAGCCTGTTTCCCAGTCCTGTATTTGAAAGTTGGAATTGAAAGAATTTCAAAAGAATGTGCTTGAACCTCTTACAAATAAAGACCTTTTTTTCCCAATCCACAGTTGCTCTTATCTGCCCATATCTGCTTTTCCTCTTCCTCCGCCTGAAACACTGTTTCTTGTTTGTTTCTCTCTTTCTCTCTCTCTCTCTCTCTTTTTCTCTTACTTTCTCTCTCTCCCCTCTCCTCCTCTCTTTTTTCCTGTAGTAGATTTTGGTTGTTTTGGTCTCATCTCTGGAGCCCGGACATGCGTAGAGGCCTCAGACAATGTGGTCTATGCCGTGATCACACGTGGTATCCACCTATCTTTTTCACTCTTTCTTTCTCTCATCTCTCTCACGCACTCTCTCTCTCTCTCTATCTCATGCACTCTCTCTCTTTCTCTCTCTCTCTCTCTCTCTCTATCCCTCGTGCATCTGCTCGGCTGAGAACTGGGTCTTGAGAGTCAAGTCGGGCCAAGCAGCCTCAGCCGAGGAGAATGCATTGGGGGGAGAAACGCATGCCAACTCCACTCCAACCGCCTCCCAGACAAAGGAATGTGCATGGAGCTGTGCTAGCTAGCGAGCTCGCTGTGTTTGCTGTGTCGGCTGCTCCTCGTTGTTGTTGTTGTAGTCGTTGCTGCGATGTTTGCTGCTGTAGTCAGCCGGTCTTGCAGGTGGATGAGCTCATGTGGAATCCAAACACGCACGAACCAAAAATGTGCTTGTTGACCTAACGTGTTTGTTTTAAAGGCGCATGAGGAACAGTAAAAGTCATCTTCATCTCCCCATCCTCCTTAACTCTCTCTCTCTCTCTCTTTTTCTCTCTCATTCTCTCTCTCTCTGTTCATCTTTCATACGTTCATCCCTCTCTTAGTGTTGTTTTCTCACCCTCGTCCTTTCCCTCCCCCCACAATCCCACTCATTTGCTCACACAGCCCCTGTGAGACAATAACTGAGGGAAATAAAACTCTTGGCTTACCAGTTTGGCCTCGGAATGCAGACAGAAGGCATCCCATCATTCCCCCGACCCGACCCCCACAACCCTCATCTCCCTCCATCTCCTCTCCTCTCCTCCGCCAGAGCTGTCTCTATTCCCCCTCTCTGTTCCTTCACCACACCCACTTACCCCGCTATCTTTCTCCCCCCTGTGCTGTGTGTTGTGTCCACCAGACGATGGGGAGGCGGTCAGCAGCTCGTACGAGTCGTACGACGAGGAGGAGGTCTCCAAGGGCAAGTCGGGGGCGACGCAGCACCAGTGGCCGTCCAGCGAGGCCTCCATCGAGCTGATGAAGGACGCCCGCATCTGCGCCTTCCTCTGGAGGAAGAAGTGGCTGGGCCAGTGGGCCAAGCAGCTGTGCGTCATCCGCGACACACGACTGCTGGTGGGTCATTTTTAGCCCTACACTAAACAGCCCTACAGTGAAAACATCACACACACACACACATCACACTCCTTACGGCTAGACTGAGCCTGTACAGTTTTTTTTTTTGGCTGAATGACGTAGAAAGCAAACTGCATATGAATACACCGTGCCTGCCAGTAAATATAATGAGCATAATTTATTGCAGGTCAGATGTGAGCATTTCTGCAGTTCAAAAAAGGCATTGAAAATTTTTGAAAATGATATGGCACTCATGCCTCAGTAATGTGTTTGTCATGAGTATGATTATGCAGCATCTGTTCGAGCATTTGATATGCTGCTAAAAATCTTTGTATATTTGCATTATAAGTTAAGATTACGTGATTCCTCAAAGCACTCCTCAGCTTAAGAAGAGCATCCCATAACTCCTAGAAAAATAATAAATATTCAATCTCCCATGACTCTAATCTATAGTCTTCACTGCCATGAGTGGATTGCCTGTTTGAGCTCAGTTGAGGCTCAGCCACGTGGACAGGCCAGGCCTTGCAGGTGTCCGTGGATGCCCTTAGTTTCCCTCTCCCAGAGGCCACTGGGGTCTCGTGTGAAAGCTCAAACGAGACCAGAATCATTAAGGGAGTCACGGCTATGTAACACTGGCGATATGGTTGCCGTGCTTTTAATAGCTGTTGTTTATAACATGTCACATTGGACCTCAATAGCAGAACCAGATGCTATCAAGGAGTTGGAGCTAGTTAGATTCTATCAAGAAGTTGGAGCCATAGATTCATGTTTCCCTCAGGCTTGGTATCTCTTAATCAAGAGGGAATTCAAAGCTCTCTCTCTCACCCCAGCTCTGCTATAACTCTCCATATGAATATTGCTAGAGATTCTTCTGAACCATGTTGTTCATCAATCATGCTCAGCTCCACTCTTCCTCTGTGGAGCAGTAAGAATCTCCTCAGAAGAGAAGCTCCTCTATTCATCTGAGCCAATTGGTTTTGTTTGTGCTTTTATTACTTTATTAGGCAAGGGGTTGCTTTTCATCATCAAGCATTCCTTTCAACACATCAAACCCTCACCATTTGAAGTGTAGTTTTTGCCTTGCTTACAGTACCGTGCCACGCGCACACCAGGAGAGGCTGATCCAATGCCGCTGTGGATAAATCAAGCCGATCTGACGAAGCTTTGTCTTGACGAGGGGTTCTGTGTTCTGTGTTTTGTCTCCATCGCCGTCTGCAGTGCTACAAGAGCTCCAAGGAGCAGACGCCGCTGCTGGACGTGAGCCTGCTGGGCTGCAGCGTCATCTACAAGGAGAAACAGCCCAAGCGCAAGGAGCACAAGCTGAAGATCATTCCGCTGGGCGGCGAGGCCATCGTGCTGGGACTGCAGAGCAAGGAGCAAACCGAGCAGTGGCTCAAGGTACTACTGGTCTCAGATCAGAACACTTACCTATTACTAGCCCCGTTTACATGGACACTTCTAATTTGATTATTTAACCCAATATTCCATTTCTGTTGTTTATGAATGCATCTCTTTGGATACTGTTCTATAGAATGCACATGGAATCTTTCTAATCAGATTAGAAGCTCAGTATTCCATGATCTTTGTTAGAAGTGTCCATGTAAACCCGCCTACTGTGTGTTTTTTTGTTGTTGTTTTTTTGGGCTTTTTGCCTTTAATCAGATAGGACAGTGTAGAGATGGACAGGAAACAAGTGGGAGAGAGAGATGGGGTGGGATCGGGAAATGACCTCGGGAGTGGACTCGAACCCGGGTCCCCGGAGCAATGGTATGACGCTCCAGCCCACCGAGCTACGGCACCCCTATTACTGTGTGTTTAAAAGGAAATTAGATGCCAAGTCATGATCACTTGAGGTGAAGGAGAATGTCACTATTTTGAGCTGGAGGTCTTTGGTCTTCTATGAACTTCCCCCTCCAATTTAGGATTAGGATTAGGGTTAAGGTAGTGCCTTTTAGGCTGTGCTGTCTGGAAGGTGCCAATGGGGGCAAAAAACACCATTGAGAGACTGTACAGCAAAGTTCAATGTTGTTGTGGATCTTCAGAGTGACAGATCAGGGCATGGTACATTCTTGTGGTTGAATTGAAGCAGACTTTTTCTGTTTTGTTTTGAACCAAAAATAATGCCATCTTCCACTTAATAAGCAGGTTGTGCAGCAGTGATGCCAAAAGAGTAACACCAGTCAAAAATACACTTTTTATCTGCCATATTTTGTGTAATGGAACAGTCTTTGGTCTAGAGAGCTAGCAGCAGACACTGGAGCTTCCCTGACCCCAAATAAGGAGGTGGTGGTTAAAATGAAAGGGGTCCATGAACTTTAGTACCTTTGACTGCATGTCATTTCGAGTTTTCAAGTGGGCGTCCACAGAAGCGTCTGTCATTTATCAAGTGCTCAGAAACGTTTTCTTAGTCACCGTTCCAACACCAACAGCAAAACACTTTTAGATAGCCCCACAAGCTTTAGTGGAGATTTTCTTTTTTTCTTACCATATATTTGGGCAGCCTGTCGTATTTCAGGGGAATTTTATGTGTTTTCCTGTAGTCTGGCACCTAAGCAGCCACTTTCCCTTAATACGCGCCGAGTCCGGGGTTCATGTGGTGGCGGGAACACTTCGTTATGCCACTTTGGGCTCCTCCAATAATAGCCTAGCCTAGCCAAGCTACGTCTGCGCTTCAGACACGGGCTACTCTGCGCTTATCAAACCAGCATGTGCTGGACGCACAGTCGGACGAGCAGCCTTTGTGTGAAGGAGCCTCAGGGAGAGAGAGAGAGAGAGAGAGAGAGAGAGAGAGAGAGAGAGAGAGAGAGAGAGAGAAACGCTTCTTTCTGATATTTCCTGTCTTCTCCCGCCCCTGCCAGTGCCTAATCTCGGACAGAGTCCGCCAGGCCTGCGCTGAGTTAAAGCGGACGCGTCCATTCCCCCCTCGAGCTAGACGGTGGTTTTAACGACTCAGCTGCAAGCCAACAGCTGGTGTTGGGACAGTTTTTCGGGACACAACTCTTTGTATTTTGGGAAGTGGGGCTTTTCAGAGTGGTGGTGGAGGCGTTTATGGACTAGTTGGTATAGAGGAGATTAAAAAAAATGATGACATGGTTTTAGGTTTCATCAGAGATGTGGTTAGTGTGCCTCCACAATCCACATTTTTGTGTAGACCTTGTTGTTACTGTCTGTAGAACAAATATGTAGCTCTTAGCGTGTGCTTTCATGGTCATGCTGTCTATCTGGTCATAGTTTACCTGACATGTTATCTTCTCAGGTAATTCAGGAGATCAGCCCCAAATCCACAGAAGGATCCGATGTGTCCGACTCTCCACGCCTCATTTGCACCAAGGTACCAAAAACAACCCATGAACGTTTACACTGCATAATGATTATGTGATAATGATTATGATAATGATAATGATTATGTTTCTCATGAGCTCTGGTCTGTTTGCAATGTTATCTTACATCCAGCTGAGGAAACAACCATCATTTAGCATCATCTCACTTACCATGTTAATCCTCACTGATAGAGTAGCCTAATATTGTGAAAGAAAGTTGTGTCTTTAGGCTACACAACAAAGACTTTAGTCATCATCAAAGTTGACACAGTTTCATGATTATCATACCGTAACCACAACAAGCAGCAGCTATAATGCTAACCAGTTCTTTTGAACTCAAGTCTTCCTCTAGCATCTTAAATGAAAAGCAGAATGAAAAGTGTTGACTTTTTTTCCTGAAGAGACAAAACCGGCGTCCCCAAAGCAGATGAAACAGAATCCCATGGGAGAGGCGCACGTTCGATTAAATCTGTGTAATTATCTTGCCCAACTCCGTGTCTCTCATCTGGTTGTCATATGGTGACGGGGATTACCCGCCTCCCTCCGGTGGACTGAGTCAGCAGTGGCTAACGCTGTGGTGGATCTCCCTGTTTATTTATTTATTTTTATTTTTATTTTTTTTTGTCGTTTCCCGACAGGGCGAGCTTGGCGAGCGATACTCGGTGGCGTCGGAGAGCGGCAGCAGCACAGACAGTCCCGCCGAAGCCCTGGAGGCCCGGGACGGTGAGAGGAACACGCCGATGCACATATCACTATGGCGATGACAGTGATGGGGGTGTGTTGGGTTTTTTTTTTTTTTTTAATCGTCTCACTGTGGTGTCTTTTCCGGTCTTTTCCGAGCAGTGAAGAAAAAATATGGAGCAGGCCTGAAGTTCAGTAATCTGATGAACATCGGGAAGAAGAAGATCTCCTCTTACGACAGTCCAGAGAAATGTGTGGACACCTCAGGTAAATATTGACGTGATGGCAAAGTTGATGGTCAACAATTTACCAAGTCTACATGATTATGGCTTCTTTTGATCTCATAGAAGAGGTATCAACTCTTTAGTGCTGACATTGACATGATTATTTTTATTGTTTTCTGTTTGGTCTCTCTTTCTCTTTCTCTCTCTCTCTCTCTCTCTCTCTCTCTCTCTCTCTCTCTCTCTCTCTCTCTCTCTCTCTCACTCACACTCACACACACACACACACACACACACACACACACACATGCTCACACACTCATGCAGGTTACCTTAACGTGCTGGTAAATAACCAGTGGCGTTCGCGCTGGTGCCAGATCAAGAATGGGAAGCTGTTTGTCTACCAGGACAAGAGCAAGGGCAAGCCGGCCCAGCAGCCCGTGCCCCTGGGGGGATGTCTGGTACTGCCCGACCCCAGCCCAGAACACCTCTACTCCTTCCGCATCCAGATGGACGGAGAGCAGCTCGCCACCCTGGAGGTGAGACCACAGAGAGGGAAAGATGCAGAGAGAGAGAGAGAAGGGGGGGGGGAGATTGAAGGACTTCCTGCTTTTGATCCTCTATGCCCACACAAATGGCTTGTGAGTCATGCCAGCTTGTGTGATGCCAGTGACTAATATCTCCACAAGAATGGAGGGATCAGCAATAAGAATGTTTGGAGAGAAGGCCTGGGAGAGAGTGCAGAGAGTTCAGATGCAAAGCCTTCTAGTCTAAGCCCATTTGCAATTAATTTACAGAACTTTTTTTTTTTTTTTTTTTGAGTACAGTAAGTTTGATAAACTAAATTATTATCCCAACTCCAATTGGATTGTTATTGGTTGATTTTTTTTTTTTTTTTTAATCAGGATAACGTTCAGTGCAGTTTGATTACTTATTATAAAAATAATTAATTTTTGCATATTTCTGAAGAGGGACTTGGATACTACATATACACATATGAACTCATATGTATAACCTATGGTAAAGGCAAGCAAACAGATCGATACATCTTTAGATAAGATAAGATATAATTCAACATTAGACTATCTTACCTCATCTAGACTTTGTAAGTAAACTGTATAGATGGCATGCTGTAGAAACAAACACAGTCGTAAGGAACACTGACTGCTGTATATCTGGCATATTGTCAATGCCGGTAGTGTCATTGTGTGGCTGTATGGCAGTGTTGTGTTGTGTTGTAATGGGGTGGAATGAATCATACAGCGTTTAGCTCATGTTTAGCTTCAGAGTGTCAGACTTTTGGAGTCTGTGTACCTACCCTCTTGCGCCAGCAAATCATCTGGAACGAGAGCATTTTACTGCCTAATGCGCTCGACACGCCATACATCTTCATCTGCTGTGGAAATAAGCTGTGGGAACGTCCCTGAGGTATTTAGTCCACAGGCCGTAAAGAAGCCCACCCAATTCTGTTTTTCTTTGTCTTTGTCAATTTTTTGGGTGGGGGGGGGGTGGGGTGGGGTGGGGGGGTATCTTTGCCACCTCTTCATGATGAAGGCTTGTCATCTGGATCTGTAAGTCCTGAGCTCTTCTCCTGGGCCCTGAGCGAGGGGAGAGGGCGTGGGCGTGGGCTCCGCAGCGAGCGAGGGAGCGATGGATGGTGTCAGAGCTCGGTACCGTCTCAGGCGCCTGCAAACCACAGAGCTGCATTCCATTAGTCTACTGATGCTGCGGTACGGCACAGCACCCCGCCTTTCCCGGCACTGTTGAACATGGAGATGCTGATGTATACACACACTCAGACACACACACACACACACACACACACACACACACACACACACACACACACACACACATACATACACACATATCAGACACACACACACACACACACACACACACACACACACACACACACACACACACATATATACACACATTCAGCATTCAGACAGACACACACACACACACACACACACACACACACACACACATATACACACTCAGACACACGCACAGACACAGATAAATAGCCGCAGACAGACACACACATGCAGACAGTCAGACAGACACAAACTTGTTATAAGCCCAACCACAGACATAACCCACCTACCATGAAAGCGCAGATTGTGGCGTAAACACATGACATATGCATGAGCACACACACACACACATACACACAGCACAGTGCACCCAAGACACACAGTACCATCATGTACACCCAAGACAACTCTTACTCACTCATCTCTCACAGTATGTACACACACACACTCACTCACTCTCTCTCTCTCTCACACACACACACGCACACACACACACCAATGTAGACATAATCAAACAGCCCACGTCTGAATACACACAGTCTGGCCAGGGGCCCACCATTAGTGAGTAAGTCGGGGCTTCAGTCTCTGGAAACCCCCCTCACCCAGACCACCCCTACACACACACACACACACACACACAAACACCCCAAATAAAAATGAGGCTGTCTTTTTTCATCTCAATGTCTGATGATGAAACCAATTGCGTCTGGACCACATTTGTGAGAGTTTGACATCATTTTCATCTCACTCCTTTTTCTTTCTTTCTTTCTCTCCCGGTGTCTTTTTCTTCCCCCTCTCCATCTCTCCTTATTTCACTCTGCCATCCCCGGTGTCTTTTTCTTCCCCCTCTCCATCTCTCCTTATTTCACTCTGCCATCGCAATAAACAACAAGGCATTATTAAACCGCGCTTGTGAAACCGAATTCTTGGCAAGATGATAAACAAGCGACTTCCTCTCTTGCACATTCTTAGACACACTTTTTTTTTTGGGGGGGGGGGGGGGCTACAGTCTGTCGCCTGTTTTTACTAAAAGCCGCAATCAAGTAAACAAAAGCCAAACATTTCTAAACCATTAGTGTAGGATTACCTCCTAATCGGTACAGTAGAGAAAATCCCCTCTGGTGTGGATTGCCTGATAGACAGCAACATGTCCTATTTATTCACTGTTTGTTACAGTTACAGTGGATGATGAATGACTTCTGCCAATCAAATACATTTTGCACAATGTATTGGACGTTCCCATAGGGGGGCGGAATTACATTACAACTGCTAGACAATAGAAAGCAATCCTGCATTGTAGTGGTTTTGGGAATTGTTTCTTGAAAGTGACCCCCATCGAGATGAAAGGAACTATTTCTGTCATTTTTTTTTAAGAGTTTGTGCCAGGGCTGAATGAAGACGTAACATTTTCCCTGCCGTTTACAAGATCCACGGCTTCTTCTCCTGCTGTTCTTGCAGTGTGGGCAAAGCCGTTCAACAACCCTCGCAACCTTTCTCTCTCTCTCTCTCTCTCTCTCTCTCTCTCTCTCTCTCTCTCTCTCTCTCTCTCTCTCTCTCTCTCTCTCTCTCTCTCTCTCTCTCTCTCTCTCTCTCTCTCTCTCTGTGTGGTCTTTCCTCCATTCCTTTTTCTCTGCCTTTGTTTTTCCTTTTGCTTTTTTTCCTCATTTTTTTTTTTTCCTCCCCCTCACCGTCCGCCCACCTCCTTCGTGTTCCCAGGCCAAGTCATCGGCAGAGATGGGCCACTGGCTGGGCTTGCTGCTCTCGCAGACCGGGACCAAAACCGACCCGGAAGAGCTGGCCTACGACTACGTGAACTCCGAGAGGATATCCAGCATCGTCAACGCGGCCAAGACCTCCATGTAGTGAGTAAACATACTGTTGGTTCATACTCAACATCAGAACCGCTCTACCTCAAGGACCTACCTTAGAACTCTTACCCCCCCAACAAACATGCTTGTGCAGTGTATCAAAATAAGAGTCTTTTATCAATACAGCAGTTTTATTCTGTTGGCCTACTTATTACAGCAACTCACACTTTATTTGACACCTTGACCACTTTGTTTTTCCAAACACTGTCGTTTCTCGACCATCTGCCCTTTGTTTGAAACTGGGGTCAAGGTATACTGTAGCTGGAAATATAGTGTGAAACCCACATCCTGCTTGTCAACAGAACTACACAACTGAGTTTTCGCATGTGGGCATTATGTGTGTGAAGAGCTCAGGTGCTTTTATGGCCTTTGAACTATAGGTGCAAAAGGCAAATGCTAACATGTTGCACATTTTCCTCTCTTACGTTAGCAAGTGTCAGATATGTGGCCTCCTTTTTCATTCTGTGGTGCAGTGGAATTTTGATGGTAGTCGATGCACAATGTACTGACATTTGGAAGAAACATGATGAGAATGAAATTTCAAGGGCAAACATCCCAATATTTTTTGGTTATTGTGTGTGTGTGTGTGTGTGTGTGTGTGTGTGTGTGTGTGTGTGTGTGTGTGTGTGTGCTACATTCAAACATTCAAACATTCAATATTTTTTGGTTATTGTGTGTGTGTGTGTGTGTGTGTGTGTGTGTGTGTGTGTGTGTGTGTGTCTACAGCCTGATGCAGAGGAGATACTCAGAGCCCAACACTTACACAGACAGCCCTCCCTCTGACCTCCCAGGATCAGACGACATCTACGATGACGTGCCGTCCACTGAGAACGAGATGGAGGTGGGAGGCATGGCTCTCACACACACACACACACACACACACACACACACACACACACACACATACACACACACACACACACACACACACACACACACACACACACACACACACACACACACACACACACACACACACACACACACACACACACACACACACACACACACACACACACACACACACACACACACGTAGACACAGGCTATGCATGCATGCATTACACCCACAAAACCACACACACACACACCCCTACACACACACACACACACACACACACACACGTTTCAGAGCTGTGAAAAAAAGTTCAACTATTTTCCTGGGAAATTTTCATTGCGGTCAAACCATGTGTTGCATAGCACTGTGTTGTCTTTGCTGTAATGTTTGAGCATACCTTCTCTGTGGAAAACAATAGAGCTGTTGCTTTGGGTGGCGTGTAGCTTTTGAGTTTCTCCTCACACAAGAAGCCCAAATAATATTCCCTACCCCTCTAACATTCTCCAGCTTTATTTGCCTTGGCTAGGATACTTGAACTTTGTACAAGATTGTCATGTAGCGTACTGTACTCTACGCTACAACCGGAAATGTCTAGCGAAAAGATATTTATATGAAAGGCTGCAAGCACCTCAGAGTTAACCCTCCCATGAAGCTGGACTAGTCTGGATTGCGTTTCCCAAAGCCTTCGTAACACTAAGTAGTTCTTAGTATATGGTGATAGCTATTAGTTAAGAACTACTTAGTGTTAAGAAGGCTTCGGGAAATGCGGCCTTGGTCCTGAGAGCAATGCACACCACCAGATATATTGACCAGGGGGACGTTTGTTGGTTGCAGTGCGATTTCCCATTGCCAACTAACTAAGTTGCTAACTGGTTAGCAACTGGATTTTTATTTCTTTCCTTATGATGTTGCTGACCATGATGATGTTGCTTATGATGTTGCTTATGATGTTGCTGATTTCCCATTGCCAACTAACTAAGTTGCTAACTGGTTAGCAACTGGATTTTAATTTCTTTCCTTATGATGTTGCTAACCAGTTGCTAACTGGTTAGCAACTATGCTTTTGGGAAACAGACGCCAGACATACTGCAATGCACGTGTGTACAAACATAATAGGCATGTTGATGAATTTTGTCTGTGTGAGATTGTATTTGACTGTTGCTGTGTGTCCCTCTGTGCTTGCCGTACTGCACCAGGAGGGCCAGGAGAATGGTGGTGAGGTGCTGACGGTGGAGCAGGACTCAAAGGACCGGCTGTACCTGGACCTGATGCCGGTGCGCTCCTTCCTCCACACCGCCTCCTCAGGGTGCGCGTCTCCGCCTGCGTCCTCAACGTCATCGGCGTCCCAGCCGTCTCAAAACGCACCCCAGCCGCCGCCACGAGACGCCAGCCCGACGGAGGTCCCTGCCGGGGAGACGCAAGAGAACGACTACCAGGTCAGGGGCCAGATGTCAGAGGTTAAGGTTGTTTTGACAAGAAGTGTAGAGTTGCCTATAAACACACAAGTGTGTGTTTGTGTGTAGTGCCCCCACCCTTGCCCCCCCAATACGCCACACTGGGTGTATTAAAGGTGTCATATTATGAAGAAATCACTTTTTATGGCCTCTACACACACTGTTTGATGAAAAGCCTCAATTGTTAAAATAGCCAATTTATACTGTTTGAAACTATTCAATAGCTGTGTGCTTAAACCACCTGTTCAGAATTTTCCTAACTACGTATGTCACAGGGTAAGGTGGGTGGGGTCCCACAACATTGACAGCAACTTAAAGGAATGCACCGGAGTGAATTCAAGCATAGCCCTGCTGCACGAGCCTTCCAACAGCAATATATTTCGCATGAAATGAAATAATTTCGAACAGCATAGACCTAACGCGAACGCGAAATACTTTACATTGAGTCAATGTAACCTCAGATCTTACTTTCGGTTTCCAATAGTCAGGTCCCATTGATTTAGTGTAAAGTGCCTGTTCGCTTCTGTGTTCGTGTTCGGTCTATGCTTTACCAAATTATTTTGTTCCGCTCGCTAACTAGCACATTTAGCAAGCTCTTTCAACAGGGCTATGCTTGAATTCACTCCGGTTCATTCCTTTAAGCAGCTGAGGGCAATGAGAATGGATAATTGCAAAAATAAAGAGAGACAAGTTGGCAGCCTCTTGCCAGCTGAGAACAATGAAAAATGATTAATTGACTAATTAGGGGTGGCCTGTCATAGACTACAGGGGAAATACTCAATGTGTTGCAGGCAGCTGTCTGCCTGGTGCACACCCCCATGAGAAACAGCCTGTTCTGAACATTAGAGCTAAAAAAAGTTAGCTTGAAAAAAGCATAATATGACTCCTTTATGAATTCTTCCTCTTACATTGAATTCTTCCTCTTACGTTTATTCCCATTTCCCATTGCTGGGGAAAAAAAATGCTTAATCCCAGAATTCCTGGACCCTGGACAATCATGTCTTAACTGGGATAAATCACTGTGTCAGTTTATGCCAGTTTCTAGGCAGTCAGGTCTTTGAGGGTTCAGGGTATTTGGGATTTAGCCAGTGTCTCACCTCATCTGACTATTATGAAGTGTTTTATTGAGCCAAGTGTAGTAAAGCTCTCCACTGTGTATCACATGTCATTGCAGGACGTGCTCCCCAACGAAGAGCAGTATGAAACGCAGTTGCCCTCGGACCCCCAACCATCGCAGCAAAAACCCAACCCAGAACCCCCAGCCTACACCAGCCCAGTTCGTCTGCAACCCCAGACCCAGACGCAGCCACAGACCCAGAACCAGAACCAGACCCAGACCCAGACCCAGACCCAGACCCCGACTCAGACCCAGACCCAATCCCAGGTCAAAGGTCAGACCAACAGCTTCCTCAGCCAGGAAACAGCCAAGCGGGCCATCTCCAACTCCATCTCCAACCCTAGTTCCAGCAGCAGCAGCAGCAGCACCCACCTCCAGCCCCCTGCCCCCTCCCTCGTCCCCCAGAGTCCTCCCACAGTCCGGGGGAGAGCAGCCACCGCCGATAAGGCTCGAGGTCCCGTGGCAGGTGAGCAATCCGACCCGTTCCGATTCCAATTAGGGGGTGGGGGGAGGCAAGTTTAGCCTGCCACAATACTGCTGTTCATCCGTATTCATGGTCTGGAAGTTCTTTAACCTGACGCGATTATAGGCCGGGGGGACGGCATTCAGTTCTGGTTTGAAACGATTGGACAGCTCGTCTAATCAGCTTCGCTTATTGGTCGGTTGTCTGTTAACCGATGTAAAACCTGCCCCAGAAGACCATCTCCAGACCATGAATACGGATGAACAGCCATATTATGGGTGGGCTATGTCAGGCTAGGGCAAGCTCCCTGAGTCTCTCCCAGTGAGTGAAGGATGCCAAGAGCCGGAGGTAGAGCAAGTACCACCAGACCAGGGCTCGCTGGTCTTAATAAGCTTAATCGCATTTCCCTTAGCGATCGAGCGCCGGTGGAATGTATGCGCCCTCCTTCTATCTGCAGCGGCGGCTGCAACTTATCCCCCGAGCGCGTTAACGCTAATCCACGTGAAGCAGTGTGTGCTGAGAGTGTTTGGAAACAAGCAACACGCTTAAGACCGTGACTAAGCACTAAGCTGACCTCCTACACACACACACACACACACACACACACACACACACACACACACACACACAGACCACTCTTCAGTGACTCCCAACATTCCTCTCTCTCTCTCTCTCTCTCTCTCTCTCCCTCTCTCTTGACCTCTAGCGTGCTCGGGGTCGATCGAGGTGAAGCTCGGAAAGAACCGGACGGAAGCTGACGTGCGTCGCTACACGGACGAGCGCGACCGTCTGGAGAAGGAGCGCGAGGAGGTGAAGAGCAGCCTGGCCACCTTCAGGAGGGAGCGGCGCGAGGCCAAAGAGGAGCTCAGCACCTGCCAAGGTACCACAGCGCCACCCACTGGACACACTGGGCAAAGCTCAAGTTCAAGGCATTCATTGGCATCAGCATATTAGTCTTTTGTGAAAAAAGAAGATGGAGTTTATTATTAGCAATTATGTCATCTTGTCACTGTTAATATGACAAAGCTGAAGATCTGAGTTTATTATTATCTGAAAAAGTGGATGTGTTCAAAGGCAGCAACAGTACAGACACAGGCACACATAGATGTAGATAACGTACACTTGTAAATCATAAATGAGATGTATTGATACGATGTATTGATCCGTACGTCCCCATGTACTGTATATAATCTGTGTTAGTGTGCCTATCTGTATTCACATCAGTAGGTAACGCTCTGGTGTGTGTGTGTGTGTGTGTGTGTGTGTGTGTGTGTGTGTGTGTGTGTGTGCGTGTGTGTGTGTGTGTGTGTGTGTGCTGTCAGACCCAGCGAAGCAGGCCATCCTGGAGGCGTGTCTGAAGCTGAAGGAGGAGGCGTGTCGGGAGGCGGAGCGTCGGCGGGTGGAGGTGGAGCTGAGTCTGATGGAGGTGAAGGAGAGCCTGAGGAAGGTGGAGGCTGGACCCTTCACCCTGGGCACCACAGTGGACAGCAGCCTGCTGGACAACACCGTGGTCAGTCACTGCCTCCTCATGCACGCACACTAAAACATACAGTACACATATGCACACATTGATTCAAACCCTCGCAACACATACACACACACACACACACACACACACACACACATATGACTGATGTGACATGATATGACACTGAAACACACACATACTCACACAAATTGATTCAAACCCTCACAACACACACACAAATACATACAGTACACGGGATGAATGATCTGGCGAACACAACACACTCAGACATTCACACACACATACACACACACTAAAACATACAGTACACATATGCACACATAGATTCAAACCCTCGCAACACACACACACACACACACACACACACACACACACATGACTGATGTGACATGATATGACACCCATACACACACATTGATTTAACACCCACAACACACATACACACACATACACACACACACACACACACACACACACACACACACACACACACACACAAACACATTCATTCAAACACTCACAACACACAGACACATACACACACATACACTGACAGATACAACATGATACGACACCCATACGCGCACATGGATTTTACCCACAACACATACACACTCTCTCTCACACACACACACACACACACACACACACACACACACACACACACACATACAAACACACTGACTGATAGAACATGATGTGACACCCATAAAACACCCAGACACACACACACACACACACACCCATGCACATGCACACGCATACAGTACACTCCTACACACACACCTATTCTCTCTCCCTAGGGTCCAGACATAATGATTGATTTTGTGGGCTGGGCTGCCTCTTTGTTAAATGAAGTGAGAATGCTGTCATTTACTAGCTTGCTGGGCACTCCCTCCCTAAGCATTAGTGCCTATTTATTAGCCTGGTCTTTGCTAAATGAAGTGAGGGAGGCTTCTCTTCTCTTGCCTCTGATGACCTCACTAAAGAGCTCCAGAGGAGAATAAAGTGGGAATTGTACAAACATTGGCTCCCAAAAGAACAGCAATCTCCCCCCTGCCTGCCCTGATTCCCTGATCCTCCTGCGTCTTCTTCCTCAGAATCCGATTCTAATCCACACTCCCAGCAGACCTCGGATCGGTTCGGTTCTGTTCCACACTACATACTCGGTTCTTCAAAATTCTGTTTGGGATTACTGTAAGACATGGACTTTGGCAGAGCCACCATTCACCTTCTGTAGGTGACTTGAGCCAACCTCACACTGTAATGGAGATGGGTTTTGGCCACTGACGGTAGCCTATTATATATTGTGTTTCGACTGCAGGCCACAGCTGTGCACTCTGTCTGAACCTGCCCATAGGACTGGACCTCAGACATACATATATATATATATATGCTGCTAAGCTGGCAGATCACTGCATAGCATGTCAGTAGTGGTGAAGAGCCAGAATGGAATTAGCCTGCTGTTTTGTTATATGTGGCTGACTGTATCTACAGCTGCGTTGCTGAGGCTGCCAAAAACACGAGAGGAGATTCGGCGCTTCCTCAAGTCCTTTTGCTCCAGCGTTAGCGACTAGCTTAGCGACGGGGATGAGGTTCTAAGCCGAAGCGGACCGAGGGATCAGGCCTTGATGACGATGATGAGGGTCAATTACGCGTCGTTTTGTGAACGGAAAGATGGAGGAAGCCACATGCGTTCCCGATGTCCAGCTCTTCCTGAAGTCACTCAAGATGTCATCCGATGATGACCCTGTATTTTCCACTCCCAGCTATATATCAGAGGGCAAAGCCGCTGGCCTGGTTTCATTCACACTGATTCCCCTGAACTCTACCCTGCCCCCCTCTGGTAGGCTACAGAACTCCAAACAGCCAATTAAATCCCATTAAAGCTTTAAGTTTTAAGCGCTGCATTTGCTATAACCTGAGACATTACTGTCTGGCAGAAAGGAGACCTTGTTTTGTTTTCCATTGGACACGGCTTGTGAGTTTCAGCCGTGTGCAGTGTGCTTGTCAACTCGCACTCCCACTGCCAGATCAGGGCTCCAGTCGACAGATGGGGAAAGCAGATGAGTCTAACAGGCAGGCAGGCAGGCAGGCTGTGTGTTTTGCTGGGAGTTGAGTGTACACAGCAGAGGTGCTGGAGAAAGCAAAAAGGTGGAAATGTTTGTATTAAACAAAACAAGAGGCTTTGGTAGGGATTAGGAGTTGCATTTAAAAAAAAGGGGTGATTGTAAACAGAGCAGAGAGCATTGTTTGTGGTTGGACAAGTGTTTTTAAGATTTAACACATGCTTTTAATCCACAGCATCTTACATTTGTCAACTATCAAATTGTTCAGGGTCAGTTTCTCCCTAGAGCTAATTCGGGTTAAGGGCACAACAGGGGTAGCCTGACATAGCCCGCCCATAATACGAATGTTCATCCGTATCCATGGTCTGGGAACGGTCCTCTTGGGCGTGTTTATATCGGTAGAGAGTCTACCGGCCAATAAGCGACGCTGATTAGACGAGCTGTCCAATCGTTTCAAACCAGAACTGAATGCCCTCCCCCCCGCAGTATAATCACGCCAGGTTAAAGAACCTCCAGACCATGAATACGGATGAACAGCAGTATTATGGTCGGGCTATGTCAGGCTACAACAGGGGCAGCCGGGATTGAAACCCAGAGCTAGCCTGGTAGTAGGTGGTTAGGGTTAGTAGGTGGGTTAGTTAAGCCCGAGGTAAAAGAGCCTGGAGTTCTTAACTAAAAAAAAGCCAGCAAACTACTCCATTAGGAGTAGTCCTTCACTGCAGGTTCCTTAATGCATTGGTTCTCAAACTGCGGTTCCGGGGACCCCCAGGGGTCCGCAGCACATTGCCAGGGGGTCCGTGAAAAAGTTTGCTAGAAAAAATAAACTCTTTTTTTACTACTAAAACACTTTCCTTGAGCATTTTTGAAACAGTGGGTCTACAGAAAACCACATCTGCACTGTCAGATTTTGCCCCATGCAATTACTTGGCTATTTAAAATTTGTATCTGAACGAACAAATAGCTATAGATTTTTTTTTTTTTTTTGCGATCAAGAGGGGGTCTTTGAAAAAAAATTGGCTCCATGAGGGGTCCCCGACCCAATAAAGTTTGACAACCCCTGCTTTTAACGGATACACTACCACCACCCCTGAAGGTGATTGAGTCTGACCAAACCTCTCTCCTTCTCTCCAGACTAAGTCAGCGCCCGTGCCCACGCCAGTTCCAGCTTCAGCTCCTGCCCCCGCAGCCCCCACCAGTAACGGAGACACGTCGCCGGTCAACTCAGCCACGGCTCTGAAGAACAGACCCCTGTCCATCATGGCCAGCAAAGGAAACGTGCTCCAGAAGGCTAAGGTGAGCTTGACTAGCACCCCACTTTAAGATCTTTATACATTATTATTTTTATTTTAAAGATATTTCTTGGGCTTTTTGCCTTTAATCAGATAGGACAGTATAGGTCAGGAATCAAGTGGGAGAGAGATGGGGTGGGATCGGGAAATGACCTCGGGTCGGAATCGAATCCGGGTCCCCGGAGTAATGGTCTGACTCTCTAGCCACTGAGCCACAGCGCACACCAGATTTTTTTTAACATTAAAGGAGAGTTCTAATCATTTTTAAATAATGGTCCTGTTAGAAGTCACTAAGACCCAATAGTGGACTAGTAGTTGAAGGGAATCCAGGGGCAAATCCAACTGAAATTGAGTTAACTTGCTTCCAGTGTTCAGATTAGCCTTTGGTCTTCTATTTGATTTATGCTGTATCAACCAAGTACCAACGTATCCAGTGACTTTGTACAACAAGACTATACAAATGGATGGTGTTCTCCTTTAATGTTATGCCTCGTCTATTCATAGTTATTACATTTCTACTTGGTTCATGTGCAATGTGTAGATTCACTCTTACAGGGTGCCCTTTTGACTTTATTGTACTGTGATTTTCTGTCTTGTTTTGGACGACTTTGTTAATAAACAATGTACTGTCTGTCTTGGCTCTTACTGCTCTAACCAAGCATTTTTTATTTGAATCCAGCTGTTGGAAAAAGTATGTGTTTTGTTTCTGTTTACACGTTGCCTTACTCTCCTGTCTCTCTTCCTCAGGAATGGGAGAAGAAGAAAACATCCTAGGGAGAGGAGGAGGAGGAGGAGGAGGAGGAGGAGGAGGAGGAGCAGTCGACAGACACCTGATCCAACCAATGCTGATTTCTGTTGGGCCTTTAGGCCCGGACCAGGCTGCTTCCGCCTAGCAGGACCAGACAGGGGAAAACAACCTATCCTCTCCTCCTGTGTCTGCAAGCCACACCCCCAAAAAGCCTGCTTGTCCAATTAAAGACAATGACAGTACTGAGTGACAGCAGGCATCTTCTTTGACACAGCCTACCACTCTGCCTCCCAGGACAACTTATGCCACTGGACAATGTTTGAATTTGGGAGCAACAGGGGACGATAACAAAAACAACAAAAAAAAGAAACTATTTAATATTTGTTTGTTTGTTTGTTTGTTTTTATATATGAAAAAAGGGAGGGATTTTAATAACATTGCATTTTTTTCCAGACTTTTACAATGACATGCTTTCCGCAACACAGCTGTGTGCACATAAATGTATGGCATGATGTGTGTTTTTTTTTATTTTTATTGTTTTTGTTTTCTATACGTGTAAATGAAACGTGACCAAACGAGGACAGACGTGACGAGAGTGTCCACACATTTCCGCATGCTGCCCACTCGACCACCCATCCCCACCTGTGACCCCGTGACCCTTGAACCCTGACCCCAGAACAGTCAACTGTCAGTCAGTAGTCCAGATTGTAGCTTGGTCTATGTATGCTGGGAGCCAAGATGTAAATACATATTACACCATTCAGTCCTGTTTTCTTTTCAAACTCGTTACTGTATGCTAGCTAAAACATGCACTTTTTATTCAAATAAAAAAAAATTGTTAATTACAGCAATACACACAGTGTTTCTCAAGATGTTCTCTGTCTTATACATAGTCAAGTCAACAATAAAAAATAATGTTCTTTTTTACAGAGTCGAGGATACTTTGACAAACACAGGAGTGGAGGAACCAATTCCTATTTGGTACTCGCATGAATTACAGTAATTTCCCGCATATAAGCCGCATTGTGTATAAGCCGCAGGACGGTGTTTTATGCAAGTTTAAAAAAAAAAAAAAACACCATATTAACTGCCCCCCTGTTTTAACCTCATAGCGGAAGAAATTTTGCAAAATCAATGTATAAGCCGTGGCTAATAGTCGGGAAATTACGGTAAGCCTAATACTACTCTCACTGTCACCTTTGGGGACAACCTGGGGTGTAAATGCAATGATCTCTTTGACATGTACCGTATGTATATTATGGGTGGCAAAACTTTTCTGTTCGTGGACAACATTTTACGGATACTTTATTAGGCCCCAGGCAGGTACTGTAGGCTGAGTCCATGAGGCGTGGATCTGCCCAAGGTTTCTTCCTACAAAACAAAGTATCTATAAAGCGAGTTTTTCCTTGCCCGTTTCTCATGGATGCTTCCTGTAATGTCTGTAAAGCGCCACGAGACAATGCACTGTATTTGAGCGCTCTACAAATAAAATTGAATTGAATTGAATTCAACATACTGAAAGTCTAAGCTACCAAAAGCCAATGCGTAATAATTGTGGGCCTCAAGAATGAGGGCAGAGGGCCCCTATTGGCTCCGGGCCGTAGTTTGGTAGCCTGACATAGCCCGCCCATAATACTGCTGTTCATCTGTATTCATGGTCTGGAGGTTCTTTACTGTAACCTGACGCGATTATAGGGCGGGGGGGAGGGCATTCAGTTATGTTTTGAAACAATTGGACAGCTCGTCTAATCAGCTGCGCTTATTGGCCGGTTGTCTGTTAACTGATGTAAACCCTCCCAGAAGACCGTCTCCAGATCATGCATACGGATGAACAGCCGTATTATGGGCAGCCTATGTCAGGCTAGTAGTTTGGTCCCCTCCTCTGACATAGATGATATTTGTACCACGACATCTCAATGGCAAGTCAGAAACCCTCTTTGGAAAGCTTCCACAAGAGGGCGACACATATCCAATTTTTTGTCAGGCGTTCTACATACCCAGCATTATCACACATCATTACCCATGGCCATGATACAACACCTCAGCCAACCCATATCATCATTTCAGACATAATTTAATAACTTGAGCAGAAATACAGTAATTGATAGGTAAATAGTAGTAAATAAATACTTGGGACATGACAAACCCCCTGGGTTGCAGCCCAACTGTTGTTGCCAGTGTCTAGTACCGATGGTAGATAGATTACACCGGACCAGTGGAACAGACTCTTTCTTCTGACCACTTCATGTTGTGTCCAGTGTACTCTCTAACTATACGGCACTGTCAACCGAAAAAAATAAATCCAACACCAACAGGTCCAAAACACACGGGCACATTTGAACATTAAATGCTGTCTTTAAGGCACTAAAACACACCTTTGAAAAAACAAAACAAAAAAACAACTTTACTCATAACAAACCAAAAAATAAGGAACCAACAATAAAAAGAAATGTACATCAGCTTTGTGTTAGATGATGGAGGGATTTAAAGTGAGGTGATTGGAGTGAGGGTTGAGCAAGTTCGCTCTTTGGTATTTTTTGCCCTCAACGGTGCCTTCCAGGCAGCGCTGCCTTCAAGGCACTACTCCACTCAGTTTAGGGTTAGGATGAGGGTTGAGGGGGTTATAGGGTTAGGAATAGGGTTGAGGTAGTGCCTTTTAGGTTATACTGCCTGGAAGGTGCCGTTGGGGGCAAAAAAACACCATTGAGCGTTGAGTTCAGTCTGTAATGAGCAGAGAGGAGAGGAGGGGAGAGGAGAGAAGAGTCCTGTGGTGGAGGTGATGGTGGTGATGGAGGTGGTGGTGGAGGTGGTGGTGGTGACGGAGGCGGTGGGCTCCAGACTGGTCGTCTCTCTGGGCTCGGCTCTTCCTGACTGGTTGGTTGTAATTAAATGTTTGGCGCAGAGCTGTAAACATGGTGAGCTCCTCTGTGCTTCCTGTGGTGGTGATCTTTGTGAAGTAAGCTGTGTGGCTAATCTGATAATGATATTATGTCTGTGTGTGTGTGTGTGTGTGTGTGTGTGTGTGTGTGTGTGTGTGTGACTTCTTATTAAGATTTCCCTTTCATCCAGTTTCCCATGTTACATCAAACAATATAACATGCTCTCTTCGGTGTGTATATAATACCGTGTATGAGTGTGTGTGTGTGTGTGTGTGTGTGTATGTGAATATTTATAAAGCCATGTTTATTTCTGTTGAGTATGTTTGTAATGTGTTTGACAGCAAGAGAATATTATTTGTCTCCAGTATAGACTTGTGGTGAATAGCAGAAGTGTGCAAAGCCAAGCCTGTATGTTTAAGAAGAGAATGTGAGTCTTCTTTCATATGAGCTGTGTGTGGATTGTAAGTGTGTGTGTGTGTGTGTGTGTGTGTGTGTGTTCCTTCAGTGGCGTGTGTGTGTGTGTCTCCTGCGGAGTTCTCTGTAGCGCTGTTTCAGCTCCTTCTGACTCTTCTTCTTCTCCTTGCGTCTCATGCCCGCTGGTTTGGGCTGGTCTCCACGGTTCGCTTGCCGCGATCTGCTGCCTGTAAACACACACACACACACAGCTCATATGAAAGAAGACTCACATTCTCTTCTTAAATATACAGGCATGGCTTTGCGCGCACCACACACACACACACACACACACACACACACACACACACACACCCACACACACACACACACACACACACACACATCAGCCCAGCATCACCTAAATACTAACTTAACTTAATATTTTCCTTCAGACATGAACACAGTCCACAGTCTGAGATTTGTTACTCTTCGATTATTCAGGTTATGCAGGGGTTTCATTGAAATAGCTTAAGCTTTTCATTTAGACTTCTATCCTCTCAAAGCCATATATGTGTGTGTGTGTGTGTGTGTGTGTGTGTGTGTTTATTGTTTTTTTGTTTGTTTGTTTGTTTGTGTGTTTGTTGAGAGGGCGATACTGACGTGTCTCGCAGTGCGGACCCTCCCAGCCTCCACGGCACTCGCAGCGGAAGCCCCTCGGGAGCAGCTGGCACAGACCGTCATTCATGCAGGGGTTTGGTCTACACAACTCCACCGGCTTCTTCACCTCTGTTAGGGAGATGGACAGAGAACGAGAGAGAGAGAGAGACAGAGAGAGAGAGAGAGAGAGAGAGAGAGAGAGAGAGAGAGAGATAAAGAGAGACAGTATGGAGGAAAAGAAAAAGTGAGTGATAGCTATATAAACAACAAATAATGCAGTATATGGGTGGTAACACTTTATTTGAAGGTACCGTCATAAGACTGACATGACACTGTCATTAACTATGACATGACGTTGTCAAGAATCTGTCATAAACTTTATAAACCTGTCATGACTTCTGACATACCCTAACCTAACCCTAACCATGAAAATACCGGGTGACACTTAATGACAGAAGTCGTGACAGGTGTATAAAGTTTATAACAGATTCATGACAATGTCATGTCATAGTTAATGACAGTGTCATGTTAGTCTTATGACGGTACCTTCAAATAAAGTGTAACCGGATTTATTTTCTCCCAATTCCACTCACAGAAATCGGGTGTGAATCAGTCAATAGCCCTGTTGTTCCATGTTGTTCCTGATTGCTGTCTTTGAGAAGAACGATCTATGCTGTATCAAATTCTCTTATTCTGTTTCCTACCTACAGCACTTGGCGAGTTTGAACAACACAGGGCTATGGACTGATTTACACTGGATTTCTCCTTAAACCTTCTTTCACATGTTAATCTTCTCTTCTCATCCATCTTCCCACCCTGGTAGCCTACACCCATCCCTCTATCTCTTATAGTGCATTCCATTTGTCTCTGCAACTCTGATTCTGAGCCCGGACGGACGTCGCGTCCGCTAAAAACACAACAAAATTAGTCTCGATTGCATTCCATTTCATTGATAAATCCGGATGGAAGGTGGAAGCAAAATGAATTGAATATTGACCAAGACAGAGGAATACATTACAATCTTACTATAATGAATGATGTATATTCCTCTTTTTATTCCTTCCTCTCTTTCTTTGTCACCCATCCTCATCCCTCCCTTCCTCCCTCCTTCCTCCTCCTCCTCTTCCTCACCAGCGCACACCATCTGCACCAGCACGTCCTCAAAGTATCGGAGGTCTTCATAGAGGGACACCGTCACCATGTGCTCCATGCGGCCCGTGATCTTCAGCAGGTTCTCCGCCTGTGCGTCGCCGATGCCCACGGCGAACAAGGACACGCCGTTGTCTCGCAGCTTGCGGGCAGGTACCGCCGCGTCGTCAGCTCCCGAGCCGTCCGTCAACACGATCACGGCCTTGTGGACGCCGGGCCGAGCGCCGTGGCTGACGGTCAGGCTGTCGGAGAGCACGTGCAGGAGGGCCGAGCCCGTGGAGGCTTTGCCACCCTGGAAGGTGGCTCCGGATACGGCCCGCAACACAGACGAGCCGGAGTCATGGGTGTCCAACTCAAACACGGTGACGGGTTTACGGCCGTACACCACCAGGCCCACCTGACGATAGCACCCAGAGAGAGAGAGAGAGAGAGAGAGAGAGAGAGAGAGAGAGAGAGAGAGAGAGAGAGAGAGAGAGAGAGAGAGAGAGAGAGAGAGAGAGAGAGAGAGAGAGAGAGAGAGAGAGAGAAAGAGGGTTATTGCTAAACTAAATACCAGAGTGTGCTCCACTGTGCTTGTTTGTTTGAGAGAAAGAGAAAGAGAAGAGAGAGAGAGAGAGAGAGAGAGAGAGAGAGAGAGAGAGAGAGAGAGAGAGAGAGAGAGTCCATTCTGGCAACACTGCCTCATGTCAACTTATATGAATTGAATTGACTAGAATGGTGTATAGTTATAAAGACAATAACCTAAAACCTCTATTCCTGCACCAGTAATACTCAACCCACAATAATATCACCTTCTGTCGGCAGACCCTTCAACTTGAATGATAACGTCTCTTGCGCTGCTATGACTCTCGTCTGAACCTTCGCTATACTGATCCTATCTCTTCTTCTATGGTCCTCTCTAACTCTACTGATGTCTTTTGTGTTGCTTCATTCTACACGCATAGCCAGACTACAAGAAAGAGTTGTTTTGAAGTGCTGGTGTATAAAAAGGCCTTTTTATCTCAGCATACCTTGTAGGTTGCCACTGCAATGACCGTCTTTGAACTTACCCTGATAATGTTTTTTTGGTTGCCATGGCACTGTCTTGATCTATGCTGATAATACGTTTTCTCTTGCCTCTCTCTCTCTCTCTCTCTCTCTCTCTCTCTCTCTCTCTCTCTCTTACTATAGGCAGAGAAGAGGAGAGACAGACATTTTAAAATGCTGTTAAAACTACTATTAAAATCCATCTCTGTATGGATTGTAAACCTTTCTTGCTAATGTTTTTGTTCTGTTTCAGTGGTACTTTTGGAAACGACACACTATGAGATATGAGACAATATGAGATTATCACAACATTTGAGCCGTAATACGATATTACTTACTTACTTATTAATAAAGAATAATCACTATGATAACAGAAGAACAGCGATTCAATTTGCAAAACATTCTGATTCGTTCCATAAAGCACATCATTGCAGTCACTGTGATCCTCTAGTTTGCCCCTGAACTCACTACAAAACAGTCTACAAGAGAGTTTAATAGAGACCATAGAGAAATAGCCATTGGAAATGCCAGACGGACAATAATGATAATTATAATCCCTTTTCATGATTGTCTTCCAGACCAATTCACTGAGGTTAATTAAGTAGCGGACTTCATCAATTCCTCAATTGTCTTTCCACTGTTTTATCAACAAAGAAAGGTTAATAGAGGTCGGTGGATGGAAATAACAGTGTTGTGTAATCCTATTTTAGTTAATACTGTAGTTATAATCCTCTCGCTCGTTTTCTCGCTTTAGCATTCGGTTTAAATACTAAAGCACTCACTTTAAATACTCAGAAACAGAAATAAGATTTTTTTTCTTAAACTTTAGCCAGTATCTACACATATGTGACTAGACATGAGATTGAGATGCTCAAGTGCAATTTTTGGCATTTTGAGTTATTCACAGACTTCTAGCAAACAGCTGATTGGCCGACAGAACAAAAGAGCACCAACAGTCACGCCCAATTTAAATCTTCGCTGACTTCCAGAAACTTAACAATTTTCAATGATAAAATATGCCCTTTTAAAGCAACCAATGTTGTTATCTGAAACGTGCAATTGATTCTTTAGGACTTCAACTTGCACATTCTGCAAAAAAACAAAAATACCCAATTTTGAAAAAAAAAAGTTTAAAATGCGATTTTCTCCAAACGAGGCTTTCCGAGTTGTGCCCTGTTTTCGGGTGACGTGCCACATATTTTTAATACTATCAACTGTTCTATTATCAAAGTCATTTCATTTCATGTGTACTGATGAAAAGTATTTTAACGGGCCCTTGGATATGTAAAAGGAATAGAGGCCCAGTATTTGGCCTTCTGACTGACCCTGTGTAATTGCTTGTCTAGGGTCAGTGGTCATATGTCTGAAAGAGTTGACCACATGTAGCCGGTGGCGGTCCGCACCGCACACGGGTCTTGAACCCGCCACCCCGCAAGCTACAAACTCCCGGCATGGGAGTGGAACGCTCTAACCAACTGAGCTAAAAGCCCAAGCTTCTAACTCAGTGTGTTAGAAGCGCCCATGGAATTGGGTGATGAGGATTTACACATACTACCGCCGAGCTAGCCGAGCTAGCTGGCCTCTGTTACACTTGGATATGTAAAAGGAATAGAGGCCCAGTATTTGGCCTTCTGACTGCCCCTGTGTAATTGCTTGTCTAGGGTCAGTGGTCATATTTCTGAAAGAGTTGACCACAGTAGTTAAAGTAGTTAAAGAACAAAGGGCCAGGAACATTTGACACTCTCATTAAAATATTAGTACAGGTTGGATTCTCTTTGATGGTCAGTGCCAAACAACTTAGCCTAGCTGTTTTAAAATGCTATGAAAACATGATCTTACATGAACTGTGAATAAGAGTTAAAATACTTTTCACAGGTGATTAAATGGCCAATGAGAAGCTCATTATGTGGTTAGCAAGTGGAAACAGGAGAACTGAACTGAAAAAAAGGTTTGTTCACGCTACATAAAATTTAAGACCAGTTTTGAGGGAAAAAAGAAGGGAAAGACAAAAAGAAAAGCAAAATGAATGGATTATATCAGTGGCTTGAGCTAAAATGAGTCTAACCCCACCTGAGCGACGTCA
This sequence comes from Sardinella longiceps, assembly GCA_027497455.2. Taxonomy (NCBI): domain Eukaryota; kingdom Metazoa; phylum Chordata; class Actinopteri; order Clupeiformes; family Clupeidae; genus Sardinella; species Sardinella longiceps. Next base: position 9,855,777 of record JAODXP020000032.1, on the reverse strand, counting down.
CGATTGACATCAAACTGGACTGAAGTACTGCGGACAAAATCTGTCAGGTGGACAAAGTTCTGCTGACCAACACCATCGGAAGCATCCAGAACAAAGATAAGGTCCACGGCCTGGCCCAGACAGCCTGAAAGAGAAAGAGAAGAGAAGAGAAAATCAATCACTCCATCAGGAACATAATTATCAACAACAACAAGATGGGACTTTGTTACTGGGATTAATGATTTATAGATGAGTGGACATAATTATGGGTAGTGACACATAAAGTAAAATGAGCACTATGTTATGTCAATGGCCGCACTAAGTATAATTGCTAGCTTGCTATTGTTAGCTGCTAGAAGCTCATCAGGCCAGTCTGTTTTCTAAAATGACCAGGAGGCAAGTATTGGAATTAAACTTACTTTGTTGTTCTTCTACTACAAAAAATAAAGTGGGAAAATATTAAGAGAAGTAGAGGCAGTGGAAAGAACAGCAGAGTAGGGCACAGATTGAAGAAGACTTAAAGTGATCTCTCTGAAGACTGATTCAGGTGAATCTCCATCAGAAATGAATCTCCCCTCACCTTGGTTGTCCACGCTGCAGATCTTGGCTTGGAGTTCGGGGATCTTCCCAGGTAATTTGTCGATGGACGGGTATGTGAGCGTGCGCTGGGGGTTGGCTGTGATGTTGTTCATCTGCGCCTTGAGCTCCTCGGGCCCCACGCCTACGAGGAAGACCTCCCGGTCACGGGCGTATTTGGCCGGCTCCACCACGGCATCGGCGGAGGGCGTGGAGCTGATGAGCACCACAACGCGTGGCAGATCGTCGTGGACGTCGGCGAACACCGGCGTGCTCTGGAAGCCGTGCATGGTGACGTGCTTGAGGGCGGCTCCGGTCAGCGCCTGCCCACCCACAGGTTTCATGGCGTCCACAGCGGACAGCAGACCCGCCAGGCTACGGTGCTGACCCACACGGGCCTCCATACGCACGGTGTCTCCGTACTGAGCCAAGCCCACCTTAGTGGGGGTGTCGGAGGCCATGGTGGCCTGGAAGAAGCGCTTGAGGAAGGCCTTGAAACGCAGGAACCCCTCCAGGGTCAGCGTTGTGGAACTCTCAACCAGGAAGAGAACGTCCACGGAACAGTCCAGATTCAGTGATGGAGCTGCAGGAGGACAGAACCATGAGAACCATGAGAGAATCTATGAGAGGAACCAAATTAGTACCCACTAAGTACCTATATAAGAACTACCGGTACCATTCTCAACTAGGACCAACAGTATCTTTACTTCAAGTACATATATAAATAATGAAAAATAATGCATTGTATATTTATATACTGTATACAATGGGATAATACATCCCATCCCATAATTACATAAGAACTTTGCTAATATGAAAGAATATGCGTTCATTGCCAGTAAGCTGTGTCCTTGATTTGACTCCATTTTAGAATTGCCTCCCAACCAGTGACAAACCTTTCCAATAAAAACAAAACAATAACAATGAGGCCTAATGCTGATACATTTACCAATCCAAACTAAATCCTACAAGTGTTGTTAAAGAATGGGGTCAAAGTTCATAAGTGGCTAGACTGAAAAGCAGGTGAAGAAAACACCGAAACTAGAAACCTACCAACTCTGAGACTGATGGGATCTCCATGGTAGATTAACTTTGCACTAAGTTTCCAAGACACTTAAATCTGTTAAATTTGTTTTTGTATTTAACAGAACAGGAATAGTGAGTCTGTCTGTCTGTGTGTGTGTGTGTGTGTGTGTGTGTGTGTGTGTGTGTGTGTGTGTATGAGTGGTTAAGTGTGTTGATCCCTAGCTCCTGGGCGTGGGGAGTGAAAACACACATTAGCACTGCTGTGATGAGCGAACGCTTCCACGCACCTGTCAACACCACACCTCCTACCAGTACACTGCAACTCACCACAAGTCTATCAGTCCACAGCGCTGTTTATTTACACAACAGCCACACACTGACAGAGACACAAGTACTCTCTCTCTCTCTCTCTCTCTCTCTCTCTCTCTCTCTCTCTCTCTCTCTCTCTCTCTCTCTCCCTCCCTCCCTCTCTCTCTCTCTCTCTCTCTCTCTCTCTCTCTCTCTCTCTCTTCTCTCTGCTCTCTCTCTCTCTCTCTCTCACTCTCTCTCATTTAATTAAAGGGAGAATATACATCTCTCTCTATCTCTCTCTTTTCCCGCTTGTGTAGGAGTAAAGCAGTTGCTTAAGAAACAGAATTTCCGCATTTGTCTTCTCGCGCTTCACTGTCATCATTTTCTCTCCATCTCTCACTCTTTCTTCCCTCGATCTTTTGTCGCCTTTATTCAATCTCTTTCTTTTCCCACTTCTGTAGGAGTAAAGCAGTTACTTAAGAAACAGAATTTCCTCTCTCTCTCTCTCTCTCATCTTTCTCTCCATCTCTCACTCTTTCTTCCCTCCATCTTGTGTTGCCTTTATTCTTTCCATTGCTCTTCTCCTCTCCATCCCTCTTGCTTCCAAATAACTGTGTGTGGGTCTGTGGACGTGGATCTCAGATGGCAGTGCAGTTCCCTCGCTCGCTCGCTCGCTCGGCAGGTGAATTAGATGACCTGAGATCACCTCTGGCCAGTGATGTCACTGTGGAATGCGCCCCCCCCCCACCCCCACCCCTCCTCGTTGAGTGAGAGGCAGCGGGGGTCAGGAGTCACACATCAGAGGGGAGACTCATTACATACACCGCACCACCGTGTTGTGTTTCGCCAGCGCCAGCCAGCGTTTCTCAGAGCTCTAGCGTTCCCTTTCTCTCCCTCTCATTGTTTTTCTCTCTCTCTCTCTCTCTCTCTCTCCCTCTCATTCTTTCTCTCTGTCCCTCTCTCTCTCTCTCATTCTTTCTCTCTCTCTCTCTCTCTCTCTCTCATTCTTTCTCTCTCTCTCTCCCTCTCATTTTTACTGTCTCTCTCTCTACCTCATTGTTTTTCTGTCTCCTTTTTATTCTTTCTCTCTCTCTCATTTTTACTCTCTCTCTCTCTCTCTCTCTCTCTCTCTCTCTCTCTCTCTCTCATTTTTACTCTCTCTCTCCACCTCATTGTTTCTCTCTCTCACTCTTTCCCTCTCTCCTTTTTATTCTCCTTTGCTACACTTTTACAGGATCTGACTGTGATGGCATCCATAGCACACACACACACACACACACACACACACACATAACATTCTGTACTGTACAACACTAAAATCAGCTGAGCCTGTACCCTTTAATGTGGTTGTGTGTCTTTGCTTGGATGTTTCTTGTGTGTTTAAGTATTGAGGTGTGTGGGTTTGAAAGCTATTCTCTCAGCCGAGACGGGGACAAATGTAGACATCCTTTTCAACAGCGCTCAGACAAAGAGCCCGGAGAGGTTGGGTTGGTGGGTTGGTGGGGGTAACTGGAACAGGTTGAGGTGCGCTTCTGTCAACCGTGACCCGGCCCGAAATCCGACCCAAACCGTAACTCGAGCCCCGAGACGGAGCCTGACAAGCGTGGCCTCCGCTCCGCTGGACAGACAGGCGAGGAGGTGGAGGTGAGTGTGTGTGTGTGTGTGTTTGTGTGTGTGTGTTTGAGTGTGTGTGTGTGTGTGTGTGTGTGTGTGTGTGTGTGTGAGTGTGTGTGTGTGTGTGTGTGTGTGTGTTTGAGTGTGTGTGTGTGTGTTTGAGTGTGTGTGTGTGTGTGTGTGTGGTGGGGGGGGGGGTGTGTAGGGAGACAGCTGGACGGCTGGGAAACTCACCAGCATCCCTCCCAGGGAAAACAAAACTCCGTAAAACTCCAAACACTGACCGCAAAAACCTCTGTGACTAACGCCTCTCCTCTCCTGGCCAAACACATAAGATGTGGGAAGCGTGGGGAAGAGTCTCTCTCTCTGTGTGTGTGTGTGTGTGTGTGTGTGTGTGTGTGTGTGTGTGTGTGTGTGTGTGTGTGTGTGTGATGTGAGTGTGTGTGTGTGTGTGTGTGTGTGTGTGTGTGCCTGTGTTTATGTGTGTGTGTGCGTGTGTGCGTGCGTGCGTGCGTGCGTGCGTGCGTGTGTGCGTGCGTGCGTGCGTGCGTGCGTGCGTGCGTGCGTGTGTGTATGTATGTATGTGAGTATGTGTGTGCATGTTTGTGTGTAGTTGTGTGTGTGGTGGGATATATACCGCAATGGGGGTCACTGCCGTAGCCTGGGGGACACACACAACGGTACTTGTCTAGACCCTCAGACACACACGTCCCGCCGTTCTGGCATGGCTGCGAGTCACAGGGATCTATAAGAGTGTGTGTGTGTGGGGGGGTGTGTGGGTGAGAGAGAGAGAGAGAGAGAGAGAGAGAGAGAGAGAGAGAGAGAGAGAGAGAGAGAGAGAGAGAGAGAGAGAGAGAGAGAGAGAGAGAGAGAGAGAAAGGGAGAGAACATTAGGAAGACACAAAGAGGCTAAATTGTGTAACCTACAGAACAGTTACAGACATGTGTGCTAAACTAAACAGATAGACACAGTGTCAAATCATGCAGATTTGAATCATTCTTACACACACACACACACACACACACACACACACACACACACACACACACACACACACACACACACACACACACACACAAACACACACACACACACACACACACACACACACACACACACACACACACACACACACACACACACACACACACACACACACACACACACACACTCATTACTTACTCTGACAGATTGTTCGATGACAGACTGTGGGGTGTCTCTTGTACTTCTTACTCCACCTGAAACAGAGACAGAGACACAGGGTTTATGAGTGTGAAATACAGCAGCCATTACAACAACACACCAGCTATTAGAGCTGATTAAAGGCCTTTTAAAGGTAGAGGAGCATTTTCACACACTCAAGGCGGAAATAACAGGGCATGTATGTACAGTATATACTGTACTGTATGTGTGTAGTACATACTATGTACTTTCTAGACATAAAAGCCCAGGGAAAAAAAGTGTGTGAAAGCTGAGGAGAGGATCACGCTACACCCGAGGGAGCGAAACTGTAGTGGAGAAAAGAAAGACTCCCGTACAATGGGCGACAATCTCCAAATCCCCTCACACAAAGACATGAGCTCATGCTAGCTGGCCCTCGCTCCAAGCAACGGCACTGAGGACTCAACCGAACACCACTAAGAGAGTGTCCTGTCCTGTCCTGCTTTCTTGGAGAATATCAACAAATACTGATAGTGAAAAAACAAATCCTGAGCCTGAACTTTTCTTCCATTGCAGGGAGGTGGGCACTGTTGGGGGATGTTATATATGCGCTGCACTATTAGAAAACTGGGATCCATTCCCCAAAAGCATAGTTGCTAACTAAGTTAGCAACTTTGTTGGTTGCAATGCAATTTCCCATAGAAAACTAAGTTGCTAACTGGTTAGCAGCCATGCTTTTGGGAAACAGTGGCCTGCTTGGTTATATGCAAATTCAAAACTCTTTTTTTAGCTAGTAGGCAGTAGTGGTCTGCAAGCATGCACATTTAACTAAGAACATGTCATTTATCAATCCTCATCACTTCTATGCGTGTACAATGTGAAGAAAACCTTTAAATAAA
>JAODXP020000032.1:9800230-9835230 GCA_027497455.2 Sardinella longiceps | reverse complement strand
ACTAAAGCTGTCATTACAAAGGGGGAAAAGAACAGAAAATTTAATACTGGTGTTAAAACTTGGGTTCCTTAAGGGCAAATACTCCAAACAAGTGAACTGTTGCGGTAAGGGCAGTAAAAACATCAAGACTTAGTTACATTCTTGCATGTGGAACAAAGAGTTTCCAAGAGGAAGGCACTCATTCAGCAATTCTACATCTTGAATACAGACAGCAGACCAGGTCATATAGAGCAGGGGCTCTCAAACTTTTTTAGGCCGGGGACCCATCATGAAGCCGAAATTTTTTCAAAGGCCACTCTTGATCGCAAAAAAATGTATGTTCTTTCAGATGCAACAGTTTAAAATAGGCATGCAATTGCAAGTGGCAAAATATGACAGTGCAGAGGTTGTTTTCCATAGGTCTACTGATGCCCAAGGAAGTGTCTTAGTAGTATTTCTATCTCTATAAGGCAAGTTTATTTTTAAAGCAAACATTTTCACAGACCCCCTGGCCATGTGCTGCAGACCCAGTTTGAGAACCAATGATACAGAGAGGTCACTGAGTAAGAACCTTAAATTCAATTTCACACTAATTTATCTGGAGGTCACATGGAATTCTATACGCTGTCTTTTTGTCATGTCACACACTCATCTGCCAGTATTGTTGTCAGCTATCATAGCGATCCTAGGGTCTGACTAGGCTGTCTGGGTCTGGGAGGACTCTTCAGAGTTTCCCAGAAACCTTACCAGCACCCTCAGTGTTCACCTTGACTTCAACTTTGACCCCAGGCTATTAGAGCTGTCAGCTAGCTTTGTGTTGTATACGTAGCCTTTAAACTTAAGCCATAAAGGTCATGTGTCAGGCATACATGGTTCTAGTTACAGAGCAAGAGAGACCTGGATGCACTTCCAGTAGTTGACTGGCCATAGGTCATACAAATACACTAAATAAGAAAAGTAAAGAATAAGAAAAAAATAAGTATGTGTAGAAGTATGAATCCGCAAGTATGGTTACACCCCCAAAAAAGCATGAAACGTTCAAATTAAGATCAGCTACTTCAGACTACATCACTTCTACATCAGACTACATCACTTCACTTCACTTGCCAACAAGTGAACAAATGATGGGCAAGTAGAAGTGTAACGGAGGCCAGCTAGCGCGGCTAGCTCGGTGGTAGTGTGTAAATCCTCATCACCCAATTCCATGGACGCTTCTAACACGCTGAGTTAGGAGCTCGGGCTTTTAGCTCCACGCCGGGAGTTTGTAGCTTGCGGGGTGGCGGGTTCGAGACCCGTGTGCAGTGCGGACCGCCACCGGCTACAGAAGCATCTCTTGGGGGCGTCATGGCTCAGTTGCCTAAGGCGACATGCCATGAATCCGGGATCCGGGGACCTGGGTTTGATTCCGGCCCGAGGTCATTTCCCAATCCCTCCCCAACTCTCTCTCTCCCACTCGTTTCCTGTCTCTCTACGCTGTCCTATAGACGAATTCGAGAAAACTACCGGAAGTAAGCAGGCGCCATTGTTGAGCTACCCAGATCGCCAATCTGTCCATAAGAATAACGTGATAGCACACCATAAAATGCCATGATTTACGAGATTCATTACTACCTGTATAATGTCAGAGTATTCCATGGTCTTTGCTGTTAGTTGTCATTGACTGTGCATTGTCAAAATGTTTTGTTTACAGTCCAACAATGTCGTCGCCACAAGATGGCAGCCTATACAAAACGCTCGTCGGATTCGTCTATACAATAAAGGTGGAAAAAGCCCCCCAAAATATCTTTAAAAAAAATAAAAAAAATAAAATAAAAATAGAAGCATCTCTTCAGACTTACCCTGAAGTAGCAGCAGCATGAGGAGGGACAGGGGGCCTGTGGAGTCCATCACTGAAGACCTGAAAGGTGGAGACAAAATGACTCATTAAGCCTTTAAAGTGGTAACAGGGTGGAAATGAATGGTGGTGGGTGCCATTGTTATTGTTTGCACCCTGTGTGTGAGGAACAGTGAACACCTTTTAGCCCTGCCCTGCGCTTTGAGAGAAGGCTAACGAGAATAGTGCATTCTTAAGGGATGTGAACAGCTGCGATGAGTGACCCTTTAACAGACCAGTAGCTGCATTCCTCCCTCTTTCAACAGAAGAAAGGATGGAGAGAAAGAGAGAGAGAGAGGGAGGGACCGTTCTCTGAATTACAGCGTGTCCAACAATATACTTGTCAGCTGAGCATTAGCGAGAAAAGAAGCCCTCATTGAAGTGGAGGCTATTTTTTGAAAGGAATTAAGAGTGGGGTAGCGCTTGGTTATTTCTGACAGGGTTTAATCATGATGCTGGACATCTGACTGATGGCTTTGGTGGATGATGGGGGGGGGGTCATATGCCCCCATGGTCAAGAGGCAGCTGGATGATGACATGACCCATTGAGACAAATGATATTCTATTTTATTAGCCACAAGGCTCTAGCTTTTTTAGACTGAAGTTGCCATAACCACCTTGCCAAGCGTGATCACATGACTTGATCACAGAACTTTATGCAGCGACAGGAAGAATGGATGGGCCCAGTCTATTAGCCACCAGCATTTAGTGCACCAACACTATTACAAAATACTTATTGGAATAAGTGATCTGGACAAGAGCTGAGGAAAGAGTATGAGCTTTGCATACTTTTGAGCATGGACAAGGTGTGTGCAAACAATCTGGTACATGCTCTGGCCAAATTGGGATGTCGGGTACTCCAGAACAAAAAGACAAACATCATATCTCATGGGCTGCACTTAGGATATTATGGTATGGAGAGAAGTCCTTCTATGGATTGTTGAATTTAATAGGCTATGATTGGCCATCTAATATTCATTTCTTGTACCCTAACTGCACTGAAGATGAGGGCTACCTAGAAATGTTGGTTTAATGAATGAATGAATGAACAACAGTAGTCTTGAAGTATGCGGCCGGTCAGACCACGTCACAACTCACAATCAGTGCTTTCAATCTCGGCACCTTCCACCTCTGGTCAGCAGGCAGCTACTGAAGCATGGCTGACTAAACAAAAGACTAGGGTATGGTCATCTCTCTGCGCTTTCATCACCGTCATTTAATCATCTGAATGTTACACATTAACCCAAAGGAATTTCTATACGTTATCACATCCATCACTGACAAAAGCCTCTAGAATCCTACAGGGGTCCTCGAGAGGATTTGGGTTAGGATTAGACGATTACACACACACACACACACACACACACACACACACACACACACACAAATGACTGGTCTTGCACTAAAATATATAGCATACAGTTTCTGGTCGTCTTTTGGTATTTTCATGGACGCAAAAGTTTGACAGAGATCAAAGCATACACTTGCACTGTGTGTGTGTGTGTGTGTGTGTGTGTGTGGGTAGTCTATGTGTCTCTGTGTTATGTCTGGGCCATGATATCTGATTGGCCAAGTCCCAGCTGGTGGGAGACCGTGGGCAGATAGGTGGGGTGGGGCTGGATTTATGAAGTGGTTACGGAGGTGATAGTGAACCATGGAGAGTCGCAGGGTCTCCCTTTGATCCGACTCGCCCACCGTTCCAACTCCTGCACATTCCCACCGCCACCGCCACTGTCAGTGTCACATAGTGAAAACATTAGCGGAATATTGGGGATAAACAAAGTAACATTCCTCACCGACAGGGCCGTTTCAAGGTACTTAGGGGGCCCCAAGCAAACAGGACATGGGGGCCCTTCACTCCCCGTAAATACTCACATGAACCATATTGTTATAATTTCAAACATCATCAATATAACTATTTGTATTGTACAGTTGTCTAACTCCAGTTTAAAGTCATTTTTGTTGAAAAACACCACCAACATAACTACTAAAATGATTAAACAGGCAATCTTGGGGGCCCCTTTCAGCCTGGGGCCCCAGCCAATTGCCTGGTTTGCCTGCCTTGTTGCGACGGCCCTGCTCACCGAGAGGACAAGATCCTAAAAACAATAAAGTGATCAGCACATCACTTGAGTTTGAAGAAGGATTGGGACAGAGGGGGGGATATTCAGAGGAACCCATTAAGATTCCAGGTTAAGAATGTTTATGTGACTGACAAGGCGACATGGTGAGGATGAATGGAATTTGGCAAAGTCTCATCGTGCTGAAATATTTTAGAAATTCTCTCTCTCTGTGTCTCTCTCTCTCTCTCTCTGTGTCTCTCTCTCTCTCTCTCTCTCTCTCTCTCTGTGTGTCTGTTGCGACCCTTCCCAAGCTGAGGGTCTTTGCGTGTGATAGGCATCTGAGGTCTTGGCCCAAGGCTGGCTCTGTGAACAAGCAGTCTCACAATCATCTCACGATAACCATCACGGCTTCCCCTGCCTGCCTGCCTGCCTGCCGCTCTCTATTTGACCAGCGGAGCGTTCCGGAAGGAAGGAGACAGGAGAAGAGAACAGAAGGAGAAAAAAAAGGGGGAGCGATCGAGAAGGAGAGACAAAGACACACACAGAGAAAGAGAACTTGCATTTCACAGGAAAACATTTTCTTTTTCTTTTTTTTTTTTTGTATCAGTGATTTACTCATGTTACTATGCAAATCATCCTGTCTTCTTTTCTTCTCTCTTTATCTCTGTAATTCCTTCATATCCTCCAGGCTCCTTCATTTCCACATTTAACGTGTCACATGTGTCCTCTCAGCTCCTTGGACAAGTAACCACTGGAATGGAGACCAGCATTATCTTCTCATAGAATACTACAGCTTAAGCTTTGAGCTATGTATTTTATTTCAATTAGGCCTAGATTATGTTTGTTAAACAGACTAGTTTCAATTCTCAATGTAATTGCCATTGAATTGGGAAATTCAATCCAACTGGGTAGGCCTATCTGTTGGAACTGCTGCTGTAATGCAACTGACTGTCAGATATGAGCAATCCTTGGTTAGAATCACTGCAGTAGAAATAGCCTACATGCACTAGTCTAATGCTACCAAGTCATATACCTTAATGCTCTTTAATGTTTTACTTGAACATACATGAAACATGAGTTTGTAGCTTGCGGGGTGGCGGGTTTGAGACCCGTGTGCGGTGCGGACCGCCACCGGCTACACATACATGAAACAGTGATGTACGTTACACCTGTAGAAGGCTCATTCATACTGCTCATTGAAGTTACCGTTAATCTCTGATGTCAGTGGACAGATCTTGTTTATGTGGGATGCTGACTGACTTGCGCATACTTGTTCGCTGTCCTCTGCCATAATAAAAAAGCATACAGAGGATGCAAGTCTGCATTCCATGTGCACATACACAGTGGTGGTCTTAATGCCTCGCTGCATTAGCTCTCAGTAAAGGAGAAAAATAGTAGTGCATGCATAAGTACTGAGTCTATATAGAAATAAGCATGGAACTTAGTTTATAACATAGTTTGCCAAGCCTGGAATTCGAACTGGAAAACTGTGACCTGACAGTTTTATGGGTTCTGGTGGTCCTTCTATTTCTCTAAGGAGATAAATCCTACCTAGGCCTATGCCTGCCTTCTGGTTTGAAATGATAGCCAAACAAGTCAGAAGCTGTCTCAGCATGACATAATTAGAATGGAAAACCTTTGGAAGCACTTCACACAAGAGCGGTAATAACTAACCTACACCATTTAATGGCCATAAATTCTGTATGCACAAACAGCGGAGGACAGTTATGAAAATGATGTGTAAGACTTCGCATGCAATTTGTTAACTAGAGAATAAAAATAATTGACCCTCAGTGTTGCCCTAATCTACAATAAACATTTAAGTCTCCTCTTTACTCTGCAAGTTGCCAACAGAAATAGCCAGTTTCAGAATACTTGGAGGGGTGATCCGGCTACCACAGAACAATGGTCTGTCATGTAGACATCATCTTACGTGAGACAGACACCCCTGTAGGCCTTAGTGGCACTCAACAGACTTTAGTCATCAGTAATCTATACCGCAGTAGGCCTTCTAGCCAAGGCGACATGACATGATATCTTTACAGTAGGGCGCAAGACACTAGTAGCCTATCCAAAACAAGTCAAGGGGTTACGCTCAAAACGCGCACATGCACAGATCATTGCTCTTCTCGCGCGCTGTGATGTTAAGAAACATTTGTGTTTTTGTAAATATGCTTTTGTTCCGTCTCTGACTGGGGAAATCAAGCTAATCAAAGCAGAACTGATTTCACTTTATCTTATTAGAAATATCAAGTGTAACCGCACTGCAAGGTGGCACGCAACAGTTGATGCACCGGAGAAATGTTTTACTCAAAGCACGAAACTTTCAAATTAGCAATGCGCATAACCTTCTCAGCAAACAAAGTCTTTCCACTTCATTTTAGCTGAAATGGATGCGGAAACATTTTGGATCTTGTATCCAACATCCAACAAAACGACCTACGGAACTATTCGAGGACTGACAGGTCTCAGACTAACGTTATTTGGCAGCAGCTGAACACGGACGCTCGTCCAACTTGGCCGATTATTTTAGGGGTAATATCCAACTCAAGGGAAACAGCTTAAGTACAACATACCACTCAAAATGTCGTTCTTAATTAACTTCTTGGTCTAGATGAAGATGCCAGGTCCTCTATCCCAAAGGCGTATTTGTGAGATGGCAGTCCCTCTGGGGAGAAAACGCTCCCCGCTCAAACTTCCGCAGGCTGCAGGCGTGACTCCGAGTGGTCGATGCTGGTGTCCCATACTCCGCTCATCTCACCACTGCTAGTAAACCAACCCCTTACCATTCCCACCACAAGCTACTTTGAGTAAGATTTATGCAAAGATATGCTTACGCCGTCACCGCTTAGAAGACTCTTGTGAACCCAAGACAAGTGGAGACAAGAATCTGTTACGCTGCAACCCGAAGGTTTTTTTTATTTCAAGGGCACCACAACTGTTACTTTGGGACAAACTGATTTTGAAATGCAACAAAACAAATGGTGGTCACTTGATAAGCCAAACAAAATCAGTTAATGTTTACTATTGCTTACTGACAGGTTCATGATCGTCCACAGAATGCAAGTGCATCAATTTCAACACACTACACACACTGAACTCTTCATTTACTGGCTACCTTGAACAGAAACGAGAACAAGGCGACTAGGACAGCTCAATGACCAAGACAAGTATCCCATGAACGAGTATAGAATTTGGAATTAAAAAAATAAAATATACTTTGTTAATACACATATATGGACCCTGTCATCTTTCCTTGGGCAACATAATTTTAACATAAAACTTTAAAACACTTAACATCAAACAATAACACACTTTAAAACAAACAAAAAATATATTTCTTTAAAGTCAGTGCACCACAGAATTCTGCCATCCATTTATCTGCTGCATAAGATGTACAATGAGGTCTTCCAGCTTCTCCATCTGCAAAGGGAAGTTAAAGGTGAAATTAAAGGTGTGTTTGGCATCAGACTGGGCAAACAATAAGTGCCTGGTCCTTTTTTTCAGAGCAGGGCTGAGTTTTTTTTTTTTTTTTTTAAGAAACGGTTTGAATCTAAAGTTAAACCCATATCTGACCAGATTCACCGATATGAAACAGTGCTCACCTTATTCTTCAGTTCACTGCAGCAGCATGTCGTGTGAGTGACTGGTAAGTGGGAGAAAACAGAGCCAAAACAGTGAACTTAAGTAATACTGATACATGTTCCAAGTATTATACTTTACTGTACGTTCAGACCGCCAGCGATAAATTGCCAAGAGTCGCCGAAGACTCCCAAGAAACATCGCTTGAGCACAGCAACCAAAACGCCAAATTTGCCCATGGCGTTAGCATCCAAACGTTAATCCTGCTTCTGTATTGGCATCTCACCAGTAAATTGACATTCTGATTGGTAATCGCCCAACCGCATCATAGCTCATTACATAAAGTTAACCGAAGTTTAACTTGATTTTATCGCCCAAGTCGCCTGCCCCAATACAAAGTCAATTACTTCCGTCGCCCATGTCGCCTAAATCGGTCTCGGTCTGTACGCACAGTTACATGTTCCAAGGGCAAGTTCTATTACGCTCACTACTGGTGCAGTGCTAGTCCTTGCTGTTGACAGTGGGGGCTCACATATTCAGAATCTTTGACAAGCTGACCAGTTGATGAAACCTCTAATTCAAATATAACTGTGTATAATACGTCTCCATCCATTTTAATCCTGTCAACACCTTGTGCAATCTCAAATGTTTGTCAGCAAAATGTATGAAAGCCTATCCATGGAATAATATAGTACAAGCATTAAATGTGAAAGAAAAATGCCTTGCAATAGAAGTATCCCTGCAAATTAATATTGGGTTGTTGGTGTGTGTGTGTGTGTGTGTGTGTGTGTGGAAGGGGGGTTTAGTGGGAGTGCAGACTTAACACACCATCATTTGGAACCGAGCCGATGAGACCTGGTGCACTTTTGGCTTCCAGCACCTTCTTCGGGCCACCTGAAATCATCCAAACATCATGAATACTCACACACACACACACACACAGAGAGAGAGAGACTGAGGAGAGGAAATAACACCTCTGCTGGGTTATGGGGCTTAAAAACACCACCTGGAGCTTCGGCTACATCATGCAGAAGACGGCAAGGTGGTCTACACAAAACATGTTTTACAATATCCCTCTCTCTTAAACTGAGGGCAGGTAAGAAGTTTATGACACGGAAGAATTATTAAAAAAAAGAAAAAAATCTACATGATTATAGCCGCTTTCCAGTTAGGTGAAAAAAAGCTTTCGTTGGGTCACCTAAGTTTACACACTTGTGCAACCAAATACCTCACACCATGAAAAACCCCAGTCAATGCAATCAATATTTAGGATCATCACTAGTTCTGACAGAGGGAGCTTTGCATGGATAACAGGTTAGCTGTAAAAAAAAAAAAAAAAAAAAAGAGCACTCTGTAAAAGTGACCTCAACCTAATGACCGGCTTCAGAGAGGCACTGGTCAAACAATCATTCCATTCCATATCTTTACTTACAACTAGCAGTGCACTCCCCCTGGGTCAAATCTACCTTGAAATTACTGCGCCATGGTCATTCCACAGATTTCTGAAGACCATTGGAGTTTTTAAAAGAGAGTGACACCATCCTTTGGGTGAAAATAACAAGGGTACAAAAAAAAGACACTAATGCACCACAAATGCTACCTGTCATTGAGGGAGCCAGTTGTTTGGGCGTGCTGTCCTGAGGTTTGGCTGTGGCCGGTGCTGGTGCTGGTGCTGGAGCCGCCACTGGAGGTGCCTTGGCTGGAGCCCCGGGCTGAGGGGTGCTGCTGGCCTGGGGAGGCTGCTGCTGATGCTGCTGCTGTACCGGGGGTTGAGGCATCACCTTCTCCTTCTCTGGGACCTCCGGAGTGCCGGCCCCAGCCTGGGGGCCCTGGAGGCTCTGGAGCAGGATGGGAGTGATGGAGCCCTTGGCCTGGTGGCTGATGTCCAGGATGTTGAGCGAGCCGTCAAAGGCCTGAGTTGAGGCCTGGAGTTTGCCACTGAGCAGCGTCCCAAAAAGCTCCATGGCCTCCTCAGGCCACACAGAGGGGAAGCGCTCCTTACCTGAGGGGCAGAGGACCGACAGAGAGAGATACAGTAGATGGAGGGGCTAATTAAAGGAGCTGTGTGTAGGATTGTGGCCAAAATTGGGACTACAATCATGTTCAAAATATTTTGTTGCTTTCAGCCGTCTCCAACTTTCAAAAGCATCTCCTATACATATCCTTGTTTTATTTCTGACCTTGTCGTGATATTTTTCGGAAGCATAATGAGGCCTTAACAATGACATCAACACAAATACCGCTTGAAATGACAACATAAACACTACTTGTGGGCTGCAACTTAGCTTTTTGTGGGCTGCAACACAGCTCCTTTACCTAAACTAAAATAGTTATGAGGAGTGATGCTAAATGAACATAACACATAAATTCATATATAAATAAACTTCTTAGAAAAACAGATATTTCTTTCATCATGTCCTGCTGTCTGGCAGTGCAGCAATAGATATTCACCAGAGAGGGAACATCGCACAATCCTGAAGGGAGTCTGGAGGAGTTCTCGGGGGATAGGCAAGATGCGGGAGAGCGGAACCTCCTCCGCGTTCCCAAAGTCGGCGTAGATCACGCTGGCCTTGGAGCTGTTGATGTCCAGAACCACAGCCCTGTACCACTTCTTATCTCCTGAGCCAGAAAAGTAAACACACAGATTTACTACAGACTTCAACGGACCTGTGTGGGGTTGCAGACATGAGGCTATTTTACTGGTTTATGGAGTTATACTATTTTACTGGTTTATGGAGTATACTTCAGCCCATGTGTTCAAAGCTTGCAAATAAGGACAGGAAAATCCTCACACACAGAAGGAAATGAAAAAAAAAGGAAGGGAAAAAATAAATAAGCTTAATCGCTTCAAGTTTCTGCACGAAAGCTCAACATATTTGTCTACCCACTACAAGTAAATTTGTTCTGTTCTGTGACAAAGGGAACAATGCATGGAAAAACCATTTGGGTAATCCTGTGTTTAGCAAGCTTACGGAATGCAGTGCAACATATGCATGTGCGCGTGCGCAAACACACACTCACACACACACACACACACACACACACACAACACACACACACACACACACACACACTGTTT
Source organism: Sardinella longiceps (assembly GCA_027497455.2). NCBI lineage: Eukaryota > Metazoa > Chordata > Actinopteri > Clupeiformes > Clupeidae > Sardinella > Sardinella longiceps. The sequence continues at coordinate 9,824,654 of JAODXP020000032.1, read as the reverse complement.
AAAAGTGCAGGCAGGCGTTTGGGCAGCTCCTGAAGTGTGTCATTAGTCGGCTGCAGACGTTAAATTACTGGGCTCTGGGTCGGAATGCTACGGGCCTGCACACCTCCCTACTGGGAGGGGGAAGGAGGACTTTGATGAGCACCAGGACAGTCCAGCAATCCTATTGGCTGCCACAGATCCCACTCAGAGCTGTGCATTCTAGAAGCCTTTGATTCAGCTCCACAGTCCGGTGGTGAACCTGAGACAGCTTGAAGTAGGAATGAATGTCCATGTAACCAAGAGTACATGAGGTTGTAAAATAGGTGACGAGTTTGGGCTTTGTATGACTTTGAAGAGGTCACAGAATGTATGAATGGGGTATAGTATCTTGCTTGCTCACGTTAAAATAGGGTGATTTCAACTATGCTTACTCAAAAAAATGAGCTTAAGCTTAAGCAGAATTACAGCTTTATATTCACGCTTGAGATTGAAATGGTCTGTTTGGGCTAAATGGCCACAAATGAACGAAGGTTCAACGTCCAAATGTATATTCATAGCTAGGCAACTCTTTAGGCATACACCACCTGGCTAACCTACAAAATTTAAAAAGCCAAGGCAAAAACAGCTTTCCCTTCTTTTACCCCTTTAATGTCTTGTGATGTAATACTGCCTAACAGAATATGGAAGCTCTATGGCAGTGTTTCCCAAACTTTTTCAGACCGAGGACTGAGCACTTTGCTCAAAAAATGTTTTTCAGGGACCACCTACCCTCGCGCCCCCTCACCAAGTTGACCAAATCAATAGGCAATTCTAAATTGGCATTTATGGGAACTTCAAAAATTCAGATAGCTCGAAAGTTTTAATATAAATTGCAGGTCTGCCTCATGGTATTCAGTGTACAACTTCTCTTTGGCTTTCAAATAATGTTAGTGAGAAACAGACTAAATTCACATTTTTTTTGTTTGAAAAATCCCTCGCGGACCACTTGAGCTTGCTCGCGGACCACCAGTGGTCCCCGGACCACACTTTGAGAACCACTGCTCTACGGTCACAGTGTGGTGACTGACCTGAGAACTGGGCGCAGCAGGCAGCACCAGGCTGGGGTTTGGTCAGGCTGGGGGCGGCCTGTCCGCAGTACTTCTCCACCTCCGTGATCAGGGACTGGAGCTTATCAGAGTTACCTGTCAAGAGACATATCCACACACTCCTTCATGTAAGCCCGAGCCTCTGCCGTTACAAGCACCAGACACAATGGATTTGGGATTGAGTGACACACAGTCCAAACTGGAGCTCCTAGAAGGGCCACATTGGGTTATAGAGTTTGTCTAACGGTCCAGGTGTTAACAGTCATCTGGTTGATGCCGGTAAATTGGCAAGTCTCAAATCAGAAGCCCCACTTTCTTCAGAGGACATGTTAACATGCAGCTTTAAAGGGTGGGATTTGTATTTCATGAAAACAACAAATTTTATAAATCAGTCATATAATCCAAGTCACCTTGGCTAAATGAGAAATTATTTTATTCTGGGACGGCTCCACTGGCCACATTAAATAATTCAACGGGCCGCATGTGGCCCTCGGGCCTTAGTATGCCCAGGTATGGGCTTGATTATACTATATTCAGGAGCAAGATCTGATATCACCAAGTATTTAAGAGTCCAGGATCAACGTCAAACGTTTGCCCTAGATCAATGTACCTTAACCCTAACCCTAATCCTAACCCATTCATCCAGGGCAACAAGTTTGACATTGATCCCGGACTCTTAATTACTTGGTGATATCAGATCATCCATATTCAGGAGTAGACTTCCTCACCTTCAGAGGAGCTCATGATGAAAAAGAGGGCGGGGCTGATGGCTGCTGCCATGCGTGGCGTGAAAGGCTGGTTGCGGGGCAGCTCCTCAGTTTTCCAGTCCAGCGGGAAGCTAGCAGCTGATGGGGACAGGGGCAGGTGGAAGAGCAACAAGAGGTGCCAAGGTTTTAAAAATGCTGAGAAATATACTTATAATAATAAATAATAAAATACTGTGTTCAAAGTAGTTTCAAATGTGTTGATTCCATTTGACACTTTCAAAGTATATAACCAACAACAGAATCAAACAAGTTTGTGACTAAGTTTTGTCAAACAAAGTCACAAAACTTAACCACTGCAAAAAGAGGAATTATTTTAGACAGAAAATCCATAACTCCGCTAATAATAGTAAGAAATTGTGGAAAACGTTGAATGGTTTATTGTGCAAAAAGCCATCCAAGGAGATGCACTCATAAATGGCAACCGAGATGGAATATTGGGTTTAATAATCAGATTAAAAGTGTCCATGTAAACGGGGCTAATGATTGTGGAAGACTAAAGGTAGCTCCAGACCAAAGATCCGCGACGAGACTGGCTGCGACGTTCTAAAAACCTGGATGTTCTAAAACTCAGAAACTGCGATTTGACATGTTAAATCTTTTGCGACGGCTTGCAACAACCTGCGACGGTTGATCCACACCGCTGCAACTCCTCTCTAAAACAGTTTCGTCTCGTCGCGGATCTTCAGTCTGAATTGGCCTTAACGAAGTCATAATCAGACTCACAGGGCTGTGATGCTTGGCTCTGATCTATAGCTGGAGTCTTCATTGGTGGAGCCGGAACTGGTGCTTCATTGTGATTGGTGGCAGGAGAAGGACGTGGAGTGGGAGCCTGGCTCTGATTGGTGGCATCGGAGGGACGTGCACTAGGAGCCTGGCTCTGATTGGTGGGACAAGAGGGGCGTGCACTAGGAGCCTGGCTCTGATTGGTGGCTACTGATGGAGGAACGACAGAAGCCTGAGGTTGACTGGTGGCATTGGTTAGGACCTGACTCTGACTGGTCGCACTAGGAGGATGGGATGTTGGGGCCTGGCTCTGATTGGTGGAACTGGCAGCGCTCACAGTGGGGGCTTGACTTTGATTGGCTGCAGAGACAGTGGGAGTAGCTGAAGGTTGGCTTTGATTGGCAGAGCTGGGAGCACGCTGCTTGGCTAGCTGCTCAGAGACGAGTGTGGCGGCGATGTTGTAGCTGTCCGTTTTGAGCTCGATGCCATAGCCGCGCTCTGTTATGGATATGACGCGTCCCGTCAGGTACTGGCCCGCACACAGCTCCTGCATCCTCTGAATGGCTGCCTGGTCCCATTGAGCACCAACTGGCTCTATACCTGCAGTCAAACACACACACACACACACACACACACACACACACAAAAAAAACCTACTGATAAATGCAATGCATTTTGGAATTTCACTGACAGTTTTATCAGAAGAGACCAACTGGCTCTATAACGGCAGTCAAACACACACACACACACACACACACACACACACACACACACACACACACACACACACACACACACACACACATAAAAAACCTACTGATAAATGCAATGCATTTTGGAATTTCACTGACAGTCTTATCAGAAGAGACTTACAAAAAGGGTGGTCTTATCCTTCATCATCAGATAATACATTACATGTATAGTACAGTATAAGTACATATATATAGTATATAGTATATGTACTATAAATATATAGTACAAATGTAGAAATAAATATGACAAATATGAATTGTCAGAAGTGGCCTTTTAACTCCTGCAATTTACTTGTATAGTTTGAGCTGGTGCCGAGTAAATAGTTTGCAAAGTCTATGCCCTACCCAATACAGCTTTGCTTTAAAAAAAAAAACAATGGTCATCTTCATGTTATAATATTCAGCTCATTTTCACATTACTGCATGTGGAACAACGATGTGGAATCACCAGTACCAAGACCAAGTCCTTCACTCCATGATGGTAATGTCTTCAAGTTATGTGGGTTGTATGTAATATGTATGTACAGTATGTAGGTCTGCATGTATGTATGTCTGTACATAGGCCTGTGTCTTATGTCTACCTTTATCTGTGACCGTGGGCTACTAGTCCCAGGCCCAAAGTTCTGTTTATGTCTGTGGTTATGCGCCACATGCATAGCACATGTGCAATAGTCTTTTGATGTTGTGTGTATGTCTGTCTTAAACGAGTCTTGCTCAGGGATGCAAAATGAATTTCAGTGAAAACTGACAATAAAGGATCGTATCGTTGTATCTAGGGTTGTGCGTTATCGTTATTGTATATCGTCAAAAAAAATTCCCACGATAGGAATTTTTGTCATATCGGGAAATACGATGGTCAGAAAATGTTTTGTTAGCATTTAAATTTCCACCCAATAGACTACACAAACAACTCTGTCAGGTGAATATTTATTGTCAGCAATTAATTTACTATTGATTACCTTTACAAAATTTTCAAGAAGTGTCTTTCTAAACCTTGAAAACGCAACATTTAAAACCCAGGCATTTTCAGGCACTTGCATGAACCCTGTGTTAAACTGTAGACCTTATATACTTTTTTATCGTCAGTTATCGATATCGTGATGAAAAAACAGAAAATATTGTGATATATTTTTAAGTCCATATCACCCAACCCTAGTTGTATGATATCGTTAAGTCCCTTACCTGCCAGCCAACACCTGATGGCCAGGAAAGGCAGGGCCAGCAGACTCTGCTCTATGGCCCTCAGGTGAGCAACCTCCACTGTGCTGCTGTTGCCGTAGTCTACAAAATACACCTGCACTTTCCCAGCTGGCTCCACGCTCAGCACCATGGCCCGGTACCAGCTGCCGTCTGTCAGGGTTACAGCAGATACATTATAATTACTGAGAGAGAGAGAGAGAAACAGCTTGAGCCAAAATGTCAGCTATTTAAATGGCATTTATTTACTTGTTTGACTGCTACAGGGACAGCTACAGCAATTCTTCAACCTCATACTTATGTATGTACACAAATGGAGTGCTGAACTGAAATGAACTTTTTATTAATTCAACTAAGGGTTGAACTTTTTATTAATTCAACTAAGGGTTGAACTTTTTATTAATTCAACTAAGGGTTGATTCATTTAATATAATTTCAACTAGCATGATATTTCCATGTTTCATTCCATATATAATGTATGACACTCATTCCATATATAATGTATGACACTTTCAATTATCCACATTGGACAAAATAATAATCTCAGCCAAAATAAATTATTACTGATAGTATTTTTTAAAGAGGAAAAAACCCAAAATGTTCCTCTCTGGAGCTTTGCTCCAGTCACATGCTGCTGGTGACTGCCCCCTGTTGGTGATGAGGCATAAGGGCATTTTACCAGAGAAGAGTGCGCAGCAGGGCTCTCCAACGACAGGGCTGAAGGGAGCAGCATTTCCCTGACAGTGCTTCAGCAGCTCAGCAGAGAGCTGCCCCAGAGCCTGCAGGTCTGCCACACACACACACACACACACACACACACACGTCATCTCCAATACACAAACATCCACATGTCCTAGTTGTATATTTTGTAAAATAGTGTATTTAGTCAATAAGGTAAGAGTGCACACTCTTGGAGGTGCTGCTAGGCGAGGTTAACTATATATAGAATTTAGCGCACACTCATGTCTTCTTTTTCCTTAGTTTATTTTCACCAACGTTTCGGCTGTGGCCTTTGTCAATGTTTCAATATTTGTCAAGGTTTCGATACTGAAACCTTGACAAAGGCCACGGCCGAAACGTTGGTGAAAATAAACGAAAGAAAAAGAAGACATGAGTGTGCGCTAAATACTAAAATAGTGTATTATCATATCTCTGTGGAAAAAAAAGACTCAGTGCTTCATGGTGTAATGTTCAGTGTCACCTTCAGGGATGTAGCGGTAGCAGTAGAATTCTCCAGGGTTCTCAACAACGCTGGCTACCATCACCACTAGCTGGCCCTCACAAGGGAGCTCAGCACAGGACCAGTCCATCTTCGGAGCCTTAGGGCTGTTCACCACTGCAGGACCAACAAGGCATCCCAACAAGCGCGCACATATGTAAAGACATTAATTTCACATCAGCCAACAGCATAAGACCATTTCTAAATTGCTGTCTTAGCTTGAAATAATACCATCAGTTTAGTGACAGATGAAAATGCTTAAGTTTGTACCTGGCCTAACAAAAATATTTTATCAATGCTAAACACCTACAGTAGTTCCCAAACAGGCATCCGTTTACCAAAGGTATACCGTAATTTCCCGACTATTAGCCGAGGCTTATACATTGATTTTGCAAAATGTCTTCCACTATGAGGTTAAAACAGGGGGGCAGTTAATATGGTGTTAATATGTGAATAGTTCAGATGCAAAACCCCCTAACTCCACTTGACCACTTTTTGAGAAAAAGGCCATTTTTTATCAGGCGTTTACAGTGTTTTGATTGTAAACAGATATTTTAGACATGGCGGGGAGCAGGTTTTATTTAGTTTTTTTCACAAAAATATTTCATTTACATATTCTAGATTTATACAGGATTCACACAATATCATTAACTCAGTTTTCACAAAAATGGTGTTTAGGGGGTTTTGCATCTGAACTCTTTTTTTTAACTTGCATAAAACACTGTCCTGCGGCTTATACACAATGCGGCTTATATGCAGGAAATGACTGTAGTGTTGGTTACAAGACAAGGTCAAACACTGGATTCTCTTAGGCACTCTTACCCGGAACTTTAGGTACGGCCCCGGAGCTGGCCTCAAGCTTGGGCTGAGGGGTCGCCTGCGGCTGGGACACCGTCTGTGGCTGGGACGCCGACTGCGGCTGTGGGGTCGTCTGTGCCTGGGTCTCTGGCGGAGTGGCTTTTTGCTTGGCCACGGCATAGCCCATGGACACCAGCAGCTCACCCATGTTGGACTGTGGATTGCTGGACTCGTCCACCATGGCCACTTGGAGCCGATCGGCTTCCTGGCTGTGCACTTCGACGCGCAGGAAGCGGTTTGATACCAGCCTCTTCAGCATCCAGACAGCCTGCTCATGCCAGCTCCCCTCAGGGGCCAAGATGCCTGCAAGGAGGGGGTGGGGGCAATGATTGGGATTGATCTATCTTTGGAAATAGCAATAGTGCACCTAATAATGCACAAAGCAAGAATGTGGCACATTCATGTAACTGCATCATCTTCAAACGCGAGACCATAATGCAATACATGTGCTTAAACAAAACTGTATAAAACGTCATTAAAACGTCATGTAATATCTCAAAACGACTTTTATATATATATATTTTTATATTCTTTAACTCCTGTATATTGTTTCCAGTGCCTGCTAGTTACTGTATATCGGGGAAGAAACAAGACTGCAGCTCAACTGTACCGTACCTGCCAGACTGCAGGGGATGCCCTGTGCGGCTAACGCTAGGAACTCAGCGCTGATGGGTAGCATGCGAGTCAGGTCCACCTCCTCCACATTGCCGTAGTCGATGAGGCTCACAGAGGCGCGGGTGTCTGTGGTGTACTTCAGCACCTTTGCCCGATACCACTCGTTATCCTCTGCACCACACAATAGCACAGGTCACGCTCATATCCATGGCACAAACGAGTATATATTCAGAATCATAATTCAAAAGCTACTAGTGATTTAACTCTTTGTGTTAGTAAATTGTCTCTCTTGAAGGAGATGGAGGGAGGGAGGGAGGGAGGGAGAGAGAGAGAGAGAGAGAGAGAGAGAGAGAGAGAGAGAGAGAGAGAGAGAGTAAATTGTCTCTCTTGGAGGAGATGGAGAGAGAGAGAGAGCGAGAGAGAGAGAGCGAGAGAGAGAGAGAGAGAGAGAGAGAGAGAGAGAGAGAGAGAGAGAGAGAGGAGAGAGAGAGAGAGAGAGCGAGAGAGAGAGAGCGAGAGAGAGAGAGAGAGAGGATGGGAAAAGACATTGTACCAGAGAAGAGAGAACAGCAGATGGTCCCTGGTGATGGTTTGAAACTGTCACTAGGCTGAGTGCGTGAGCAGTACTCCTTAAGCTTCACCTGCAGCTCTTGGATCACACCTGCTCCGGGACATGCAAAAAGCATTAAAGGTACAATGTGTAACGTTTTTACTGTTCAGTATCAAAATATGCTTTGCCTGTTGACAAGCTTGTCCTTTCTCATAAATATTAACCACCACTATTAATTCCGTATGTCCGTATTGGCTTGAAATTTCGCATTTTCACGCACATTAACTTGGGTAGACTCTCCATGTATTGTCGCCATCTTGGAATACGGAAGCTGAAAGCGGTCATATCTTTGCTATAGACTGACCGACGTCTGCATGCAGGCTTCCGTAGCTGTAATGCGTAATTTGCGTTACATTACGCTTAATTTCTCTCGAAGGCTACACATTGGGGCTTTAAAGGAAGTCCACCTCTTTAGGAAAATTGGTTATTCACTCCCTTACCTGGAGTTACATATGAGGGTAAGAGCATTTTGGTCTCAGTGCATGCATTGTGTCCTAGTCTGGCAACCCCAATTTTACCATTAGCTTAGCATAGACACTGGAAAGTAAAGTTGCTGAAGAATTTCTATCTGGCAACTTTGCATTCCAGCGCCTATGCTAAGCTAAAGCTAAAAAATGGGGAAAATTGGTAATGCCATACTAGGAAAACACAAGCATTGAGACCAAAATGCTTTTACCCACATATGTAACTCAGAGTAAGGAGGTGAATAACCAATTTTCATAAAGAGGTGGACTATCAACTCAGTTCTGCATCATATACTTCATCTTGAAACACCAACCCAAGAACTTGGTAATGTTTGCCGGAAAAAAAAGCAGAGGGTTCAGAAGTTCCCTTGAGACAACTTACGGGAATTCTCCACCACCTGGCACACAATGTCAGCAGGTGAGAGGAGGTAAGTGACGACTGCTGTGAAGGAGCTGCCCACTTCCTGGAAACGGTAGGCAGGGTGCTGGACATCTGTGCTGTTGCTGGTGGTGTCCGACTGGCAGAGGTATTTCTCCACAGATGCATTTAACATGGAGTCTGTGGTTGAAGGGGAAAGGCTTTACTTTGTTTCACTTTTGAATACATTTGCATGTACAGTAGCATCCACCTGGATCACAATATACTATAACAAAGACTTGTCACCACATTTAAAGCAGTACCACCAATGCAAGATCACCAAGTATTTAAGAGTCCAGGATCAACGTCAAACGTTTGCCCTGGATCAATGTACCTTAACCCTAACCCTAACCCATTTATCCAGGGCAACAAGTTTGACATTGATCCCGGACTCTTAATTACTTGGTGATATCAGATCTTTCTACCAGCAATACCTACGGAGCTCCCTCGACAACATTACATTCTTATTATTCCCTATGGATTTGGCTGAAACCCATGGATATAGACTTAGCCACCATCTTACCAATCTCTTGCTCAGTGGTTGGAGACACTTCTTTCACAGCGTACCCCTGCTCCAGGAAGAAAGTACTCAGCATCTTATCTGTATGAGGGAATATTTACATTATTAGGGCCACTGAAATTAAGATCTCTCAAAACAATAAAAAGTCCATCAAAATCAAAAACTGTATTTATTCTGTGTCATTTACTTTGCCATTTCACATTTTTACCAAGTTTAAGTTGATAACATGGACATAAATCCAATATGGTATGTGGCTGTAAACACAAAATAATTCAAAGCGAGGTACAGGCGTCCATTTCCCAAAGGCATAGCTGCTAACTTAGTTGCAATGCAATTTCCCATTGAAAACTAAGTAGGTTGCAACTAAGTTAGCAACTATGCTTTTGAGAAACGGACGCCTGGGGTCTGTTTCCCAACAGCATAGTTGCTAACTTAGTTGGCAATGAGAAATTGTATTGCAACCAACATACTGTAGTTGCTAACTTAGTTAAACTTAGTTAGCAACTATGCTGTTGGGAAATAGACCCCAGTAGTCACCTTATTCCGCGGGTAAACATGGGCGCTGCCATGACGATTGTCATTCAACATCCGGTCTAGCAACGCATTGACTTACGCTATGATATTTGGTGTTTTAACAGTCTAACATAAGTGGTCTTATTATGAAGTTGTGCTTACTACATCCATCAATAAAGTTAGAACAGTTCGTCGCCAGATAAAAAATTATGTTTTCAGCAGTAAAAACGGTGTTTCTACGGCTACAATAAGGAGTTTTGTGATCGTGGTATTTCATGAAAATTACGTTGATTTGAATGAGAGGCAGCGTCTAACGGAAGTTCCAAGACAATCGGAGGGCAAACGCGGAAGAAAAAAAAGACAAAAAGGGGCGGGGCTGCATAAGGTGAATAGTGCCCAGTAACCACAACGACCCCTGACTAGTTCCACTTCTCAGATCTCCATACCGGCAGACGGCTGCTGCGTATCAACGGCATAGAGTCTCTGGCCGTCCCCAGTGACGTTCAGCACGTGCATGGCTGTGCTCTTCCCATAGAGAAGCTGCTTGAAGAAGAGGCTGCACTCTTCTTTCCAGCCTCCAGAGGCTGCCTCCACTCCAGCCAGACGACACTGCAGCGCCTGTTCAGGGAGGTTGGACACACAGTAGAGACAAGGAAATGCCAACCATGATTATCTTTCCGTAGTGCCTAACAACTTCCCGTAGCCATGGTAAAACCAGCATAACCTACCAGACTTGTGAGTTATTGCTTTTCTTAAACAGTTACCAACATTAACCTTGCATTGTTTCATGACAGGAAGATGTAGTGAATTTTTCATAGATTATAATTCCTGTGCCAAGAAATATTTCCTGATATTTGAATAGTTGCCAAGTAATGTACAAGAGCAGCCACCGTTTTCCTACGGCGCAGAAAAACAGTATAGTTGTGATTTTGATAACAGAAACTTCTAAATTTTCTTCTTAAAAAACAAACTTGATTAGCATTCACTCTTGCAGACTCTACAGAACGAAATGTTGCTGGAGCCGTGGTATATAGCAGATTTTACAACGGCACATAACACAATTCAACCCATCACAATCAAGGACCAGAACTATGTGTTTTCAAAGCTGGACTAACATTAGGAGCAGTGCGCTCAATGCTGTCTGGTAGAGGTCTGATTCGGTCGAACGGGACATCCTCTTCATTCCCAAAGTCAATGTAGAGAATTCTGGCCTGCTCTCCACTGACGGTCTGCACCAGGCCACGATACCAGAGCTGGATTGTATTTAAAAAACAACAACAGAAAAGGGTTTTTTTCCAGAACGTTTGGGTCATAACAAAGGCAATACTAGGGCTGGGCGATAAAACGATAGCGATATGAATCGCGATAGACACTTACTCGATAGCAATAGAAAATGCGCTCGATAGAACTTTCGATAGAATTTTTTTCCCCGGGCGGATTCTAGCTCCGCTCTGTCCGCATTTTCAAGAAGCGCGCTGCGCTCATTGACTGCGCTCTACCAGAAAGGGCACGCACTGACTGATTGTTTACTGGTTAGCTGCTGCCACTCAGGCTTGCTTTTCATGTAGCCTGAAACTAGTCAGAGATACTTTCAGCTGATTCATGTTCTGATTTAGTAATGCAGGGCAATCGTAATTAATAACTGTGAGTAGATTGTTTGAAAAGTCGGAAAGGCCTGATGAACAACACTGTTCACATATGAACTTGTAAAGTACGACAGCTGACAGCTAACGGTGCACATGACGTTACTGGCTGCAGGGACAGATTTGACGATGTTAGCGCACAACGTTAGCAAGGTAAACATACAACAGACAAAGCTCAAACTAGCTAGTATGGTCAGCAACCTACTGAACACATTAAAGCTGAATGATTTTGTAATTTTACCTTAATCAAACTCATTGAAGTAATCCATGTTATCAAGTAGCCTTGTGTGAAGTGAAAAGCATGCCAGTGCACCAAAACAAACTTCGTTTTGAAGTCACATTATGCTAACGAGTCTGCTGCAGAACAGTTGCCACATAGGCAGCAATGTAAACCATACAAAGCCCCTCTCTGATTGGCCTATTTAATAGATGAATAACATAACATATTTTAGTTAAAATATTAATTTCCTTTATGTATTGGTAGGCCTATTTATTCAGCTTATATTTTAGTGTGGAGAGACATTAGACTTCTCCTCTTAAATTATTATTTTTTTGACTACTAGTTTTATTTAAGGGAGAGAATGGGCTACTTCAGGAGTTTAAAAGAACCCTAAAATAATAGGCCACTTTAAAGCAGAATTCAACCCTGCTCAAACACTATTTTTTAGTATATATTTATACATGACAGTGCTGCCATTTAATGTAATAACTCTATATTAAAAATAAAATATAAACCTTAAAAAAAATTAAGGTGTTTTGCGCACCTGGGCCCATTTAAATACGTCATTAAAAAAATTCAATAATTATCGATATCGACCAATATACTGAGCCTATATCGTGATAGAGATTTCAGCCATATCGCCCAGCCCTAGGCAATACTGCATTCAATCAAGTACAACAAACATTCATCATACTTGGCAGATTAGTCTCTTACTAGCCTGACTTCGGCCATCCCCTTGGTCTACACTTTAGCTTCGTACAAGGGTCTGGCATTTCACCATTGACAAACGATTGCAAGCTGGAGGTGTGAACAGTAGAAGTTTAAAACTATTAAATCTGATTTCACGCAATCGCTAATGCTCCCAGCTTGGCTGTGAAGTAGATAAGCTACGGTAACGCTACGGTAACGCTACAACAACAGAAACCTGACTTTATCTCTCACAACTCCCGACCCTGCATGCTTTTTAGCGCGAGCTAGAATTGATCTCTGCAAACAATACCAATGGCCGGAATGCCAGACGGAGTCATGGAGGGAAATCATTATTGAGCGGAGCTACATAGGAAGGCAAAGCCAGGCTAGTCTCTTACCCATTAAGAAAGGAAACCTTAAAGGAGACATAGAATGGAAAACCACTTTTACATTGGCTTTGATGAATTAAGAGAGGTTGTGCACGGTCAAAGAGATATCATGAACATGAGGCATGGTTCTGCCCTCTTTCATATGGAAATCCTACATTTAGAAATAGCCACTAAATCATGGGCGAATTAGAACAAAGCATACAAATGATGTCAAATAGCACAAAGCCAATTGCAGTTCAATTAAGGTGGCCAGAGTGAGGCGTTGTTTAGGCAAAAAAAAACATTTCAATACACATCTTAAATATGAGATATTAACTAGGCTTGTAAATTATCACTTGATCTTTTTGTCAAAATACAATTGAATATATTGTATTTTAACATGAGAAAACAAGGTAAAGTAATCCATTAATCCATTCTATGTCATCTTACCATACTGTAGCAATATATTTTCAGCATTATGTATTTGGTGTGATGTCTTGTTCACCTGGTCCTGGGAGAACTTGACAGCACATATCTCCCCAGCATCAGGTCTGTGTGGGCTAGCAGGCAAGCTGCCACAGGTCTTCTGAAGCTCCATAGATGTTTTTCTCAGAGACTCTTCAACAGCTGCGTTATGAACATGGATGAAAAACCTACTGGGACTTTGCACTTCCACCACCATGGCCTGTGAACATAGAGAAAACCAACACCCTTACTGGTAACTGCAAGCTTCCTAAGAGAAGCAATATCACTGCGTAGCCACTTTCAGGCTCTATTCTGGACAGCTAAAGGCCACCGCACACCGGTTCCGACACAGTGCTGAGCACTCTGCTTCCAACATTCGATTCCATTGTTTTCAATGCAACCCCGCACACCAGCGCCGAACCCTTCCGCCGTCGGTTGTGAATTACGATTCAAGTCTATTTTGTCGGAGCCGCCCATTGATATCCAATGTTAATTTCACCGGCTACTGTGCTAGGTGCTATGCGAAATTGTCTGATTCGAAAGTGCTCCGCAATGCTGTCGGAACCGGTGTGCGGCCGGCTTAAGACTGCCACCATATCTGCAAAGCAATAGCAATAGTGTCAACACAACAGAATGAGTTACTGTACCAGCAATGCTTAAGACTGTCAGAGTATAACAGGTAACAAAATCATGTTAGATTTTGATAGAAAATAAAGAGTACAATATCATTTTCAATATCATCGACTTTACAGCAATTTTGGGAGAATTCCCTTTAATCTAGATAGTGTTCTTTTTAACTGTTACACACTTACTACAGAGCTAATTATCAAACAAAGGAAACATGGTGACCATGTTTGATGACAGTTTCTACCTGGATTTCAGTTCCTTTGGGAATGTCATTCTTACTTAGGTCCTGTAAGTACACCCTCTTGATCTGAGGACCATCAGTGCCATTCATCTGTACCTGAGAACATAGCATTACTCAGGACAATTCTGCTATGAAAACTGTGCAATTGCACAGCCATCAACATCAATGTTCCAACAACAAAAATAGGGCTGTTGCTTCAATAAAAAAAATGTGAAATATAGGATAAAGTCTATTTGTCACACTTGAAATCATTTTACTGACTATGGCACAGTATGTAAGACAAACACTTGTGCAACTATATCAAGAACCTTAGGTTCTGCAACACTGGTTCCAGCTGTGGCAGGGGAGGGACCATCCTTTGGTTTTTCACTTTTGAGAGACAGAAAAAAAATGAAATAAGATCAAACTGAACAGACAAAACCAACCAAATGTTGCTTCTGATGATATTATAATAACCTACAACCCTCTACAAATCTTCACTGAGAGTGCAAGAAATCTGTTTCTGTTCATGTGCCAGAGCACATGAACAATAAAATAGGCAACTTGTGTTCATTGCGGAGCTCTTAAAGCAGGGGCCTATTATGTATGCTTTTGGATAGGGACAATATTGTTGCTATTACACATGAGCAAATTTGAAAACATAGCCATTTCATATCCTACAGCTGACAGGGAACATTATTAACCATTTCAGGAATATTATTTTTTTGTTCTAAGCAGTTCGGGATCGGTAATTTGAGGGTGGGAACCAAAACCGCCCTACCGGTGGTTGAACATTTACCTTTGGTCAACCTCTGTCTTGCAGACATGTCTATGAGCAGCCCAATCCTCTGACTGACAAGACACAGAACAGTAGTTGGTCTTCTTACAGCCAGAGCACCTTAGTATACCTGTGAGGGCCCAAGGCACACAAATGAACCAGCATTGACTCAACAACACTAACTTTTTAGCCAAGAAAATGTACAAATCAATTAAGATCTCATATACATGTATATACCAGCGTTATGGATGTAACATTTGCATGCATTATTGATGAACAAAATTCCACATCTTGCTA
This sequence comes from Sardinella longiceps, assembly GCA_027497455.2. NCBI lineage: Eukaryota > Metazoa > Chordata > Actinopteri > Clupeiformes > Clupeidae > Sardinella > Sardinella longiceps. Next base: position 9,809,626 of record JAODXP020000032.1, on the reverse strand, counting down.
GCCTGCAAGATTAGCAATATTTCAAAATTTTGTTCATTTTCTTATGCAAAATTCATGGTTGAGGCAAACATTAAAAAGGCATGTCATGATTCACATCATAAGGATATTGAGCCTTTCAATTGTCATTATGGACGTGACAAGAAATGGACAAGCGTTTATGGGAGATTACAGTTTTTGCTATGAAGTCTGTGAAGTTTACAGAGAAACGCAAATATTATTCCATTTTTACCAAAAAAGACTATTTCAATGTAAATGTGAAATAAGTTTGTTTTGATTGGGGTTATTTTGGGGAAACCGGCGTTATGGACGTGACGTCTGAAATGGCCTTCCAAAACCTATAAAGAAGAAGTGCTAATGTTGGATTTTAACTAACGGCTGAAATAGTAATATAAAAATAGAAAATAACTGATAGCATTGTAGCTCTGTGTGTGCCATCACCCACTTTATGCCCATTATAAGCCTCTCCATTGACTTACATTATGGCTGAATAGCGTAAAAAATTTAACAAATAGACATTCTTTCGAAACTTGCTCAGCTAGTTATTTACATTGAGACAACACTTTTTTTGTGTATTGCAAGTTTTCTGAAATACTTAGTCAACGTAGATGAGACTTTTGTTTCTAAGGTGAGGTTGCCTTTTTTCGTGGAATTGCCCATATATGTCTTAAGAGATTGAATATGTGGACATCTAATCAGAAATGAACTACGCATGATTAGCATGTTCCTTGTTTATTACCATGATTAGCTTGGACCATGGCTTTGGATAGTTTGGTAGTTCTTTCCTGAGGAGATGTGCAAAATTTAGGCTGGCATTTTCACAGGTAGTAGACCTTTGATGCCTGTATTTTCTCTCTAGGGGCAACACCATGCACTGCTGCCCTGTTACAAAGTGGAGGCACAAGGTATGTGATCCTGTAGTCCCCCACTAGTCGTGTGACTGAATACTGCCGTGCTGTGGGGAGCATTTCATTGCCTCCGCCAAGGAGGTTATGTTTTCGGTCGCATTGGTTTGTCTGTCTGTCAGCAGGATAACTCAAAAAGTACTGCACGGATCGTTGGATGAAATGTATTGGACAATGTGTATATTGGGACAAGCAAGAGCTGATCTCTACTATTTCTGATGGCGATCGGTGATCCGGAACATGATCTGGAATATGTATTGTGTCTGTGACCAATTGCCTTAGCGGAGGTCTGCGCTCTCTGAGAGCTTTTCTAGTTGTTCTTGTCATTTAAATACTTCATACTTTTACATTTGCACATTTTACATTTTTTATGAAACTACAATGACAATATTATCGCTGGTGAAATGAATGTATTACCCATCCCTTCCTAGCAGTTGCAAATACTTTTTCTCAGTCGTGAGCGATACTGTTTCTTCCCATGTTTGGTCGGACAAATTACATCACTCTGCTCGTATAGAGAGTCACCTGAACCTATCCTCGTGGAAGCTTATCATTGTGCTGAGGCAATATGAAGACAACTGCTGATTCCGCCCTATGAATTGAGCTTGGTCTACCGGTCGTGGCCAGACTATAAATTTTGAGGTTATTGTTTGGCATGTCAGGCTAGCATTCTGCGTGCTTTTTACCCAATAATTTCTTTACCATCTTGAAAGGAATCCCGCACACTGACCATTACGCAAGCAAAATATTTATTAAATATTAAGAAATTACGTTTCTTAGACCTTCATCAGGTAAATTTACCTGATTTACAAATGTACCTGATGAAGGTCTAACACCGAAACGCTGTATTTTCTTAATCTTTAATAAATATTTTGCTTGCGTAATGGTCAGTGTGCGGGATTCCTTTCAAGCTTCTAATCCATGCCCATACGGTCCACTCCAACGCACCCCGACCGAGAAAAAGAGGTGTGCAAGAAGTCATCACCACCACCCAATAATTTCTTAAAAGAGAAAACTGACCAACCTTCTTGACCACAATAATTGCACAATCTCACTGTGGCTGACCCAGGCACAAGAATTCCCTAGGGAATAACAATGATGAAAGTGTAAACAAGTGACTTAGGATTTTACATTGCTACTAAAAGCAAGACTAAAATGCACCAAAGTTCATTGCACAACACTATGAATAATGCCATCACAAAATACACCAAACTAAGTAAGGGAACAAACCAGGGACGGGTCCTTGACACATACGGGTTTAATTGGCTCGCCACTTACGACTCCTGCAATAGATATAAGAGAACAACTCTCATTACAAGTAATAACAGAGATAAAGTATGGACCCTTCATCAAGACAACCATGGCTTAAATCATGGGACAAATTATAATAAAATTTGTAATTATACATATGGGCAATTCCATTGTTATGGTTGTGAAATTTTTACTATTACTGATGAACAAAAATATTCAGAACTCAAGCATAGTTTCATTTCAGTGTTTAGCTAATTTCATTATACAACCTCCAGGCCACAATACAGACAATGATCAAATTTATACAAACTACAAAGATCAAATTCATTCATTCATTCAGTTCACAGGAAAACCTGCCATGACTGAAATGGAAGTTTAGTTAACTGATGTCCGTGAACATTTCTGAAAGTCAAAACTTTAAGGCATACCAGGCAACCTACCTCCACACCAGCCCCTATGATTGCCATATTAAAAAAAAAAAAAAAAATTGCAACTAGCCTATGTAGATTGTTTGCAAACTATAGAAACTTCTGTTGACAATTTTTGTAGAATTATATTGACTGACAAGGCAATAAACACAACAGAAACATTGCAACAGTTTAATTTACAGTAAGTAAACACGTGTACTTTCTATAAAATAGTAGCAACTAAAGACAAGGAATTTCTAAACCAATGAACTGACAACTTCAAGCACTTGAATCACCTTACTCGCAAGATAAGAGTTGCAGACTGTTTTGGCAACCTAACTTACATTATAGAGGACACTTGTTTTAAATCAAAAACATAACTTTTCCAGACCATGTGCATTTGATCATCAAACTCTACCACGTCGCACTTTGGTTCCACAATCCCAGGGCAAGTGATCTTAATGCATGTGACCATCATGATGTCATTTGTCAGACGGCCCATTCCTAGTTGTAACCACTGGAATAATCACTGCAGGGGGTCGAGGCTCCTTCAACATGTATAGTCTGGCTATGACCAGGCTCAATCCAGGGGGAAAGAATCCAAGCTATCACTATGGGGGAAAGCTACCACTATGGCACATCTAGGTGACATTCTACAGAGTGGATACAGAGTGATGTGATTGGTGCGGCCAAACCTGGGAGTACAGCTACTGTGGCTTTATTGTACATTTCTGGACGTACAATACCTGCATCCCAAAACCTTTTGTTACTGCAAGGGTTCGTCTCGATTTCTATGACTGAAATAGCCTTCAATCATCCTGCAATGAGCCTTTTAATCATCAACTACAATCAGTGACTAAAAACTGCATAAAATGTTGCCTGGTGTGCCCTTTAAATTAGGTGTTCTAATAATATTGCATTAATATAAGCCATTATTACCAGCAGGCTACCAACAAGTGCACACCTCATTCAGACTAGCTCTTCATTGTCATTCATACTTTATTTATACCATTATAGGTTGACTAATAATGGAAGTGATACTAATTGCACAGCTATTGAGCTGCAGCAATTACTCATGAAATTATGTAGGTAATTATCACCCCACACCCACATTTTAAATCTGTTTACATCTTATTTAAATAACAAACATCCTTGTCGAATTTAAGAATCTCAAGAATGATGACTATACCCTCGACAATAATATTAATTATAAAAGGATTATATTTTAGACAGAATTTTACAGAATGAGTCTAATAATATTTAGGGGGTTGACTAGGGGTAGGCTAGGTGTCTTATTTTCCGAATGATGACCTCAGACATTAAAGTCCTATTTGCAAAATATGATTAGAACAAATAATACTGTGCCATTTTGTTAAACTACCGGTAGTTTGGTTGCACGCTGTTGCAAAGAGGGAAGCGTTTGGCAGTCAGCTCCAGTGACATGGTGGAAATTGCTCGTTGCTATCTACCGCCGACTGGGAACGTGGTGGTGGAGGCAAGGTGGTCTAAAACGCTGCATAGTCAAACGTTCTCGAGATAAGTTAGAGCTAACATTTCGAGGAGAGAACAGATATCTTCCTTCTCGAAGGACAAAATAAAGTACTCTCTTACTCTCTTAAAACCAATCTCACCACTAATATTTCATGTCCGTCAGGCAGGAGGTGGAATTTACCTTTGGCTTCTGGTGTTGGCTGCTCTGGTGTCTGGTAACAGACTTGCTCAGTTGGTTGAGGTAGGCTAGGAACATGGTTGGTTGGAGACACCATTGCAGGCCCCGAGGTGGGTCTGCGAAGAGGAAGGTTTGGCCTCACCACCGGAGAGATAAAAGCGCGGTTCATTTTGGCAAGGACAAGTCCGTCACCTAACCAAAAATAAACACCAAAATAAAATCCAAAAATATGCCTCTGGTAATTAATTCAAAAATGCTGAAATGTATAAAGTGTAATTTGGGTGTGGAATGCACTTTTGGCTAATCCGTTTTGAAATGAGCATTAGCTTGAAGCTAAACTGACAAATTAGGCTAACGTTAATATAATGTTAATCTGATGAGTTCCATAACAATACATTGTGGACATATTAATTATGATGTGGATATTTTCCTGACAGCTTTTACTGTAAATGCTGAAGAAGAAAAATGTATTTCATACGTACAATATTTCATTAAACGTCGAATTGTATGTTTCTGTTATGTGATAACCTTGACTTAGCCATTCACTTTTGAAGTTAACGTTTGTGGCTATCGTTAGCTAGTTCACATTCAGGATAAAGATTCCATTAATTACTGCAACTAATTGCATTAAGCACAAAATATCATGGACTTCATTTGACACATTTGTTATATATTACAATATGACAAATTAAGACATGTTTCAAACCAATTACATCTTCCCAAAATTGTACCTACCTCAACTACACGTGGATATTCCGCTTCTGGGCTGCACCCGAGAATGTTCGAATCAGCTACGCATGCGTGGTGCTCATTGACGCGTCTCAGCGCTCCTGAGATTAAAATTACAACCTGTCTACGAAAAAGGGGAAAGATGTATGTTATGGTCTTGCTGACAAACTTGCTGTGTACAATACATACAAATTGCATAGTGCACGGAGCAAGGTAAAATATCTTACGTTGTCCTTACAATTATCTTACGTTGACCTTACAATTGAACATTTACCTTTGCATACCATATAATTTACTTCATTCGTGGTAATAAATAACTTATGCCACTCTCAAAAAACTATAATATCACGTCATAAGCACACAGTGGACAATCATTGGTTCAAAACGGGACCGCTTTTCCTGCAGTAGCCATATTTGTTGATGTGTCACCTCAGAGCGACCCGTCTAGTAACTGAGGATAGGGATTCCCTTATTTTGCTACCGGCCAAATATTGGATGAGGACAATGAATTTATCATAAATCTAATAACGGTAGGTGTTACCACTGGTACAACTATCTGGTATTAATAATATGTCTGTAATCTTCTTGCAAGCCATTGCTTGTTGGATAGCTAGCAGGCTGTCGTGCTAACAGCGTAGGGTTATAAGGTTTGCCAACGTTCATTTAGCTAACGTTAGCGAGTTAGCTCTGTTGAAAGCAGCTGGTGAGAACATGAAACCGATGGTATTTCACCTCAGGTAACGTTAACGTTAGCAAATTTACCCAACGACATACTATGCCAGCATGCATAATAACGTTACTCAAACGGTATGACATACATTGACGCTTGAGCCAGTTGACATTAGCGACACAGCTTCTTGTCAGCTGACAGTTGATTTTAACGTCCTAGGCTGTTGGATTAGCTCACTAATGTTAGCTAGGTGTAGATAAGTAAGCCAAAATGTTGGTTGAATTGTTTAGTGAATTGTTGGTTGTCATGTCCATCTTTAACGAGAATTATGAGATATGTTTTCGTGATATTCATGTCTGTGATCGTGGCATGATACATCTGGGCAGGATTTGGCTGCAGCGCTAGGGAGTCTTTTGCTATTCAAATAACGTTACTGAATCGATGTTGTTGATTAGCATTGCTAGTGTGCTATGATGGCTGAGGCAGGTGCTTTGACAGTGGGCTGGGTGTCTGGTTCATTGTACATTTGTACATTTGAACAGGAAAAATCTGAGTAACGTTAACGTTAATAAGTGAAGATTACGAACCACACCTCTCAGACCAGACTCACATCAGTCAGTAATTTAATTTAAATCCTCTAGCGACTCAGTGACGCCAGTCACTGCTGTTTGTAAATGTGTGCAATATGAAAAGCGGTAGGCCAAGATGTAACTGTTCAATGACATGACAGATCTCCTCACTGATATCTGAGGAGGCTATGACTGGCCACTTCCCTTACCCGTTTTCCTTTGCAGTTTCTTCATGAACTGCATCTAGCCTAATTCCTTTGTCGTTGTCTATCAATATTGGCTTGCATGCAGTTTGAATTTTAGTTATCTCGAAGCTTTCATCTTGAATTTTCCTTTGATTACCGGTAAGGGGTCCTTAGGTACAAGGGGCCCATTTGATGCACTTTTTAGACTATCTAGTAGGCTTGGTTCCACATTCGTCCAGCTTAGTGCCAGGGAGACAAACAATTTCTTCATCCCAGTGCCAGGATTGAAGTCTCTCTTCCAAAGAAGTCAAGGGAGTGAAATATTTGGCCTTCAGTCTACGGGCGTCTTGTCTGTTTGGCATGATTTCAGGTCTGAAGCTCTGAAGGTGCAGACTGCTGTTTTGCTAGGGAAACCTTCATGCCTTAGCCTAATGTGAAGTGTTTCATCTTTCACTAAAAGTCTGATATGATTAAGGTTGTGGTTTATACAATAGTGTGATCCCAGAAGCCTATTAGATGAGTGCTGTCTTGTCGTAGCACAAAGAATTTGCATGCATCCAGTAAATTTTACAGTAGGCCTAATTGATTACATTCCGAAACATGTAGCTGTTTACACTCAGCTGCTGCTGATGGTTAGTCTGACATAGCCCGACCATAATACTGCTGTTCATCCGTATTCATGGTCTGGAGGTTCTTTAACCTGGCGCGATTATACTGCGGGGGGGAGGGCATTCACTTTTGGTTTGAAACAATTGGACAGCTCATCTAATCAGCGTCGCTTATTGGCCGGTAGACTCTCTACCGATATAAACACGCCCGAGAGGACCGTTCCCAGACCATGGATGCGTATGAACATTCGTATTATGGGCGGGCTATGTCAGGCTAGCTGATGGTCAGGTGGCAGGCAAATTAAGTGAACTATGCACAATCCTATGTGAAGAGTGCTACACTGCTTGAGGTGTGAGACGCCATTCACCGCCACCCTGCTCAGCCCAAGGGCCTTATCACGCCTGGTTAAGACTCTGGGCAAAGTGCAAACGTAGTCATGATCTTTCCATCTACACTCCTGCCACACACTCACACACACACACACACACATTCACCCTCACACACGTGTACATACACGCAGTGTGGAATACCTTACTGTACACACACCTTCAGCTGTCATAAGTAAACAATTATGCATGCCGAAATCCAGGAAGTGACAGAAGAATTTCTCAGACGTCATAGTAGCTTATTTCACAGAACATGGCAGGGAATGACTTCCTGAAATTCCTCTTTGCACTAAAACCCACACTAAATACTTTGATCGGTATTATCTGTTACCGGTCTTATTCACAGGACATATTGAAAACACTGCTGACCTCAGCATTGAACCCAAATGCCGAATGATTTGTAGCAGTGCAGGTGGAATTTCACAGAGGTTTCTCCAGGAGAATCTCTTTGCCTCTAGATATAGCTATAGCTACTGCCTGTCTGTCTCTTTTGTGTGTGCGTCAGTGCCACACCCCGGGCCTTCCCACTTTTGTGTGGCTGGGTGTGTTTCTGAATGCCTCTCTGTGTGAGATCGGCCCTCTGTCAGAGCACTTCTCTCCTTACCGGTGGAGGTGGTGGAGCAGGTCAGGTGAAATCCAGTATGGGGAAGCAGGGACTTGTATAATCTTTGCCTAGTTGGAAGTTTGAAAAAAAAAAGGAGTTTGAAAGTTACTTGTTTGAGCTCATTTGGAAGGACGAACCACTGTTGTGATGCCTGTTGTCTCAAATATACCCATTTTTAATGTAGGTATTCAAGTATTGAATTTTGCTTGATATTCACTATTAGCTGCTTAAGTATTGTAATTATACCATATTATTGAGGGGTACAGTATGTGTTGGCATTTGTGGCACCAGAAAGGTAGTTTTTGTGTGTTTTCTTGTTCTCTTTTCTTGTTCTCACTGTATGGCTTCTTCCTTGTCTTGTCAGCCTCAGCTCACAGCTGTGGAGGACGTGAAGGCCAGCATGGAGCAGCCAGGCCAGCAGGAAGGACCGGTCACCACCACCACCACCACCGCTCAAATACAGGTGGGACCTGAGGCCAGTGCTGCACCTGAGGGGTCGGAGCTGCTCCCCGGAAACAGCAGCGAGCTGTTAACAACTCCGGCGGGGTCGAGTGCCAAGGAGAACGAGCGGGAGGCAGAGGAGGAGGAGGAGGAGAGGAGCGCTGAGTTGGACAGTGCGCTGTCGGAGAGCGGCGAGAAAGGCGAGCTGAGCACGGACCCTCAGTCTCAGGGCGATGGCAACACTAGCTGTGACAGTGGCACTTCGTCCCTGGACGATGCCAGGACTCCAACTGGCCCTCCAGATGTGTCTCCGGAGTGTTCTCCCACTGTTGCAAGCGAAAAAGCTGAATCGTCACCCGTCTGCGTCATTCAGGAATCATCCCCCGCGGTTCTAGATGGAGTAGAGGAACTCTCATCAGTCGCCTTGGATGTTGTGGAATGTTCTCCGGCAGTTCTCGATGGAGCGCTAAAACCTTCACCTGCTGTGTTAGACAGCATTAACACTTCTTCATTGACTACCGGTACATTAGATGGAACGACAGAACTTTCTCCTGCCAATCAAGATGGACTAACAGAACCAACGGAACCCCCTCACGGAAAGAGCGAGGCTCCTGTACCTGTCGCTCAGGTGTCTAACGGCCCCAGCAGCAGCAACAGCACTACCACCACCAACACCAACAACACCCCAGGCTCTCCTCCCAGCCCGGGGGACCAAAGCCCCTCCACTCCCCCGGACAGCACGAGCACCTCGGGCACGAGCAGCCCCCAGACGCCCACACCAACCCCGAAAACGTTGGCCCCCAACGCCAGCTCCAACTCCAGTAGCCCGTACGACACGGACTGCAGCCGGAGGCTGATGTCAGAGATCCAGCGCACCCTCTCCCAGGAGTCTCTGTTGGACGAGCTGGAGTCGGAGCTTCTTTCCTGCCAGCTGCCAGGGGAAGAAGGCAGCGGAAAAAGGGGTGCCCCCACCA
>JAODXP020000032.1:9795230-9797730 GCA_027497455.2 Sardinella longiceps | reverse complement strand
TGTGTGTGTGTGTGTGTGTGTGCCTACGTCCATAGACAATGCGATATGGAAGGCAGATATTGTTCTATATCTGGAGGCCGAGCTGCTCTCATGGGTGTGCTGCGCTGTGCTCCAGTCTGTTCTGGGTGTCTGCTGTTCCCGCTGGTGGAGCCCATTGACGCAAGTGAGAGGTGCACCTTGGGAAAAACAAACCCATCTGATATTGACATGGCTCCCTGATTTGGTTTGTCAAGGGAGCATCTGGTTCTGTGTGTGCTATCAGTCATGGGTCTTGAGGGGGTTTGGTTTTCTAGCTCTCACTTGGCTTTGCTGTGGTGTGTGTGTGTCCAAATGTCACATTGTTTGGTTGAAGGTTTGTTGTTTGTTTTTGACAGCACTGGTATATAATGAAGCAAAGATGTAGCCCAGCTCAGCTGGAGGTTTCCAGGCTGGGTCAGAGCGGCCTTGATCCGTGCTGCCCGGTAGGGAGGGGAGGGGAACACCAGCCAGAGCTTCCAAGGCTGTTTTTCAGCCAAACAGGGCATTTTTTTTTTTTTTTTTTTTTTTTTTTGCAGGACTGAAATGAATAAAAGCTTATTATTTAGGGGGTTATTGTGGGTCAGTGCAATTTCCAGGCATTTAGAGCCATCAGCAATTTTGCCCTTCCTATTTGCTTTGCTTTCAAGCAGTAGCCTGACCGCTACCAGTGCTTTCAGATGTATAATGGAACCTCCACTGGCCTGTTTAACCCAACAATGACAGATAATCTAGAATGTTCCATCGCACATGCTCAGATACCCTCAAGGACTCCAGGGTCAGGAGAGTCTCTAGTGTAGCAAAGATGCTCTGCTTATAGGCTACCTTTACTGATTGTATCTCCAGTAGAGACTCTCTACTGTCCTTGCCACATTTATATCTTGTCTCGTGAGAACCCCACCCCCCTCTCTATTCATTCATGTAGTCTGTGGGGTACTGAGTATTGTGGTGTGTGTGAGTGTTGTGTGAGTGTGTGTGTGTGTGTGTGTGTGTGTGTGTGTGTGTGTGTGTGTGTGTGTGTGTGTGTGTGTATGTGTGGTTTCTGAGTGTTCCTGTTCCTCTGTGTGTGTGTGTGGCTGTGAATGGTCTGTGGGGTACTGAGTGTTGTGGTGTGTGTGTGAGTGTTCTGTGTTGTTGTGTGTGTGTGTGTGTGTGTGTGTGTGTGTGTGTGTGTGTGTGTGTGTGTGTGTGTGTGTGTATGGCTGTGGTTTCTGATTGTTCCTGTTCCTCTGTGGTTCCGCAGGCTGCTGGAGGAGAACCGGCGGCACCAGGAGCTGATTCTGGGCATCTGCTCGGAGAAGGACACCATGAGGGACGAGCTCAAGAGGAGGATGGACACGGAGAAGCAGCACATGGCCACCATCAAGAAGGTAAAGACAGACAGACACACACACACACACACACACACACACACACACACACACACTGTGGTCCCTCTTTCATAAATGCTGTTCTCTCTTAGGAAGTTCTCCGTATGCTAAAGATGCTGTATGCTGCATCCAGAAATGGTCTAGCCTGACAGGCCAGACTACAACATATAATGTACAGTTTGGCGACAAAGGATAGACTAGTCCTCAGTCCTAGGGGCAAAATCTTTTCACAGAGAGCCAAGGATAGCACTACGACCAGTAGTAGTAGTTTCTATGGCTCCACATAGCACCTTTTAACACAAAGTCAAATCATTTGCTCCTGTCAAATGGGGCAATTAGACCAGCCAATTTGCACATCCAATCTGTACAACAACTCATGGGTCAAAGCCTTCCAATTACAGGACCTATAGGACACTTCTAATCACTTCACTTCCATCAGGTTCAGTGAGTGCATGTTTTTGGCTCCTGTTTTTGCATGGCTGTTCTCCTGAGGTTTAGTCACATTTTGAGTAGCTGTTGGAACACAATTCACAACAGCGTTGCCATGGTACCCAAGCCTCTATTGCAGGACACAGGTAATGAATGTACACACACACACACACACACACACACACACACACACACACACACACACACACACACACACACACACACACACACACACACAGAGAGAGAGAGAGAGGGAGAGAGATTCAGCCCCCGCCCTGAAACTAGGCCAAGACAATCAGTGGGCTAATGAGAGAGCTTTAGCCTAACGTGGCTGAAACCACACAGAAGCCACAATCAGCTGCAGCTGGTGCCTCTCACCCCCACCCCACCCTCCTCTCCCCCCCATCCCCACCCAAGTGGCTTGCACACCCAGCTGATGAGAGCAGCATTTATTCGGGCAGAGTTAGTGTGCTGTGATCATTTCCCTTCAAGAGGAGACACACAGAGGGGGAGGTTGTTTAAGCAGAACCCCCCCCCCCCCCCCCACCCCATCCCCATGATCCCTCCCACCCCCCCAGCCTGAAACTGCATGCAGATGGAGAAGAAGGACAACTGTGACATGATCAGGCACACAGAGAGTGGGAGAGGGAGAGAGATAAGCAGAGACTTGCAGTAGTGGATGCTGA
>JAODXP020000032.1:9785230-9792730 GCA_027497455.2 Sardinella longiceps | reverse complement strand
AGATGACCTTCTTCAGGCAGAGTAAAACACGTCTCTATCCCTTACATTAGTTCACCTATGGTCTAACAGATGCAGGGAAGCTTAAAATCCAAATGTTTCTGAATCTTCACTTTCTAAGTGGTTTTTAATGCTCACTTGTAGAAAGACAAGTGACTAACTGACAGAGTTAGTGTAGCAAGCATGACTAAGCGTAAGTGCACTCACAGACATGGAGAAGATAACATTAAGAAGTTGTTTGGGTTCCAAACACAAGGTCATGTTTAGTATGATGCCAATCAGTGGGGATATGTGTGCCTTGTTCTCAATGATGAACAAAACAAAAGGATTTGCACACTGCCTTCAAGAGACTCTTGAAGGCAGTGTGCAAATCCTTTTGTTTTTTCATCAGTTTATCCTTTTGATTTAGCACCTGCAATAAGATATTTGGATGTGTGCACACAACTATTTACCTTGTTCTCAATGAGCCTGTTCACGTAACATTTTACAGTGCTGGTGGCGATTCCCACTCAAATACGATAGCAGACTAGCTCTCCTGTAGCACCTCTATGTGTGTGTGTGCTCTTGTAAACCATAGCTCTCCTCTCATTACTGGGCTCGATCTCTGCAGTCTATCGCTGCTCCAAGTCGAGTTTGAGTTTGAGTTTGAGTGTTGTGTTTGGCTTGGCCAGCTGCTCTCCAAAGATTCGTCTCGGAGGAATCTGCACACACACACACACACACACACACACACACACACACACACACACACACACACACACACACACACACACACACACACACACTCACACACACACACACACACACACACACACACACACACACACACACACACACACACACACACACACACCTACACACACACCTACACACACACCCACACACACACACACACACACACACACACACACACACACACACACCTGTGTGAGCTCCCTACTGTACTCAGTCCAGCTGGCTCTTGGCACCGACCCAAGCACTGAGTCCATTCAGGAAGTTAACAGCGAGAGCAGGCCGCCCAATCGGTGGCCTTTACGCTCCTGCAGTAGTCACATCCTGACCCTGTATGGAGGGCAGAGGCCATAGCCGTCATCCGCTGCTTTTTCGAGACTCGGGAAACACTTAAGCAAACAAGACGGCCACACCAAGGAAACGGGCAATTAATGTCGAAAAGCTCACACTCCCCGATCTCGACTGAATCAATCAGTCTTTCACCCAAGGGCCCTTTGTATTGCAGGAAGTTTAACAACATGCAGGTCATGATACGGATATGCTGACTAGCCTTTGGGCTGGACTGGCTCTGAGTCTGGGCAGTTACCTCTGGGGCAGTAAGCAAGCACACCCGCTGATAAGCTAAGGAGTCAGTTTTTAGAAGCTCGGTCTCAGTATTCAGTTAGCAGCACTTGACACTGTGCAGCCTGCATAAGGCTCGGTGTCCCAAGTGCCGAACTTGTTCTTTGATCTTGCCTGATGTGCCTCGAAGCTAGGAAACACACCTGAATTAGAGATGCCATTGAGTAAGTTTGAGTATAGTCCTGCTGCACGAGCCTTCTAACAGCAACATGTTTCACATGAAATGAAAGATTTTCGAACAGCACAGACCTAACGTGAACGCGAAACACTTTACATTGAGTCAATATATAACCTCAGATCTTACTTTTGGTTTCCAACAGTCAGGTCCCATTGATTCAGTGTAAAGTGCCTGTTTGCTTCTGCGTTCGCGTTCGGTCTGTGCTGTACCAAATTATTTTGTTCCACTCGCTAACTAGCGCATTTAGCAAGCTCTTTCAACAGGGCTATGCTTGAATTCACTCCAGGGCTCTCCTTTAAGTATGCAGCTGAACAATGGCATGGGCTCAGCAAAGCAACTTGGGGTTAAATTGACTTGCCCAACGATGGCAGCCTGGGTTTGAATCCACAATTTCCAGGCTCCCACCAATACCAACCATCACCCCCTAATGTGCTGTATGTCTGTCTTTGCTCAGCAAATACAGTGTTGATGACCGTATGGTGTCATGCCCCTACAGCCTGAAAAACAAATGATGAAGGTTCACCCAAATGTGTCATTTTAATTTCTGCCATTCTTGAAGTTCTGTCTAAAGTCGGGTATTGTGTGATCCAGAATGTGACACGCTTGTTCTGCGTGTGTGTGTGTGTGTGTGTGTGTGTGTGTGTGTGTGTGTGTGTGTGTGTGTGTGTGTGTGTGTGTGTGTGTGTGTGTGTATGGCAGGCGAATAAGAAGTGCGAGGAGGCGCGTCAGGAGAAGGAGACGATGGTGATGAAGTACGTGCGGGGCGAGAAGGAGGCGCTGGACCTGCGGCGGGACAAGGAGCAGCTTGAGCGGCGTCTACGAGAGGCCACGCGCGAGGTGGACAAGCAGGCTCTCCGTGGCAACCAGCTGGCCCAGGACAAGGGACGCTTGCAGCAGATCAACGAAGTCAAGGTGTGGATTAAGTCCTTCTTCAAGTTCTCTTCCTTCCTTCATTCCATCCCTCTTTCTACCCTTTCTTCTTCTCTTCTTCCTTTAGAATGTGTCCACTTGCTAAGATTGTTTTAATCCCCTTCCTTTCTGTGTATTCTCTCCATCTGTGGTAATCCCCACTCCTCCTCTCTTCTCTCCATCCTTTTTAAGTCCCTGTTCTTCCGCCCCTACTTAAGGACGCGCATGAAAGAGCTCCTTTCTTCTGCATGCTGATTTTAGCCAACAACACAGTCTTGTCAAGCACTTGGTGCAAAGTTCAAAGTGGCTCTCCGAGTTGGCTTTAGTCATTGCAGTATTCCTGGACCCCCCCCACCCCACCAAAGGCTACACTGTTTTGCAGTTTGTGACTGTGACTTACAAGATCTCTATATGTTTTTTCTTCTTCTTCTTCTCTCTCTCTCTCTCTTGCTCTTGCTTTCTCTTTTTCTCACTCTATCTATCTTTTCTCTCTCTCTCTCTCTCTCTCTCTCTCTCTCTCTCTCTCTCTCTCTCTGTGAGTGCAGGAGACTGAAGTGAACCGTGTGACGCGGGAGCTGGAGAAGGTGAAGGAGGAGATCAACTCCCACCTCATCAAAGTCAAGTGGGCTCAGAACAAGCTGAAGAGCGAGACGGACGCCCACAAGGTACTCCAGCACTGCTGCGTCACCTGACCTCTCTGTGAGCGCTTCTCCTCCGCAGGGCTGATAGTGGAAAAAAAAAACCCTAAGCCTGAACTTTTCTCCATGCCGGGGAGGTGACGATTGGCTGGATTTATTTTTTGGGCTTTTTGCCTTTTATCAGATAGGACAGTATAGAGATGGACAGGAAGCAAGTGGGAGAGAGAGATGGGGTGGGATCGGGAAATGACCTCGGGTCGGAATCAAACCTGGGTCCCCGGAGTAATGGTCTGACGCTCCAGCCACTGAGCCACGGCGCCCCCCGATTAGCAGGATTTTATGTTTGCAACACACTCATGGGTACACTCAGGGTACAAGAAATTTTATATTTTTATATTGGAGAACTTTCTTTTCTTCCATTCAGGCTGGTAGGCTACGCCTGAAATCAAGTTCAACAACAACAACAACTTTCAACTTTATTGTCCTTGAAAGGCAATTGGTAAATCAGGCATGGCGCCTGAACACCATCAGCCCTGCATCTGCCAGGAAGCAGCCAGTAGCAGTCTCACAGTTAGCATGCTATCACTGCCCGTTTGGGGTCCATTTCCCAAAACCATAGTTGTGAACAACGCAAGTTAGCTACTTTGGTTGCAATGCAGTAGCCCACTGCAAATAATTCCTCACCAAAATGATAATTACTCAACAAGGTAAACTGAAGGACAGAAAGGAGTTTTGGGTAATGGAGTTATGTCCCGAAATATCTCGAATTAAATATTCTCATTCTTGCTTAACCCAATCAAGAAGGGGTGTTGGCTTATTAGAACCCACAAGACGGTTACACAATGTGTTGTTCATCTTTTCTCTTAAGTCTGCCTTACATCATAGTGTTCTACTGTTCTAGAAGTTGTCTTTTTAACCTGGGCCACTGACACTGACTGTAACACAGACCTCTTTACACTGACTGATGGAACAAGAACAAGTGAACATAGAGCAGAGTTTCTCAAACTTTTTCCGACCGAGGACCACATTGCCCCCCCCCAAAAAAAGAATTCAGGGACCACCTGCCATCGCGCTCCATCGCCAAGTCGCATGCTGCTACCCTTTAACCAAGTAATTTATAGGGTAGGCACTAACCAAGTAATTTATAGAGTAGGCAGTAAATTACAGGTCTGCCTCTTATATTCAGTGAACAACTAATCTTTGGCCTTCAAATAACGACACAGGCTAAATTCACATATTATTATGGTAATCAACTCACAGACCACTTGAGCTTGCTCACGGACCACCAGTGGTCCCCGGGTCACACTTTGAGAATCACTGACATAGAGATTCCCTCTTAAACTAAAGTTACATTGCTAGGATACCTCATGAGTGGAGGAAAAATAGTGGACAGACATTTCATACATATTCTCAGTTTTTTTTTTTGCCTGTTTTGGATAGTATAGTTTGACACTTCATCTCCGAAGTGTTTGTGAGGTGAGGTGTTTCTCCACAGCCTAAAGATAAAATCGGCCACAGGCTAGTGAAAGGTGAATGTCAACAAACAAGCACTGCAGTGCAGAGGACCGCGAGAGTAAGAACCGCACTAAGAGGTCTGCCCTCCTTAAACTCCATTTCAACAAGTGCAACTGAGTTGAACTGGAACTTGTTTGAGCCGGAAAAAAAACTTCTGCTTTGGGCTCTTTCCACTTGTTAGTCTGGCAAGCCTGTTTGTGAGGAGCAGAGAAGTTTCTGTCTCTGAGGGTGGTGAATTGGCAGGAGTCGCGAAAAGAACATTAAGGCAATTTTGCCCTGTTAATGTGTTTATCGCAAGTGAGTTTTCATTTCTCGACCTAATAAGAAAGCAGAGCGCTTTAATCGCAGTCGATGCACTCCCAATTCTATATAAAAAAAAGACAAGAAGAAGAAAGAGTTTCTGTAGTAGCTCTTGCCATTAGGGTGCCACCAGCTCTCTGAACAATTCAGTTGGAGATCATTTGTTTCTTTCCGTGACAGAGACACAAAATAAACTTTCTTTCAACGGTTTCTCTGCATGTGGCTGCAATCGTGACTAGTCATGTTTTCATAAATAAGCTTTTTTTGCTTTGTTTCCCTCTTCCATGAAACATCACCCGCGCAGAGTCATTTGGAAAAGTTTTGGAACTGAAGCTTAAGTGACACTGGAAGTTTCTCTCATTAAAGACGAACGAGGCTTTCGAAACGAGGCGCTGCTCTAAAAGGTTGCACTTTAGAACGCATCCAGTTTAGCTGCTCATGTGGGTCATAGCCAGATGGCCTCTCCAGAGAGCAAGCCACTTGCAAATGGTCTGACTCTCTCTCTCTCCAAATGAGTGCCTCAGTTTAGCTCCAATTAAGCAGCTATGTGTCGGCACGGCCAAGGTCACCCGCCTCACTTCCAGTCCATAGTGCCTTTAAAATGTATGCCTTAAGTTAAGTTTTTTAATTATGGAAATAAAAACATCTTTATGTATAGACAGTTTGGGAATGGTGGAATGCTCCCCTGATCTGAACGTTCTGTCTCTGGCGCTAAATGAACTTCTGCTTCGTTGAAATACAATTAGGTTTCTGCATTAATTACAGCAGCTTCAAACTGTCGTAAAAGTATAGTTTTCAGTCAGGCTAATGTCAGGGTGGAGCGTTGTACTATGGGGAAGTTTAAAACAAACAAACAAAAAAAACCTTAGTAATTATTTAAATATTGAGGAATGAGAATAGTTCATTTTTAACCAGGGATGAGCACAGGTCTGGATGGTTGATGCGTGTAGGTTGAAATAAAACACACACTGTGACATTTTGTCTTGTTATTTAAAAGAACATTTGTATTCCATATGTAAACGTTTCCCCAAAATTCCATGTTTCTGTGCAGGAGACGAAGGACAAGCTGAAGGAGACCACAGCCAAACTGACCCAGGCCAAAGAGGAGACGGAGCAGATCCGCAAGAACTGCCAGGACATGATCCGCACTTATCAGGTGACCACCGCTGGACACACATGTCCAGACAGTCAGTCAGTTTCAGTCAGTCAGAGGAGAAAACCGTGCCTTGATAGCATATGATTTGATTTGATTTGATTTGATTTATTTATTGACTACACGTCAGCTTCTCCTTTATAGGAGCACTCTTCTACCAGTGGTCAAAATATATGATGTCAGATGGGATAAGAAGGTTGCTGCATGAAAACCGTTTTTTTTTTAACCTGAAACAGATTTAATCAGAAGGACAAAAAAGACATAAAAATGGCTAATGAGTTTTTACTGGTGTTGTTTGCTCTTGCAGAGAACGCTGTTGTTCTAAAATCACGCATGTGGTGAAGGACAGACAGGGAGACACACACACACACACACACACACACACACACACACACAGGCAGGCAGAGGGATATTTAAACACCCATTAACTTACTTGACATTGACTCCCATCCAACTCAAGAGAAGTACTTAAAAGTATAAGAGGAATGAAAACATTTGTGGAAAAACATCCTCTCCCCCATATTACAGACTGCAGGTACTGAAGTCACTGATGATGATGACATCAGTACCTTCAGCTGCTGATGACGCAGAAATCACCAGTGGAAGCAAAAGCAATAAGGCCCAGTAGAGTGTTTGCCATGCAGGAAGTGCAAATAGTAAGACAGCGTGATATTATTAGCGGAGCAGAAATAAATGACTGTGTCTCTTCTACAATACACACAAAGGGAAATGAGCGGTGGGAAAGAAAAACAGTGTGAGGACGAGGGGGTTCAATAAGGTATTGAGAGCAATCTAATAAATGTGTGCGGCTCAATGTAAATGGCCACTGAGATTTCAATTAGGTGGTTTAATGAGCCAGGGGTCTCGGAGCAAAAACACACAAGTGGATCTTCTCTCACTGTGTGGGAGTCTGTGTGTGCCTTTAGTTTGGCTCAAAACAGGCTCTGAGACGATTTATTTAGGAGAAGAATCACAAGCAGCTGTGTGCATGATGTTTTCATCATGGTGGTGTAATTGGTTGTAAACTTTAGACAGTGAATGGCTCGCATCGCTTAACCCGTTAATCATAACTGGTTAACATTTCAGTTGTTTTTTTTGTTTGTTTGTTTGTTTGTTTGTTTTTACCAAAATTGACCTGTTTGACCTTGTGTGGCTGTTGAAAATAGTTTTTGTTTGTTTTTCTTTTTAAATACACTGCTCCATCAATTTGTTCACACAAATTCTTCAATCAAATGTTGGTATTATTCTCCGTCATGACCCTTTATTATCTGTCTTTTGTTTCTGTATGTATACTAATATGATTCACTTGCCACTAGGGGGCAGTATGAAGCTTTGCTAACTAACTCATTTTGGGCTGCCAGTCCCAAATTCTCGAGAGGCTTTAATTGTCGAATCCATCACTTAAAAAGGGAGCCTTTCTTTGTTTCACCTGGGCCTTTTGTGATGGTGGAGAAATG
>JAODXP020000032.1:9767730-9777730 GCA_027497455.2 Sardinella longiceps | reverse complement strand
GAGCAGCAGCGGGCGGAGGAGGTGGCCGCATTGCAGACGGAGCGCTCAGGCTTGCAGGCGGAGCTGGCGCAGCTGAAGACTCGTGTGGACGAGCTCCGGGACGAGCTGGTCACGCAGAAGAGGAAACAGGCCTCCAACATCAAAGACCTCACCAAGCAGCTCACACAAGGTCCGACAACACTCACAGAACCCTCTAGAACATAGCTTAGAACTTCACCAAGCAGCTCACACAAGGTCCGACAACGCTCACAGAACCCTCTAGAACATAGCTTAGAACTTCACCAAGCAGCTCACACAAGGTCCGACAACACTCACAGAACCCTCTAGAACATAGCTTAGAACTTCACCAAGCAGCTCACACAAGGTCCGACAACGCTCACAGAACCCTCCAGAACATAGCTTAGAACTTCATCAAGCAACTCACACAAGGTCCGACAACACTCACAGAACCCTCCACAACATTGACAGATCTGCACAGAACGTAGCTTAGAACTTTACCGAACAGCTCACACAAGGCCTGAGATGCAGATCCATCAGTGGCTTGATTTAAAAATGATTTAGAATCTCACAATGGAGTGAAGTAGCGTTAAGAGTATTAATAAGCAATACCGATATCGGCATTAATATAAAATCTAAAAAAATATCCATCCCTACTCACCAAGCTACTCCCACAGTCTGAGAGTGTACAGAACTGCCGAGCCGTAACACACTAAGTAACATTATTATTCAAATACTTTTCAAAACATCACTAAACAAATGACTTAAACACCAGAGATCAAATGACTCAAGCTGCTCAAGAATAGACATGCATGTGTCATCATGGAAGAATACTTGGAGGAATATTAGCACTTTCATTTAGAGTGGGATATTAACTATGACCAAACGGATGATTAATAAGGGGAAGGAATATTACTGTCTGGTCTTGAAGCTTGAGCCCAGGCCACTAGCTCCACACCAGATCCAGATCCCAATGCCATTACCAGTGTAGTTATGTAATCTGATACAGAGACAAACTGGACTCTTCTGGAAATTAATGTTTGAAAGGAGCAGACTAATCCATGTATTAACTGTACTAAATCTCCAGCGGTTACCAGAACTCTCTTCTCTCTCACACACACACACGCACACGTGCACACACACACACACACACACACACACACACACACACACACACACACACACACACGCACAAACGCATGCGCGCACACACACACACACACACACACACACACAAACACACAAACAGAAAGAGAGAGAGCAAGCATCTCGAAGCCTAAATGGCTGGGATCAGCGAGATCTCTCGCGGTCGTCAGTGCTGGGGTAGGACGCTGCTGCAGCTCCACTTCCGCCACTGTGAAGAGCGTCTCTCTAATGAAGTAGAGCAAACGACACTCCTGATCCCCTCCCCAGACACACAACCCCCCACACACACACACACACACACACACACACACACACACACACACACACACACACACCATCTCCGTGCCTTCCAGACCCCCCGCTTCTGTTTGTAATTACAGAGCCATATTGATGCTCTTGGGGTGGGGGGTGGGGGGGGGGGTGATGTTGGCACGCATTTAGGCACGCAGGAAAAAACACAGACAGGGTGAAGGCCAAGAGCAAGAGAGAGAAAGAGAGCGGGAGAGAGAGAGAGAGAGAGAGAGAGAGAGAGGGAGAGAGGGGAGAGAGGAGAGAGAGAGAGAGAGAGAGAGAGAGAGAGAGAGAGCTTGTTTGTGAGTGGAAAGTGAGAGAAGTTTATCCTTCTTTCTCTAGAGCTGAAATTGAGAGGAAGACACAGTGTGTGTGTGTGTGTGTGTGTGTGTGTGTGTGTGTGTGTGTGTGTGTGTGTGTGTGTGTGTGTGTGTGTGTGTGTGAGGTGGAGAGAATTTTTGGGTGATGTGAATGAGAATGTGTATGGGGTGTGTGAGAGAGATGGAGAGCCTGGTGGAGGTCTGTGTATGAGAGAGGGAGTGAGTGTGTGTGCGTGAGAGAGAGAGAGAGAGAGAGAGAGAGAGAGAGAGAGAGGTACGAAGATAAAGAAAGTTGGAGTTGTGTGTGTGAGAGAGAGGGAGGGAGGGAGAGAGAGAGAGGTCCAAAGAAAAGGAAAGTTGGTGTGTGTGTGTGTGTGTGTGTGTGTGTGTGTGTGTGTGTGTGTGTGTTAGAAAGCAGTAGAGGTGGAGGTGGTGAGTCAGCCTGTTTGTCAGGTGTGGTCTAGTGGGGGGGGAACAAGAAGGAAGAAAGACTCATTTACAGACAGCAGCAGCAGCAGAACGGCACAGAGGGCAAAAGCCCTCATTTGGTTGGCAGCCACGGACCGAGAGGTGCGGAGAGAGAGAGAGAGAAAGAGACCCAAAAACAGACACAGCCATATTGGAGGAGGAGTGTGAGACCGATGGAGGGATGAAGAAGGGGATGGCAGAAGAAAACGAGGGATCAGTGAGTGGATAGATAGACAGCAAGATTGTTTACGGTGAAAGAAAGCCTCTACTGTGAGAGATGTGGGCTGAGAGGGGGAAAGGAGGGAGAGAGAGAGAGAGAGAGAGAGAGAGAGAGAGAGAGAGAGAGAGAGAGAGAGAGAGAGAGAGAGAGAGAGAGAGAGAGAGAGAGAGAGAGAGGAGTGCATGAAAGAGATAAAGAGAGGAAGAGACGTGCTGGGATGAACGGATCAAGATGGAAGAGTATCTGAGGGGCATACACACACTGTTTCATTCACAGCTTGAGTCACTCAGGAGAAAGAAAGAAAGAAAGAAAGAGGAGAGAGGAGGAGACTGGAGGAGGGAAGATTAGAGAGGGAGAGGCATTAGAGAGAGATGGAAAGAGGGAAAGAGAAAGAGATGGATGAAGAGAAAGGAGAGAGGTAGAGGGGGAAGGATGGAAAAGGGCGCCTGGGGACCTAGACTTAGTGCCTTTCGCAGTCATTGAGGCGACTGGGAGGGAGGGGTGCGTACGTACGTACAGTACGTGGAGGTATTTTTAAACAGGCACGATTTCGGGCACCTGTCTCTCTGGAGGCCCCACGTGCACCGTCACTCGCTCCTCCCATCTCCATCCTGTGCCTGTATGCTACACCTGGGGCTGCTAGAAAGGCCCTTTAATTGACCTTCCCTGACACAATTGCTGGATGGATCCCCCCTGGGGTAGACGCTGGCCTGTTTATGAGCCCATAAGCCAGCACTCTTCAAGGGGAATGAGCATCGACGGCAGGGGGGGTTGGGATGGAGGAACGACTGTGGCCAAAAAAAACGTGGAGAAGGACATGTAGGAAAAGGAGGTGTACCGGCTATGCAATTTAAATCAATTCAATTCAATTCAATTCAATTCTAAGAACTTTATTTTTCCGTTTGGAACTTCACATGTGGAGGAGCAGGGTGTACAATACATACAATGAACAAACACACACACGCACACACACACACACACCCACATCCACACACACTCACACACACACACTATGTGCTGCTGAGTGCTGAACTGCACTCTCTGCCTGCTGGTCGGTTTGTCTGTCTGTCTCCGGTCCGTCTGTGTGTCTGTCTGTATCTATCTCCGTGTGCACACAGGGAAGATAAGTTGATATCATGGGGAATCTCCCTCCTGGTTTCATTCCTACTTTTCTCTCTACTTTTA
Organism: Sardinella longiceps; assembly: GCA_027497455.2. Lineage (NCBI taxonomy): Eukaryota > Metazoa > Chordata > Actinopteri > Clupeiformes > Clupeidae > Sardinella > Sardinella longiceps. The sequence goes on along the minus strand of JAODXP020000032.1, from coordinate 9,774,103 downwards.
CAGTGCTGAGATAATGAGTGTATGCCCACATACTGACCTTTTCAGGTGTCCTTGGTGCCTCGGATGATTCACTAAATGTCTCCCACTTTCTCTCGCTCTCTCTCTCTCTCTCTGTGTGTGTGTGTGTGTGTGTGTGTGTGTGTGTGTGTGTGTGTGTGTGTGCGCGCGCGCAGCGAGGAAGAAGCTGGAACAGACGGAGAACGGCGGATGCGATCGGGACGTCAGCAGCATGGGCAGCCGCTCCAGCTCATCAGGTAAAAACATACAACTTCATTTGACTACATTACCCACAACCCCTCACAATGCACCCAAATCTATGTATCAAAAAAAAAACAAAAAAACAAAACAAAGATCTTACTCATAGAAATCCTCAATGACTCCAAAAATACAGTTTGGCAATATCCCACATAATATCTCTTATTCACTTCACTGTAACAGAGTCCGACGCAGGTCTGCATAAAGGGGGATTGCTCCCCCTCCCTCCTTTCGAAAGTAGAACCCGGAACTAAATGACCGTTGGTGCCTCTCGCTCCCCTTGAATCCTCTCTGAATCCCAAACCTCTAGCGGTCCCAAAGCCTCTCTGCATTCAAAGAGCAAAGCAGCAGTGGCTCTGTTGCTGAATCTGATGGAGCTGCAGCAAAGATCATGGAATACTGAGCAAGATAAAGCATCATAATACATTTCAATGGGAGCAAACTGGAATACTTCCTGTCTGCATAAATGCATTACATCACAATAAGAAAAGATTCTTAAAGTTCTATCAGCCAATGAGAGCTCAACTTGTCTGCATAAGGGGATTTTCCCCCTCCCCTGCAAAAATAGAACCAGGAACTGAACAAGCATTGACACCTCTCGCTCCGCTTGAATCCTCTCTGGCTGCAGTGGGGAGCAGAGTGATGGCTCAGACCCAGACTCAGACTCCGCCCTCCTGCTCTGCTCTGCTCTGCTGGGCTCTGCAGCGGCTGGCCAGGGCTGGGGCTGGAGCTGGAGCTGTGACCAATCGATGCGCTGTTTGTGCTGGGCGTCCTCACAGCAGTTATTCCCATTAAAGTGATTGGAACGGGTGAGAACAGGAGCCCCTGTTGAGGAAATTGCCTTCTAATCTCATGTCTTTTTCTCTCTCTCTCTCTCTCTATTTCTCTCTCTCTCTCTCTCTCTCTCTCTCTCTCTCTCTCTCTCTCTCTCTCTCTCTCTCATTTCTCTCTCTCTCTATTTCTTTCTCTCTCTCTCTCTCTCTCTCTCTCTCTCTCTCTCTCTCTGTTTCACTTATCCTTTTTCATCACACTTTTCTTCCTCCCATGTGTCTCCATCTCTCACTCCTTTGCTTTCACCTGTCATCTCTCCATCACTCCCCCTCATGCTCCCTTTTTCTCTTCCTCTCTTATCCCCTCTTTTCCTTCATCATCCCTCTATTCCATCACACTTTTTTTCCCTCTATCCTTTTTCTCTCCATCCCATCCCCAGGTTCTCTGAACGCCCGCGGCAGCAGCACGGACGACCGCTCGCCCGAGAACCAATCAGGCGGCCCGTCGTCCACGGCGGCGGCGACCGACAGCTTCCCCGAGGTGGACAAGGCGGTGCTGGTGGAGCGCATCGTGCGTCTGCAGAAGGCCCACGCCCGCAAGAACGAGAAGATCGAGTTCATGGAGGACCACATCAAGCAGCTGGTGGAGGAGATCCGCAAAAAGACAAAGTGAGTGAAGCGGGCGCCGCAGCGAAAAAAGACGAGGAGAGGGGGATAGAGAGAGAGAGGGAGAGAGAGAGAGAGATGAGTGGAAGCAAAGAAGAGGCATCTTGCATGCGTGTCATTTCCTGTCGCCTGTCTTGCTTTGACAACAAACACGTTTGCTTTTCTTTCTGGACTTATTCTTTTTGTCTTCTTATTATGTCTTCTTTTATTTGGACTTTTCTTGTTGCAACTTTTTTCTTTTTCTTACTGAAAAAAAAAACGGACTGATAAATCTGTCTCCCTCGGCGCCATTTTATGGTAGGTCAGAGCCTCATACTCTTCATTTCCCTTTAAAATCAGTTCCCATGTAGGCGGACTCACGAGCAAACAAACAGGGTCGAGAGGACATCTCTGAAGCTCGCCTTCAGACTTCGGTCGTCTTTGGTCGCACACACACACACACACACACACACACACGCCCCCGTTGTTGTGCTCCGCAACCGTCTATCCATCTGTCAGTTTGCTCGTCACAAAGTGGATCGCAGTTGGGAGGCATCAAGGCAAGACAAAGAGACATGGTCTTAGACAGTTTGTTTTTTTGGGTTTGTTTTGCTTGTGCTATTGTGACGCCACGTCTTCTTCTCTGCGTGTTTTTCTTTCTTTCTCTCGCTGCTGCTGCTTCTCTGGGCTGCCAGCAGCAAAACTCACAAATCCTGTTTGGGGCTTTGCCTCAGACAATGGCAATTGGCCGGCGTTCATTTAAAACAAGGCCCCGCATTCATGGACACATCAACACACACAGAGGCTTTGACAACCTGGCACGCAGAGATTCTCACACACACACACACACACACACACACACACACACACACAGAGTATGCACATACACACACTCATGCATACACAAGTTCATGAATATACAAACGGTCGTGCACACACACACACACATCTACACATGGACACACACACAAACACATGAATACATACATGCGCATGCACACACACACACACACATCTACACATACACACACATACACACTTCATATTTTATGTAACACATCACACTCCTAATACTCCATATACATATTAATTGTCATAAACTTGCATACAAACACCCGTTCACACACACTTTATTCTCAATGATTCACTCACACTCTTTCTCTCTCTCTCTCTCTCTCTCTCTCTCTCTCTGTCTCTCTCTCTGTCTCTCTCTCTCTCTCTCGCTCACTCACTCACTCACTCTCACTCACTCACTCACTCACTCACTCACTCACTCACTCACTCACACACACACACACACACACACACACACACACACACACACACACACACACACCCTTGCCCCTGTGCTCCCAGACAGGCCGAGTGTGTTATTTATAGCGTGTGTTGTGGAGGGGAGGGGAGGGGAGGGTGAGGGCGCGGGGAGGAGGAGGAGGAGGAGGAGGAAGAGGGGATGCGTGTGCGTGGTGCGTCAGCAGGGGTCCTGGCGACGCCGCATCCATATTCATGGGCCATGTGTCGACGCACCAAGCCCAGCGCATCGCCAACCCCCATCACACACACACACACACACACACACACACACACACACACACACACACACACACACACACACACACAGAGAGAAAACAACACACACTCCTCATCTGGCAGGCCACACACACCAGGTCTGACGTGGAGCTGCAAGATTAGAATCCCCACACCGCCACCACCACCACCTCCTCCAAGCTCCGCTCGAGCAGCACCTGCACAGGGTGAAGACGGGTGCCAGCACCCAGCACCCAACTCTGCCTCTCTGCTCCCTTTCCTTTCCTACCCCCCTTCCCCCTCCCCCTTCCCCTCCATATCTGTCTGTTTGGGACTTTGTTGCTCTACTTTCTCCCCTTCTATTCTGTTTGAGTTGTTGCCATTGGGTTTGCCTTGCCACAGCACAGCAAGCCCACATCACAGCAGAGCACAACATGTCTGCCCACTTTCCCTAGATAGACCACACACACACAAACACACACACACACACACACACACAAACACACACACACACACACACACACACACACACACACACACACACACTTTCCCCCCCGTCCATCCATCCATTTAGGCTACTGGACTACCTTCTTGCATCTCTCCCTGGCTTGCTTTGTGTACGTCAATACCACCCCGTCCCCCTCCTCCCCCCAACCAGCACATTCATAATGCAGCAGATTCTGCATTCATTCATTCATTCATTCATTCATTCATTCATTCAGGCCGTGGGTATTTGCAGGACCTCCAGACTTGGGCTCTGGGCCGAGCGAGCGAGCCGAGCGAGCAAGAAAGCTCTTTTTCTTGCCTACGAGACGGGCGGCCATGAGCCAGCGTTGGCGAGCAGATCGTTATCCAGACAGCCAAATGGGCCACGTCGAGCGTGGCTTTTTTTGGAAATAAATAAAGAAATCAAGGCCCCGACGGTCCGTCGGTCGGTGGTGCACATTAGGGGGTGGTGCTTCATCAATGACAAAAAATGGCTGCCTGAGATGAATAGTGCAAGAGGAGGGGAAGAGCTATTGATTGCAGTCCAGGTATCTGAAAGGTGTGTGTTAGTGCAAGAAGAATTAGTTTTGTGGTGACTGTGTGTGTGTGTGTGTGTGTGTGTGTGTGTGTGTGTGTGTGTGTGAGTGAGATATTCCCACATCCACATACTCAGTGAAAGCCCCCCCCTTAGTTTTCTGACGTGTGTGTGTGTGTGTGTGTGTGTGTGTGTGTGTGTGTGTGTGTGAGTGAAAGCCTCCCATGTGGTAGAAAGTAGTCCATGTGCACATGTAACCCACAGCAACCCACTTCCTCACATTCACACATGCCAGCTGGCGTTGGGGGCATGCACACACACACACACACACACACACACACACACACACACACACACACACACACAGCTCCGCTCGCTCATGCCAGCCTCTGGTCCACTGACCAGCCGGCCAGCTCTGCCCACCACACCAACACCACTATGCCCCGCGGGCATGCAGCTGTGTGGTGCCCAGTCTGTATTTCCTCGTGTCTTCCCTTGACCGACAGACAGACAGACAGGCAGGCAGGCTCAGAGTGTGTGTGTAGTGCACCACAAAATAGTAACCTCAACACCACAAACGTTGGGATCGGTGTTTGATGCACACAGAGAGAGAGAGAGAGAGAGAGAGAGAGAGAGAGAGCCCCAGGAAAAAAAATGGCTGTGTTTTCCTCCATCCCGTTCCACACTATGCCCAGCCTCAAACCCCATCACTAGACACACACACACACACACACACAGCTTCCCTCCCCTCTGTTTGATGGGGATCGGTGTTCCGTTTTTCCCTGTATCTCTTCATTTCTTGTCCTATCCCTACTGCTCTATCTGGGAGAGGCAATAAAAGCTCAGATATGTTCTAGAGGCCAAGTGGGAAGCCAGCAAAACATTCAGCATTTGGGAAGAAGAGCAATTTCACTTTTTGGAGAACCGTGCCAAAGTCTTGGAGAGGCAATGACAAATAAATGATGCTGGCTTTGCAAAGTTGGATTTTGTCATGGTGTGTGCATCCGTAGTGTGTAGCGCGCGCACGCACACACACACACACACACACACACACACACACACACACACACACACACTCCTCCCCTTCTCTTCAGGCGGACAGTTCTCCTGCTGGGTGAAAGTCAGGGCAGCCCATGGAGCTCACACACAGTAGGGGGGGATAGAGAGAGAGAGAGAGAGAGAGAGAGAGAGAGAGAGAGAGAGAGAGAGAGAGAAATGGGGAGAGAGAGAGAGAAATGGGGAGAGAGAGAGAGAGAGAAGAAGAAGAAGAAAGAGATAGAGGAGACCCCCAGGAAAAAAATGGCTGTGTTTTCCTCCATCCCGTTCCACACTATGCCCACCCTCAAACCCCATCACTAGACACACACACACACACACCCTCACACATACACACATACACACACACACACATACACACACACACACACACACACACACACACACACACACACACACACACACACACACACATACACTCACACACACACACACACACACACACACACACACAGCTTGCCTCCCCTCTGTGTTGAGTCTCCAGTAGGAAAATGGCCCAGTCAGCTCAGTGTGTCTAATGGCACAAAGAGTCTCAGTGGGGCCTCTTTAGCCAGCAGTGCACAACTCACTAGAGACCAGAGTCTGATTCTTATTCTTATTCCCGCTTTCCTTAATTGTGTCGGCCAGGATTTTTCCCCCTGCTTGTTTTTTGTTTTGTTTTGTTTTGTTTTGTTTTGTTTTGTTTTGTTGCATTGTTTGCTTTTATTGGCTCAACTTGCCTCCTCATAGCCTCCAGCGCCCTCGCAAATCAAAACTTTTTGTCTTCACCCCCTTAGCAAATTGTTTTTATTTTATTTGTATTTTTTTGTTGTTGTTGTTGTTTTTATGCTTTGTTTGTGTTAAATACCGTTCTGACGGGACTGGGCCCGGAACGGACCCCAAGGCCAGTTCAAGGTAAGATTGTGTGTGTGTGTGTGTGTGTGTGTGTGTGTGTGTGTGTGTGTGTGTGTGTGTGTTTAGTGCCGTCTTCCTCCTTAGTTGATTTTTCCCTTTGCTTGCCGTGTCCTCGTCCCTCATTGATATTCATGTGAATTTGCATTAAGGGGGTGAGTATTAGCCACCCATGCTAATTTGCCTGCTTTCCACTTCTCCCTGAGTT
>JAODXP020000032.1:9740230-9762730 GCA_027497455.2 Sardinella longiceps | reverse complement strand
TTCTCTCATTCTCTCATCCCTCGCTCATCTTCTCTCTTTCATGGCTCTTCTATCTATCACCTCATCTCTTCTTTACTTCTCTCGTTCTCCTCTCCCATCACCTCCTCTCTTCTTTACTTCTTTCGTTCTCCTCTTTTCTACTCAAACCTTCTCTCCCCTCACCTCCTCTCTTCTCTTCTCTTCTCTTCTCTTCTCCTCTTCTCTGTCCCATTCTACTGGTCTCCTCTCTCTCTCCTCTCATTCACCTCCCTCACTCCTCCTCTTCTCTCATCCATGGCTCTCCTCTTCTCTTCTCTACTCACCTCCTCTCCTCTCACCTCCTCTCCTCTCCTCTCATTTTCCTCTTTTCTACTCAAACCTCCTCTCTCATCCACCTCCTCTCTTCTCTCTTCTCCTCTCATTCCCCTCTTCTCTACTCACACCTCTTCTTTCTTCTCCTCTTCTCTCCTCACACCTCTTCTTTCTTCTCCTCTTCTCTCCTCACACCTCTTCTTTCTTCTCCTCTTCTCTCCTCACACCTCTTCTCTCTCTGTCTCTACTTGAATCTTATTTTCCTTCTCTCTGCACCTCTGTCTTTCGTCTCTCATCTCTATCTCATCTCATCTCATCTCATCTCATCTCATCTCATCTCATCTCATCTCATCTCATCTCATCTCATCTCATCTCATCTCACCTGCGGTCCTTTTGCTGTTTCAGTCTCATCTCTCTTCTCCTCCCTGCTCCTGTATTCTCCTTTCTCTTCCTTCTCTTTCTCCCTCTCTTTTTCTTTCTCCTCTCACATTCTCCCCTTTCCATACCATACCTCTCCTCTCCTCTCTCCTCTCCCCTCCTCTCTCCCTCTCTCCTCTCCCCCTCTCCTCTCATCTGCTCTCCTCTCCTCTCCTCTCCTCTCCTCTCCCCTCCTCTCCTCCTCTCCTCTCATTTCTTCCCTCCTCTCCTCTCCTCTCCTCCTCTCCTCTCCTCTCCTCTCCCCCTCTCCTCTCCACTGCTCTGGTCTCCTGTGCAGTGCCAGGTTGGTGGCGTGTGCGTCTGGAGGAGAGCGATCCAGTGGGCTTGCCTGTGCTGTCCTGACGAGGGGAGGGGAGGGGAGGGGAGGGGAGGACACAAGCAGAGATATCAGGGGAATTAATGGAGTTTGTGAGAGGGACAGGATGTCGATGGGGAGGAACAGGGTTTGAAAATGGGGCAGGACAGAGAAGGAAATGGAGAATGAGAGAGAGAGGGAGAGGAAGAGAGAGAGGGAGAGGAAGGGAGAGAGAGAGAGAGAGAGAAAGAGAGAGAGAGAGAGAGAGAGAGAGAGAGAGAGAGAGAGAGAGAGAGAGAGAGAGAGAAGAATGCAGTGGCTGGATTAACTCTTAAGACGGAGATGATGAGTCAATCAAACTCTCTGGTGGAAAGACTTCTGTAGAGGCTCTCTGCCTTATCCCTGCTTCAAGGCATCACTGCTTTAGCCCCCTACCCCGACCCCCCTTTTCTCTCTTTCTCTCTGTCTCTCTCTCTCTCTCTCTCTCTCTCTCTCTCTCTCTCTCTCTCTCTCTCTCTCTGTCTCTTTCAGTCTGACTGTCTCTCTCTCTCTCTCTCTCTCTCTCTCTCTCTCTCTCTCTCTCTCTCTCTCTCTCTCTCCCTCCCTCCACTACAGACTCATTCCATTAAACTCCAGCTTCCTTGCACCACTGTCTCAAATGTCTCCATTATCCTGGTCCTCTCAGGGGACACTGCACGTATTCGGGGCGAGATCCTTCATGTTCCCGCTAACTCACATGGAACACGGAACACGTGGGAATGTGCCCAGGGGCAGGCTTCCGACACAGGGCATGGGAGGAGTGTGTCCACCTGTGCTACGGAGAACAGGGATGACGGGGGATTCTTTAGAAGAATCCTCTCTGTTCTCATGTGCCGTTGAAACGTAAACATCTTTAGCGCTATTTGGTTAAAGGGAAATGGGTTCCACAGATACCACGTACAGATCTCATCGCATTGTTTCGCTCACGTATATTTAAAATTAGGGGTCTACCTGTGGGCTGTTTTCATTTGATTTACAAATAATGTTGACAGGACTTGTCTCTTTTATAAACAAACTTGTCACACACTTCCTTGTTTTCTATTGTTACACTGACATCTCTCTTATCACTCTCTCTCTCTCTCTCTCTCTCTCTCTCTCTCTCTCTCTCTCTCTCTCTCTCGTGATCTCAACAGGAGAATCTGCAGACACTGGGTTCGGAGATTGAGAGGCTCATCAAGCAAAAGCGCGAGACTGAGGACAAGGCCAGGAGGAAGTGACACGCGCACACAGCAGATTCTGCCCACAGGAAGTGGCAGGAAGCATCCCGGAGTGTGGTGTCTGGGTCGATCAGACGGACCGGCTCCCGCCAAAACACGGACCAAAGTGATGAAGAGCAACCGTGACGTCTTCTGACGTTTTTGAAGTCTGTCTGTCCGACTGAGAACGACTAGAGCCTATCTGAGCCACACGTACTCAAAGAAACACACACACACACACACACACACACACACACAGACACAGACACACACCATCCACTGCATGCCTGATTCCAACTGAAGGACAAGACTCCAAGACAACCCAAGAAGTGCCAGAGTGCTGCTCACAGGCCTCCCTCACTGGCCGATGTTTGTGAGGAACTGACTTTCAGCAGCCAATCAGATTTGCCCTTCCAATCCCCACCCCCAAACCACCCCACCCACCCTTCTCTCCTCAAATACTCCTCACCATCCCATCTTCCTCACCATCCCATCTTCCTCTTCCTCCCCCCATCTTTGGCTGCAGCTGAGACCTCAGTAGCCTCACACACACACACACACACACACACACACACACACACACAGAGCCGTGTAGCAGCCCTGGTGTTTGAATGCGGGGTGCCCACACACACTGTTATTGTCGGTCGGCACAGGGAGAAAGCGCACAGCCTTGCCCACACAATGGGCTGCGAAATGTTCAGAAGCTGTATAACCCTGTGAAGGTTGCCCTCTGAAGACAACACACACACACACACACACACACACACACCCACACACACACACACACACACACACCAAGCATTGAAACTTCCACCAAGCTAAATGCTGAAGAAACAGTGTAGATGAAGGATGATATTGTTTGTGTTTCTCAGAAGCTCAAAATAATGGCTGCCATATTTATCTTCTCTCTTAATTGTGTCTCTCCTACCACAATACCCCCCCCACTCAGCCATCCCTTCCTCCCTCCCTTCCTCTCTCTCTCCATCCCTCGCTCCCTCTCTCCATCCCTCGCTCCCTCTCTCTTCTTCTCTTGCTGGAATAAATAAGTGCCATGCCGCTGAATGTATTTCCCGCTCCTCCAAGGCCACCCAAGGGTTTGAAGTATGATGTGAGCACAAGGGAAAAGAAAATACTGGAACTCTTTGGCCCACGCCGCCTGCTGCCCTACTTGACTCGCATCAGTTCGCTTGAGCGGACCACCGTCTCCCACACACACACACACACACACACACACACACACACACACACACACACACACAGACACAGACACAGACACACACACGCAGACACACTCACACACCACCCAACCCTCTCCATTAGCACTTAGGCTAGGACCCAGGTAATACCAAACCCCCCACCCCCCACCCCCCTCATAATCTACTCCCATTGGCTTAAGTAGCCTCTCTCCAAATCTCCAGGATGGATGCTCACTCACCGATAATGACTAATAGCTTGTCTAAAGTCTAGAGCCGCTCTCCAGTGAAGGACGTTTTATTCTACATGTATTTTTTTTATTTTATTTTTGTCTTTCTCCCGCTGCGCGGATAAATGAAGGCGCAACAGAAAGAAAAATTGCTGTTATTATTATTATTGTTATTATTTAACTGCTACAGCTATTGTGATTCACTGTGTCTGTGTGTCCGTCTGTCTTTGTCTGTCTGTCTGTGTGTGTGTGTGTGTGTGTGTCCGTCTCTCTTATCTTTTCTCTTGCGTTCCACATGCCTGACAGTGGGGATGTTTTATTGTTATTCGTCTGTTTTTTAAAGTTCAACTTCTCTCTGTCTTTCTCTCATCCTTCACTCCCTCCCTCCTTCCCTCTCTCCCTCTCTCCATGCTTGTGTCTTTGAGAGGAGGCGACATTGAAAATGCCGCAGCTGGGTTAAGACCCTCAGAAGGGACAGGAAAACAAACAAGCTCAATTATCCCGTCTCCGTGCGGCTGGTTTGAAGATCCCGTCATGTAAATATTGAGGGCAAAAGTGCAATTCTTTTTTTTTTTTTTTTTTCCTTTTATCGCAAGGGTTTTTGCAGAGCTTTTTTTTTTTTTTTTCTTATCACAATGACGCATCCCTGAGCTGTAGTCGCCCTGGTTACCTGCAGATGCTAAACCACTCCCTCAAAGCAGAAACACACACACACACACACACACACACACACACACACAAATACAAGATCACTTCACTTACTTCATTCATTTTTCACACTCAGACACAGCACACAGTCTGTGTTGACTGCGAACTGCAATTGCAAACCTGCAAACTGCGATTGCAAACACTTGCAATAGCATTGTCGCTCCTTTATACACATTCACATAGCCTTTCTTCGCGCGCACACACACACACACACACACACACACACACACACACACACACACACACACTGTCCTTCACACACTCTGCTGTCACTCATGCTGCTTCTTATAGATCCCCAAAGTCCATTCCTCAACCACCCCACCACCACCACCACACCCTTACACGTCCTGTTCTATTGCTGCATTCATCTCAAAGACGTCAGCTGTCCATTCCCCGGCAGACACTCACACACACACACACAGGCACACACACACACACACGCAGTCACAGTCATGTCACCCGCTCCGAGGCTAACTGAAGGAGATGCTTCCTTGGGCCTTTTATTTATTTTTCTGTGAGTCTATGGCTTGTTCGTCGCTTTCATCACTTCCCCCCCCCAGGCCCCCCATCCCTGTGCACTCCATCACAGCGTCACACACACACACACACACTGACTCCTCTGCGACCCTTTCCGGAAGAATGTAGTGGTCCCAAGGAGCCTGCCATCTGCCGATTGTGATTACTTGCCGTTTGGGACTCTTACCCCCCTTCCCCACCCCACCCCCACAGATAATGAAAAAATGAAGATGTTTCGATTTCATTTGGGAGTCGCCCTGAGACTAGAAGCATTGCTGCAGAGTCCCGTATGAAATTTAGTCAAGAACGAAGAAAGAGTATCTTGTGAAGGGAAGTGTGAGTGTCTGTGACTGGTCAATTGTGATTGTTCTAAAGAAAAGGAGAAAAAAAATGAAAAAGAATAGAAGAAGAAGAAAAAAATATGCTTTTTTTTCCTGTTGATTCCAATCTGTCAGCTATGCTCTGTCTGATTGAATAGTCATGAAAACTGTGATTATATATATTTGTAGATATGGTAATATTATGTAAATGTTTTTAAAACAATTGTTCCTGATTTTTTTTTTTCTGTATATATGGTGTTTACAGGGAATAAAAATGCTGAAATCATCCATCATGTAATAATGTGTCATTGTCAGCCCTTGGTGGGTGAAGAACTAGAAGCATCATTCTGAACCACGCCCACAAGACAGTCTAGATCTCAGGAGATTGATCAATGTTTTGTGTACAGTATATCTCTGCAAACTTCTTTGAATTGTGTATTTTTGGAGAAACAGTTTAAGGACAAATCAGATTATGCAGATTAGTACTGTAGAAATCCCATGTGCCTTGTTAACACCATGGTCGTGATGATTTGTCCTCATAGCCTAATTGGATGTATTGTGGATACATACATTTATTCAATGTCACTAGTATAATACTGTTATTTTCAGAAACAGAAACGGACAGTTTCGAAACATAGTAACCAATTACCCTGAAGGCATTACACAACAGACCTCATTACTGCATTTGGAAATGTGAAACGCACAGGGATTTCAGTCTAAATTTTTTACTCCTAATTTTAATCCCGTTATATTGTTCTCTGTAAATCTGAAGAGTTGTTCTTAGATGTCCTATTCTAATAAGCAGCCTTGTCCTTGCCTTAATTAGTCCACAGAGACTTTGCGACACCGTAGTCCAAAAACAGATTAATTCTCACCTCACAGCTGGAAGAATAAGTGCCTTCTACATCAGTTCTGGCACCTTGTGCGGTAATTGAAGTCATAATAAGCCCAAAGATTTATGGGTAAAAGGCTGGCAAACATGAAAGGAACGTTGCCCCACAGGTAAGGGTCACCAAACGGTCACCTGTCACCATTACTCTTTCCAAGTGCGTGAGGGCTGCAAAACCACAACACGACATGAGCTATCATCGGCAGCCAGGCCTTCCCAGATAGTCCCGGGTAATATTACAAACATCATCAGGCTATAACCATAACAAACATGTCTGTTTATAGTCCCATGCTACCGCCGCACACTACTCACTCACTCGCCCGCTCTCTCTCTCTCTCTCTCTCTCTCTCTCTCTCTCTCTCTCTCTCTCTCTCTCCACTCACTTGTTCTCCCAGTTGTGCCTGTTATCTCATACACATATACACACACACACACACACACATGAATACCCTACCTGTATTATGTTTGAACACTTGTTTTATGTCCTCCTATCCTCTGGCCAAGGACACAAACATATTCAAACATAACTTCAGGACTTGTTTGAGTAACAGTTTTCAAAGAGGCACAAAAGTGTGGAAACAAAGCAGCATGATTTAAATAAAAAAAAAAAAAAAAAAAAATCCCTCAATTCTCTTCCCTTAATTTCCTCAATCCCAATCTTTTAAGAGTAAACATTCATTCAATGTATTACACTCTGAAAACATGACTCATCTACTTCTTCCACAAATCAAGCAGGGCTGGACTCTTGATAGAATGTTTAGTGCTCCAAGCTTGGCCGCTTCTCCAAATGCAATTTAGGTGGTGCATTTCCTGTTAGCTCGCAGCAAGGCCTAATAATAGGCATATTTACATAAGCTGTTGAATATTTTGCTGAAAAACACCCAAGTGAAAATCACCGTAGCCTACAGAAACTGAGTGTTTTCTCATTTTTCTCCAGGCAAAGGGAAGTATTTTGTTACTCAGACATTTTTATCAAGTATACTGGGGGTTTCCTATGTTGGTGTCCTCGGAGATCTCTGAGATAACACATAAACCCAGGGCCGTTTCAAGGTACTTAGGGGGCCCCAAGCAAACAGGACATGGGGGCCCTTCACCTCAAACATCTAGATGAACTACAGTGTTATAATCATCAAGCATCTTTCATGTATTAATATAATTATTTGTGTTGAACTTACAGTTGTCTAACTCCAGCCTAAATACTATTTTATTGAAAAACACCACCAACTAAATTCATTCATTCATACTAAAATGATTAAACCGTCAATCTTGGGGGGCCCCTTGCAGACTTGGGCCCCAGGCAATTGCCTGGTTTGCCTGTCCTGTTACGACGGCCCTGCATGAACCCTGAGGAATTTCAAAGATGCTGGAGAGAATGGGGGATCCAGAGATCCAGAGATTGGTTCCACCCAGTGGATGTGAATCCTCGTTATCTTGTTCATCTGACTTGCTGCCCCCAAGATAGACACAGACATGACAGAGCTTGTTTAGCCGGCTTACTTTCAGCCAATTTAAAACACTGTGTACTCATGTCTGAAAAGCCACCCAGAGTCGTTTCGTTTTCGGTGTCGTTCTATTGGATGAACTGAACCGAAGCGAAGCAAGGTCTGGCCAAGGTGTCTGTTGTCAGTTTGAGCATTAGGATTTTGATTGGGTCGGGCCCGGAGTCACTTCAGAATGCCAGAATGAGTTAGAGAGAGAAGCACAGAGTGACATGCCTGACGTTTTTTGAGGATGGGATGGGCCAAACTTTTCAGAAGGAACATAGCTGGCAAGAAGATGATATTAACATTTTATTAATGTTTTCACCAACAAAAGTTCACCAGTATGGATTGCAACATCTACTTCCTACTTCCACTATCCAGCTCTTATCAACTGCATCATCTTGTAGCTGGGGGCTTAGCCTGACATTGAGGGTCCCCACTGCAAACTTTCAACCTCAGCAAATACACCATCCTGGGCCTGGCATATCCCCAGGACCCTGTCCAGCTCTAGATCTTCTGGAATCTCTCAGCCTCCTCCACCCTCCACCATCCACCACCACCCACCCCCAACCCCCATTTGTCGCCACCCTTTGTGGTGAAGCCTGATGTTGGTCTTTTTATAGCCTCTAAATCCAGGTGCAAATGATATGGATCTAGTCTGACAGATAAAGAGCCTTACGGAGCGCATTTACCACATCAACAGGTCAGGTAGCCCTGCCTGGCTGGATTAACCTTTTGTGCCTTAAAGGTTTCCTCCACCGCCTCCCTCCCACTGAGTCTCTCTCCCTGACCCATGCATGTCCAGTGGCTGGCTTCACCTTTGCACAGCGTATAGTCCTGGCTGATCTTTCTTTAAATTCTACTCGCTTCCGTGACATTTCCTCCAACTCATGCCGTGCCCTCAATGGCTCGCCAGGTTAGAGGCAGCGGCGTACATTCTGACGTGGCGGTGGGGTGGGCAGCATCATACCGTGGCATAGGCTAAGCACAGCTGACAAGTCTATTTTTATACCTGCGCTATCGATAATACGCTCTGAAATTCGCATCAGCTACGAGGAGTGGTGCTGAATTTATAAGCTACCTGCTGGTTACGCCTCCTAACAGGAAATGATGCCAACTGGATCCCCCGGTCTCTCTCTCTCCTCCCCTCTCTCTCTCTCTCGTTCCCACTCCTTTTTAAGATCCATAACACACACAAAGCACCTCTTACCTCAACACAGCAATTACTTTCCAACTTTAACAATGACACGCTCTCTCTCTCTCTCTCTCTCTCTCTCTCTCTCTCTCTCTCTCTCTCTCTCTCTTTCTGTGTCTCTCACACTCTCTCATAGGACACCTCAGGGACGCTATCTAATTATGTTTGAACACTGACCTGAGGTGGCTCGCTCATTGCTTTCGAGTGCTGTGTTCAAAGCATTGGTGCAAAGCATATCGCTGACAGAGGGATTAATTAATTTGGTATTAGGAAGATACGGTATGACAGGGCCAAGCAGCAAATCGACTAGTGACTAATTATGTGGGAAGAAAGTGCACAGCAGCTTTTGTACACCTGTTCAGAAAAAAAGGCATGGAGGTGTCATTAAAACTGGTTGAATTACCCTTACGGTAGCATTTCCAATGACTTCAGTCAACCTGGAATTAAGTGGCCTGTTGACAACACTGTTAACCAATGACAGGACTCTAATGCTGAATGGCTGAAAAAACAATCAAGTCTGAGCTGGGGGGTCAAAGTGTCCTTCAGGAGGTTTCTCGTTTATTTTTCATTACACAAACATGTGTATGCAGCTGGATCAACAATGGGCACACACAGTGAAAGCTCAGTTTGTGTGTGTGTGTGTGGGGGGGGGGGGGCAAGCAGGTATGGAAAGAAACCAACCACAACTACAGTAAGTTCCTCAGCCTCTGTCAGACCTCTCTTCCTGTCTGCCTTGCAACTAGACGACTACCTACCCCAGTGACGACCCCCCACCTCCCCACATGGCCTCCATCAACATGCCAACACAAAGGAAAAACATTCAGAACTTTATCTCATCGTAAAGTGTTAATGGCAACTATGGGCTGACATCAAAATGTGTTGGGAGATTGGTGGTGTTCCAGTCTCATGAGAGCAAGGTGTGTGTGTGTGTTCGTGTGTGTGTGTGTGTGTGTGTGTGTGTGTGTGTGTGTGTGTGTGTGTGTGTGTGTGTGTGTGTGTGTGTGTGTGTGTGTGTGTGTGTGTGTGTGTCATGGGGAGACGGGGAAACATTTGAAGACGTATAATGGGGTGTTCTATTTCAGGCCTCATTGGCCTTTTGAACTTGTCTGTAGTGTAGGTTGCTATTTTTACACACTTTGAGGGCTATCAATGGAAAAGGGGGAGATAGCGTTTCTTATTTAGGGTGTCGAGAGTGTTATTTTGATCTTGTGTGAGCTTTTGTTAGATGGGTGCCTGGCTGTGGAACATTTTAAAACAGGAAGAGCCAACACAAGCAGCAGAGAGATCATGGACGAATGGGTTCCTGAACTTATGACCTCTGATAAAGGCATCTCAATTGGGTCATTTATTAACATTTTAATTTTTGCATGCACTCCTCTAAAGGCTAAAGTACAAACTTCCCTGCTTCTTTTTGTATCCTCCTATGTCAACTAAAACTTCTCTTCTATTTTGTCATAAATGTAATTTTCTGATTGAAGTCCATTTTACTTTCATTGAGTCTCTATAGAGTGGGAGAGAACAAATTAGTCTACCACAAGACCAGTATAGCCCTGCCTTCCACTACCACTACCACCATCACTGAAGATGTAGCCAAAGGTAGGCTATTCCCACGAAAGATGGAAAGTGGCATGAATGCATGTATGCACAGCCCGCTGTTGTTCACCAGTTTCAAGGTAGCATATTTGTAGTCCTAATAATTTAAACAATATTCTCTGGGGGATCCAGATTATGTAAGGCTTTCGTCAGTTCCCTGCTTAAAACGAGAGCGGCACGCGCCTCCAGGGAGAGAGCGCGAGCACCAACCGCTGCATTTTTAAGTGTCCAAGCGACGCACCTGATAATAGGCTCACCCTGCACAGAGATGAAACATTTCTCCTGAAATGACCCTGTTGTGAAGCCAAGAACGAAGAGGTGTTGGCTTGTGTTTACACCTGAGTTGTTGTAGAAGGATGATGAGACGGGTACATGATCAACAGGTGGAGGTAGGCCTATATGTTGTGACGCTGATCAGGATGTTGAAAAAGTAGCCTAAACGGTGTCCCTGTGCATGGATTGGGTGTCTTCGACTTTATTCGTAAAATGATTCAGAAAGATTTGGCAAAGTAGGCCAGGCCTATATAAAACCTGTGTTGGTTGACCATAGGCCTACTACAGTTAATAAATCTGTAGTCAAATAAAGATCACCAGGACATAGATGACCTTACAGGTCGCTGGGTCTGATTGATTAACACAGACACTTTTAATAGGTTGAAAAGTCACTTCGTATTTGACTAATAGAGATAATAGGAGCAAATTATTCCGGTCTCTCAAAGAGTGGCTAACGACCACTGAGCTGAGGGAAAAGACGACCAAATGCATCTTGACGTTTTACGCCAGTTAGGTTACTCTTTCATACTCTTTCCCACAATACTAGAGGCAGTGTAGCCTCATGGTGACATTAAATCCGAATCAACATGAAACAACCAAGAATGTCATCCACTAGGCCACGGCGTTTGCATAATCACTTTGTCAAGTCGCGAAAGTCCACACAACTGTGCACTGATGTGACACTTTGACCTATCACAAATGAACAACGGTTCACTCTGTGACTAGAAACAGGGTGGATGGAAACGGAAGTGACAAGATATTCCTCTGACCCACCAGAAACCTGAGAAAAGCTACATCAGCCTTGGTGTATTATAGGCCTATCTATCAAATTATTAGGTTTGTCTGATTAATAATAGTCCAGTGTTCTCATGCTCTGCAAACATTCATTCTAGGTTAGAAATTTTAAATCTGAAAGCTATTAACATTTTTTAATAGACATACACTTTCTTGGCTGTGCGTTAGTAAATGAAAAATCAAACGAAATTGTTATGCAATATAATGTGAGTGAAAAAAAAAGATGCTATATCATTTTGAAAAACACTGACACTTAATGTGGCCCCCAAGCTATAGGCCTAGCAGTAGCCTATCATAACAAAGTTGATATTGTTTGTTAAAAATAAATAAATAAATACACACACTATCAACTTAATTACTGTTATTGTGACTGTTAGTGCCCTCTTGCAGTATAATACAACTCATTAAAACGGTGGGTCCACAATGACATTTTATTGCACACTCGTCCAGACGGCGACCTTGATACAATGATTCACAAGGCATGAGCACACATAATTCCTACCGGCCGAGACAGACACGGACGTGGGAAAAAACACAAAAGCTTTTGGGGAGAACAAATAGAATTTAAACGGCATCTATTGTGCATTTAGCTGCTCAGAAAATACATTTCATAATAAGTGACAGAAATCAACTGATATCAGACCATAAATAGCATGAAAAATGACATTCCACATTTTAAACTTCTTAAGATGTCCGTCATTCCTTCAACTGTGGCGTTCCAGCTCTTACAGTGTCAGTCTCGTTACGGATTGTATTGTGTAGCAAATAAATACTGTACAAACTAATTGTTTAATATAAACAATTCTTTTTTTCGTACAATTTGCACAAGGAATGAGGTAAAACATCAATTGTACATTCATCAATATATATATTTACAGGCGCAGAACTCCAAGAAGTCTTGTAAATCGTGAGCTAAACGCATAGCTCCAAGCCACAGTAAATCCACATTTTCAGCGAGATTATGCTTTCTGTTTTGTACATAGGCAATGTGGGTAGGCAATAGTTTGGCTGCTATAGTTGAACCCTGCACGATGTAATCCATCCGTAGGCATTGGTTTTTCGTCCATGAGAAAGGATGTGCATGTAGGCTACTACAGGTGCCAACGTGAATAGTGCGTGTGTAAATTGTGCCAATTTACGCGTACATTTGCGCAGCTAAGCACCATTTCACTTGAGCTTCTACAGCTGTGATTCGGAATGTGAATGCGAGAGTTTACCGTTTCTTTCCAAACTGCAGTCACTGCTGCCATTGCAGTCCGACCATGTTCCGACCATACTCGGGTCCAGAGAATTCATTAATCCCCCGGAGCAGCGCGAAAGGTCGCAGGAGCTCACATGTAATCTGCGGTCTGCCTGCCTTGGACAGCACAGCAGTCTTTTGAAAGCTTTCCTGAAGTCCGGGCTCCGACAGTAAATGATAGGGTTAAAAGCGGAGTTAACATAGCCCAGCCAATTTAGGAACACGAATAGGTTCTTATCAACCAACTCAGCGCAGAACACCCGTACGACATTTACAATAAAGAACGGGAGCCAACAGAGCGTGAATGTACCCATAATGATGCCAAGTGTTTTCAGTGCCTTCTGCTCTTTCATTGCAAGGATCCTGGGGGGTCTCTTCCTATTTGGTCTGCACTTGGAGAGGCTCTGGTTATGGTAAAATCTCCCTTCACATTTGTCAATCTTTTGCAGTTGCAGTTTAGCCTCGCGGTACACTCTGGCATAAACAAAGATCATGACAAGAAGGGGAATGTAAAACGATATGATTGAAGAGGCGATTGCATATGCCCGGTTCGTGATGAAATCACAGCACTCTGGATTGTCATAACATGCGGTCTCCGTGTTGTCCCGCGACCAGTGCATTAAGATGGGAGGAAAAGAGACTAAAGCAGAGATTGCCCACACACCACAGACAACCACCTTTGCCCTGGCTTTTGTGAGCAGGCTCTGATACCGAAAAGGAGAGGTGATTGCAATATACCTGTCTATGGCGATCACACAAAGAGTTTCAATGCTGGCAGTGACACAAAGGACATCTAACGAAATCCAAAATTCACAGAAGAACGATCCATAGAGCCACACACGTCTGACTTCAAGCGCAGCGCCAAAAGGAACCACAAGCACCCCCATTATAAGGTCCGCGCAAGCAAGGGACACAATAAACACATTGGTCAGTGTTTGAAGTCTCTGGTTTTTGGCTATGGCCACGATGACCAAAATATTGCCAAAGACAATCATCAGTACAATGACACCCATGACCATTCCCATCCCAATCATCCATTGTTCAGACAAAGCTGTGTCCCCCGAATTAAGGTCCAGTGTCCCGTGGTTCGAGTCATTGCCGTAGGTCACAGACGGTGATCCATCCCCCATGATGAGCTACGCTCTTCAGTGCAAGAAGTAGAGTTCATTCAGGCTGCACTCGGAACTTCGCCTTGTCTTTAGTGCGGCCCGGCCGGCGCTGCTGCGCGTCCATCCAGCGTCTGTTCCATCTGGCGAATAGCTCAGTGGGCGTAAAGCGCCTTGGATGGGAACTAAGCAGTGACATCACGGCCGTTATTGTCCAATTGGGCGGCCTCTGTCAAGTGCGAGCCCTCGGATGGCTGGTGTTAACTTTCAGACTCAAGCTTACCCCCGTCTGTTAGGAGGTCTCTGCGGTACACCTTTACGCATTACTAAATTTTACAACATACCATCATAATTATAAATCGCGGAAAAGATGTACATAGACATGTAAACACTATACCCCTGACATATCTTTTGCCTGCCTATCTTCGACATATGATTTTGAGCCACACCTGCCTGCCAATTATCTATCATTATCATCGTTTTTTTTGTTTTGTTTTTTTTTAATAATAAATATCATTATAATTTGAATAATAATTTTAATTTAGCTATCATTGCCATGGGTTTATAGAAGGAATGTGTCTTATTCTAACATTTGTCTCCAGATTTACATCTGAAGAGTAGAAAACTTAAAACCCCTCTAAAACACATCTTTACAGGATTAGTAAGGGCTCCAGTAGTTTGATTTCTCTTTGATACCGCCTCAAAGTGTGTCTCTGTGATAACAATCTGTCTGAGCAATTGCGCAAAGAAGCACATGTCACCATCCTCAATGCCATCAGGCAAAATAAAAGAAAAAGGTACTTCACAAAAGTTTGAATGAGAAACAACAAATCATTCATAACTGTATCCAGAACTTATTTCCTAAGAAATCCAAATATATCTCTCATCTGAGGTCTTACATAAGTTGAATCCTAAATAGTACTTTGTGTTTATTGTCCATGTTGTGTAACCATAGGCTTATTCCAAAAATTAGTCAGTGGTTTGTAATGGCGGTAGGAAACACGCATATTAAGAATCAACCCTGAATTAATTAAATACTTAAAGTTCTCCTTTGGCTTTCATTTGGAAGCCGTATGTCAAATAGATTTTATATGCTTTGGATATGTGCTTCATCTTAGCATGACAGATGTCATTAGCTCGATTTAACTTGTCTTAGACATGGGCCAGTGCAGTCACACTGCTGCGCCAGTGTTTGGGCGCTAACTTCGGGACGCCAGGTCCCCAACAACAGCACGGAGCAATTTCCTCACCCTCATCCTGCGTTTCGGGCCTGACACTGCACAGCCCCGGCCGGCCGATCTCACAATGCTCAATTCAGCACGAACTAGCTTCCACCCAGCTTAAGCACTTTCCCCTGATAAATCACTTGTGTGCAACCTGGGCTATAAAAAGAGCTAGCGGCGCGCTAGTTGTTCTCCTTATGAAACTGTAAACAGTCCAGTGGGATATGTTTTCTTTCCAGCTAGAGGAAACTGTTAGGGGAGATAAGATCATAATTACACGTCCTTATAGCAGGGGGGCACCACAAGACAGAGCTGCCATTGGTGCCGAGTTGCTCATGGATGTGGTCTCTCTCTCTCTCTCTCTCTCTCTCTCTCTCTTCTGCATTCTTGCAGTGTAACAAAGATAGCCTGACTCAGGGGAATGCAATCCATTCTGTCTAGCCATTCTGTGATGTTATATGCTACAGAGCAATGTACGAAATGTACTGTTTCATTGATGGTGTGGATAGAGAGATGGAGTAAGGCAGATAGACGGAAGGAGGGAGGGAGGGAGAGAGAGAGAGAAAGAAAGAAAGAAAGAGAGGTGTGGGAGGGAGGAAAGGGAAACACGGAACTTGGGGGAAACACAAACAATTTAAAGGATCTTACTTCATTACTAATGAGGGTGATTTGCACAGGGGTCTCCTGTCCTGTCCACCCGCCATTGTTCCTTTCCCATCTGATTAAAGGGCCTGAGACTGTCGGCTGCCCAGCAGTCTCACTGTTTCATAAGGACTTCACAAGGAGGAAGTCCCTCACCAAGCCTGTGTTGGCAAAGCCACGCTCTGTCTTCTGCAGGATATTTTACGTAATGCTGTTTTCTGCACCCACCCTCCTCCACCCTCCTCCACCCCAACCCTCCACTCCACCCTGTCCAGAAGGACACTTTGTTGGGTGAACCGCCAGAGGTGTTGCCTGAAAGCTGTCACCCAGCCGCTGGGGAAGGGAGCTGGAGGTTGAGGGTTGACGGCAGGGATGGAGGGAGGAGGAGGAGGAGGTGGAGTAGGAGGAGGGCCAAACGAGTTTGGGAGGCCTCAGTTGCCCTTTAAGGCGAGAAACTCCAGACCAAAGTGTTCTTGGAGGCCGTGACTCAGTTTGTGCTGGCAGACAACCTAAGACAAGACGGTCAGTCAGTCTCCGTCTCCGCTGCTGACACAAGAGACGAGTGAAGAAGGGAGTGATCTCGTTTGCCCAGGAGAGTGGCGGTGATTGGCAGTTACCGTGAAGCTGGTGTGTGTGTGTGTGTGTGTGTGTGTGTGTGTGTGTGTGTGTGTGATGGGGGGGGGGTGGTATGTGGATGAGAATGGAGAGGGATCACATGGCAAGCCGCAGAAAAGGTTTGGGGTTTGACCCCGTGCCCGCTGTTGACACTGGCAGAGGGCACCATGGCACAGACGGGGGTACTTCATCATCCCAAAGTGACAGCTTCCTGCTTGGATATGGTATTTTGATATTCTGAGAAGTGAGGGGGGGGGGGGGCAAGGGAGTGAGAAAAATAGATTAGAGACAAAGAGAGAATGAAGAATTACAGTAGAGGTGCTGGAAGGGTGTCCCTATGACAGATGATGTGGCTCCCATCATGCAAAACTCTGTTTTCATTCACATTTTTTGTCGATTTCTCTCTCTCTCTCTCTCTCTCTCTCTCTCTCTCTCTCTCTCTCTCTCCTTCTCTCTCGCTTTCTGTATTTCTCTTTCTGTCTCCCTCTCTTCTCTCCCTCCCTTATTGCGTTCTCTCCATCATTATTCGAAAGTGTCCTTAAATTTAAAACCCCAGAAGAGCCACCTCAGGGATTTGCCTGCCTCTCCGCGACTCCCAACTTGAAAAGAGGAGAAAAAGTCGGATCCATCTCATCGTAATGCGCCACTGCGGGTTGGACTATACTGCAGTCGGGGGCAGAGCGGACCTTTTTTGTTCTTCAAACATATGTTTCCCATGGACCGACCGAGTCCGAGCGTGTTCCCAAAAACCACAGCGCTCAGCAATGCCTGGCACGTCTTTTGGAAACGCATGGCCTCTGCCTGTATAGCACACACAACACAAACATTCCCCCTATATCTGGATGCCTATCAACTGTGTCAGCTCACTGGGCCGAAATACAATTATCTTTTGGCTGCAGCAGCTGTGCGCTCATAGATATGGATGACCTACCAGCAGAGCGGACATTACTCCATCTGGGCCAGCCTGTTCTTCCCATATGCAAACCCAATCACCCTGCTTAGCCTCAGACCAAGTCTCTCTCTCTCTCTCTCTCTCTCTCTCTCTCTCTCTCTCTCTCTCTATCTCATGTTATCCACATGCTATTGATTGCTGCTACTAAATCAAAGGGAGGGGAGTCAGAGGGGAGAGGGAGCAGCTTTTTACGGTGTGGCGCTGGAGGTTTGTAGATTCAGATCGTTAACCTCTCATCAGCTTAGATCACGTCCGGTTGCGCACCAAAGATCAGTGGCAGGCAGCAGAGCCCTCGGTCAGAGATCTCTGCAGGGCTTTTCATTCTGCAGGGGGAAACGACAAGAGAAAAAAAATACTAAAAGAATTGCAGCTGAGTTGTTCAGTCTTCAGCAGAGTCGCTCCTCTGTATGTGTGTGTGTGTGTGTGTGTGTGTGTGTGTGTGTGTGTAGGTGAATGAGAGAAAGAGCAGTTTGAACAGAATTCACAGAGTAAGAGAGAAAGAGGGAGTGTGTGTGAGAGAGAGAGAATAAACATTTGCTTATTGCCTGAATGAAAAGTAGTGTTTTGATTTTCTCCTTCAGTGACCGTCTAAGTTGCTCTTATCTTCCTTCGCTTCATTATTTACTCCAAAGCACTTTGAAATGTACCTGCATTTGAATGCAGACAACAGGTTTCCACCCCCCTCAACCACCACCAGCACCCTCTCTCTCTCTCTCTCTCTCTCTCTCTCTCTCCATCTTTCTCCTCTCTGATTTTCCTTTCAAATGAAGAGCATCTAATGCCCTCCATATATAATTGAATAAATGATGAGGTTTGCTGGTTGGAAAAGGAAAAGCCCCCAGGTCTATCGTGAGACAGGCAAAAAGCATTGGATTTTAGCATTAGCTTTTAAAGACATGCTTAACAGTCAAATGGACGATGATGAGGTGTATGAATTCTACTATAGGCAAACTGGCAAAGTAACACACCTGTTTGTTTGTTTTTTGTTTGTTTGTTTGTTTTTTTGCTTCAGGTCCACCTAGGAAAGCTGTTTGTAATTTCCATATGGTAATGCAATAGAGAACAAAATGTCTCTGAAATGGAAATACATCATAAGTCTTTGACGTAGAAAAAGTTGTGACAGCAGTTTTTTTTTGTTGTTTTTTTTTTGTCCAGGATGAGACACACCCAGGATTTTTATCAAAGGCACACAGTTTTCTGATTTCAACCTTGGCTGGTAGCCTCCACAAACATCCATTCTATAGCCTGGACATTCTAACACAGACACAAACATAGCCCAGAGCCCATAGGCTAGAGTTTAAAAGAGGTCAATGCATGTATTCCCTAGAAAAGCCAAAACGCATTGATTTTACGGTGAGATGAGACTATTATTCTGTAAAATTCCAATGACATTGGAATCTGTTTACAATACTTATGATTTTAAGATTATAGCACACATGCATGCCTGCACACACACACACACACACACACACACACACACACACACACAGCATTGTTAAGGAGGGGTTTGAGCCTCTATTAGATGTGGGAGTGCTGCCTAGGGAATCAGTCTGCCTAACTGCCTGTGTGTGTTTGTGTATATGTTTGTGTGTGTGTGTGTGTGTGTGTGTGTGTGTGTGTGTGTGTGTGTGTGTGTTGTCTGAGGAGAAACACCCTGATCTATTTAGACAAGGAGCCGATGGATTTTGCTCAGAGCAGTTCTGTGGCACTTTGACACACACACACACACACACACACACACACACACACACACACACACACACACACACACACACACACACACACACACACACACACACACACTATCCAGCGTGTGAGTTGTCTGCATTCTATGAATGAATGAGTGAATAAAACAGTATGAGAAGGAATGCATGAATGGACAGATACATCTACTTAAGGATTGGTCTGAGTAATGATTCCATAAACTAAGCCAGACACACACACACACACACACACACACACACACACACACACACACACACACACACAACCGTATAAAACTCCAATCCCAATGTTTTGTAACATTTAGAGCTCTCAAGTGGACTGAGACCGACCAGGGGCTTAAGGGATGTGGGTGTCCCTAGTTACACCCAGATTAGCATTAGCTGAGCCTCTGTTAGCTTGCCGCCAGTGTTGGTCAGGGCATTAGCCCTGTGATAGGCAGCTCCAGGGGGGAGCGAGGCGTGAAGCCAAGATTATTAGGGGGTTAACAAGCCTGTCAGGGGAGGCCAGGCCAGGGGATTGATGCCCTGTAAACACGATGAAAGGTAGAGGAGGAAGAGTGGGTGGGAGAGGAAGAGAGAACATATTAAAGTCTGGGCTCAACGCCGTCATTCATTCTTTGAGGTAAATATCACCACAAGGCTATGGCCCTGACCAGATCAGCAGTTGTCTCAGGCCCATCACTCACCTTCATGACCCCCTTTATGATAGAAGAGGAAGACTTTTGCTTTGTTATAGTTTTTTTTTTTTTTTTTGTCTTTCAACATTTTCTGACTCAGTTTGCTTGCAGGTTGTTGGGCTCTAGCCGCCACAAAGAATACGGCAGTCGTCCATCTATGAGCATCATTTATTAATCAACACACATGTCAATGCTAAAGATGGCTAATCTATAAAATCTTTACTGCTGTCACCTATCTTTAAATCATGAGTTACTACTCCACTGTAAATAAGACTACCCCCCCCCCCCCCACACACACACACACACACCCAATACACTCACGTGATGGAGGCTGTAATAGGCTAATCTTTTTTGCTCTGAAATAGGTGGAAATGATGCTTTAAATCTTTTTACGGTTGGGAAAGGGTTCTCCTGCATGCCAAATGCAGGCCAATCAATATCCCATGCGTCCCTTCAGGTGGTGGGGGTGACGCTCTAATGCCTTTCCTATTGGTCACTGGAGTCATGCATGGGGTTTCCCACTGGGTTCTAGTCCCATGAGACCAAAGACTTTGTTGAACTCTTAAATTCAATAACCATAAAAAATGCTGACAGGCAAGACACTGAGTTTACTCGACAAGGATATTTGTTTTCTAAACTGATTTGTAATGATTTGGTGTAATGAATGCGTCAGCCTGTGTGCCGCAGCAACACTCAAACCAATGTTGCGATCACGCGGCACAATCAGGGCCGTCGCAACAGGACAGGCAAACCAGGCAATTGCCTAGGGCCCCAGACTGAAAGGGCCCCCCCAAGATTGACTGTTTACTCATTTTAGTCGTTTAGTTGTTGGTGTTTTTCAATTAAAAAAAGACTTTAGACTGGAGTTAGACAAATGTTTAACACAACAAATTATTTGATGATGCTTGAGGATTATAACAATGTGGGTCATGTAGATGTTTATGAGGGGTGATGGGGCCCCTAAGTACCTTGAAACGGCCCTGGGCACAATGAAAGACTTATGCTAGCCTGTGAGCATGATGAATGTAGCACTGCTAGCAGAGCTAACCCAATGATGGGTTCCAGACTGAAGCTTTCCTGACACTGGAAGGAACATAAACATGTGGATCAGTACTGGGCTCCCCTCACGTCTTCTGGTGTCAGATTCAACCCACTTTTGTTTT
This sequence comes from Sardinella longiceps, assembly GCA_027497455.2. Lineage (NCBI taxonomy): Eukaryota > Metazoa > Chordata > Actinopteri > Clupeiformes > Clupeidae > Sardinella > Sardinella longiceps. The sequence goes on along the minus strand of JAODXP020000032.1, from coordinate 9,741,936 downwards.
GATTGATTCACCAGAACACCTTTCTAAAATGGAAAATCTTATCTAGCAGTAATTCTCGCCTTTCCAACAGCCCAGGAATTCTCGTAGGTGCCAGTGAAAAGTTTGACAGCAGTGTTACATAGCAGTCCTGCTCATCCCCGGGTTTCCTCTAAACAATGGCCACTGTTTGGATGTGTCCTGTTCACATGGCATAGAAAGGAGGACACTTTGCCAGAGTTCAGTATGAGTAGGGCAGATAAGAAAACCAAAGTACAGTACTTCATGCTTATATACTACATTCTTATAATACACTAGACTTTTTCTAGTATATTATAATTTGAAGGGATTTGTAGATAATGGGCAATTTGAGAGGATTGTGTAATAACATGTTATTACACATTAATACACAGATGGGGGTCTATTACACATAGAAGTGGGGACAGAAATTGTGCAAAAGGCTACAAAGTAGTGTGTACAATACACTGACATACACACATAGTCATTGATAGCAATGGCCAGCCAGCCAGCCAGCCAGCCACACACCCACACACACTCCTCCTACTCTTTCATTTTGGCCTCTGGTGTGCTGAGGTAACTTGCACCTCTGAGACTGACCTCAGCTCACCTCTCCATCACAAGGGCCCAAGTGGGCCATTCATTCTTAATGACACACTTGCACTAACCTAAATAGCTGAAGAAAATGTGGCAGAGTGTCTTTCGGCCCTCCAAATGTGTCATTTAAACGTACTTAAAAGGATTAAAGGCAGTCTTGTTGCGTACAGAGACTGTGTTAGTGGGGTTCACCCATTCTGCACCTGGCTTATCTCGGCCTGCTCATCTCTCCCATCGGTTCTTCTTCTGTGGTAGAGTATGGAGAACGTCAGCCCCCAGGCATGGTCTCCGGAGCTCCGCACCCCAAAGGGTGATTAGCATAATGAATGGTTTCTGGAAAAGCCAGTGCCATTGGCCAGTCTGTTTGTAAATTCTTGGAAGAGAGCAACCTTACGCACTCAAACATGAAGAATCCTTCCTCCCACTAGATAAACTGTCGGTTAAAAGCATTGAGTCAGTGCAATAAATTTTCATCTACCAAGGGCCAAATACTTCCAACTAATACATTAAAATAATGCATGAGACACAGGCTGGACAATGTCAAACATAAATGACACAACAAAGCTGGTAAAATACATTTTATTGGTATTATTACCGTTACAATGCGGCAGATAAAGTGCAGACTGAAGAGGCAAAGAGATCGAGGGCTGCCCTTGGACAGGGAGACCTATTTGGAGACAGAGTGCCACCGTGAAGGTGAAGACAGGACCAAGATCCCTCCGGCTGGCAGGCGCAGGCTGACAGACTGACTGACAGACAGACGCACGCATACAGTAAATATATCTGTGCAAACACCCATATATGCGGACACCAAACACAACACACAGCCAGCGTCTAATCCACATCGTAAAACAAGCTGTAAAAAGTGGTTACGTAAATTGACCGGTCTTGGCTTTACTGATATTTTCTTCTTTTGAGACACTCGGTAGCATAATTTCATCTCTCAGGGTAAACCATCCCAAACATGACTCAATCTATTTGCTATGAGCAGATTTAACAGAATAGTCATAAATACAAAATAAATCCCCATCTAATTATTGCTGTAAATAACTTTTAAATTCACCCCAAGCCACACCATACACTAAAGGCTTATCTAAAAGGCACTTGGGCCAAGT
>JAODXP020000032.1:9725230-9735230 GCA_027497455.2 Sardinella longiceps | reverse complement strand
TGTGTGTGTGTGTGTGTGGTTGAAACCAGCTGGAAAGTTTGAAAGGGACGAACGGAGGACGGAGATTCACTTCATAGCTTGTGTTTTTTTCTTTCTACGAATACTAGCTCCACAAGTCCAGGCAGATGTGGATACAACAGAAGTCTTTGGGTTTTAAATTTACTCGTTAAAAGAGCACACATATGAAGCTCCTTTCATTGTACCTCAATTGTTTCTTTTAGATCTCATCACATTTGGAGGTAATGTGACTGGAGATTCACTACTAGGCTAGATGCTCCTAGCGGTAGCAAAGCCAGCATGATAACCTAAAACTAGCTGCGCCATTAACATGGTCAAGACAATTCTTCTGTGCTCTGATCAGCAGCAGCATGAGACTGCATCTAAAGGCAGAACTTTAGTGATTAAACCATTAAAGGTCAGTGGAAGTACATCTCCAAAGATCAGTGAGTATAAAATCATTAAAGACAATTAAAAGGGTGTCAGATCATTTGCCCGACTAATGCTTCATCACAATTTATCAAAAGGCAAAAAGGACTTTTAAAGGACCGGTCAGTGCTCTCGGGAGGGGACTTTAATGAAGGTGAACCTCGGTCCAAAAATGGTTCCCTTTTTTGGTCCTGAATCGACTCCACAGCATTTCTTTATCTCAGCTCTTTTTTATTGCACCAAATAAAGTGGCCTGACCTACATTTACCACAGAAAGGAAGTGGATGAAAGGAAATTAGCTAAAGTCAGGGCCACCTCTGATCCAGCTACAGACCCATTGGACCAGCACACTACATTAGGGCAAGACCCAACGCCTAGGATTCATTGATGGCAAAAACCAGCTTCAAAGGCAAAAAAATAAATAAATAAATAAATAAATAAAAATCATCCTGTGGACGTGTTCTTAAAGTTCATTAAATAAGCGTTGTTAAGGGCCATCTGATTTTGTGTAATTAATTAGCATGACTAAGCACTCTGTTGGACTTAAAAGTACCTACATGGAGGAGCTTCTCCCTCTGGCAGCTGGTACTTTTCATCTGTGATTCAAGAGAGTGTAGTTTAGTGCAGTGGAGTAATACCTTCAGCAGACAGGCTCCAGAAGCTGGGGGCCTCATCGGTCAGTTTGGTGCCCTCCGGTAGCGCCAGGCTGAGCTCCATGCTAATGGTCTGGCCAGGGGCCACGGTCAGCGGGGGCATCTCCAGCACTGGGGCCCACTTGGGGAGCTTGGGGGCCTTCCTGGGGGGCGAGGCGGCAGAAGTGGCCGTGGAACTTATAGCGTCCGCTACGTCCTCTGTCAATATGGGGAACTGGGAATAGGACAGGAACAAAGAAAGAGAACATGAGGGACAAGGAATGAGAGACGGAACAGAGAGGGGGAGAAAAAAGAGAGAGAGAATGCAAAAGAGAGAGAGATGAGTGTAATGTAGGATGGCAGCAGAAGAAAGAGATGGGGAAAAGGGTGAATAGAGGGAAATAATGAGAAAAATAAATGAATGGGAATAGACAAACAAACCTCTTTAGCTCACAAACAACTCCCTCTATGGCCCACCCACTCGGCGACAGTGAAACAATAGTTTTTGAAGCGGTTACAGCGCTACGGTATATGCTGCGCTCGTTTCACTAAATTGTCCACGCTGTCGTTTGGTACAATGAGGTCGCGGTCTTGTGAAATGAGCACAGTATTTAGCGAAATGAGCACACATTCTCAAAATAACAACAGTCCCAAACTCTGTCCATCCAGTATTACTCTACTACTGCACGCAACTCATACGGACCTCTGTCTCTCTCGCTCATAAACACACACACACACACACACACACACACACACACACACACACACACACACACTCGTCTGCAATACATTTTTGCAAATAAATTCACATTGGATTAGTGAGAATGTACAATATTGTTGCCATTTTCTTTTAATCCAGAGATGGGGGGCAAAAAAAAAAATGCAGTCTTGACTGGCATAACTTCTATAATGAATATTCAATTTTTTTTATTGTGTAGACTGTTGTACTTGAATATAGAATTTGCACTGGTTTTGTTCCTGCACTCTCGTACTATGGATACCATTCCACCTGCGTTTTCCCCACAATATCCCTGTTGCATATTGCAACCTCATTTTATATTGTAACAGAACACAATCAATATCTTCCTTAAGGCAGAAGGCATGTATTTTTGTGGTGCATGTATGTTGTGCAAGTTACTGGACACCTTTAATTTCCTAAATCGACACACACACACACACACACACACACACACACACACACACACACACACACACAATTGGAGGCGACAGCTACTCACCACTGAGACAGTTTGGGTCTGCAGGTCCAGCACCTTGATCTGATGGTTGTTGGTGTCAGCCACGTACAGCACCTTGCCTCCGTCCCCGACACACAGTCCCCCGGGTTCGTTGAAGGCGGACTCGCCGAACCCTGGGCCCACGGTGTCACCGGCCTCACCGATACCCGCCAGTGTCCGACACTGCTTGCTCTTTGGGTCCACCACCTTGAGCTAGAGACAATGCACATTATCTCCCTTCAGAAGGTGATTCTCTTCTCTGATTGGCTGCTGGGTGACCATTATTCTCGGATAACTGCCAACTTTGGAAGTAGTTCCAAAAAGAACTAAATCTAATAACTGATCACTGTTCCATATGAATGCCTTTTAGAATGGTAACTATAACAACAATAAGCAGCCTTGTAGATCTACTTTCAACTGAAAATAGTACCCAAACCGAACAGGTTAACTTGCTGCATGTTTATTTTATGTTTTATATGCTTCTTTAAATATACGAGAGATAAATACAAACGGGAGACAAGCGGGATAACGGCCTGCGAGGTGACCAGTGGCCTGCGAGGTGACCGGTTCTACAAAAATAAAGGCTTGGCGGAGTAACTCCGAAACTCCACCTCGCCATTATTTCTGTGGAACCGGTCACCTCGTCCGCCGTTATCCCTTACTTAATCACATGGTCACAACACTTAGCAAGAGGCTGAGAAGAGCAGAGCACCAAATTAGCCAGAATATCTACTTTATCCACATGCATAGTGACTTTGTATAATCCCAATGGTAAAGGGGAAAACAAATCTCAGTATTAGACTGAGATTAACAGTATACGCGACATCAGTGACAGCCTGACTTAGATGCATGTTAAACAATGCTTTGCATTGATATAAACTTTATACAGTACAAATTAAATGAATTCACAACCAAAATAATAAATAATATCATCCTAAATGAATATAACATAAGACTTCTTAGGTCATAGGCAGCTTCCTTTGTGTTTCTCATGGACATGGAGGTATCACTATATTGACTTCCTGCGGCGAGAGATAAATGACCCCATGCGGTCCTGCACGTGGCGTTGCACACTGACCTTGTGGTTGTAGGAGTCAGCGATGTACAGGAGATTCGCACCGGCGTCCCACGCCACTCCCAGGGGATGCTGAAGCTTAGCGTCCACCCCTTTGCCGTCTGCGTCTCCAAACGCAAAGAGGTTCTACAGAGATAAAACAGAAAACGAGGAGGAAAAGGAAAAACAAAAACCATGAGATGCGGTGAAGGCTGAAAGACTTCAGGGGGTTTTGAACTCAGCGGTCGATCAGGGGACGAGGAAATGGAGCGCGGAGGTCGGCTAGGGGCCAGACATCCATAAAGAGCTCTGACTGCTGCTTTGGAGATGTCTGCCCTGGAAAGGCTTTGACTTGCAAGAGATGGGAGCACTTGACCTGGTTTTACAAGCAGACATCTGACAAAAGAGTGAGGAAGGCTTGGCGCAATGGCACTGGCAGTAAACACTCTGCGCTGAGGCAAATTGGTATTTTCAAGTAATGCTTCAACATAGGAAGGGGTGGTAACTACTTGATTTTAACATTGTAGGCTAGTCGCCCTGTTCTGACCTTGTGGACAGACTGTGGGTAATCTTTTACTCCACTGTTTACACGTCTTCATTCTCTAGCCCTAGAAATAGTAACAGTGTTTCGTTAGTTAAGTGCCACAGGTTGTAAAATTTGTAAACATCAGTAAACATGCTGAGATGTATCGCTGTGTGCGGTGCTCCGAAGTAGCGACCCTATGCCCTAGCTACCATCCAGAAGAAATCAATACATCAAGCTATTTTCATGATGAGTTCCAACATGTACTCTCATCATCTCATTCAGGTTGCCTTAGGATGAATCAGAGAGATGTGTTGGCGTTTCCTCAAGGGATTGACCGCAGAATTACGAGTTCCTTTGAGCGTGCTTGAAGAATGTTTTATACAACAGGTTTGGAGAGAAGCCAAGCGTGTTTGTTGCATGTGATCATCGTTGGCAGTGGGCCACTTTACTTTTGAAGAAACACCTGATGCCGACTGCAACACAAGGGAAAAAAAGTGAGAGGCACAAAAACTGCCTCACATAGAGGAAAGAGTTGGGGAAGGAAAGAGAGAATTAGTGGGAGAGAGCAACAGAGTGAGAGAGAGAGAGAGGGAGAGAGAGAGAGAGAGAGAGAGAGAGGAAGATTGTGTGTGTGTTTGTGAGTGAGAGATAGAGACAAACAGAGAAAGAGAGAGAGAGTGTGTGAGTGAGAAAGAGACCGAGAGAGAGAGAGAGAGAGAGAGAGAGAGAGAGAGAGAGAGAGAGAGAGAGAGAGAGAGAGAGAGAGAAAGATCAGAGCACTTCGGCCTCCTGTCAAACTGCTGTAGCGACAGCCATACTTTGGTGGCACGCAAAGCAAACAGGCCCTTTGGCTATGATCCCGCCGTATAGTGGTGGTGGCTATGGCCTTCCTGCGAGCTGACGAGCCGGCATCTATAATAACGCAGATAAGGGCCGGGTGAACGAGAGCGTCTGCAGCGGAGACGGCCTTGTTTGCGAGCGTGAGCTTGAATGTGTTGACGGCGTTGGCGCTGACGCTGACGCTGTGCATCAGCACCGTACAGAGGTGGTGTGATTCATCCTCCATAAGAAAGGAAGGCTGGGGGGGGGGGGGGGGGAGAACAGCTGGCTTACGTAAATGAACCGACTGAACCCGACACACACAGCTGTGTGAGCCTCAAGAACATGGGAGAATGTATGAATGAGGAGGGTTTGAGAGAGAGAGAGAGAGAGAGAGAGAGAGAGAGAGAGAGAGAGAGAGAGAGAGATGAAAAGAAAGAAAAGAATAAAGAAACAGAATAAAAGGAAATCAAAGAAGAAAAGGAGAGAAAGAACAAACCAATAACCAACGAGGAGAGGAACAAGTTACTACCCCGTAACCGAAGGGCTGCGTTTATCACTGATTTTGGGTGCGGCATTTGGAGTAGTTAAGTCCAGCCATGATTCTTTTTTTTGCTTTTGTCAATTTAACTTTTCCCACTCTTGATCATGAACAGTAATCTCTTTGGTGTCGAATCAAATCATTATCCCTTAATGAAATGAGGAAAAATGCAATTACACATTAATTCAAGCAGCAAACTCATAAAAATATAATCCATCATCATTCCTCAGCAAAGGAAAATGTGTAATACTGAGAGCGCTTTGAGAGTGGGGGAGAAAAGCCCCTCTCTACTTTTAACAGATTGCCAGCCCTCTTAGCATCATCCATCAAACGTTTCCAAGGCAATCTTGCTTCTTTGCTTTCTACAAATGGCCATTTCTGTAAAAAATACATTTAAAAGCAAAGAAATAATAAAAAAAAGAGGCATTTATGAGAAACCTTTCCCAGCCGGCAGCACTAACAAACACTTCACGCGTCACGTAACAAAGCCAACCTAACCAACAGGCCTAGCCTAATCGTTCAAAGCCAGTGTAATTTACGATGTGTGTACAAAGCCAAATCAATCTCGGGGGCGATTGTGTTACAGTGTTTGTCGTCTAATGGCTGCCTTGTTTGCCTTATAAAGTGGCTGTGCTTGGCGGAAAGAGAGAGAGAGAGTGGACGGAGTGTTACCGGGAGAAAACATAAACTAGGGCTGATTAGGGCCCGGCACAGAGGAATGCTCGTCCGGGGTGGGGGGAGGAGGAGGGGGGTGGTGAGTTGAGCGATAGCCCTGCGGTGCAGATACCATCACCCCCTCCCTCCTCCTCCCCCCTCACCCCCACTTCACCGCTGCGGGCTGCACCGTTGGCCCTATATGGAAGCCAGAGGAGAGAAAAGGGTGACATGACTGGTGTTAGCGCTGCGCTAGGCGCTACATGCTGAGTCAGGCCGAAAGGGGACAAGTGGAGGAGGGGAGAGGAGGGGAGAGAAGGAGAGAGAAGGAGAGAGGAGAGGGAGGCGGTCAAGGAGAAGAGCGCAAGCTCAGGTGCTCCTCGTCGCTTGAGTTCACAAAGGCTTTGCTTTATGGCTGTCTGACTGTGTTGCAACTGCAAACCACATACAATCTTTATTCTTTGCTTTTATTGGGTAATCCAGGTGGTAATTAAGGAGAATTGTGTTGCCTGTGCAAGAGCTGCTTGCTTGCTTGCTTGCTTATTAGCACAGCCTATGCAATTGGGCTCTTTTCTCAGCAGCAACACAATAGCGCGTAGAGATGAGAAGACTGCAGTAATTTACGCTAATTTACATACAATTATTCATTTAGCACAAATGGAACATGAAAGCTATGACAATCTAATTGCAATTTCTTCTTTATTATGTCATTGTTGTTGTTGTCATATTTTTTTGTATTGGATTAAAGGGTCTCTGAAGACCACAAATTTCCATTAGGCCGATCAGCTTGGATGCTGCTGACAGGCACAAGTAGCATATAGTCTGAAAAGGCTCAAGCTAGTTTTTCAGTAATAGATTACTCACAAGACAAACACCTCCTTCACCCTTACACTGCCGTGTGTGTGTGTGTGTGTGTGTGTGTGTGTGTGTGTGTGTGTGTGTGTGTGTGTGTGTGTGTGTGTGTGTGCCAAAGACTATATTTAAATGCCCCATATTTATTTCTGTTTCAAATCTCTCCACATCTGTCCTACATCTGTCAATCAAAGCAGTGACATGTCACATGTACATGTCAATGCCAAGTGACAGAACAGAAGTAAAGCAAATTGCTGCTATGGACAATAATACTCAATGAGTTGGACCCAATTAAATAATCAAGTCTGGGTTGGCGAGATATGGGGGAGTGACTCAAATGGACATTGTGCATGCATGCAATGCAAGTTCATAAGCACGCCGCAGTAGAGCGTTCGATCAGTGGCCAGTCATTAGTGCCAGCAGTACTCACCATCGGATCTCTCTCCCCACCCACGATGTGTTTCACGGCTCCGTCCTTGAGGGCCAGGCTGCGAACGGTGCTGCTCTCGCTGTCGGCGATGAACAGGCAGGCCCATGGATCGGCGGAGGCCAGCGTTAGGCCCGATGGCTGGGCGAAGCTGGCCTTGTGCGGGTAGGAGTTGTTGCGGTTCTCCTCGTTGCCGCTACCGGCGAAACGGATGCAGGTGCCCTTCTTGGAGTCGCTGTGAGAAGAGAGTTAAGCATTGGCAATGGGAGTTATAGGAGTGTGGTCAATGTTTCCACCAACACTGTCCATCTTAAGATGGATTAAAATGTCTTGCTATGTACCTCCCAAGTGAGCACTACAAATAGCTGGAGACTCTAGCTGGATTCTCTCTTCCACTATATAATACTGAGGTCACCAAGCACTAGGTCACTATAAAGCATTAATAGAATCTAACGTGGAGTAAAATGGTGAACTACTGCCTGAATGAGGATTTCAAGGTATAAAACAGTTCACTGAATTTGGTTGGTTGTTGTTGTTGTTGCTGCTGGTGTTGGTTGTATTGGTGCAGATGTTTTGGACATTACGGTTCCCGTTTCCAGATGAAGTTTAATCTCAATGCCAGACACGGTTGGGCTGGGATGAACAGAGTCTCGACAGACGCGGAGATCTAAACAACAAATTCAGCATCTGGTGTTTTGATATCTGTCCACTGATCCAGATGTCAAGGTCACCAACTAAGCCAACAGCCTACATATTTCAAGCTAAAATAAACCAGCAACATAACAAGCAAGACAACTTTGTTTTATTAATAAATTATATATTTTCATTCTTTTTTAAACTAATTTTTTACCTAAAAAAAATAATAATAATTAAAAAAAATACAGCAAACCCACATTTCCACAATGAGGCAACAAATGATGGCAGACAGGAGAGATGGAGAGAAAATGAAGAAAGAAAGAAAGAAAGAAGAAAGGAGAGATGGAAGGAGAGGAGGACGGAGAGAGGGACAGAGCGAGGGAAAAGTGGAAGAAGGACAGAGGACAGAGTGCTCTGGCTAAAAGTCTCTGCTTGTCAGCCTCCTTTCTCCCAGCTGTCTCTGATTGGCCATTTATACAGCTGCCTTAGAGTTCAGCGCTGTTACACCTGGTACAGCTCGCGGCTAAATAGCAATGTCTCTCTCAGCTTGAACATGAGGAGAATGCTGCCTCGGCTCTTGATGAAAATCACCCCCTTTATAAATATCTCAAAACAACCCTATCAGGCCCTAGTTTACTGCGCGTTTTCTCAGTTGTCCCTCTGTGGACCTTTTTCAGGCTGATTAAGTAGTGGTTACATTTGTGCTTTGCGTCTCCGTACTTATTGTGGCTTTTACATAAATCCTCAACTTTTCAGGGCCTCAGGACTTTTGGACAAAAACAACACTGAATAAATGGAACTCAAACAAGCAGCAAGGCTTGTCCTTTGAGGACACTGACCACAACTGGACAGTCAGCTTCTGTGTTCATAAATGCTTACTATGTACTCGTATACTGATCTCTGCAGAAAGCAGTATGTAGTATGCAGTACATGAAAAGTAGCGCAGCAGTATGTATGGGGCTCAATTAACATTCAGTCAGCTAGAGCAGGCCATTAATGAATGAGGTTCTAGTCATGTGGTTGGTACAGTAGGCCTCTGCTGCTTGCATACCATACAGGGTTCCCACTCCAGATCAAGACTTAAAATTCCCTGATTATTCCATGACCTTCCCTGACCAAAAAGCAGAATTTTCATGATCTCCCGTAAAAGAAATGATTGGGCGCTGAACAAAAAAAGTCCATTTAAAACAGCCAAACTAGTCCTCCGTCCTTCCTTAAGTCTACTTCATAACACTTAAATAGCATGAATCAGCAAATAAGAGTGTAATTTGATTCCAGTTAAAATTAGAAATATTGAGAAACAAGATGGAAGGATGCTTGGTGATGCACATAATAACAAAATTCCATGATATTCCCTGACTTTGTAACCAAAATGGTCAAATTCCCTGACTTTCCCTGTCTGGAACAGCCTTTATTGAAATTCCCTGATATTCCAGAAATTCCCTGACCCGTGGGAACCCTGACCATACTGCATATTGGGGAATAGTGTATGGGGCTCAGTACACTATGAGCCAGTCAAGTACGCTACCTGCAGCTAATAACTGACTTGGGGGAGGCAGTAGTGAGTATACTGGGGGCAGCATAGTAGCAGTAGTATGCAGCATGGCAGTTTACCATTTCAGAAACAGCGAGAGTCTTAGACAGTGGTATGTTTACTAGTTTGGGGTAGACTCATGGGAGATGGTCAGCAGGTGATGGCCTGAGGAAGATCCCACTGGTGGATTGAAATGTTGCCGTTTATGTTTTACAATAAAAAGTGCATTTTGGAGCCTATACCCAGTGTGCGGACCAATCAATTACATTGTCTACCGCTTTTGTTCGGCACCTGGATTATTGTTTCTGTGGATGTGCGCACCCCAACCAAACGCCAGCAGGTGATGGTAGCCTGGTAGCTCACCTTCCTTTGGGCAACTTGCCATCCTCCAGGAACAGCGCCCAGATTTGATGGGTCCCGGCCATGGCGATCCAGAGCACGCCGCCGTCTACGCCTCCTGCACACGAGAGAGAGAGAGAGAGAGAGAGAGAGAGAGAGAGAGAGAGAGAGAGAGAGAGAGAGAGAGAGAAAGACAAAGGGAGACAAGGAAAGGGTGAGTGAGTGGGGATGGAGGGGTTGATTCAGTGAGGTATGGTAATTGCTGGTTTATTAAAAGGGAGGGAAAACAAACACTCACACACACACACACACACACACACACACA
>JAODXP020000032.1:9702730-9715230 GCA_027497455.2 Sardinella longiceps | reverse complement strand
CTGAAGGTGAATTTGAGGTGTCCGAAATATGTAAAAAAAAAAAAAAAAAAAAAAAGAAAGAAAGACATTGAGAAAGAAAGAAAAAAAAGAGAGATATGCCAGAAGCTTCAAGAGATGAAATTATAAATGTTTAATTTAAAAGGATAAGGGGGTTCAGAAAGTTTTGAAAGGGAACACTGAAATAAGAAAACCCCTCCCCGTCCTCCCCCTTCACAAAGTTTAGCTGAGTCTTCAATGCATTTCCAAACTAACTCCTCTCTTCCACAAGGAAAGAGACAGCATTCAGCCTTTTAAAGGAAACCAAAAAAAGACTTTTTTTAATAATTCCGCCACCACAGCAGAAGAATAATGTATGGGTGCGTGACGACGACAACGACGACTCGGCCGGATTAGTCAGGCATATATTTTGCGCGGCTCGCATCCTGTTCTGTAAATAGTGGAGGCTGCCAATCAATCTGTCAGGCCTGATGCACGGCTTTTGTCTTCCGCCGCCTCCCAGCCGCAGTGACTGACACGCTCCGCTTGCTGCTACCTCATCCAGGTTCACAGTCGGCAGGCAAAACTGAAACAGCTCTCCGGAGGGGCCGGGGCTCACTGCCGTTGGTTTTAATTTAAAAGCTCGCGGAGTGGAACGGCGTGGGGAGAGAAATGAAAAAGACAAAAGGCTTGGACACTGATGTGACATGCTGTGCTGTGCTGTGCTGTGCTGGGCTGTGGTGTGCTGAGGTGGGATGGGATGGGGACTTTGGCTCCCCCTGCTACGGTGGTGCCACGGCGGCGGCTGCTGCTTTGGATGATGTTCACAGTCATTCTTTCCAGCACCAGGATTGATGTTTAAACACAAACACACACACACACACACACACACACACACACACACACACACACAAGACATGACACAGAGGACGTTGTGTCTCTGGTGACAAATCTATGGCAGCTCGCTTCTCCACATAGCCGTCTGATGAAGTCAGAGTCAGACTCGGTGAAGGACAGAGGTGACCTCACTGAACAACTGGGCAAGGAGGACAGAAGGAGGGGGGGACTAAACTACTGGGCACGGAGGAGGAGGAGGAGGAGGAGGGAAAAAAAAAGGTGGAGATTGAAGTCTCCTTCATGCATCCAAAAGCACAACAACATATCAGCAGTTCCCACAGCAGACTTGTTTCATACGAGAAGTGTGTATTTCATGAAAGATAGGGAAAACACACACAAGTCATCATGGAGTTAAGGCTTGTCCATGGACCTTTTAGAACTTCAGACTTCATTTTGAAGAACATAAATTTTGTCAATTTTCTAAACACAAGATTCGTAAGGTTAGAACCCCCAGACTCTACAATAGCTTTTTCCATGAAGCTATAAGGCTTATGAACACCAAGTCAGAAATGACAATCCTTGCAATTTCGCACACTCTCTGAATTTCCCCTTGGGGATCAATAAATTATCTATCTATCAATCTAACACACTCATCACATTATTGACTTATTTATGGAGCAAAAACACAAGAATGTTACTCTCCTATAGGCTGCCACTATAATGAGATGTAAGAAAGACTTTCTTGAATCTTGAATCTAGTAGAAACAGGAGCTAAACTGGTACTGTGGGGTTTGAGGGGAGATGCAGCCTTGAATCTATGAGGCAAGAGAAATGTCTTCATACCAACTAAGCAAGATGGTCTCTCTGGGGGCGCCATGGCTCAGTGGGCTAGAGCGTCATACCATTACTCCGGGGACCAACCCGAGGTCATTTCCCGATCCCACCCTATCTCTCTCTCGCACTTACTTCCTGTCCATCTCTACACCGTCCTATCCGATTAAAGGCAAAAAAGCTAAAAAAAAATATATATATCTTGTATAAAAAAGATGGTCTCTATGGACATGGACATGCCGAAGTGGACAGGTAAAATAGAACTGGTTTGTTTATTTACTTACACAGATTTATTCATTTATTCAAACTCAGGGAGTTGTCTCTCGGGCCTTCAACATTGCACACTCATTACACAAGCAAAGAGACATCAGCTTAAGTCTATTCAACAGCTCACAAAATTATAATTGACCCATTTACCTCATGTGAAATTGTGAATGGTCACGCATAAAAACGGCTACAAACATTTAAGCAAAAAAAACAAAAACAAACACTAATTAAAGCTACTAATTAGCAAGAAGAAGGTAAGTTACTTCCTAATTAGCATGCCTAAAATAATGGCCGATAATAAGAGGTCTCAGAGCACAAACTGTAGCTGTTTGTTTTGCAGCAGTGTCATGCTCGGAGTCTGTGTTCACGCAGGGAGGCGAAATGAAGTGCGTGTCCAGGAGTGGACAAGTGTTCCATTTGGGCTTGTTCCATCCTGAAGCGAGCTGCCCGCTATTCTGCTATTCTGTCTCTGCGCTTCAGAGTTTTCTGTCTGATTGGACATTGTTTTCAAAATGGTGCCCAGCCGTCTGACTGCTGGCTGCGTAATTTAACTGAAATGTCAGCAAGAGAGAGAGAGAGAGAGAGAGAGAGCAGAGAGAAACACTCAGACACGATGACAGCAGCACACGCACACACACACAGAGACATACACACACACACACACACACACACACACACACACACGCATGCATTCACACACACACACACACACACACACACACACACACACACACACACACACACACACACACGCACCTTATCCAAACTGCAACTGCCTTTTACACATCCCCCAGGCGGAAACAGTGCTCCGGTGATGAATGGAGATGGCATTTTTTACATTTTCCAGACAGATGGCCGTTTACACATTCAGGCAACGACAGTCCATCGCAATATTAAAATTCATAACTTTACCCATGGTTTGCAAGGAAAGGGGGAAAAAAACGCAAAGTATAGGAAGGAGGGGGTGGGCGGGTGGGGGGCAATGGAAGAACTTTTCTGATGGGTTTTTATTCCCATCGACAGATGAATTGAAAATGCACATGCCTTGAGCTGGGCGGAAAAAAAAAAAGTCAAGTCTCGGCATATTTTGGTAATTTCATTTTGTGCTCAGGTCCTGGGCGGGCAGGCTGACTGTCTAACACCCCTCCCCTCCTCCCAAGACATTTCCTCCTTGAAGAAACTGACATGGCAGTTGCCATTACACTCCACCGGCGACAAAGAAAAAGGCAGGATTGCTTGCAAATGATACAAACATTCCGCGGAGCAGAATATTGGGCAGCGAGTGACTGAGAGGGGCTATAATAGAGTCTCCTTGTCGCTTCTGCAAACAACACATTGTTTTGGCAGGCAGGCTAGCCCAGAACAGCAGGGACTCCTTTTTGACTATTTCTCTGCCTGAACGATTTTATGTGTACAATTTCAGCTGATGAAAACAAAGTAAATCTTGCGTTTATTGTGTTTAATTTCACATCTCAAAAAACTCAGACACAAACCAATCTGCTTAATGGGACTTCACTATTATTAATAGAAACACCCTCGACCCAACTGACATGACTGACTGAGGTCCTATGAGCTAACATCCCCATGCACTTGAGGGGGCAAAGAGGCCTCAGGTTAAGGCCCAGCGGTGGCCGTGTAAACCACCAGTGTGGCTATTCAGGAGGCAGAAACAGAATGTACCAAAGACAGTGCCAGGGATGAAGCTGGCATAAGTGCACCAAGATAAGCACTGAGAATGGGGAGCGGTGTGTGTTTGTGTTTGTGTGTGTGTGTGTGTGTGTGTGTGTTTGTTAGTGTGTGTGTGTGGTTAGGCTGCTGTTTCCCTGAGATGATCCCTGGGAAGGGGACGCGGGCGGAGCGCTGACAGCTGGGAAGTGATAGGGCCCGTGCTGAACGTTGGGCTATAATAAGGCGAGGCTAGGCAAGAGAACGGCATGTCCAGACACAACACTTAGCCTAGCTGCCCTCCCTAAAACCACTGCCACTGACAGAGAAAAAAAGAGGAGAGGAGAGGGGTAGAGGGAGAAAGAGTGAGAGAGAGAAAGAGAGAGCAGACCTGAAGACCAGAGAACAAGAGATAAGGTCAGTCATTAAGAAAATGAGAAGATTATACTGATAGAGAGTGAGAGAGAGAGAGAGAGAGAGAGAGAGAGAGAGAGAGAGAGAGAGAGCGCAACAAAGGATGCAAAACAGATCAAACTGAGAGTGTTGCTAGAGAATGCTGTTAAACAAACCCAGAGAAACACATGGGATCTCATGCATATGCCTTCTCATGCATTTACACAATCTCTTTTCAGAGGTTCCCAGCAAGTAATGCAGTAATTCAGGGTGGCATAAGCACTCTAATTTTGTTTGTTTTAAATAAAAGGGAGAGAGAGAGAGAGAGAGAGAGAGAGAGAGAGAGAGAGAGAGAGAGAGAGAGAGAGAGAGAGAGAGAGAGAGAGAGAGAGCAGTGATAATGTCAGGCATTAACAAAAAGAAAGGACTGATAGAGAGAGAAAGAGAACAACAAAGGATGTGAGGACACACTCATACAGCTCTTAAATACTTCAGTGTCTGACTTTCAAAAAAAATAAATAAATAAATAAAAAAAGCAGCAGCCCCCTTTCTGGGGAAGACGAGACAGCGGGACAATGAAAAACAACTGACCATTTGGATGCTAAGGGCATAGCATTGCACTGTGCATACCCCCCCATAGGACCTTCATTCAATCCAATCTACAGTGTGTGAAAGCAATTAAGACCAGAAAAGCTTTCAGCTTAAAGATGGACAGTGAGTTTGAGTGTGAGCTCATAGAGTCAAGTAGGACTGGACATGTGTCTGTTTACTGAGCCAACAGGTTTCCTCAAAACTGAGAAACAAAACAAAAACTAACCAATAGTCCTGTTGTTTGATGTTGTCAAGTGCTGTTGGTAGGGACGAGAATGAGAGAATTTGTCTACAATATAAGCTGACAGAATTTGATTCATTTTCCTGTTCACAAGTTCTCCCTTACATTATGGGGAGGGTAAACAGTAGCCTATAACGCTAAATGGTTAGCAGAAACACTAACAAGCACTGTCAACAAAGCCTACACAAACTATACTATACAATACGATACCAAGCCATACAATACTGCCAGACTGTGTGGTACACCATGCTAAATACCACTATTGAATACATTTGTGCAGCACTGTTGACACACAGGTGTAAATATTTACACAATCTTTTACTAGTTTCCTCTTGTGTACACCCAAACATACAGCTGCTTGTCCCAAAATTTTACAGGCCTAGGTAGCAAAGAGAGGAAGGTAGCCTGGGAACCAGGCCCACTTCAACAAAGAGGTAGGGTCTGATGACAACTGCCTTCAAACCTTACGCTGGTTATACCCCTGCAAGGGTTGGGTATCGAGAACCAATTCCAATTCAGAACCGGTTCAAAATGATCAATTCCATCAATATTGTACAGGTACGTCTCCAAACGTTATCAATTCTCTTATCAATTCAACAGCGCCACGTACCAACTGCAATTTTCATTGCAAGCGATCACATTAACTCCAGTGATTCACATAGCCTATACCATATTGAGGAGACAGACACACGTAGCTGTTCTCAAGCCTATAAAGACTGCCTTTTTTTTGGCATGAACTAGGCTACTCAGGAATCGATAAGAGTATTGATAAGGAATTGGATTTATAGGCAGAATTGATAATGGCATTGATATTGATAAAATCTTATCAATACCCATCCCTGCAATGTGACAGTTAATTGAAGCATGAATGTAGAGCTAGGGATGCAACAGCACATAGTATTTCATAGAGCTGAACGATATGCCCCCTGTGGTTCAATACGCAGAGTTGAATTGTGCTATTATGGCTGAATATGTTACTTAGTTTTCCAAAACTCAACTCATCATGAAACAAAGCTTAAAGGAGCTGTGTGTAGGATTGTGGCTGAAATTGGAACTACAATCATGTTCAAAATATTTTGTTGTTTTCAGCCGTCTCCATCTTTCAAAAGAATTTCCTAGGCTACATCCTTGTTTTATTTCTGACCTTGTCATGATATATTTTGGAAGCATAATGAGGCCTTGACAATGACAACAACAAAAACTGCACTTGAAATGACAACATAAACACTACATGTGGGCTGCAATTTAGCTTTTCAAATGCAAATATTCTAGCTGGACTACAACGGTCAGTGATATCACTGTTTAAAATGAACATGATTCCTTCAAGTCTGGTGACATATCAGGGCTGTTTAATGATTTTTTGGAATACATTTCCTACACACAGCTCCTTTAACAAATTGTCACGTGCACAGGGAATTCTGGCTTCACGCAAAATGGTCCAGCAAGACACAAAGAAAAAGTTCAGCTCAGCTAACAGTGTGTGGTCAATCAAACTGTCTACTGTAGGTCTTACTTTAGCAACAACTGAGACAGGCGATGCATATTTGGAAAGGCACTGTAATGATTGCTATAAAAATGAAATGCCCAATGAAGACTTTAACATAAAAAGCATGTTAGACATGTGCTGTTATTATCCAGTTGCCAGACATCCCAAGTCCATGGGAGCTTTGAGAGTCGTATTTAGATAGTGATTCCCTGATGCACACAAGTAGGCCCAATATAAAATCTCAAGTAAGACGCATATCTATTCCAACTGGAAGAATTACTTAGAGCGACTGACAGGATGTCTCTCACTGTTTCTATCCAGCGACAAATAGCCATAAAAATGTAGTTTGTAATCTGACAATGTAGTTTGTAGTCTGACAAGGCATTTTAAAAGAAACCTTATCTTAGAAATAAGTAAATATTAGGGCAAGACAAGGCAGTATTATTTGTATAGCGCATTTCGTACACAGCAGCAACTCAGTGCTTCACAGATTAAAAACAGAAACCATGCCATCTGTGCATTAAAAAGATTACTGTCACTATAGTCCTCAGTAGAATGGTGAATCACACCTGATGTGGCATGGTGTTGGCACACCTGATGGACACGACTTCAAACCAGCCAACTCTCATTAATCGGGGCCTCCCCAACACCTTTGGAGCACCGTGCACCACGCCCCTCCTCAAATTCAACATTTAAACTATCAGAATATAAAGTCGCAGTGCAATTCATGCATATATAGTATATGCAATATCGTTCATAGGAGAATTTTAGTGCATCTGTTTTCATTTTAATTGGCACTGTTGTTTGTACGAAGCAGTATTCGCAGGTGGTTACCAATAGCCTCATAGATGCCTAGAACTGGACACTGTTCCATTCCATGTTGATACTTCCTGGACTTTTTGAGGAACTGGTAACGATGGCACAGTGTCACTAGGACTGGCAACCTGTTGAAGGGTTGCAGCAAGCAGGAGCTTGTGAACTGACAGGCTCAAGAAATGAGAAGGAGCATGTTCATCCCTCCCATTTCAAAATATGCCCTGATAGCAAATGGGTGGATGCACATGTATGCAAACTCACAGTTCTTAATAAGCTGCCTCTGCTTAACGTTACAGCATACTGATAGAAAAGGAAGGGGTGTTGAAGAGAGCTGGAAAAGCCTATAAAACAACAGTTGAATATCATATTGTAACATTACCTTTAACGGAGTGCTGCTGCTCCAGTTTATGAAGATCGGGTAAGATGTGCATACAGTTGATGCAACAGTAGGTGAAGAAGTCGAGCACCACCACTTTCCCAGCAAGGTCTTTCGCAAGAGACAGTGGTCCTTCCGTGTTCAGCCATTCTAAACCTAAAGCAGGACATTATTGGCACTCACTATTATGGTTAAACACTCTATTGCGTCTATGCAGTACAACAGGAGAAATGAAAACGGGGACATTAACTAACTAAATAGGACAATTCCAGATTTGGGCTAGACCGGAAGATGATAGTGTCCAAATAAGGTTAAGACTCCGATTTCCTGCTCAAGAGTCAGAGCAAGAGTTATAGCTTTGAGTTATAATAAAGCATTGGAACTCATTTAAATGAGAGAAATATACTAGTATGTATTTTTTAAAAGATGTCCATGTGTGTATTGGACATAACGTTAACTCAAACTCTAGTCAACCCTTTCCACAGCAATGAATAAGCGAGTCCAAGGAAAGTTTGCAACACTCACCCTGTTCAAAATCAGGGATTTTTAAGTCTTCTTTATCATCCAACTTTTTCAAATAATCATACACAAGGGTTTCCTTCTCTTCCGCTGTGGATGCCTCTTCCAGGGCGTAGTCCAGCTGACTTTGAATTGGAAATAAAGCCGTGAGACTGCTATACGACGCCATGTTTCCAACAACACAGCACAGTGGGTAAAATTATCATCCATTCCAAGTCTCGCACTTTCATCACTGGTCGAACATCCGAGAAAATATAATGTTATCATCTAACACAGAATAAAACACATTACAGAAATCACACAAACAGTCTAGTCTAGTCTAGTCATTCTTTACTCATAATGGCTTAAAATTTTCAGAGTGGGGAAACGGCAGTGTGTGGAAAACGCTGATGCAAATCTTGTCTTGTTGCCATTTGTAGTGCTTTGGCGGTAATCACAACATTACACAAGGATCGTAACAGATAGACCCTGTGATTTCATATTAATAGAAAGGTATGGTTTTCTTTCCTTATCAGAGTTTATGGAGCGATTGATTCACTTCGTAACATCAGATGATGGTGCTAGTTCCAGTTGTGTCAGAACTGGTAACATAGAATGAGTGATCCCAATAGTCTAGCTTAATGTTGCGAAACAAGCATCTTGCCTCAACAAGCCACATTTGTAGGCATAACGCCTTTACCATACAAGCCAAATGTCACAAAGTAGTTCTGAGAGTGACATATGGGATTATAAATCTCTGAGGAAAACAAAACGACAAAATGGCAATCAAAATACAAAGTGCACTAACGTTAGTCAGGGAAAGGGAAAGAGAAAACACGAGTCAGGTTCAGAGGTGAAGTCCAACAAAAAGGCTGGTTGTGTTGTCAAAAAACGAACAAATAGCCAGTCTCGAAATGACTCGATACAAATGAAAGAAGTGAATGCGGGACTGTGCAGCCAACCACCACCATCGGACAAAACATGCGAAGGCAAGCCTGTCACGGCCAACGAAACCCAGGGATCCTCTGCATCAAAAGGACACTGTCCAATCTGTCAGATGCCATTTTCAATACTAGTGGTGCAGACTCAACGATGGCACATCGCAGAATGCCTCGAAACCCCTGGAAATGACAGCAAAGGTAACGTTAGGCTGTGTTGGTTGTGGTTTAATATTTGTTTTAGCTCTTAGCATAACTTCTAACGTTGCTTGTTTTACATTTCGAAATATAGATCACTGAATTCAACTTTGTGCCCACAGAGTGTCCGGACGGTGTTCTGTGTTCCTCCACCATCCCTAGCCATTATAAGAAGTACAGCCACTTTTTGCTAGCTCACAAGAGATCTGCCAGTGACAGCAGTGAGCTCGTTTTCTCGCAAGAGACACCTGATGATCATACAACTACCTCCTCTCCCAGTGTACATAATCAAAGTAAGGAGGATATACACCGTGTCACATTGAACAATTTTGGGGATAGCAAAGTGAGTCCTCCCTCATTCTCAAACCCAAGTGCCTCTTCCACCCCTCCGCTGGCTGGGCCTGACCAGCCCTCCTCTCAGTCGCGGTCCAACGCCCTGCTCCTCTTGCGTTCCCCAGCTCTTGGGGACATAAAAAAGAAGAAAGGCTGGTCACCCTCTGGAAAGGGGACAACGCCACCGACCAAAGCAAAACTCTCACCACATGTAAGACTGGACCCTAATAGTGTTTGTGATAAACCAGTGAAAATGGATTTTACCTCAGATGAGGCTAGCTCAGCTCCTTCACTTGACTCAAAGTGCACGGACCAAACAACACAACCTTCACTTCAAACAGCACAACCTGATGCTGTAAAAGAAGAGGCATCTTCTGACTTTATTGATGAGGATTACATTTCCTTTTCACCACTCTCTGAGATGCCCAATAATAATGAGGGACACAAGGACCAACTCTGTAGAGAATTATTCCCAAAAGAGGAAAGCAACAACTCTCTGCAATTATCTAGTAGTGAGGCAGCATTTAGCGACAATGACGACAACCTCTTTTCCCAGTTTATGGACCAGTGTGATGAACAGGTAGAAGACAGCCCCCTTCTTAAGGACTCTTGTGACACCCCTTATTTGGAGTTAACGAGTTCCTCGTTAGTGCAAGGTCAATTGAGAACACCTGAGTCCACAGGTGTTGCAGAACTACCTCACCAATACAACAGCCATTTGGCAAACCCTGACACTAACGAAACAGCTTCTTTGCAATCTCCTCAAAGTCTAGTGTTAGAGCGTCTTCGTGAGTGTGTATCAGTCCAGGTTTGCCACACAGGCATTGAGGAAAATTATTGTAGCCAGTTAAACCACGGTGTGTCTCAAAACACAGTTTTGCAAACATCAAGTCAACTCTACTCCTCCACCTCAATGGCTCCCAGGAAGACCCAAAGCAAAGCAGGAGCCACGTCATCCTCTGGCCTGAAGCAAACTGACATCGGGGTCTTCTTTGGGGTGAAACCATTGAAAGTCCCTGAGAAGAAAACAGAAGATAGTGGAGAAGGAGGTAATGCTCCCCCTTTGCAGAATCCCCAGCCGACATCGGAAGCTCCAGTGAGAAATTCTGGTAGGTCGCAGTGGAGGAGAAGGAAGGAACCAGAGGTGGCTGCTGAAGCCACTGAGAATGGGGAGGCCAAGCCTGGGCAGGCGGAAGGAGGGAGATGGCGAGGAGGCAGGAGCAGATGGAGCAGGCGAGGCGAGAACGGACAAGAGATAGTCAGGAATTGCCCTTTCTACAAGAAAATTCCAGGTGAATCTGCAGTTTGCTTCATAGAAAAAAATAATTTATAAATATACAAAAGAATAAAATACAAATTGTTTGTTTCTGTGTAAACCTGTTTTGTTACATGTTTTCAGACTGTCAAGTGCAAATGCCAGGATACCCACAATGAATTATGTTTTGAATTTTTGCTGTGTTGTAATAAACTATGAAACTGTTTTGTTAAGCTAATGCAAGGATTTGATACAGGTATGTTCTTCCATCTAGGTACACCGTTTGTTGTAGATGCCTTTAATTATGGAAACATAGAGGGCATCACTGCCTATTTCCTGACCCACTTCCACTCAGATCACTATGGTGGCTTGACTAAGGCCTCCACTGTTCCCATCTACTGCAACAAGGTGAGGGACCACAAGCTTGTGTGTACACTGTAAAAAAAACGATTTGTAATGGTAACTTGAAAAATGTGTGGAAACTCGTTGCCTCAAATGAGTTAAGTAACGATCTTTTTCAAGTTAAAAGCACATTACATCTAAAAAGATAAGTTATAGTTACTCAACTCATTTGAGACAACGAGTTTCCACATATTTTTCAAGTAACCATTAGAAATCGTTTTTTACAGTGTACCATTAGTAAAGTTATTTGGAGGTTACAGTTCCTGTCCTTATTTTTGAAAGAGTTGTCTGAAATGCTAATAGTTTGTGATATGTGAGGTAGTTATTGATCTCATGCTCAATGAAATAAGTAAATTGCCCAGAGAGATGTGAAGTGACTTTTGCTGTCTATGATACACTTTATCTTTTTTGGGAGGGGGAGGGGGTCCTGTCTGGATCTTGTCATCTTGTCACTGGAACTGGAAAAAAGATTTCTTAGCTTGACTTCTGTGAAGTCTTGACTTTTTTTTGTGTTTTATATTCATTGAGTGTGCTGAATTAGACGTGCTGATCAATGGTCAGTTTTGACGTGCGATTAATATTGCATAGTGTTAGAACACGCGTGAGGGAAGCCAGCTTCTACATCAGTGCTCAAGACACCGTGTGCCTGTGGGTCTTGTACTTGCACAGAATTAGAATTGCAGTCAGGGCCGAGAGCCCTATCATTAGTAATCAGAATTTTTTTTTTGTCTCTTTCCTTTTAACTTCTTCTCTGTGAAATACAAATTGATGGGCGTTGTGACCGCCGGCCTGTTTTTGTTGTTGTAGATCACAGGGAACTTGGTGAAGAGCAAGCTGAAGGTGGATGAGAAGTATATCCACGTCCTGCCGATGAACACAGAGTGTTCTGTAGAGGGGGTGAAGGTCGTCTTACTGGATGCTAACCAGTGAGTGTTTCAGGACTGCAACTATCTTTATTACCTCTGCCAAGGAGGTTATGTTTTCGCCAGTGTGTGTGTCTGTCTGTCTGTCTGTCTGTGTGTCTGTGTACAACATAACTTGAAAAGTACTGCATGGATTTGGATGAAATTTTCGGACAACGTGTGTTTTGGGACAAGTTATGAACTGATTATGGTGGCGATTGGTGATCCAGAACGCCATCTTTGACCACATTGCCTTGGCGAAGGTTTTCTAGTCTTTCTTTTTTCTCACTGACTAATCGAGTAATTGGATAAAATGTAGGCTATATAATTTTTTTTTAAAATCAGAATATCAATAGTGTGTTATGCAACGTGAAAGGCCGAGCATTTGGCTATTATTTTTGACCAAGCCTTTAGCTTTTACTCTTGATCATAAAAAGTTTTACTGTAACTCACAACTTTCCAATTGTTTGATCAAAGCCCAAAATCTCTGATTTA
>JAODXP020000032.1:9695230-9697730 GCA_027497455.2 Sardinella longiceps | reverse complement strand
TAGATTTATGGTCACACGTCATGTGTCTTACATCTTGCGTTTCCCCTTCTGAAGTCTTGGTTGGGTGTGAAGGGTGAATTTATTTTCCATGGTGTGGTCAAGTTTGTGGTTGAATGGCTTAAACTCATACCATCCTGTCCCTACCTTTTAACTACAGCAAATTTGAAAGCTATAATGGAGTTGTTATCGACTGTAACATTTTATTTCTCGTGTAAACCAGTTTCAATAACAATGTCATTTTTAGAAGAAAATCTTTCACTTAGGCCATATGATGGTTGAGTGCACTGCTCTGTCTCTCTTGGACAACGAAGATGAAATTTCAGATGAAGCGACCCGTGTTTGTTTGCCGACTTCCTTTTCATCTCCTTGCTTGGTTTGCCACTGCACTCCAGTCCCGAACTGCTGCAAATTGAAGTCGGACTCTGCATGGAGTTTTGAAGAAGAAGCTCCAAATTAATTAGAATTTCTTGAGTGGAGAGAGCTCCTGTTTGCTTATTCAACACTTGATTTTTATTCTCCTTGTGAGAATTGATTTCAGACGTGTTCTGGATGTGTGAATGGCAGTCCCATTTGGGATGAGGGGGAAGGGGAGGTGACTACCCTCTGCAACCAGTAGATATGGACTAATGAAACCCGAGTTGGGATGAATGACTCATATCCCTCCCATTCCCTTAGGTGATGTAAACTCTCAGCTCCTACACACTGTCATATGATCTAGCACAAAACCCCTTGTTCATTGGGGTGCGTCATTTGATGCATTATTCACTCGACTTGCATTCCAGGACCATGGACAGCTACAGTAAAATACCCTATACGACCAGACACTTACTGACTTCTAAACAAATATACAGTAAATTGGAAATCTTTAGCTCAACTTGGAAAAAACTACTAGCTACATCTAAAGCTAGGAAGGAAAGTTGGAATGCATAAAATGGCAAACCTTTAGCACTCCCTCATGAAAGCGTGAGAGTGGTACACAGATTTTGTGGTTACATTTTTGTATTCCAATTAATTAATCGATTACTTATGGCTGCTAAGTCAATATTGGCGTCTTTCAACTGTTCCAGTGGGTGTGGAATGTTAAAATTGTCCAAAAACGGTAACTGTATTAATTGTTTGGTTAGTAAGTGGTGACTTTTCCGTTTATTCTCATCATACACTAAAGTCAGTGATAGTACATGGTTTGGAAATGCAATAATCTTATTTTTTTTAAGATTAAAATCTCATCCTGACCCACTTGCTCTTCATTCTCTAGCCGACTAAAATTTATGCCTAACCCAAATACATGCCTAATGCTAATATTAAACAAGGAAGTTTTTATCAAATAAAAATAAGCATTCAATTTAATTATTGATGATGCTGTCAGTCAATATTCTATAATCAAAATGGCTGCATGCATGATGCTGAAAATATGCAGCCTTCCTTGGGTACTGGGTGTTAAAATCTGCTCCGAATGAATTTCTAATGGAATACCCCTGTTGTAGTATCACTAGACTAAAAATGCCTTGAATGCAGCAGAGCAAGAAAGTGTTTTCTTGTGAAGAAGTCCACGCAGTCATTTTAATTGTGACGGCTATTCTGCTGAGGATTCCCTTGAAAAGCCAATTAGCGAATGAGTTGAACCTCGTGGCAAGTTGCTCTTAGGAACTGTAGTTCATATTTCTCCTAAATTGTCATTTCCCCTGTAATTCATGTCTATCTTGTTGTTGTGTGATTGGCTTTCCCTCCAGGCGTCCCATACAGCGAGCACAGCAGCTACCTGGAAATGAAGCGCTTCGTCCAGTGGCTGCGGCCCCAGAAGATCATCCCCACGGTGAACGTGGGCAGCTGGAGGAGCCGGAAGGCCATGGAGCAGTGCTTCAGCCAATGGGACGCAGAAGTCAGCTCCGCCCTCAAGAGACAACCGTGATTGGAGGCACCTGTTTCAGCGTGTGCTTTGCTGCTCTCAGACCAGTGTGTGTTTTTAAAGTTGAAAGGGTTTTATTATACTGTAGGTACGGTGGCAGATGGTGCTCTGTACCGTGATGCAGCAGTAAAACGTCTATCTGCCACTTGCTATTTTTACTTGGATGAAGGCTTGGCGTGGGTGAAGAACAGTCCATGCCCACACTCACTACATTGTAGACAGAAATCTTGTGACTTGGGACTTCCTCTTTAACATTTCTGTCGGTGCTTTGACCTTTGACCTCCCTCCTAGTGTATGCCAAACCCAGTGGGGTCATGCCAGCTCACACTGGACACTGACTGTGCAGACGCATTGGCGCAATGACCTTTAGCTTGACCTTGTCTCTCTCTCTCTCTCTCTCTCTCTCTCTCTCTCTCTCTCTCTCTCTCTCTCTCTCTCTCTCTCTCTCTCTCTCTCTCTCTCTCTCTCTCTCTCTCTCTCTCTCTCTCTCTCTCTCTCTCTCTCTCTCTCTCTCTCTCTCTCTCTCTCTCTCACGCCATTCTGCTGGCGTGGTTCCCTGACCACAGCATGGCGCTAAGGCATATTCTCTGATGT
>JAODXP020000032.1:9687116-9695130 GCA_027497455.2 Sardinella longiceps | reverse complement strand
GGAGAAAGAGATAGTGTGCGAGTGTGTGTGTCTGTGTGTGTGTGTGAGAGAGAGAGAGAGAGAGAGAGTGAGAGAGAGAACGAGAGAGAGGGAGTGGAATCTCAGTCTCTGGAGACCTCTTGTCCTCTCGAGGGACGGCCAGAGGCAGCGTCTCCGCAGGGATTTCATTTGTGCTCATAATTAAGTGGCCGAGTGGAGAGGAGAGGAGCTGAGTGGAGAAGAGGTCCCTATTTGAATGGAGCCCTGACTGAGTTGTTGGAGTTGTGACTCGCAGTGCGGTCGGCTCATTTGAGGTGTGATCTGTGGATCCCACTCCCATGTCAAGTGCAAATCAAATGTCCGTGTTGGCCAAATTGAATGTCCCCTCCGTAGGGCTCAAGTCTGGAGACCAGTAATGAAGACACTAGTAGCAGTCATGAGCAAGTCATGAACAGGGGACTCATGGGGGGCGGGGGGGGACTACAGACATTTTTGAATCGGTCTAATTTGACTGGTGTGTGTGTGTGTGGAGGGGAGAGAGCGAGAGAGAGAGAGAGAGAGAGAGAGAGAGAGAGAGAGAGAGAGAGAGAGAGAGAGAGAAGCAACAGAGAATGTGTGTGTGTGTGTGTGTGTGTATGTGTGTGTGTGTAAGTGTGTTGGAGAGAGAGAGAGAGAGAGAGAGAGAGAGAGAGAGAGAGAGAGAGAGAGAGAGAGATAGTCTGAGTGTGTGTGTGTGTGTGTGTGTGTGTGTGTGTGTATGTACACACTATTGTGTTTGAAAGGACTCAGGAGAAGAGATGGAGAAGGAGGAGCATTCACTGAGGGGAAGGGTTGCCAACTGTGCTGAATTTGCTACTTCATTTATATACAAATATCAATAACTCCCAATATCAATAATTCCTGAATTTCCTTTTGGGATGCATAAAGTACTCTTATCTTAATGTGCAATTGAAACAAGGGTATCATTAGTGTGCTTGCTCAAGCACACAGCAGCCGAAGGCAGTAACGTGTTTGGTGCTTTGATTTCTGAGACTTGGCAGGAGGATGTACAGTATGGCCTCATCTCTGACGTTGCCTCAATCATTTCATGTTGTCGGTCTTGTTGTGGTGGGTTTGAGCAAGCACACTCCAGCAGTTTCTCTGAGGAAATGCAATCTAGTTGTTCTTAAGTTTTCAAACCCACAAAATAATTGGAAACCCTTACAGTGTTGAGCGGAACAGTGGTGTCTTTGAATCGTGTTAGCGGGCTAGGAGGCTAGGCTGCCCTGAGCTACGCTGCTAGCAGGATTCATTACAAGAGTTAGCTATGCTAATGTCTCCCCTTAAGCCATGAGGATGACTTACTAAATGCCTTTTCACAAAATATTGAATCAGTGGACCTTGTCGCTTATCACAAATACATAATTTAACACTCCGCTGTTGCTTCATTGTCGCTCATCACACAGATGCATAATTTAACACTTAATTATTATCATTATTATTATTGCATCGTGTTATTTTATGTCTAAAGCACTGTTCATATATTTGAGTGTTACCGAGACAATGTAAAGGGAACTATGCTGTCTAAACAGGCTGGGATGGATGGATGGATGGATGGATGGATGGATGGATGGATGGATGGATACTTTATTGAACCCCAAGGGGAAATTCACAGCTTTAAGACACCACACACAACATACACTGCCATGTAGTACACAAGGTGAACATAAAATAATTCAGCATTACTAGGCAAAAGGCAATAGAAGGTTGAGGCATACAGTATCATGAGATGAACTAACCCACCTGAAAACGGCCACCAGAGGGGCGTATATGGAGTCTCCGTCGTAGACGTACATGTGGTCCCAGCTGCACTCCGTGGCAAAGTGGTTGAAACGCAGCCTCAGGACCGCGTTTGGGCTGGAAGAGAGAGAGGGGGGGGGGGGGGTTGAATAAGGTCATGAGCATCTCTCACTGCACGGAGTTCCAGCTCAGCACACTGTGGCAGGGCCCTGCTGGTCAGACAGTGGTGGGCATGCCAGCGAGCCAACTAGCCAGCGGACACAGATGCCCAGCTGAGAGACAGCGGGCAGTGCCATACGGACACTGAGAGTGGCACTGCCAGCACGAGGAAACAGATCCTAAATGCTCCAAATCCTGGAGCTGAATGACAGATTCTGGCATGACATCTTAAAACAATTACTTTTTTTATAGGACTTGCTGAGCATCTGTACATCTGTAGGGGAATCAATGGCTCCAAATGAGATGGGAAGTGTCCATCACATACACTCAACTTTAGAGTGCGGGGATCTAGACTTTGATTTTTTGGCAGTAACCAAATAAAACAATCATCAATATAACCAAATACAAAATATGTTTTTGCAACATGGAAGGCAGAATACTTGCAACATGTGCGTACAAATGCACTAAAATCCATTCAGCATGGTGAAAAACATGTTAGCATGCACACACACATGCATGTAAAAATACATCAGACTACTGTAAATGGGGAATCTGATATCAAACTACTCTACTCTGTTGTACACATACTAATAGTGGAGCTTCATCTTATGTGGCCTGACGGCTACAACAGCAGTGTCTGGCCTATGGTGACGTGACAGAATGACAAAGCTCTGAAACTAGAGGACACCTTCTAGCATTGTGTCTACAAAGAAAGGGCAATCGAAGGCTAGAGCTAGAAAATCAATGCCAACGACTTGAAGGTAAAATAGTAACCTATCCAGTGTCTTATCCCATTTAGTGACATTTTGATTGCATTCTAGATGAAGAGGGAACACCGAAAAGATCTCAACCATAACTATGGTTATGACCACTGAACAAGCAGTTGCTAACAAAATTTGGCAGTCTGTCAGAGATTCAAAAGTTTTCCTCCAAAGCTGCTGTCTTTCCCAACACTACTGTCACACTTTACAAGGCCGTAACAAAGGTGAAATGGGACAAAAAAAAATATTTCCACTTTATCTATAATGAACAATTAATAAAGAAATCAAACTAGATTGCATCTGCTTTATCCTTCATTTAGTGGTTGATGCTTTAGTTGAGAAAATCTATGAGAAAAAAAATCTATGCTCTGCAAACATATTGCTTTTATCATGTTGAGCTAACGATAAGGCATTGGATTTGAATTAAGATAAGCTACTCAAAAGGGTAGGAGTTACTTCCTTTGTTGACTAAGAGAGACCAGGCGTGGTGAGGAGAGGAGAGGATAGGAGGTCAGGTAAACACAACAGGTCGTTTCATGACTACGCTAGACACAAGCATGACCTGTTACAGACACATTGGTTAAACTCACCCGGCTTTCATGTTTCCATGAAATACACAGAACGATTTTGTTTTTTTTGTTTGTTCGTTGTTTGTTTTTTATATCATGGCATGTTTGGTCGTGATAATCTCTTAGGCTAATTTAATTTCCAATTGTTTGGTTTGGAATGTTTAATTCTGAGATTAAGAGTCAGTGCATAATTTCAGGTGGCATTTCTGCTATATATTCCTTATGACTAAAGGTCTAACTGCTTCCAAAGCAAATGTAAATCTGAATGTGGCCTACGAAAAAGATTAAGGAGTTTGCATTTAGATCATATCATTCGTTATAAAAATAGATTCTAAATTTAGGCAACATGGTTGCTGTGAAAATAACAGCAGCACAGAGAAAAAGTGGAAAAGTGTTCACAGAACACACAGAACAGAGGCCTGGAAATTCCACAGTAACATAAAGAACTAAATATGAGCATAAAGTAATTTCTACACGTATTCCATGACATGATGTCTTGTCCAAAAAAACTGAAGGAAAAATTTGTACATTTTCTGCACTGTTCTGGGAGAATGACTGTGAGTATGGTTATAGTTGGGGGGTGATTATACATTTAACCGAAAATTTATCCAAGAAATGTAAACTGCATTGCACTTCCTGCCCATAATTATGTGCAGAGAACAATGAAGCAAGTTAAATGACCTCAAAAGAATTTTATCTGTGCCCTAGTTTTGACATTCACTCACATGCATACGAAATAACAATGAACAGCATGCAACTGTTAGGCAATTAAAGCAATTAAAATGCACAATCTTTGGGGATCTGAGGCTGCTGAAAGCACTTCCATATAACAACATACAGTAAAGACACCAATTCTCTTCTCGCTACGCTGTTATGAAAGCAGCCTGCAGTTTCATAAAAGAAGTTTTTATATATAGTTATATATATACATATATAAAGTTATATAGTTATATATAGACATAATTCTTTTCTCTCAATGTTGTTATGATAAAAAAAAAACTGATACTGAAACTAATACTATGGAAATGCATTGTAACTGAATATGAAAAGCTTACACTACTGTCAGAAACTTGCTATGGCCGCAGGCTTGTGTTTTATTTATTTATTTATTTATTTATTTATTTATTTGTTTATTTTCTAGGTTTTGTTTTCCCTGTTCAGCTGAGGCCAGCTGTGGGTGTGTGTGTTTTAGATAGATCAGCTGGATGACCCACCCATCAACTTGTCAAAAAGTGCAAACAGTTTCTCCTCATCTCAACATCAATACTTCCTGGGAGTTGAACTTTTGGAATGCTCTGGAGATTTGGAACTTGGAATGTTCTGAAGATTCTCTCAGGGGATCTGGTTCAGGTCTGGCTCACAGCTGGCCCACACCTGAGCATCTGACGCTAACGGCTAGCCATTAGCGACCCACAGAAACCCAGCTTGAACTCTCGTAGTTGCACTTCGACCGCAGCTGACCGAGCTCGAGTTCATACTGGGTTTACGTGCGTTCCTAAAGGACTCGTTCACAACACCCCACAATGGAATCCCACAATTCCGCCTCCTAGCTCCGACCGAGTTTGACAGTGTTTGGCGACAGAATTGTCGATCTAATGCTGGCTCGAGCCCAAGGGCTTTTGGTGTGTCTATAAGAGAGTGTGTGTGTGTGTTTGGGTGTATGTGTGTGTGTGTGTGTGTGTGTGTGTGTGTGTGTGTGTGTGTGTGTGTGTGTGTGTGTGTGTATTGCAATGGGAAGCAGATGTGGGTAGGTGGAGGAGGAGGAAGAGAGGAGAACTTACTATCCCTCGATCAGCCAGGTGCATTTGGTTTTGTACTTGTAATTGATTGGGCCGTCAGTGAGGTACCCCGAAGGTTCCGTTAACCTGCAGAGAGAGAGAGAGGAAGAGAGATGGAGAGAGAGAGCGAGATAAGGAGTCAGGGAGAGAGGGAGAGAGCAAGACAGAGAGAGAGAGAGAGAGAGAGAGAGAGAGAGAGAGAGAGAGAGAGAGAGAGAGAGAGAGAGAGAGAGAGAGAGAGAGAGAGAGAGAGAGAGAAAGAGAGAGAGAGTGATGGGAGAGGGAGACCGAACAAGAGGGTTAAAAGCATTACCACAACCACAACTTTTGCATTTCACAAGAGAGCTCAAGGGGTTATCCTACAGCGTTTCACTTAAGGGTGGATTTTCCCCGCATATCGAGAGTAATCTCCGTAAGGGCGTAGCGTCGCTCTAAACAGAAACGCATGTGTCCGTATTCATTAAGCATTTCTCGGGGAGAACATGCTGACTCTGGGGTCAGGCGGAGCTGTTCATACGCTAGCCTTGTTCTCTTAAAAGCACAAAGAAACACACTTAATTATACAAGAGCCGTGCCAACACTGCTATTTAATAGATAACTGCCTTGACCAGAACCATGAAGGACTTGGTCAGGAGCCAGAGAGGTGAAAATGTTATTCGGGGGGGGGGGGGGGGGGAGTATGTCTCTCTCTCTCTCAAATCAAAGCTCTCACTGAAACACTCTTGATTTGGATAAATGTCAGTAATCAAATAATGCAGAGAATAAATCCTAATAAAAACACTCCAGCAAATGGTGGGATTCATTTTGCTCGGGCTTTCCCAGATATGTCAGAATAATGGGCCTCTCAACACACACACACACACACACACACACAGACAAACACACACAGAGAGGTTGTGACATACTGTGATCTCTCTCTGCATGTACTCACACCCAGACAAAACAGAGCCTGAGGCTGATCTCCCTTCAAACAAACAGCATGTATTGGTTGCTGGCCTTGGAAGTCAGTGGGGGCAAGAAGAAAGACAGTATGGGGCACTAAGACAGTAAGCAACACAAACACCCAAGTGCCCTGTGTGTGTCTGCGACCTCTCAACACATCACAGTTTACATGAGCTTTAAGAGAGAGAGAGAGAGAGAGAGAGAGAGAGAGAGAGAGAGAGAGAGAGAGAGAGAGTTTATTTCGGTGATTATTCATGAGCAGATGGACACCAGCGAGTGGGCCGACAGCACCAGGGTGATTCACCCTGGCAAAGACGTCGTCTAATGACAGGGTCCAGCCATCCCAGAACAGCCTGTTTCTCTGTGTGTGTGTGTGTGTGTGTGTGTGTGTGTGTGTGTGTGTGTGTGTGTGTGTGTGTGTGTGTGTGTATGTGTGTGTGTGCTTTTTCCTTTTTCTCCATTGCACCAAACAAGGACACACCCAGGCCACGGAGTGGAGCGAGGGCTCTTGTTCCTTAGTTACATCATCGCAAAAGAGGGAGAGAGAGAGAGATGGAGGGAGAGAGATGGAGGAGGGAGAGAGAGAGAGAGAGAGAGAGAGAGAGAGAGAGAGAGCAACAACAAGAAGCAGACAGTGCAAGAATGCAAAAGAGCAAAAGAAATGGAGCAAGAAAAAGGAGGAGAGAGAGAGAGAGAAAGAAAGAGTAATAAAAAGAGAGAGAAAGAGAGTGATAAAGAGAGAGAGTGAGAGAGAGAGAGAGAGAGAGAGAGAGTGATAAAAGAGAGAGAGAGAAGAGAGTAATAGAGAGAGAGAGAGAGAGAGAGAGAGAGAGAGAGAGAGAGAGAGAGAGAGAGACTCTGTTGTGGCCTGCCTTGAGAGCTCCCCTGGCGGGGGGAGAGGAGGAGAGGAGAGGAGAGGAGCAGACGGCCATTGTTTGCACAGACAGACCCTTTTGTTTGTGGGTGTCAGCACCGAGGAGGAGCGCCGAGCAACAAACAATGACCTCAATATTCCCCAAGACACACTCTTTAATTGAACAAATTAATGCTAAGCCTGATAAGCGCACACACACACACACACACACACACACACAACATACAAACAAACACACACACACACACACACACACACACACACACACACACACACACACACACACACACACAAACAAACACAAAAACACACACACACACACACACAAACACACACACACACACACACGCACACACACACACACACACACACACCAACACAGACACCTTGTCTTACTCCCCTTTTGGCTCTGCTGTGAAAGGAACAGGGAGAATCGATTGCTGCTGCAACAGCTAGGGGACAACTTCTTTGTGTTTGTGTGTGTGTGTGTGTGTGTGTGTGTGTGTGTGTGTGTGTGTGTGTGTGTGTGTGTGTGTGTGTGTGTGTGTGTGTGTCTCTATCCGTCCAAACCGCGTGTCTCAAGGTAAGGGCACCTTGAATTGCTCAGGTGAAGTGACAAATTCTTCTTGCCCCCTCCGCTGTGGAGCTCAGAGCTGCCTTGTCTGGGGCACTGACGTGCTGCTAGGGATGGAGGGGGAGGGAGGTGGAGGTGGAGGGTTTGGGGTGGTGGGTGGGTGAGGTGGGGTGGGTGCAGGCAGGGGATGTGGGTGGGGTGGGGTGGGGTGGGTTTGGATGTTGACTGGCAGATGGGTGCTGACAGGTCAACAGGTGTAGCAGCTGGGCTGGGCATGTTGGAGGCGGCAGGTGCACTGACTGTGCCCGACGAACAATAGGCAGAGTAAGTGCCTCGAGGGTGTGTGTGTGTGTGTGTGTGTGTGTGTGTGAGTGTGTGTGTGTGGGGGGGGGTGTTGGTAGGAAGTGGGGTTGGTTAGAGAGGAAGGGAACAGAAATCGACCGCGCTGCCGATGAGACGAGCGACGAGAGGCGAGCGAGCGAGCGAGACGACATGGAGTGATTATGTCGCCCGCCGTACGTCTGTGCGCATCACCCAGCGGGAGAGCTGTCAGCGCAGCGAAGGCAACAACGCTGGAACAAGCAGTCGCAACGCTTCCA
>JAODXP020000032.1:9611588-9682016 GCA_027497455.2 Sardinella longiceps | reverse complement strand
GTGCAATTCACAAAATGGAACAAATGGAACCCCTAATAGAAGATAGATCTTTCACACTAGTCTTACCTTTGACCCTAATACAGACTCATGTCATCTCTCTTGGCAGACACACCATGTTCTCTTCAAACAAACTGAAGCAGAGACTTTGTAAGGGACTGAGGATCAATGTGTTGCTGTGCATTGTCAACCATTAACACTAGGGGGCAGCATAGTAAGGATGTGCAACTGAGGGACAGTGAGGTACAGTGTTGAGTGCAATGGTTGAGTGCCTAGCATACAAGTTGAAGTCAAATTTGGCAGATTCTGGGTGCAATATCATCAACCAGTTTTGGGTCATTTTATTCACAACATAGCCTACAGTACAGCACATGCTGGATTTTATTAGCTCCAGGTTTAACAATTAGTTGATCTCCAAATCTCAGCAGGGAAGCAGAGAAATTTAACTGAAATTGGGGCGATACTGTATTGTATTGTAACTATACAGTATTTGACAAGAGAAATGAGGGGATAGCTGTAGGAACAATGTATTTGTATTTTTAATTAAACAGATCAATTTTCCTTTTATTTTGTTAAACATTATAGTATAGTTGGTACAGTTTGTAATAAGAAAAAAAGTACATGTGTTAAAAACACAGTGGCTACATGTGTTGAATGAGTAAATACATTACATCATGCTTTGGCATATTATTTTATATACAGTAGGTTAGGTCACAAAAATACTTATGAAATCTCTCAAATTACAGCTATAACGGGTAGCAAAAAAATAAAATCAGTTCACAGCAAAAATCTGGGCTCATATTCCCCTTTCACAGTTTTGATATTTCTCACATGATTGACAACTCAGAAGCAGGCGTGCGCTACTGCCTTGTCTGTTAAGTCTTCTGTCTATTACATTATCTTCTGAATGGCATTACTTTTTGAGAGAAGGTAGTTGAAAGTAGTTATCAATCTATCACCTACACTGTATAGGTGTGTACAAGGTTCAGTTCAGAACTACAAGGACAGGCCATACTTCAGCAACCACCAAAACAATACCAATCAGTGAGAGGTACTGTAAGAATGTTACCTTGCTACAGTAAAGGATTCTATAGGCCTCTTATATCAGCCATAGTTAAAGTCTGTCTAGGCTGTTGGAATGAGGAGTCACTGCTTTGTGTTCACAGCTCAGAAGACCTCTAGAAACAGTATGAAACCAGCTGTCTTTGAAAGACACTGAAAAACACATAGGAAGGGACCACACAGTGTTTTGCATGGAGGAAACGTATGTTCTCAAGTCATGCTCTCAATTTATGTCCTCAAGGCCTCAAACTCATCGGACAGCCTCTGAATGGTGAGTGTCACCTGCAAAGAGAAAGTCCTAATTACTAAGTGTATTTATTTATTTATTTATTTATTTTAGCAATGAGTAGACCATCTTTTCTAAA
This sequence comes from Sardinella longiceps, assembly GCA_027497455.2. Classification (NCBI taxonomy): domain Eukaryota; kingdom Metazoa; phylum Chordata; class Actinopteri; order Clupeiformes; family Clupeidae; genus Sardinella; species Sardinella longiceps. The sequence goes on along the minus strand of JAODXP020000032.1, from coordinate 9,680,592 downwards.
TATTATTTTTAGATTAAGTGTTCCTGTTGAACTACCACCCCATACCAAGCCCTATCCCAAAGCATATTAATATCATAATTCATACGCACAAGAACCTTCAATGAATAAACTGTAATTAGGAGGGAATACTGTGGAAATGCTTAGTTAATGGTTTACTATGGGTAAAATAAAGTCATGCATAATACATAAGTGATGTGTAATGACTAACAAATGGCTAATATGTTATGAATTTGTACAGTATTTTAATAAGCAGCTACTTAATGTTGAAAATGTGTGTTGTGTTACCCAGATCATTTTAAAGAGCATTCTTCCTTATGACTCTCTCTCTCTCTCTCTCTCTCTCTCTCATACACACGCACACACACACACTAAGAAAATAAGATGTTGATATCATATTACATAATTTCACCTTGTTTGTCCTAAGCTTTCTCAAGCAGAACTCGACCTCCTCAACGCTTTCAACATGTAGATTATTGATGGCCAGGATTTCGTCTCCCTTTAGCAACAAGCTGTCTCTCTTACTGCAAGCAGAGGACGGGACATCAGTCAAAGGAAGCTACAAAACAACAGGCTACCGGTAGGCCATAAGTGGACTCAAGGTTGTCATTCAGAATAACATACCCAGTTGTGTCTGCATCCGCCGTCAGGCTCAGGTGCTTCTTCACATCCTCTGGACTCACACAGACGTCCAGCTCAATGGCTGCGGACAGTCTGTGGCTGCTGTCAAATAATCATACAGACACATGGTTGGTTATGCACAACAGGTGCCCTGGTGTCTGATACACATAAAGGATTGGATAAATTGGAGGCAAAGAGCTTCACAACAAAGTAGAAGAAATGTCGAAATGTTGGTCCTGTATAATCTGGAGCTACTGCACTTGCCTGGTTTGTCTTTCATCAGTTACTGCATCCTCAGAAGAGGGACTGCTCTCGGTTCTTGCATCATCACTGCTGCTGTCATTAAAATCGCTGTCAACACTGAAAAAAAAATGAAATTTTGTAAGCTGTTCTACCAAAGGTGGAAATTCTCAAGCCTTTTCCCATCTAAACTGTGATTTAATAGCCTGACAAGCCAACCTATAATACAATTTATAGCTTGCCATGAATCTATAGACCAAACTCAATCCTGGATGGAACAAGGCGGTTATCACAAACTGCATCTGCACGCAATAGGAGAGAACTACAACCAATCAGAGCGAGATGTAAAATGCAATTCAAAAGACCATTGTTTTTGTCTAAACCCAGCCAAAGACTTCCAAACTCATAGAGCATTGGGACTGGCGAGCACCAATGGTGTCCGATCTATCAAATACCTATATGGTTCAATGCAAGACGTACTGGCATGAACCAGGTTATGTCTAGATTTCTACGCTAGCTATTTAAAAATTTTGGATCCGGTTTCCTAACACGTCAACAGACGGTGAGCGTCTCAACAGCAAAAGTTCAACTGTTCAAACTACTCAAATTCAACTGCCCAGCTTGTTTAAGAAATATTCTACTCTGTTGTAAACATACACCTCAGGAAGTGGCATAGCTGATGGAATGCGACTAATATGACGGAAGGAAAAATATATTAAAAATGCCAAGATTGTGGTATTGGAGAAAGCATCAATATCAGGTTTGTTTTGACAACGGTACAATGATGTTGGCTTGTGAAACGTCCCAAGCTGCAGGCATTTCCAGGGGTGTTTGCATGCCTGAGGAGAGAACCTGTTAGACTGGCAGAATAATAATGCCTTTGTTCTTCTTGCCTTCTATGTAACAGGATGTCTGGATCACAACTATTGTTCTGTGTTGGAACTTGGAAGTATGCCCATGCCCATATCCTATTTTGAATAAGCAGGGCAAGTGTGCTGTGCCTGTCTTTTACTGGACTCTTAATACCCAAGGTGCTATAAGTATGTATCATCCTATCACCCCCAAAATCTATATTTTGATGATTTAATTGTGTGTGAGTGCACAGAAATTTTGCCCAATGTTCATGGATAATTTTTATTTATTTTATTTTTTTTAAAGATATTTTTTAGGGCTTTTGTGCCTTTAATTCGATAGGACAGTGAAGAGTATGACAGGAAATGAGTGGGAGAGAGAGAAGGGTATGGATTGGGAAATGACCTCGGGTCGGAATCGAACCCGGGTTCCCAGATTTGCGGAATGATGCACTAGCTCGCTGAGCTATGCCACCCCCTGTTCATGGATAATTTAACAGTCCTTGACAAAGGAAGAATCAGATCAGTCGTGCAAACTTTAGCTTGAGCATTTGGGGTTGCAACCCTTCATCTTTACAACAGAAGTCTTGGGATGATTCCCTTCCAGAAATATCCGTCACCTTAGTACTTCATCACCACTGGAGGACACATTTAGACAACAGCACACGCACAATCTTTGAACTTGAAGTGGAGTGAAGTGGATGATGGCCGACGTGTGAAAACCCATTGGTTCAAAATCGCCAATCACCCACACGTTTTTGCCACTAAAAATCAGCAGTCAGTTGATTTCAGTAAAAGCTAAAATGGAAACAACTTGAAGCACTCACTTTTCTGAGGGAACTTTGTCCTCCTTTGTCTTGGTTTCTGTGCCCAGCCTGTTTGGGTGATTGAAGAAGAGAGTTTCACTGGAATTTCCCTCTGGGATGATTCAAGAATACTGTAATCTTTAAGAGCATAATGTAGACAAAATGTTACCTCACTCACGTCAGATGTAGCGCTACGCGCGTTCATCTGATATTCAGCGATAGACGAGATATTTCAGGAGCCAGAAATCCTTGAATCAAACTGGGCAAACGGCTTGTCCATCAATTTAATTGACGTACACTGCAGCCAACCACATCGAAACCAACCGATGACGCTGGTTAAGTTTGTTGGATTGGTTGGATTCAAAACAGTTGCTTATTCGCTACGTCACACCCTCTACAGCAGCTAGCGGCCCTGATTGGTCCGGTTAGAGAATAATGGCTTGAAATCTCTCTGATGGGCTTCAACATCAGATCGTTGCGCGGAAGTGCCTTACGAAAGTTACGTAGCGCATGATCTGACGTGAGTGAGGTAAGACAAAATGGGCCTCATTCACCAATATTTTCTTAAATTTGGTCTTCAGAGTCTAATTACAAATCTATATTGGTGAATACAAATTTTTTTAAACACTGTGTAAGTGTGATTTAAGAACAGATTTCTTTGTAAGAATTTTTGGTTAATGAGGCCCATTGACTTTAAGAGGATACTTCAGCTTGACAATGATAGAGGATTACTTACAATGTAGCCATGTCCATATACACCTCATTTGCAACACTATCAACCCCCTCGTCCTTTCCTTCATTCTAAAAAAGCCAGTATTTTTCCCTTCAATCTCTTGCTCTTTTCTCTGTATTACTTTTTGTATGTTTGATTCAGTGTGCGTGTGTGTGTGTGTGTGTGTTACCTGTGGTGGTGCTGCTTCGACAGGCCGATTGTTTGGGACGTCATAAATGTTTTGCTCAGTCACAGAGAGGCCTGTGGTCGTTGATAAAAAGCCTGGAAAGGGAGGCTGGAGAGGGAGACTTGCTAGGCTCATGTCTCTTGGCTTCGGCGGTGGTGGTGCTGGCCATGACTGAGACCTGGCTTCTCTATTATTGTCCTACATGTACATAAAAGCACAGCACAGTAAAAGACTCTTCACTGCTTAACACACATTCTCTCTCTCACACACACACACACACACACACACTGTTTAAAAAACACTGTTTAAAAAACATGTTGCACTGTAAAGCTCGACACACACCTGATCATTCCAAGATGCCGGAGGTGCAGAGTTGGTTCTAAGTTTTACCACATTGTCCTGTAAAAGAGATAATTGGTATTAACTAAAATTGGTAAACAATTGAAATATCTAGAGAACCTACTCTTTCCACATTGCATTATTACCTCCGCCAAGGAGGTTATGTTTTCGGTCGCGTTGGTTTGTCTGTTTGTCTGTTTGTCAGCAGGATAAGTCAGAAAGTTATGAATGGATTTTGATGAAATTTTGTGGAGTTGTTGGAAATGGCACAAGGAGCACAAGTGATTACATTTTGGTGGTGATCCGGGGCCTTGGCGGAGGTTTGCACTCTCTGAGTGCTTCTAGTACTACAAATGTTATTAATTTATAAAGAGAATATCAGTCACATGTAAAGGTTTAATGTGAAGTAATCAGTTTTGAATTACATGGTTGTCCTGTCTCCTACTGTATATATTTCCCATGCACTTACTGAGATAGGTAAACGTATACATACTTAGAATTCTAGAATTACCTCATGAGACATCATATCTGGTCGACATTTTAGAACTTCGTAAAGGGCATTGAACCATTCATTCGTTTCCCAGCTGAAATAGAAGGCATAAGTGTATTGTTCAAATATAACTCCAATGTTAACATATTACTGCATGAAGTTTGTGTCTCTGTGTGTATGCACGCAAGTATGTGTGTATTTGTGTCTGGGTGTATGCACAATGATGTGTGTATTTGTGTCTGTGTGTATGCACAATGATGTGTGTATTTGTGTCTGTGTGTGCATGCCATGTGCGAGCCTGTGTGTGTGTGGTGTGTTTGTGTATGGACGTTTCTGGATGGACATGTGTGTTTGAGAGCAGTTAATTTGCCATCTGAAAGATTAATGTCCTCACTGACTGCCGTCATAATTTTAATTTTCAATAGTAACACCACCCCAAAAATAGCCGGTGCTGGTGCTGTGGTGCTAGGCTGTGTCTTCCAGATTGGCTCTATGCGGCTCCCTGTGAATGTGCCACCTGTCTGCTTCACAAGAGACTCTGTGCAGGCAGAGAGGGATGGGCCAGCCCAGCTGAGGCTCCCATAAACCCAGAGAGAGAGACAGAGAGAGAGAGAGAGAGAGAGACAGCAACCGCTGGAGCGGCCATGACCTGACCTCAAAATAACACTCACCCACCCAAAACACAGCACTGGCTAGCAATAGACAAACTCAGAACACAACACTTGCCTTCCCAGATGGTGAAGAAGGGCAGAAAAGAGTGCTTTTGAAAATGTTTGTATTTTGATATTGTTTGTATGTACAGTGCTTTTGTCCACTATTTTGGGACAATTTCTTCCATTAACAGTGGGCTTAAAGTGCACTTCAAAAAGATATGGACATTAAGTTTTGGATAGTGCTGTTTTGCGGCTGGCTAGAGCCCCTGTACCATAAACAGACTGGCCTGTGGTCTCATAGAGAGTCTGGCCCAGCCAAAGTTAATTCAAGGAACCTACAGTAGATCATTTTTTAAGGAACATACCTATGAACGTTGGCAATTAACTACACAGTAAATAATTTTTTGACAGACAGAATATAATTGATGTGGTTGGTTGGAGAGATGAAGGATGATGCCCTGTAAATATCCAGTGGCTAAAGAATGTGATTCGTCATGGAGCAACTCAATATGTAGGCAGTCTGACCTGTTCTCTCCGATGAGGAAGTAATCTCGGCCAGTTGCTCGCAGAAGGAGGACGCAAGCAGCCGGGCATCTGAAGTTTTTGTGAATCCAGCCCCACATGTCGTGAGTTTCAGGGCAGAAGACCAGCATGGAAACTCTGAAGTGACAAAGATTTAGTTTCAGAGAGAGAACTCAAATTAACTTTTCAACGTAACAATCAGCCAAATTTTTTGGCTAAATTAACTGTTCATTGATTCAAGAAGACAAAATTAAATAAAGAGCACTGTAAAAAATATTTTAAACACAAGCTATACATAAAGGTGCAGGCTTTCTAGTGCTGGCAAAATTAACACTTTAACTTGAGTGATTAATCCAAAAAAAACAACTCATTAAAAAAATGTAAGAAATTCAATCAGATGAATCCTGATGAATATGATTCCACTTCCATGGCATATATTGTGTTCAATTTCAGACAGAAAATGGCTAGGCTGTCAAGTCAAACTAGACAAAAAATGTGTCCATGCTTCTGAATGTCCAACAACAGCAGAGTGTTGATGTTTAGGGAATCTGTGGGGGTAGGGGATAGGATGTGAATTGCTCTTTTGAGAAGAACAAAGCCAGCTACTTAGCATCAGGGTGTTATCATGGCAAAATAAGGGTCCAACATACCCTAGCATCCAAATTCTTACTGGAAGAAATGAGTTAAAATGAAAAGTGATAAATCATAATGAATCCTGGCAAAAATGTGTGATTAATCAGATTTTTTTTTTATCATTTGCCAGCACTAGTTAGCCTGACATAGCCCGACCATAATACAGCTGTTCATCCGTATTCATGGTCTGGAGGTTCTTTAACCTGACACGATTACACTGCGTGGGGGAGGGCATTCGTCTAATCAGCTTCGCTTATTGGCCGGTAGACTCTCTACCGATGTAAACACCCCCTAGAAGACCGTCCCCAGACCATGGACACGGATGAACATTGGTATTATGGGCGGGCTATGTCAGGCTAAGCACTAGTAGACTATAATCCAATAAATAGCAAGAGGTTTATGGCTTACAGTATTCTCAAAAGACACTCGGAACTAAACCCACCACCCTATAATTGATCTGAGACATGTCCAGAGCTCTGCCCATGATTGTAGACTTACTGTGACAGATCGATCTGGCCCAGGGGTTTCTCCATCTCCTCACTTTGGAAGTATTTGAGGGTGTAAACACTGTCACACGTCTTGAGGAGGGTAAAAAAACGGCGTGTCCATGATTTCTGTATGGACGTGATAAATAAGGGACAAAGGCTCTAATTAAATGTTAAATGTATTGATGGTGACTCTACTGTACTTTTCTACCAATCTTTAGTCCATTGGGCTATAAAATTCACTAACACAAATCATTCGACTTAAAGCAATTATCCGGAGTGAATCAACACATACAGCCATGTAGCCCCGCGGTTTTACAGTGCTGAGCGCTATTTATAGCCACCATAATGACCGAATTTTGTGCAACGTAGACCAAGATAACGAAATGGCAGCTAATGGAAACAGAATAGGGCATGTCAAAACGAAACCGAATCGATTAGGTTTTGATTTGACATGCCCCATTCTGTTATCATTTTTTTATTGTTTCGCTATCTTGCTCTACTTGCACAAAATGCGGTCATTGAGGTGATTATCAATAGCACTGTAAAACAGCAGGGCTACGTGTTGATTCACCCCGGATAATTCCTTTAAGTGTCTTCTGGGTGGTTATTGAGGTTATACCATAAGAAATCCTTTAGGAGTAATCTATAGGAATAATCTGCATCAGCAATCTAGCAGCAAAACTTATGTTTGTGTGTGTGAATGTGCACACACCAAAGTCTTCCGGAGAACAGATGGAGGGGACTTGTATAGATAGCCACTTCTCACTTTCTCTGCCTCTGTGTAGAATGTGGAGTTTGGCCCTGAAGAAGGAAAAATAGTAAAAACTCTCAAAACACAAAACAACTAACTTAAAGTAGGATTTTCTGTTAAAACACAAGTAAGGCTAAATGCAAAGGAAAAAATATGTAGAAACCCTGAAAAAAAGGATATTTGCAATTTTACCGAAAACTAATTTGCATGTGAAAATATGACTATGTAGTAAACTTGCTGTGTCCTCCAGCAAACTGCAAATTTCTTGCCAAATGTTCATTAGAATGTTTGCCATTACTGGCTAATTGTTTTGGCATCCCAATGGTAGATATATTCAAGAGTGGCAATTTGTCACTAATGGCAAACTTTTAATGAACTTTTGTTAACGAATTTGCAGTTTGCTGCAAATCCCCCCAAATAGTCCCAAATCCAGAATGGAGTTCACATAGAAGACATTGAAGCATCTTTTCACACACACACACACACACACACACACACACACACACACACACACACACACACCAAAGCACATGTACATACCTCTTGCTTTGGACATGTTGAGAATCTAATAATTTGCTGATAAAAAAAAAGAAACGTTACACATTTGGATGAGCTTAGCCATCTGAGTCATTAGCCAAATGTCATACAGAGCTGCAAACATTGGTCTATGCTATCAGGAAAACACAGATATCATGAAGATGCTGTTAAGGGCAGCATGAGTGACTACACTCTCACTCTCAGTGGAAGTATGCATGAGAATACAGGTCATGAAGAAGTAGCATAGACTGTTAGGCCAAAAGCAGCAGCATCATTAATTAATGTGTAAGTTATAAGTTATGCAGCATAAATCTCCAAACAGAGCCTGCAGCTTTTTAAAATCCGAACCCTGTTAAGCCTGTGCATTGCAGATATGACCACATAGTAGTTCACTATAACAAGCTGAATCAGAAATGTATCATTGTGCACAAAAATTAACAGTCTACTTACTGTACGTGCTTGAAGAGGTTAGTAAAGGGAGGTTCACAGCTGACCATGAACTGAACTGAATGTTTAAATGATTGAGAAGTCTTAAAAGTTCCTCAACAGTACAGTAAAAGAGGGCTACTGAGGAGGAGTCTTCAGGTGAGTGCCTCCTTTGTTGTCAGACTCCAGGTACTTTTCTAGCTGGATTCCTGAGATCTGATAAGAGTTCTACACTAACGGTATGAGCTGAATATGATAACTTATGAATGTTTGCAGGCATGAATTTAAAAAGGGCGGTCTTGATAAGAACTGACACCACAAGGAAGCAAATATCATGCTGGTCAGAAACCTCCCTCTCGTCTTACAAACTGTTATCAAATTCTTTTTTCTTTTTTTTTCCAAAAAATCAATGCCACTCCCATATCGAGGGGATTTCTGATGAATTCCAAGTTAAGTTGGTGTACTTTTCCCCACCAATTCAAGAATCACTTATAAACACTTCCATATGCATGTGTGTGTGTGTGTGTGTGTGTGTGTATGTAGATATTTGTACAGGAGGCTATGTATGTGTGTGTGTGTGTGTGTGTGTGTGTGTGTGTGTGTGTGTGTGTGTGTGTGGTGTGTGTGCGTGTGATAAAGAGTGTTTGGAAACATGACTATATGATATAGAGAGGGGGCAGCCACAGCTATAAACCCCTGCCCTAATTTCCAAGCACGCTGACAATGTTCCTCTGTCAGTTCCCACCTGATGGCCCAGTCAGTCTCCCCTGCCACCCCTTCCACCACACCTACTGTATACCCTACCCCCAACCCCAATCGCTCAGCCTTGCCATTTCTCGACAGTGTGATTCTTGGCACAGTTATGGTGTTTTAGGTTAGTCTTGTTGACCTAAGCTTACATAAGCAAGCAGTGGCGCATTTTGCGTAATAAGGAAGAGGAAAATGGCATTTGTGTGTGTGTGTGTGTGTGTGTGTGTGTAGTTGTGTGTTTGCAGCCTTGGCATGACTGCATCTATATTTAGTAACCACTTGCAACGTTATACTCACAACACAACAATGTTTGGCATTGACCCATTTGGTCACTTTTGTGTCTGATTAACATGTCTGAGTAGGTGTGCATTTTGGCAGCTTTACACTAACTAAACTCAAAGGCCTGCCGCTTTTCTAGTGATTTGTCATTCGCCTTCACTTGCCTGCACCTGCAGTCCAACTATGCACCAACACACTCCCAGAGACATCCATGTTAAACCCCAAACTCTTTTAGACGCTTGTTCACCGCCATAACAATGCAGCCACCTGTGCCGCTCAGGCACCCTGAGCGTGGCCCCCTCTTGTCTATAGGTGGATAAAAATAGAATCGATCTTGACTGTAGCCTCTATTCAGAGATTCTCTCAGCTTCTGGGGGGGACTGACGCTTTTTGTTTCGCTTGTCACGCTCCTTCCACCTCTCGAGGAGTTTACACTCATGGCTGGCATCCTGCTAACTACGCCAACGATCCCCTTGCCCTACCCCCGCCACCCAGATTTACGGACCTCCATGGCGGTATGAACGTGCCTGCAAGGGCACTGTGGGGGGAAGAATGGCGGCGTGACACTTGCCATCCACATACCCACCCCCAACACCCTCCCCTGCACTGTGGCCTTGGCGTATTGCGTGGAGTATAAATTCAGAAGCCTGAGTGATCTGCGTCTGAGAGACTCTGGCCTTCTCTGACACAAGGAGAAAGACAACAGGGTGATATCCCTATAGACAAAAACGGGGAATCAATCAAGCACAAAAGAAGCGGAGGAGTCCAGGATGAAGACACAAGCTCAAGTAAACACCCTAAAACAAGTTTCCTATCCTCAAATGACTTGTGTGATCTGGCATAGTGTCAGTAACCGTTGGTATGGTCTTTGGTATGTTCTGATTCATTTTTTTCCCGCTTCTTGCCGTGATCATAGTGATCTCTTTTGTCTCTCTATCAAGGAAACGTTAACAAAGCAACAGGAGTACCTAAAACGGCAAAGAGATGCTATCGCCTACAGAATGAAGAAGCTATCAGCCAAACAGACCGACATCAATGTGAGTTGAGTCTTCAGGTCCAAAAGTCTACAGCATGTCCAAAAGTGTACTAACAAATTGGCAGACTGACTGTTCTACCAACAGCATGTCCAAAACTTTCTAGGAAGATACAGTCTTGAGATAAGGGCCGGGCCAGGCAGTGGTTAAAGTGGGATTTGGCAGGAGGGGGAACTGTCATACTTTGTGTCAGCACAACAAAGACAAATGTATAGAAGAACTGCGTTCCCCCCCACTTTAACCCCAGGGGCCAGGGAAACCTTCACCTTCCAATCTACTATTTGTATTGTAACTAAAGTGCCTTTGTAGGTGTTAAGTTTTTTTTTTCCAAAGCAGTCTCATTCAGAGTAGCTACAGCACAGTACACTGCAGTCTGATTAATAATGGATGTTTCAGAAAAGTGAAATAAGACTCAGGGCCGTTTCAAGGTACTTAGGGGGCCCCAAGCAAACAGGGCATGGGGGCCCTTCACCTCCCATAAACATCTAAACTGCATTGTTATAATCTTCAAGCAACTTTCATTAATTTAATTATCTGTTTTGAACTTGCAATTGTCTGACTGTCATATCATATTGAAAAACACCATCAACTAAACTATTAAAAATGATTAAACAGTCCATGGGCCCCTTCCAGTCTGGTGCCTGTTTGCCTGTCCTGTCGCGACGGCCCTGATAAGACTTTCACTATCTTTCATTACACCACATTGGTGACTTTTGTGAGTTCAACCTTCAGTATCTGTGTAACCTACTGTGAATTTGCCTCTGCTCTGCTCTGGTGTGGTTGGTCTGGTCTCCCTCTCTCAACACAGAAAAAGACGGACACCTTAAAGGAGAAGATCAAGAGGAAGTACGAGGACATGAAGCGCGTGCTGGATGAGGACTTGCGCATCACACTGACACAGCTGGAGATGGAGGCCGAGGCCACGGAGAGGGTGATCGAGGACCAGGTCGAGCGCTGCTACGCCCTAACGCAGGACATTGACCGCGAGCTGTCTGAACTCAGTGCTCGACTGGAGAAGCAGCTGAGCTACGACAAGGTGACTGGGGATGAATTTAGGCCCACATGTTGCATGATTTGATCCAATAATAGTTGGTGAATTAGCCTGACATAGCCTGACCATAATACTGCTGTTCATCTGTATTCATGGTCTGGAGGTTCTTTAACCTGATGCGATTATAGGGCGGGGGGAGGGGGCATTCAGTTCTGGTTTGAAACGATTGGACAGCTCGTCTAATCAGCTTCGCTTATTGGCCGGTTGTCTCTCTACTGATGTAAACCCGCCCCAGAAGACCGTCCCAAGACCATGGATACGGATCAAGATTCGAATTATGGGCGGGCTATGTCAGGCTAATGGTGAATATGGGCCCACATGTAAATCCAATAATAATAATATACTGTGCCGCAGCCAAACGAGTGACCCTGAGTCTGGCAACGTATTACTTTTATTCTGCTTCTTCTCCACCTGGGTTTGAAAAGTAATAGCTGCTCAATGTCATTGGTCAGAGATGGGATCAGAGAAGGAAGACCTAAGGAGTGTAAGGTCAGTGCAACCCTGTCTGAGGTCATGACTAAAAGAGTTTGCTTCCTTGTCCCTCTCTTTTCAGGACACATTGGAGACAGATCGAAGGTACAGTATAAGCATGATACAATATGTAGGCCTACTAACTGCACTGTGGTGTGTTGAGCGTGGCTTTTTACATTTTCCAGTGGTAATGAAGACTTCTTGCACACCTCTTTTTTTCGGTCGGGTGCGTTGGAGAGGACCGTGTGGTCATGGATTAGTAGCTTGAAAGGAATCCCGCACACTGACCATTACGCAAGGTCTAAGACCGAAACTTTGTATTTTCTTAATCTTTAATAAATATTTTGCTTGCGTAATGGTCAGTGTGCGGGATTCCTTTTAAGCTACTTTCTACATTTTCCGAAAGGCCTACATGTCTAATGCATCATTTTAACTTTTTTTGATGCTTTTTTTTTTCAATTTCTTTTAAATTATACTACTGGTCCATTTGTGAAATGTAGTTTGTCATTAGATGCCCAATGACTTCATGATTGAGGCTAATTTATGGCTGTTGCCTTTTGATCTTTATTGAGATCATACCATTCTATTCTTGGCATTTATGATCGACAATAAACTATAAAGGATGGATACTACTGTCTATTCTTGTGTGCTGTGTTGGTGTTCTGTGTGAGAAATATTTATTTGTTTATTTGTATGTATTCATTTTGAATTTGACTTCATGTTGTGCAGGACTGTGCATGCATGTGGATATGTGTGCTTGCTCGCATGTGTCTGGTTCTTTGCTGGCATTGCCTGCATAATCGTCTGTGTAATCATATCCGTGTGTGTGTATGCTATCAGGATAGCAGCCACGCTGAAGCAGACAGACCCTGAGCTTATCCAGTTGGACGATTTCAAGAACGAGCAGCTCATCAGTCTCACCATCAACCTGCTGCTCTTCATACGTTCCCAAGTGCCCGTTACCAAGAAACTCTTTCAGAGCTGTGAGTTTCTGGGCGTGTCTTTTGGCAACTACCGCATATCTGAGCTAACTTTAGCAAAACATTCCCAATAATGATCTGGAATTTCCTCCACACCATGTTTTTTTCCCCATCACACCTGTGGTTTGGGAAATTTTTGGTATTCCAGCGTTACTCTTTTACCATGGTGAATCAGTTCATGTTCACCAAGGGAATATCTTGGCACCCAAAAGTATCTTGGTAGTCTATTACATCAAGTTCTTGTACTAAGTACTAGTAGCCATGAGACAAGGGAGAAAAAAATACATTTTCCAAACAAAAACATTTTCCTTTAATCCTTTATACATAATACATGACCTACATTTGTTAAATATGTTCCTAAGTCTATTTATCTTGCAGATGACTGGTTTTCATAGAAGATACAGATTCAGTTAAGGCTTTTCGAGGCCTCTGTTCAATGAGACCAATGCTACAATGACCATATTAGAAAACAGATATGGGCATCAATTCAAGGGAAAATTCAGATGCTACAGGTGAAGAACCATTTAGAAGGCTGCAATGAACTGAATTTTTCTTTGATTCTCTTTCAACACAGATGCCTCAGATGTTGTCCTTGACCCAAACTCAGCCCATCCAAAACTGATCATCTCTCCTGAAGGCGACTCAGTCACCTACACCGACACCTGGCAAGAGGTTAAGGAGAACGTGTCCCGCTTTGACACCACCCTGAACGCAGTGAGCCGGAGCGGTTTTGCGGAGGGCCGCCACTACTGGGAGGTGCAGGTGGCTGGTAAGACCTACTGGGAGCTGGGGCTCACCTACCCGAGCATCCCCAGAAAGGGCCGTGAGGAGCACTGCTGGCTCGGCCGAGGTGCCGACTCCTGGTGCGTAGAGTTCTTCAACGGCACCTACAACGCCTGGCATCGGGGTGTGGCACACCCACTGACCCACGTGGAAGGGCGTGGCTTCACACGCATCGGCGTGTTCTCCAGCTCACCTGGGGGGCTTGTTTGCTTCCTGGGTGCGGACACCATGACTCCGCTCTACTGCTTCTGTGCCGGGACGTTCACCGACAAATTGCTCCAGGCTGTCTGCCCTGGACATGATAACCAAGGCTCCAACTGGAAGCCTTTGCAGATATGCGACGCCTCTAGGTCTGGTCCCACCCTGTGATGGACAGTCACTGCTGGCCAGAGACTCTTGCTGTGAGTGATTTGTGCCCATTGAATAGGGTGATATTGCAGGCCTGAGAGTATTCAGGCGCTGTGCCTGATTTCAGGCGTACCAACATGACTGGGGGGGGGGCTTGCCTTGAGATATAGAGAGGTGGGAATTAGTTGATTTACAGTAAACTAAAATTTAAATGTTTTCTTCTCATTGTACCCTTGTAGAAGTGATGAGGATTGATAAATGACATGTTCTAAGTGAAATGTGCATCCATGCACGGAAATGACGTAACGGCTTATTACTGTAGATGAAGATATGGAATTTGTTCATAACCAAGAAGTGTTCTAAAAGTGCAACGCAAATATAACACCCCCACCCGTGGCCACCTCCCTGCCTGCAATGGAAGAAAAGTTCAGGCTCAGGATTTTTTTTCACTATCAGCCCTGGATATTGTCCACAATACATAAAGGGCTGGGGGGTATACTCTGTTGTCTGTGTGCTCATCAAGCGCTTTTTTTTTGAGACTAAAATGAAAAAGGCTTTTTCCACCGTACACATTGTGTTATTATTACATTATTATGCAGCACAAAAGTGTAAAAATGTAAAGTGTAAAATCGAAAGATGTATTAGTTAAGTAACTTAATGAAAGGTAATGGATGTATTAAGTATGTAAAGAAATACACATCCTTTCTGGAATCAGAGCAATACACAGGTAATGTAGGCCTACTGAAAAGGAGCACCTGTCCAGTTGTCATAGTCAAGTCGCTTACAAATATAGCATGCCTCCATAAGCAAGATTCAATTTGTAGGTTTGAAGTGTTTATGATTTGGCATACGCTAGCAGGCAAATATTTGGCATAGCGGGCCCTGTTGAAATGACGCACAATGCCTGTTGACAAGCGTGTCTTCTTCATGAACTAGGTTATTGTGTGGCATGGGGGATCCTTTGGCTGACGCAGCAATGTTTGCTCTCGAGAGAAATTGATTTTGCCTAGCTTTTATATATTTATTTTTGACTCAAGTTAGACTTTTGGTTTTGCCTGTTATTCAGATTAGCCCCTAGCCTGACACGCCAGACTATATCATAAGAATGTATAGTCTGGAGACCACTGATAGACTGTGCTAGCCTGACACGCTAGACTATATCTAGGGGTACGTCTAGAGTTCTAGGCTAATTAGCCCCCATACGTACAAATAGAATAGTACTGAACAAAAGAAAAACAGATTGCACAGTTGATTCTTTTTGTTTTAATACAATAAAATAGGGTTTTACACAGGCATTCATTCGATGTCATTTTAACAAATGTACTACCCCAGATTCAAACAGAGGCATAAAGGTAATGGCAATATTCAGTATATATCCACAAAATTTCTTTCTTTTTTTTAAAAAAAAGGGGATTTCATACCCCAAATATAATATGTTCATTGTTCCAAATCATTTCAATATATTCCTGAGGACAATTGCATTAAACACTGTAAAGCATTAAAAAAGTTTTTAACTTTTTTTAAAAATAAGATTTTTTTTCCCTTCAATTCCATTCCAAAACAAGAGGAGTTACGACTCCCTTTCGTACAATTTGGGCACTACATCATCGATAAAAGAGGATCCGTGTGTGCATGAGGAGAAAAACAGAGCTAAGTGTGTATTTATGTTTGTGTGAATGTGTATCTGTGTGTGTGGTGGACAAGGTTCATGACAGGAGAAGCATCCCATACACGTGGATTGCCATTTCAATGTCACATCTTCATCTGACTCAGGACAAACATCGACTTAAAAAGATTTGTTTGCACCATGTCAAACGTCTGGAAGTTCAAGGCGACTGAGAAAGATGAACCTACACTTCTGACTAGAGACGGGAAAGGATAAATAGTGATACTCGACTAAAGCGCTGAAGGCACTGTAGCTTTGTGGCATGGTATGCTCTTTGGCTGTTGCCAGGGCATTGCAGCAACACTGGAAAAGTGCATTTGTTTGCACGGACTGGTGTATTGTGAATCGACTGTCATCAGTAATAAACTAGCTGCCTCGGTAGACTGAAATCTTTTGGACAGCGCAATAAAACATGCAAACATGTATGCCAATTACATGCTAACCCAGGGAGTTATTTGCTACACAACAAAGTCGTTTTGTACTTCAAAGCTTAAAAAATTTCTCAAGATCGTTGTGAGAACTGTTGTTAGAAGTAAAAATTTCATTCACTTCTGCTATCCAATGTACTGTAATACTGGTGTGATCATTCGGGCTCTAATTCAAGTTCTGACAGGATAGTACATAGTGCTCTTTCACCCGCATGTCAGCTGGTAGCCTGGGATAGGTCAGCATACTAAAAGTGGATTGACACAAGACAAAAGTAGCCAGTTGTGCTTTGAGTCAACAGCTCAGATCCCATTAACCACCGTGTTAGGTGTTTTTGTGTATGAATCTGGAGTCTGCAAGGTGTGGGGTTGGGGGGGTAAACACCATTGAAGAAGATTACTGGTAGAAATAAAAACTTTCGGCAAGAAACGGCAAAGTTATGCCGAGTTTAATGAACTTTGGATGGAACTGTCCAATTACAATCACTTCAATGAGTAGTGCAATTGATGCATCATTCATTCACTTGAATCTTTGTCTTGTTCTGTTTTGTCTATAGCAATCTGATTTTGTCCCTTGACGTAATGTGCCAGAGATATGCGGTTCAATAGTTAAAAATTTGGCCCTATGCCAAAAGATTATAAGACTGAGAGGATGGGAAAATAACTTCCCTGGTTAATGTTTGAAAGATGAGCATCACTGCTCTTTTTTAAAAAAAAAAATCTCCAACTTAAGGAAGTCCACTCAGTGCATCTCCAAGTCCCCGTGTGTAAGTGTGTGTGTTTGTGTGTGTGTGTGGGGGAGCATCATTTACAGTACGGCTGTTGTCTGATACGGTCTGGTGTGTGACATAAAGACTGCTGTGACTTCTTTCCTGGTGAATCAGGATGCTACTGCAACTACTTATTACACAGAGAGCAGAGGGGAGAAGACACAGCTCGCTTTGGTTTGGCTGGTTGGTCTACAGAGTGTTTCTCAAAGTCGAGAATGCTTCCTAGGTAGCATCCTTGGAAGTCGTACACTTCAAAAACGAGGTTCTATGAACAAAGGCCTCTGTCTTCGCTAGAATTTAGAAGGATGCTTGACTTTGGAACAGTACTTGCGCTGACTGACTCTGCTGAACTGAGGTACGGCCTTCGCTAGTGAGATCCAGTCTCTCTCTGGGACCCAGTCAGCGGGAAGGATGAACAGTATGACAATATACAGCTAAACAAGAAAATGCACAGATCCCTTTCCAGCTCGTGATTGGTTTTTGGCTAGCATGACTGATTTAAAGGATTCCAAGTGTTCTCATCAATGTTTTTGGCAACCAGACATCTTAGTTCTTAAGGTCCAAGTGTTGTTACGGTAAAACAATATTTTTTTTATCCGAGGTTCTCCGAGTTAAGAGAGACTGTGTGCATTTCCCCCACCCTTTTCAAAATTATTTTGGTTCTCTGACCCAACCCTCACCTATTCCCCACCAAAACAGCAAACTCTTCATTCGGTTGATTGAATGCTAATTATTAAAAGAATGAAATTAAAAGACATGTATATTTCACGCCGCCTGCTTGGACAAATATCAGATGTGACGTTATCATTCCCTGGGGGAACAATGTGAAAGAGGCCAGTATCACCACCTACACATGAACACGGAGTGCCACTGAGGATGTACTTATTCATTGTCTTAGTTTGATTGATTAGAGGAGTTTTTTTGTTTTTTTTTCGCGCCCAGCGTCACGTGAGGAAAAAAATGGCTTTCACGCACAAAGATTTTTTTTCTTTAAAAAAAATATATAAAAGAAACGCCAGCATCCAGCCACGTCTGGATCATCCCTGAATGTTGAGACTGCCTTGCTATTCCAGTCTTGTGCCATCCTGGTGAGTTTTCGTCTTGAAATCCAGTTGGCAGACCAGTAGCAGTCGCAGTGGTCATTATTTCGGAAGAGGCCTCCCCCAAACGATCAGTTGAAGTAGAGCTCTTTGGTCAACATGGAGACCACGCATGGTATCTGTTTCTTCTCGCTGAAGCGTGGGTCCTCTGACCAGGACTCGAAGCTGGTGGCCACCATGTAGTTGACCCGTGTGAGGATCTGCATGATCTCCAGCTGCTTCCCAAACTCGTTGAGGACGTTGCACAACGCCTGGACGAACCAGGAGCCACGGCCAGGGTTTCTCCATGAGTAGTAGCCTACAATAGAGGAGCCAGGCTTTCAGTACCATTCCCAATCTCATAGCCTCTCATACTCTCTCACACTGCCATAGTCTTGCCATCTCTATGTGGGCACTGCTGTTGCATGATTGGCTTTGACAAGTGCCTGATAGCAACAGCATGACAACAAGTGTTTCATTACCAATTCTACAGTTGTACATTCAATTTATGCACACTAATAGGCTGTGTCCAAAAATGGGAAAAATGCTGCCTTCGAAGGAAGCATTTGGTGGCAGCAAGGGATCAAGGCATGTCCGAATCGAATAAATGCATAAAATCATACAGTAGGTACCATAATTTCCAGGCTATTGAGCACACTAGAGTATAAACCGCACCAACTACATTTGAAAAGAAAACTAACTAACCAACTAAAAACTAAAATTTTTGGGTAACACTTTACATTACAGCTCGGTAATAAGAGGGTAGTTTTGTGGTAATACGTTGGTAATTTCATGGTAAATAGTCATAATTACTCATGTTACTGACTTATAACGGTATAATTACTGAATAATTTCCATGTTATTTTTAAACAATACACACTATTTTTCGATGGTAATAAGGCAATAACAAAATGCTAATAATGAAGAATTACTTTCTAGTTATGATGAAAATATTGTAATCAAATGGTAAAATCCTGTGGTAATTCCTGTGGTAATTTCCTATGTACATTTATAGAAATTACATGGAATCAGGGCTGTAAAATGCATTATTGTCTATTTCAATTTAATTACAGTGTAATATCTACTCAAAAAATAAACATATCTCAAATAAAAGTGGATCCGTTTATTGTGATGGAAATATGACAAGACCATGCCAAACCAACGAATTCAACAGTAAATATGATTTTTGCAGATTTATTCCACAGAAATTAACTGTAGATTATGAAATGGCATAGGGTGGAGAGCTGCTATAGCCAGTGTTTGATCATTTAAACACTCAAAACATCGAACTCCACTTCAACATAAAGATATCATGCAGAAGTACCTACAGTACACTAATTACTCAGCAAACCAAAGTTGCAACAAATTTTGCTGAGCACTCCCACAGGTGTCAATGATAGAATTTAACCAGACATGTGGTGTGAGGCATGGCATAAGATTAGCTTCTGGCTACTTCCTTAGTAAGTAAGCTACAAGGAAATAGCAGTGGATATCAAAATAAAAGATCCATTTAAATTATACTACTATTGATAATGCATGGTGATAGTTATTATGGCAGTGAAAAATATTAAGGCTGTTATCAAGACTATAATGTGCTAAATTATCAACTTCTAATTTTGTTTTGTTTCAAAAAGTAAGAACTAAAGACCCACTACACCTATTTTGACGCCTTTCCCTTTCCAGCTCCACTTCCTCTGTCCTGCCTGCACCAAACAGATAATGGCTAGGCTAGACAAAGATTGCTGTGTAGGCTGTGGACATGAAATAAGTCAGAGGATGACATTCGCTACCAAACTGACCAAAATGGTGAAGATATAAACAAAGTTTTCAGGGTAGAGCTGCTTGTTTGTAGATATGGGGTTCCTGCTTGTGGATTTGGATAGGTTGGCTATGCTAATTAGCATTATCTTGGCATGATCCTGTAAACTATTTACTCTAGTCAAAATTGCATATATGTTTGGTTTATCATGGTTGTATCATGTTGTCTTATTATGTTTCTGTCACAGTAAATGGAACCCATTCAAGCTCCAATGTAATTTGAACCGTTGTCATTTTTACAGTAGCCAAACAGGCAAAAACCTATTTTACAGCCCTGATTCTGTGTAATTTTTATGAAAGGACACAGGTAATTACTTGGTAGTTTTTAGAAAACAATGCATGATCTTACCATCATAATAAACATATCCCATTCAAGATCAAATGTAATTTGATTCATTGTCATTTTTGGAGTAACAATTACACTGTAATGAAATTGAAACAGGCCAAAATGCATTTTACAGCCCTGATTCTGTGTAATTTTGATGAAATTACATAGGTAAATACTTGATAGTTGCTAGCAATTAATACATTTTTTACCATGTAAACATGTACATACCATACAAGTAATTCCTTGTTATTACCATTTGGTTACTGACCTATTACCACAACAAATAGTGGGCTATTGTTTAGTAATAACAGAAAATTACTCAGTAATTTATCAGTTATTATTCAGTTATTACTCAGGGATGTGAGTAATTATGAGTTATTATTACAAATTACCAGGTTATAACCACAAAACTACCCACTTATTACCGAGCTGTAATGTAAAGTGTTACCAATTTGGGTATTAAATAAAATTATACAGTAGGTACCGTAATTTCCAAGCTATTGAGCACACCAGAGTATAAACTGCACCAACTAAATTTGAAAAGAAAACTAACTAACCAACTAAAAACTAACTTTTGGATATAGGCCGCACCTGACTAAATATAAGCCGCATTTGAACCACTGACGAACGGCGCCCTTTGCAGTAGTCTAGCCTACATGAAGCACCACTGAACGTTTCCTGAGTGAAATGTTCCAACTACCCCCATATTATTAATGTAATAACTCAATATGTTTTGTGCTACTTAGCATTTTGACCTCAGTGTACTTTTTTTGTGCATAGGATACGTGTTGCATAGATGGAATATTCTGTGAAAATTTAGCCTTACCGTCTGTTTTCTGTTTTGAGCATGAGTTCTGTTTTCTGTTTTGAGCATTGAGTTCTGCCCTTCTTCATACGGAAATCTTGAATTTAGAAATAGCCACTAAAAATGGGCGAATCAGAACAAAACCTACAAGTAATGTCAAACAGCACAAAGCCATTGCAGTTCAATTGTGCTTGCCAGAGAGGGCGTCATTTAGGCAAAATGACCAATTTCAATACGCATCCTAAATATGAGGTGTTTATTAGGCTTGTAAAATATCACTTGATCCTATTTTTGACAAATTACAATGTTAACATCGGAGAACAAGGTACAATACTCCATTAATCCATTCTATGTAACCTTTAATGTTTCGTCTTCGGCCTATGTGTTTCCATGTATGGTTTATAATAATTCGCTCTCCCTACCAAACAGTCAAGCAATATTTGGTCAATTTATTTTTATTTATTTTTTTTAAGTATCATTCAGTACGTGTGCACAGTGCTAATTATTTTTTGTCTTGTTATGTGTTCGTGTTTATAATTCGCGCTCCATTTTCGGAGCTGCAGGCTTCTCAAATATTTTGGTGGCATGAAAAAAAAAAAAACATAATTTAAAACATAAATTAGCCGCTTCGTTAATTAGCGTGAGAAAAAAGTAACGGCTTGTGCTATAGAATCTATCGATAT
This sequence comes from Sardinella longiceps, assembly GCA_027497455.2. Classification (NCBI taxonomy): domain Eukaryota; kingdom Metazoa; phylum Chordata; class Actinopteri; order Clupeiformes; family Clupeidae; genus Sardinella; species Sardinella longiceps. The sequence goes on along the minus strand of JAODXP020000032.1, from coordinate 9,659,069 downwards.
CTTGGTAACGGCACCAGAACAATTAGAGTAACACTAATTAGCTAACTTGCTAGGCCAAGTTTTTAGCAGGTCCATTGATACCTTGCATGACAGGTAACTTCGTAGACAGTGAAGACAGCGAGGCAGCAAGTCACTACCTTCCCGTTTCGGACACAGCCATAGAATAGCTTTTAAGTTATACTTGTTTCCATATTGTATTCATAATTTTTGTTATTGCATAATATTTCATTAAATGCTCAATTCAGCACATGGAAACTCATTTTAATGTGTTTTAACCATTCTTTGAATGGTCAAGTCGTGCAAACCATGCTAAAACAACAATTTATTTACTCATCATTCCAGTGACTCATGATTAATTATCACATACTGATGTTGATCTGCAATTTGATGTTAAATAGCAGATTGTTTTGTTACAAGTACGCTTAGTTTTCCGTGTAATTGCCATTTGGCATCAAAAAGTTGTTTTTAAAGGAAGGGTTATGTGCAAATACCTACATTACTGCTCATGTGACTGCTGAACCAAGTCTGATAAAAGTATGTGTATATTGATCACTTTGCTTATCTTTGATTTAATGGGTAGAATGTGTGTTCAAAGTGTCGTACCTTACCCCACATTTCACTCACCTTTTCTACCTGAATTAGCATGCTACTCTAAGACTTTATTATCTGCAGGGTTGGATTGAAATGAGTACATCACATTAAAATACATATTATTATTCCCTCTAATGAATGGGTGGGCAATTATTTTGGTCGAAGGGCCACATTGGCGTTTAGATTTTCACTAATGGGCCGGGTGTTAACCGTCAACCCGTTGATGCCGGTAAATTGGCAAGTCTCAAACCAGTAGCCTCACTTTCTTCAGAGGACATGTTAACATGCAGGGTTAAAAAGGGGGATTTTTATTTCATGACCACAACAAATTTGATAATTTAGGCCTATAATCTAAGTCTCCTTGGCTAAAAGATAAATTATTCTACTTTGGGAAGGCTCCGCGGGCCGGATTAAATAGCTCAGCGGGCCGCATGTGGCCCCCGGGCCTTAGTTTGCCCAGGCCTGCTCTAATGAATGGAAAACTCCCTGTTCTGACTATATTCTAAAAATGATCCAGGTTACTGTTAACTGAATCTTGTGTATAAATGCAGTTAGTGCTTAACACGGTTTCATTGCTGCCTTAGAGCATTGTTGACCAACACAGACTGCGATGTCAATGTGATACCTGGCACGGTGGAGTAAGCAAACAGGAAGTCTGCCTCCACAGGGATCTTGTGTCGGGGGTTGGCGTCCGTCTCCAGGGTGTCGTTGGGGGGTCCTGAGTCTGTCTGAATGCCGTCATCAAACTCTGAACCCCGACAAGCCTGGGGGAGATAATAAATGGAGTCATATAAGCCTTCTTCGCCTTTCACCTGAATGAGAGACAGGTTGGTTTGGTAAGCCAAGAGGTTGGATGGCAAAATGACATCTTGCCGAACAAGAAACAAAACCAGAGGGTGCATTCAGCTCTGCAGATGTCTGAATGGCACCCATGACCAAAATATCCTGCTTACGAAGACAGTGATGGGAAGACTTGGCAAAACATTACTTTGCGTTTGTCGTCATCCACAGTCACTGTGCTAAATTCAAGTGCTAACAGGATGTCTGTTACTATGCCACTCTTTTTGTTTTGAATGCGCCAATTGTTTCGCGTCTCAGGCGAACTTGAAAGTCTGCATTCTAACTAATATGACTTTTCCCTCTCCCGTTTTCTATTTTAGTTTTTGTCTCCTGTCCAACAATCCCCGCCCCCACCACCCCTCCTCCCATCTCACCTCTTTCTTAAGTGTTCCTTCTATCCTTTCCCCTCCCTCCATGCCATTGTTCCCTCTGCAGAGTCCCCTTGTCCACACTCTCCATCTCACCTGGATAAAGAAGAGCTTGGGCTTGCCCACCAGGCTCTTGCACATATCCCCCCGGAAGAGCGAGGTCATGCTCTTGATGGGCATCGCCCCGTCCGTGCCATAGATCATGCCCTCCTCGCCGTGGCTCAGCAGGATGCAAGCGAAGCAGGAGCTCTCACTGTGGTCCTCCTCCGAGGCTAGGGCACACAGACAGACAGACAGACAGACAGACAGACAGACAGACAGAGTGCAATTTTGTGGTTTAGATATAAGACATTGCATCAAACCTCAAACTCAATAATGTTTTTGTGTCTGCACAAGAATGACAATACGGTACAACTATAATTTCAACTATATTTTGCAAACAGGGATTAAGCCATCACAGAGATTAGTCTCCAATGCAATGGTGTTCAAACAGGGATATTGAAGAGGAAATCTGCCAGCCATTGCCATCCATTCTCAAAGTTAGCAAACTCCAAACCAACATCAACACAAACTAGACCTTGCCTGACTCAATAGGACTTTGTATACGGATACAGTAGAAACCAACTTCAATGAACTAGCCATCAAACATATATGTAGTGATATACTACAATCTTCACTAATATACCGTAATATGTAAAGGACATACAAAATTATTGAGGCGGTGACAAAGAACTCCACAACGCAAAGCAAAGTAGTTCCACAGTTCTTCACACAGTCCCCTATTTACAATTCAGCAGGTTTGGATATACAGTATGATAAACTTAGGGTGTATCCTAGAAGTGAACCTCTGGACTGCAGGTAACATAATTGCTCCATGGTGTTTTTTGCCCCCAACGGCACCTTCCAGGCAGCACAGCCTAAAAGGCACTACCCTTACCCTATTCCTAACCCTAACCCCCTAAACCCTTACCCTAACCCTAAACTGAGTGGAGTAGTGCCTTGAAGGCAGCGATGCCTGGAAGACACCATTGAGGGCAAAAAATACCAAAGACCAACATAATTCCCTGTGTGCAGCCAAAGCACTTGAGGAGGAAGTGAAGTTGTCTGCAGTAATGTTACTAAGTGATGAGTATATTAGCCTAGGGTACTTGGTGATGAGCACATTAGCCTAAATATGCTTATGGAACATTAGTATTATGTTAATATCACCCCCTACTGGCAAGCTAGGGCCATAACAGTGAAACTCAAGAGTTCCACTGAGTAACAATATACAGTGTTAATTCACTAATCGTATGGGATAGATTCAACAGATTAGGCCTGCAGTATACAGGTTCTTTACGTGAGAGTTTGTCTCTTTTCACAAAATTGCAACGTAGCCTGTCTGTACAGTAACAGCCGTGTCCGTAAATCCTGCAACTCTTTGTGATTTTTTTGCACTGTGTCGAAATAATCCAAAGCTCCAATGCTGGCTGCCTCCAACCCCACTGTAAAAGCAGAGGCAACAATGGAGAGATCACTCATCTGTGTAGTAACTGACAGAGCCAGTGCAGTACTGGCACTAGTCCAGAAGGTGGTGACACTGAGACAGCGAGGGAAAATAATCCACCCGCCCTCAAAAAACACACACAAAAACACAACATCGCTTTTTTTGTTGTGTTGCAGTAAAACGGACGTCTAAAATAAAAAGCCAAAGAACAAGAAATATGCAACTTTAAAAAAAAAAAAAAAAAAAAAAAGTGTTGTAAAAACAAACTGCAGCTCACCCTCTCTCATCAGACGCTCCATCTTCTCACAGGTCTGGTCGTTGTAGACACACACATCGAAGCCCAGGCTTTTGAAACACTTGTACAGCTCCCCTGCATCCCGATCAGTGCCATTGCGTACATTCATCCCTAAGCACCCACACAATACACAGGACTGCCAGTAAGTTACTGGGAAACAGAAGCCTAAGCTGGCGTCCGTTTCCCAAAAGCATAGTTGCTAACTTACTTGCAACTTAGTTAGTTATCAATAGGAAATTGCATTGCAACCAACATAGTTGCTAACTAAGTCAGCGGCTATGCCTTTGGGAAACAGACTCCTGCTGCAGTTACAGCAACAGTGATTGTAACATTTGATCAAAATACAACAAATCTAGTCATTTGCGGTTTTTTTTTCTTTCACATCAAGTAGCGCAGTATGGCTTTTTTGACTACAATGAGCCTCGTTCACCAACCATTCTTACGAAGAAATTTGATCTTAAATCCCACTTACGCAGTTTTTAAGAAGATTTGTATTCACCAATATAGGTTTTTAAATGGGAACTAAGAACAAATTTACGAAGATTCTTAAGAAGACATTGGTGAATGTCATTGTTTTTTACTGGTTAATGGCACTCTCAATAGTTTGCTTTCCAGTGAAATTACATGGTATTTACGCAGATAGCACACCTCTCTACGCAGAGAAATAACAAGGTTTATTTCTGCACAATGTATAAAAACATAACACGACTTCTCCACCCAACATGGATTTATGATTTATTTGAGTAGGACAGGCATCAGCGCTGGTGTTGATGGAAAGGCAAGGGCAAAGGAGTAGCCTACCTGTCTTTTCATCAAAGTTCTTGTTGTTGATGATGATGCACTTGCCCACACGCTTGTGGCTCATCTTATACTGGAATGTAGGCGAAACGATCCTGTAATGGCTTTCAGAGGAGTTCTCCTGCTCTCGAGCCTGGCCATCCTTAGTCTTCTTACTGGGGAGAGGGGGACAAGACACACACACACACACACACACACACACACACACACACACACACACACACACACACACACACACACACACGCACCAATACACACACACACATACACACATTCCCATTTCAGAAGGTTAAGGTACCTCTGTGGCACAAGGTGAAGGCTGTGGCATTGTCATTCAGTTGTTCCATTGAAAACCAAAAGAACTTTCTCAATTGTTTGGATGACAGTACATGTTCTCATACCAGTGTCAATTCATGTCATTCAACAAACTGGAGAAAGATTTTTTTGAGTCTGACAATGAATTTTGTCAGTATTTCATCAAAATGGCTTCAAAGAAGAAGACTATGCTTTCTTTTAAACTAGTTCAGCTAGTTTAAAAAAAAATGGTTAAAAAATGGACAGAATATATAATAGTTCAAAGAAACAACAAGCAATGAACAAACAAGACCAAAATCTAAAAAATACCAAAGAACCAAAGCTGAAACCCTAAATAAAATCACTTCCTTGTTAGCCACTATTTACCCGGTAATTTGAGCATCCCTTACAAGTACATCCTGCTGATAAAAAAACAAAACAAATAGACGGCATAAACATATTTATGTGTCCACCACCTATTCCTCACATATCACGTTTTTTGTTTTGTTTTTGAAGATGGAGAAAAAAACTACCCACACAGATGCACAAACTTAACATTAACATGCATTAACAACTCTTAAAAAGCAATGCAGCCTGTTCCCCACAACCTTTGAAGTTAAATGACATCACAGCATCACATGAAAAGTCTGAAGATTTCTAAGTCTTTTCCAACGTGAAACACACACCTAATCTGGGGAAATCACAGGTAACCTTGTGCCAAACCTCAACATCAGTTAGGACACACACTGACTACAGTAATGATAAGTCTCGAAATAAACACTGTGGATCAACAGGAACACTATATGGATCAACATGATAGCTTGACTCCTTCATAAAAATATATCTCCAATCAAAATCTATCTCAAAAACATACAGACACATACTGTACATCTTTAACTGAAGAAACAAGGTCATGGTCAAATCATCCACCACCAAGTCCTTCCAAAAAGCAGTGAAAATATCAATAATCCAAATCAAAACACGACACCTATCAGCAAGAACTGTACACAGGCCTACTCTCCCTTAAAAAAAAAAATCAAGGCAACTATACATTAAAATTAAAATATATACACATGCCTGAGTGGCAATTCTTACAGACTTCTCATAATTCCATTTTTTCAAAGGATCCATCCAGATGGGTAGGCCTGAGCAGAGAGGCCATAGCACTCACAATATCTGCATGTATTCCAGAACAGCCTAGTCATCAGCTTGGCCCTGCGCTGCAACAATGGGAACTGATGCTCACTTGTTCTCACACACAAACGCACACATGCATGCACGCACGCGCAAACACACACACGCACACAAACACACACACAAAACACACACACAGTATGTCCACTGTATAGTGTGAGCATTTCTGGGGGGGGGGGGGGTCACTGCTCCATAGGATTACCATGTGATCTCTCTGATCTCAACAGTGCCCCCCCCCCCCACACACACACACCCCCCCACCTCCAAAACATCCCAACCCTTTCCAACCCCCTTTGGCATCCACCGCACTGAACACCCCACCCCCAAACGTGGCCCCCCTCCCACCCTTCCCTCCCCCGTAGCAGCAGGTGCCGACTCGACCTTACCTGGGTTCGTCATTAAGTGCCACACCACTCTGCATCTGAAAATGCGTTGCTCCTCTCTCTGTCTTAACCTGGACCTGGATGGTGAAGCCTGGATGGTGTGCGTGCCTCCAAAACTCTTTTTGAGGGGGGGTCTGGATGGGTGATGGGTGTCCCTTGAAACTTTTTTTGGGGGGCGAGGGTTAGCGTGTGGTGTGGGTGTGCGCTAGGATCCGGACATGCTCTATACTCTATAGTGAGGCGAGTGCGCACTGCGGCTCGGGGATGGGCGGTGCTGGGGGAGGGGGAGTGGTGGGGGGCTGGGCTGGGCGGGTGGTCGGGGGTGGGGGCCTGAGTCAGCAAGGCTGGCCACGCCAGAGCTTTCTAAAAGGCCCCCTGCCTAACCACCCCCACCCCCCCCCTCTCCCCAATGCCCACCAGCCATTGCCCAGGGACGGGGTCACGCAGGGCAAACCGGCGGGCCCTGTGCTGACGAGCACACTATGGTACACAGGCTTACAGCTGCTGGGCACCTACAGTATTTGGGGTGATAGGAGCGCTCTACTCACTATATTACTACGTCTTTGGGTGCTGGTTTAAATTAGATCATGCATTAAAGCGTAAAAAAAAAACGCACTCTCCGTGTATCCTTTTACATATTTATTGGAACATGTCCGCAAGTACGCATTTCGGCCCTATAGGCCATCATCAGCTACGGCACCTACAGTTTGCCAGGCACCTATGGCTACATCACCTTCACACAAACATCTCACAGGTGGTTGACTTATTTACTGTATGTTAGGCACATTGTGCATGTTGTAAGCTAGCTTGGCGAGTACAGTAGGGATACCAATATGAAGTTGAAAGCCACAGCAACTAAGAGAACATGTTGGAGTTTCTCCCAACCCAACCCCTTATCATTAAGGCGGCCACCTTGACAACAAACATCTCACAAACATCTCACAAAAGTTAAAAAAAATAAAATAAATAATAATAATAATAATTTTTGCTAATGTAATTTCAAAGGTTTCAAAATAAATATATAGGCTCACCTTGACTGTCTTTTAAAGCTCTGATTCAACATCATAATATGCAGTTCACTTGACTCAAGCATTCTCCAGCATGTCATTTACTGACATTCCCTACAAAACTACACTCCACGTACAGCTAAATTAGGCCTATGTCAAACCAATATAAGCAGCACTTCAATGTATGGTACAGATTCACCTCTGATACTGAGGAAATGTCCCTCCATTGTTTACAAAACTTCACACTTGAAGGTTTCAGGTCAAGTTTCAGTCAGTCAGACATAATTCCTGTGGTGTCCTTTGAAAACCACCTCATGTTGGGAATGGTAACATAAAAAAAGCACCTGAAGCCAGTAATAGCCCATGTCTCAATCTAGTTTCAGGTTTGGCAAGTTGCGGTAAAAGGAAATAACTCCATGTGAATAACATTGCGGAAAATCACACATCATTTAGGCTACAAACTGTGGCAATTGCGCCATTTGCACGCGTCTAAAATGACCTTCATTTTCCAGGTCAGAGTTAACAAACACAGACCTATTTTCTGAGTATTGTGTTAGGCCTACATTTTGTGCCTTTTGAAATGTGACAATGACAATTCTGAGTAGATCCATGGGAGTGAGTAATGCTTTATGTCTTGAGCCATCCTATTTATCTTGCCTCGACAATGTCATAAGAACAATAATGGACTTTTAGAAGATATAATGATCAATCATGCGACCTAGTAGCTAGCTGACGTTCTCCACCCAGAGGAGTAACAGGCAAACCAAGCTCGCTAGACTCTTCTGGCTGTGCCTGTAAAACAAGATCTATTCAGTTGCCTCCGTCTCCAGATACCAATGTGTAAGACCAGGCATGGACTGGCCATAGGGCATACAGGGCAATGATTGGTGGGCCGGCGGCCATTTTTGGGCCGGGGCTGTCGTAATTTACTCATTTTATATTGAATAAAATCATAATGGGCTGCCATAGCCAAAAAGGCCCGGGCCATTTTTTGGTCCCAGTCCAGCCCTGTGTAAGACCCACAGTCATATCCAGAACTAAACAGCTCCATCACCAGCTTTCCCATCTTGATGATGGCTAATAGAACACTGCAAACAAATCTAATGGATGACTAGAGCCAGGAGTGCACTTAGTTGTGCTTTTTGTTCTCTTGTCTCTTTTTCACCTTCTAATCTGATGAAAAAAATAGTTAACTATGCCTTTCAGATTGCATAGCAACATCAAAATTCTATGCTCCTTATGTTCCTTCATTCAATCAGCAGTGACATATTTGACACATTTTGAAAGTAAAAAAAACAGTCATGTCATCCAGGCTTTAAAACAGCACTGAGAAAGAAAATGTTGACTTCTATGACCAATATCATTTTCAAAACCAAGGCTGAACAATGGAGTATACCCTGAAGGTCATCGACCATTCACATATTATTTCTCGACTATTTTCAAACCTCGTTTCAGTATTTGGTGAAAGTTTGTGATGATGCTGCCCCCTAGCGAAATTTACCGTCATCATGACCAATTTCAACAGGTGTGAAAAGTAATTTCACTCCGTTACAACAGAGGTAAGTAGAAAACGCTCAACGTAACCACTTACCCTCCAAACAGCAGGAACCTGCCTTTCCTATCTGGTTTGGCATCCGTAGTATCTCCCATCATGTCCTGGTTCTCAGCATCACCTCCTCCTGTCGAGGTCTCTGCTTCCAGGTCCATCATAAACCTTCCCAAGTGTGTGACCACCTTCGAAGACGATAAGTGTTGGGAGCAAATATCCAGATGATAACGTTACTGTTCGCAGCATTGCCAGTCAACAGGAACTTATTTGAATTTGCCAGTAGGCTATTCAGTGCTTCCTCAGTCCTTTGAGGCAAAAAAATTAATAACGAAAGTAAACACAGCTGGTCGGAGTAAAAGAAAGTGAAAGAAATGTAGCGTCCATCGTTAATTCCTTTTCGTTAATTCCTTTTTATTACCATAAGCTGTATAAAGGCATTGACTGGTATGATTGTCAAGAAACACAGTAGGCCTATCGATAGCAAAGCCATAACGTTACAATGGAATTCATTTCCAAACCAGCTAGAACAGAAAAGTATCATAAACATAGCCACTGTACTGCCGTAGGCTACAGCAGCTGGTTAACGTTACAAACACAATCGTTTACGTTATATTTAATGTCAAATCTCTTATGAGTTTTCACATATTGCTGAAAATAGGTATTGTTTGCTATTTAATAGTTTGAGGCCATTATGATTTTGATTGTGCTTGAGTAGACGAAGAGCTAACGTTACATTGCTAGTTAATAACAAAACATTGCTAAGCGTCCATTCAGAAAGCTTTACGAAATGTTAGCAATAGAGCTAGAAACAATGTTATGCTACTTTGAATTACTGTAAAACCAACTTACGTATTTTACTCACGTATCGGGGGTGAATTATATTGGTGTAAAGATATCCAAAATGCAAAATAGTATGCGAAATAAATTCCTGTACAGAGTAGACGAGATTCTTGCTTCAAGGTAGTCTACACTTTCTTGAAGAAAACCGAAAGTGTGAAGATGCCAGAAAGGGGTGTGTAATCCAAAGAGTAACAATTTAAAGGCACAGTGCACTAAATTAGTGTTGTCATTGCTTTGAAAATAATTGGCTACGTGTTACAGGTTATCTATTCTAAAGATATAAAATATCATAAGAAATATAATCAAACTGAAGTTATAATGTCTCCTGAATTCTGTTCACGTGAATTATTCAACAAAGTTGTAATATGTTGTAGGCCTATGTTATTCAAATATTTCAGTGACCCAGGCCTAAAAGAACAAGGCTGTGTTTAACTTGGCCTAGAAGCCCATGTAGGCTGTAGATTCAGGTGACAAAAAAGAAGCCATGTCTAAGAATAATCATAGGCATAGTCATAGGCTATTCATCTTTATCTTGTAAATTACCATAATGCCAAAACTAAACCTCTAGTCAGTAGGCTTACTCATCAAACTCTAGGGTCTCTTATTCAACTTGACACGTCATTGTTGCATACAGTAGACTTATAACTATTCATGTGTCAAACAAACAAGAGAAATATTTCAGTAATGCCATTATCTAGAGTACCTACTATGGTATTACACATGTAACTTGCAATGGATAGGTGAGTTCATCATCCTATTTTTGTGTGGGGGACTGAAGGCCATGGTGTGACGAAGCGACCCAAAGTTAACCACCTAGACGAAGGATTCTATTACATAAACACAGTAGCATCTCCAGCATTGCTCCCCCTTCTTTGCGCACTGACAGACAGCTAAGCAGCCAGTCAGCTGATTGGGAAAGCGACAGGAAGGAGGGTGGAAACCATGTGCCCCCGTGATATGTAATAGCCTGGGTCTGTCTGTCAAAGTGGATATCTAAGTTTAACACGGTAGAGAGAGGGAGAGACCAAGAGGTCGACACTACTGGGAACAGGGGACTGTCTAGGAGGACTTTGAGAGTCTGCTCTTTGGCCTGTTCGGGCTCTCTGGCTTGGAAACAGCATCATATAGAAATTGATATATCGTGCTTTGTTTTATTTTGTACATTTTGTTAATTTTCTGTTACTTGAGTTTAAATTTTTATTTTTCTGACGGGTCTTTTTGGAAAAACAAGCAATTATGAATATCCAGTCCTGTGCCAGGTGTGGGTTCACGGTTTACCCTGCCGAGAAGATCAACTGCATGAATCAGGTAGAGTATTATTAATGAATGTACTGAAAGGGTTTTCCACCTCAAGTAATTTCAGATGTGTGTAGATTTAGCTGAAAGTGTGTGTATTGTCTGTCAGTGCTAGAAAATATATGATAGAAAAATACATCTTGAATAGGCCTAGTATTGAAGAATAAGAGTTATGATGGAGCTGTGTGTGTATGTAGGAGTATAGTGTGTCTCTGTGTGAGAGAAAAGTAGCGGCTCCTGGTGTGAGCCAGGGCAATCCTGAAATCTCCTCACATTATTCGTTAAGTGATGAATTAGATTTCAGGCATATTTCTCCAAATTAAGTCACGGTATTACTTCTTGATGTGTATGTGTGTGTGTGTGTGCTTCCCTTGAATGCTTTGGAAAACAGAACTGGCACAAAACATGCTTTCACTGCGAGGTCTGCAAGACAGTTCTAACTGCCAAGAACTTTGTCAGCCACCAGAAGAGACCTTATTGCCAAGTGTGAGTATAACAGGGATGGAAATCAACTCATGTCAGTGGATTAATTTCTCTTCATCTGTCTTTTAAAATCTAATTTCTAATTTAAGTTACCTTGCTTGTGTGTAGATGGTTGAAATCAACACTAAAATCATGAAGTGTAATTAAACCTAAGATGTTTTTCAATTTGATCCACAAAATGTCCTTATTTGCTAAAGTGGTGGTCTGTGTGTATCTGATCCTCGTATAGGCACAATCCCAAGAATAACACTTTCACCAGTGTTTATGAGACGCCCATCAATATGAACGCTAAGAAACAAGCTGAGACCGCCAGTGAGGTAAGTGGGCAATGATGACGTCACGCAGTCTAAGCGCATAGCTCACCTCTCTGTGACCAGATAATATATTATGTGCCACTGTGGTCGGACAGCAAGGTCTCACCAGCTATTCACATGAGTCAGATGTACTGTCACGCTATTGACTGAGTGTACTTCATGTCATTTGAGTGATTTGTGGATGACAATGGTTGATGTGTCATATTTTGGGATTAATATAGTAGATTACTTGATAAGTGCCAATGTTATCATTCATCATCACACTCAAAGTGACTTCATCTTGTGTCAGTCTTCTTGGACATACTGTGTGAGAATGTTTCAGAGATGTAGCTACAACATGAGTATTTTTCTGAGTAAACTGACATCATCTTTAAAAGTGCAGGGATATTCAGGAACATTGGTTTTGGTTTAACAGAAGGTGTAAAATATTTTCATGTGCATAGAGAAAATTTGTTTCACCATGAATTCATATCAAACAGGTTACAGACACCCATTGAGATTTTTAGGAACATTTTAGGGTTAGTTCCATTATGGGTGAGTTAAACTGACATTACTTATTCTCAATTGAGGTTTTCAGAAGAATGACAAGAGCATCAATTAAAGTGTTTTTTTTTTATTGATGTCAGAAGTTAGTGAATTGCAAGAGATATTAGGTATGTGTCTTCCTGTGTAACTGAGATGGATTTAATTAGTTTGTTAGCCTGATTTGGTCGTCTGGTAATGAAAGGTCTCTAAACCAAACTTAAAAAAAAACCAGGTCAATCAGCACATATGATAGTTTCGAGACCTTAAACCTGTAACAGCCATTTCTATTTTATTAGAGGCTTGTAGAGGCTGTTTTTGGAGGCATGCAGAAGCCGGTGTGACTCCAAAGGCTTGGAATGGGGTCTAGGGCTCTGGCTGAGGCTATTTCTGTGTTGTGACAGCGACATGACACCCCTGCTCGCCTGCCTGCCTGGCCCTGCTTTATGCTTTGCCAGTTAAATTTATACCCAAGGAAGCAGCATTCACATCCCTTTCTCCCCCTCTCCCTCTCCTTCCCCTTCCCTCGCTCCCTCTCTCCCTCTCTCTCTCTCTCTCTCTCTCTCTCTCTCTCTCTCTCTCTCTCTCTCTCTCTCTCTCTCTCTCTCTCTCTCTCTCTCTCTCTCTCTCTCTCTCTCTCTCTCTCTCTGTCCACTCATAATGAGTCCTGCAGCTGCTACTGCCAGTCTCAGAGATGCCAATGTCCTGGTCTTGCAGGGCTACTTAAATCTTACGAGTTTCATAGCAACTTTTACAAAGTTGAAATTCTAGATTCTTGTTAAAAGTAATTTCGCTCCTTTGCTGCAAATGGCAGTCTTTTACCTTAATTCCTTTCTACCTTAGCTTCACCTGAACTAAAAGCATTAGTCATACATACAGTATGTAAGCAGATTCTTATGAAATAGAACCGTGAGCATGCAATCACTAGGTGTACAATGGTGTAAACTCATATTATCCCCCTCTGTAGAAAAATGACCATGGCTGCTAATGGTTATGTCCTCGGTGTGTGTTTCCAGCTAGATACTATTCATGGATGTTGACGTATAAACAGTAGTCTGTGGAGACAAGGTCTCTCTGGATATATCCCTACAATTAAAGCAACACTAAAGACTAAAACTTGATGAAACGCTAGCCGTCTATAAGAGAGTGAGAGAGAGCCTCATTGGTAATACTGTCTGCAATGACACGCTGTTCAGGTTTTTGTTTTGGGGTGGCTTCCTACTCTGCACCCAGAGCTGTACAGTGCTTATCCTGGATTGTGTTTAACTGTCCCGCGTATGATTTAGTGCCGTCCAAATTAATTCAAAGATGATACCAAAACGAGTCATATGATCTGATAAAAATTAAACCTAAAATAGAGGTAAATTTATACATGTTGCTTTTAAAAAGAACAATTATGTCCATGGGTGCTGACTGAGAAAACAAAAAAACATCAATTTGCCCTGCAACTGTTATGACTCATGTGAGTTGTGTCTCGCTTCAACAGCTCAAATATCGAGAAGAGGGGGAGCGCTTTAAGTCAACTTTCCACTATGACATGAGATCTATGGAGCTGGAACAGGCCCGTAAAGCCAGCCAGATGAGCAGTCAGGTAGGCAGGCCCTCTACACATCTGAAATATTTTCTAAAGGAATAGTTCACCTCTTTATGGAAATTGGTTATTCACCCCCTTACCTGGAGTTACATACTGTATGTGTGTAAGAGCATTTTGGTCTCAGTGCATGCGTTGTCCTTGTCTGGCAACCCAAATTTTACCTTTAGCTTAGCATAGGCGCTGGAAACTAAAGTTGCCAAAGAGTTGCTTTCTGGCAACTTTGCCTTCCAGCACCTATGCTAAGCTAAAGCTAAAGAATGGGGAAAATTGGTGATGCCATACTAGGAAAACACAAGCACTGAGACCAAATTGCTTTTACCCACATGTGTAAGGAGGTGAATAGCCAATTTTCATAAAGAGGACTATTCCTTTAAACTGAAGTCCTCGTCATGCATGAATACTTACTAAAACTGATGATTTCTTGTGGAACATTCCAGGTTGCCTACTCCTCAGAGTTCTCAGAACAGCAGAGTTGGTACTCACACTCACAGTCAGTCTCACACCAGGAGATGGTCAGAGTGGCTCAGGCACAGAAGAACATCAGCAATGTAAGTACAGTAAGACTGGTCTCATCTAGTGCATTATGCCCATGGCATCAGCAATGTAAGTAGAGTAAGACTGGTGTCATCTAGTGCATTATGCCCATGGCATCAGCAATGTAAGTACAGTAAGACTGGTCTCATCTAGTGCATTATGCCCATGGCATCAGCAATGTAAGTAGAGTAAGACTGGTGTCATCTGTTGTATTATTTATGCCATGGCATCAGCAATGTAAGCACAGTAAGACTGGTGTCATGGGTCATTCCATGTCAAATCACCCAATGGGTTAAACTGATGAAACTGTTGAATTGATGAAATTTGGTGTATAGGATCATCACACCTGAACATTTAATTTCTGAAAATTGTGGCTCAATCGGACCAGCGGTTCCTGAGAGACACCAGGTCCAATTTTCAGATTTTTGCCAAATTTCCAAATTTCACCAATTTCTGAGAGGGTCAGGTTTGAAATCCCCCAAATTTTGGATGATTTGAAATGGAATGACCCTCATCTCTTGTATTATTTATGCCCATGGCTGCTAGAATAGCATTTATTTGAATGGTCAAAATATTCCATCAAGGAATAACTATATTGTTTCTAGTGGCACAATGATCCATCCATCCATCCACTCATCCATTCATCCATTCATCCACTCATTCATTCATTTATTCATTAGTTAATTTGGTTACACTTTATTTGAAGGTACTGTCATAAGACTTAACATGACACTGTCATTAACTATGACATGACGATGTCATGAATCTGTCATAAACGGACTTCTGTCATGACAAGTGTCACCCGGTATTTGTCATGGTTAGGGTTAGAGTTAGGGTTAGGGTATGTCAGAAGTCATGACAGGTTTATAAAGTTTATGACAGATTCTTGACAACGTCATGTCATAGTTAATGACAGTGTCATGTCAGTCTTATGACGGTACCTTCAAATAAAGTGTTACCGTTAATTCATTCATTCAGGCAGTCAGTCATTCAGTCTGTGACCTATGATATGGTTAACATGCGGGGCTTGTGTGTGTTTCTGTCTCTAGGTGGAGTATAAGAAGGGACATGAGGAGCGGGTGACCCAGTTCACCTCTATAGCAGACTCACCTGAGATGGTTCATGCCAAATCTGGGGCAGCCCTGGCCAGTGATGTGAGTACCTGCACCATTTATTGGTTCACCTCACTTAAATACATTAATTAAACTTTAAATACACTGTTCTGTATACTTATTTCTTCAGAATGTCTTTTAACAAATGTTTTGTATTTAAAAGCTATTAAATGTTAAATATTATATTGTTGGTCATTTAAAGTACATTAATACTCCTATTATTTATTTGACAGGTGAGGTACACAGAGGAATATGAGCAGTCCAAAGGAAAGGGCAGCTTCCCAGCCATGATCACACCAGGTTATGAGCAAGCCAAGAGAGCTGCAGCTCTTGCAAGCAACGTGAGTCAACATAGGCTACTCTACCTCAAGGACACTTCAGCCATCACTTAACCTTGAGTCCAGCTTGTTGTGTATTATACATGTACATCACTGGTGAAGTTCATATGTTTTCATGAGCTCTATATCACTGGTTCCCAAAAATTCAACTAATTATTTAAGTAATTATTGTGATATTAAAACATGTGAACAAATATTATGGTACAATGTAGTAATAATGGGGTTGTTTTGGGGATTCTCTTTTGAGATCTTTTTGATATCATCTTTATGCTTAATGAAAGCTGATAACCTATTCACAGATTCATTTACCCTTTAGAAGTCAAGTTCAAGTACAATTTTAGTTTATGGATAGCCAACCCGAGGTTTGAGAGCCGCAACAGGCTGTTGACCCAGAGTCATGTGGCTCTTACATACAATCCAAATCTATATTATAGGGTCATTCGAATAATATATCAATCATCATTAGCAAATTTCAAGGCTAGAAATAATCGATGTCACTAACAACAATCAATAATAACCTCAACCAGGAGGAACCAAAAATAACTCAACTAGTTAAATTATGGCTTAAAATTATAATAACAAAAATATCTATCATATTGGGCCGTAACAATAAGAATTCAACTAACCGACAGAAATTAATAATAATAGATTCATGATCCAATGCCAATATAACTTTACTGAACATAGGCAGGTGTGTGGGGCGGGGTCGCGGCTGGTGGTTCAAGTACTGCACTAGGGGTATCCCAGTTTGACAACCACTGCTCTGCCATGACTCTTTTCAGGTGGAGTACAGAAAGGGGCACGAGGAGAGGGTGTCCAAATACACCGCCGTGACGGACACTCCTGAGGTTCTACTGGCCAAAGCCCAGAGTCACATGACCAGTGATGTAAGTCCCACCAGCAGTATTCCCATGCATCACTCACTATTGAGAGCACAATGGCAGCTTGTGTTGTTGTTTTGAAGTTTCCTTCCTTCCTATAAAAAATATGATAGCTATTTTAGGTGCATTTAAATTAGGTGTATGAAAGCTATTTAAGATGGTCTTTGGTATTTTTTGCCCTCAACAGTGCCTTCCAGGCAGCGCTGCCTTCAAGGCACTTCTCCCCTCAGTTTAGGGTTAGGATGAGGGTTGAGGGGGTTAGAGTTAGGAATAGGGTTAAGGTAGTGCCTTTTAGGCTGTGCTGCCTGGAAGGTGACGTTGGGGGCAAAAAACACCATTGAGCATCTAAGATGCAGTACTTGAGAAAATAGGGATCTTCATCTTAGTCATCATCTGTAAATGCTTGTGTTCTCCAGCATGCCTATATGGAGGGCTATGAGCAACAGAGGGGGAAAGGGAGCTTCCCAGCCCACATCACCCCTGGGTACCAGGTGGCCAAGAAGGCCACAGAGATGACCAGCAAAGTAAGGGACCCATGCATTATTATATAAACAGTACAAATATACAGAGCAAACATACGTACACACTCACATGCGACACAGACTTTTCTAAGAAAGCATGGAATTTGTTCCATTAACCAAATACACAGACTCTCACTCAAACACACACCCACACACAAACACAATGCATACACTCACACAAGCACACACACACACACACACACACACACACACACACACACACACACACACACACACACACACACACACACACACACACACACTGTACACTAACGAGGCAATGCATACACTCACACAAGCACACACACACACACACACACACACACACACACACACACACACACACACACACACACACACACACTTACACACACACACACACACACACACACACACACACACACACTAACGAGGCTGTGTGTGTGCGCTGCAGGTGAAGTACCAGCAGAAGTATGAGCAGGAGATGAGGGGCAAGGCCAGCACTGAGGTGGGAGTGGCTGAGATGGCTCAGGCCAAGGAGAACGCCAGCAATATCAGCCAGGTGAGAACTCAACTCAGCCATAGACCCACAGAACCATTGGGCTCAACCTCAGCCATAGACACACAGAACCATTGGGCTCAACCTCAGCCATAGACTCACAGAACCATTGGGCTCAACCTCAGCCATAGAACCACAGAACCATTGGGCTCAACCTCAGCCATAGACCCACAGAACCATTGGGCTCAACCTCAGCCATAGACCGACAGAACCACTGGGCTCAACCTCAGCCATAGACACACAGAACCATTGGGCTCAAGCCATTTCACCAGCACACATTCACAAGTCATTTAGCTAATATTCGGCCGACAGAATAGTGACATAGACATAGTGTCATATCTTTGTTAAATTGTATAACCCATTCTACATGTATATCCATCCAGTTGCACAAATGATTATAGTTTTGATGATCTATCGTATCACTATTATTTATGTTTGAATATTATTACAGTAATACAGTAATTAAACTTTTTTAAAAAATGCACTCTCTATAACTTTTTATAACACAAGTTTATTGGACCATGTCCGCAAAGGAACATGTTTCGACACAAGGCCATCTTCACTGTCCACTATTACAGTAATGTAAGCGGTGTCAGGTGAAATTTAATCATACCCGGTCTATAGTGTCATAGAATAAAGCACTGAGCTCCAAGAGGCTCTCGGTTCCAGCGATTTTAGACCATCTGATGGGTCTTGTTAGGCCCATTTATAAACAGCTCTGCAGAGACCAGCTGCCCCAGGCTGTAAGAGTCTGTACGGCCTCATGATTGGGACTATTTAGAGACGCTGCTCAACACATGCCAACCTTGTTTTTCACTGGAAGTGGGTATATCCCAGTTTAGAGGAATACACTCAGCAATTATGGCGACTTGATTTGGCAGTAGAATGTGTTTTGACACTGCAGAAAATGATTATTCTTTCACTCTCTCTTTGTAGGTGAGTATCTTGTGTTGTGTTTTTTGTGTCACTGCGCTGCACATTATATTGCCATTATATCTTCATGTAATGAAACTTAGCTTAGAAAGGGACGTACTCTTAAGTAACATCTAAAGGAGAACCAGGCTCATCTGAGGATGTGTTGTGACTACTGTTTCTGTTCTCTACACAGCTGGCCTACACGGAGGAGTACGAGCAGCAGAGAGGCAAGGGCAGCTTCCCAGCCATGATCACACCTGCCTACATGCAGGCCAAGAAAGCCAATGAGCTGGCCAGCAATGTGAGTCTCACTTTCCATTTACATTTACATCTATGCATTTGGCATAGACGCTTTTACAGTAATTTCCTGCATATAAGCCGCATTGTGTATAAGCCGCAGGACAGTGTTTTATGCAAGTAAAAAAAAACACAACCATATTAACACCATATTAACTGCCCCCCTGTTTTAACCTCATGGCGGAAGAAATTTTGCAAAATCATTGTATAACCCGCGGCTAATAGTCGGGAAATTACGGTATCCAAAGCCACTTACAAAAATACTTTACATACTGCAATAGGCTAGTTGGGATATTTTTGTAGCTTTGTTTTCATTTGTCTGCTGTTTTTTTTTTTGGAAGCTACTGTGGTTAATGATTTTGTGGTAATGATTTTGGGTTTGTTGAGAGGTGTGTATTGTATGTGTGTGAATATCAAGAGTATTAAGATATGCAGTGCTGAGATCACTGAACAAAAAGAGAACCTCATGGACACGCACACACACACACACACACACTGTCACCTTCATCCGTCACACTCATCACCTGTCAGTGGTGCGTGGAATGTGTGAGGTGGTGGGTTGTGGAATGGAAGCCTCTCTCATGACTTCCACCAGGAATCTGATGTTGTCACCGCTGTAGCGCTCAATGGCCTGAATTAGGCACACTGTCTCTGTGCTCACAGAAGTCTGTCTATGTGTGTGTGTGTGTGTGTGTGTGTGTGTTTCCATGCGTCTGTGCACGTGTGAGTAGATGCATTCATGCCAATGGAATGCAACTTGATATAGGTGGGCTTGAAGACTTGCAGTTGCAGAGGTCATTTTGTTTTCGGTTCAAGCCATCCCTTTATTTTTTTTCTTTCAGCTGAAATACAAGAAGGATCTTTCCAAGATGGCGACCTCACACTATCAGTCCGTGAACCCTGACGAAAACCTGGCCATGAAAAATGCCCGTAAAATCAACAAGATCGTCAGTGAGGTGAGACAGTAGCAAATAGAAGAACAAAAGTTCCTCTTGGGGGCGTTGTGTGTCAGTTGGCTGGGGAGGACCTGGGTTCAGTTCAGACTTGGGGTCATTTGCTGATCCCTCCCCCTCTCTCTCTCCCATTAATTTCCCTTCTCTCTACACTGTCCTGTCCAACAAGAAGGTGAAAAAAAACACCAAAAATATCTTTAAAAGCAAAAAAAAGTAAAAAAAAAAAAGTTCCTCTTGGAGCTCAAGCAGACTCCTAAGCTCCCTCTCCATCTTATTGAGCTCTTCTCTAGCCTGTGTCTGTCTATGGTGCATCACACCTAGTGTGAGACAATGTGTTGAAGGCCCTGCTTGTTTACATTGGAGCCAAACATAGTCCACTCAGCCAATGGGATTGCCCTATGGCTGACAGACAGGATTAGAGCAGTCATCAGTCACTCATGGGCTTCGTGGTCATACCCAAATCCTCCTCACCTGGCGTGGCAGGCATCTTTGGCATGGCGGCTCTCCTGCCGAGCCGTGCCAGCCTGATACACACACACACACACACACACACACACACACACACACACACACACACACACACACACATAGTATAGCATGGCACTGCTGGCACCTCACATGGCAACAGAACCCTATAGTGGAGCTGCAGTTCTGCTCACATTCTCAGACTGATACCTGACAATCCTGGTGACACTGTTTGTGTCAACATCACCCTATTGGCTTTATTTATCTGCAAAGGTCAAGGGGTCAATGATGCTGTTGTGTGCAAGTGTTGAGGTCATGGCTGAAGGGGGAAGATTTTGTTCCCGGGTCTGGGGGTTGGTGGGTTTGGGCGGTGGCATGCAGTTGACAGTATGCGTACCTGTGGTTGGTAATGACATGCCATACACGGCTTATGGGTGATCTCATGGATGATATTGTGTGTGTGTGTGTGTGTGTGTGTGTGTGTGTTTCTGGCCCACAGGTGGAGTACAAGAAGGACCTTGAGAACTCCAAAGGTCACAGCATCAACTACTGCGAGACGCCACAGTTTAAGACTGCCAGCAAGGCCGCCAAGTTTTCCAGCGATGTGAGTGTCACGTTTGCAGCAGTGTGATACGAAAACTATCTGACGTCTATCTATAACTGAGCTATTATTGGGCAAAGTGGAATTGGTTGGCAACAACTGACTTACTTCCTGTTTATTAGATGTCACTTCTCCAAAATGATGAACCAACATTTGTTTGTGTGTGTGTGTGTGTGTGTGTGTGTGTGTGTGTGTGTGTGTGTGTGTGTGTGTGTGTTTTTTTGCTGATTACAGAACAAATATAAGGAAAAATATACCAACCACATGAAGGGCCACTATGAAGGCTCTGGCATGGACAAGCAGACCATGCATGCCATGAAAGTCCGCAACCTGGCAAGCGATGTGAGTCCTCTCTGATTGCAATATCCCCAAACGGCCTCCAGGGGCCATTTATAGTGGATCTCCTAAGCCCATAACTAGCATCATCTGATTGGGTGATAATGGGCCATGAATGACACACAGCCACATGGATAAAATTTGTTTTGCCTCAACCACAAAATTCAATTGACCACTTTCCAGGGAATTTGAAAATACATATAATGGCTTCTTTTGGACAACATATTTTAAATATAATTTGTTAGATTGCAGTATGTTTACAAATATAATGTTGTGGGTTACTATCAACTATCATGATGTTTTATCTTAAACTTTTCAGTTCTTTTGGACAACATATTTTAAATTTAATTTGTTAGATTGCAGTAAGTTTACAAATATAATGTTGTGGGGTTACTATCATCTATCATGATGTTTTATCTTTAACTTTTCAGATCTCCTACAAGTCGGAGCATGACAAAGAGCAAGGGGAGTACAACTATCCAGCCACTATCACTCCGGGATACCAGGCCCAGAGGAAACTGGACCCACTGAAGGATGTGAGCATTTTGCTAGAATCTAAATACATAATGTATTATTATAAAAAAAAACTAAATTTACAAACAATTAAATTGTTTACACAATTTATTACCAGATTATTATTAATTTATGGTTGAATATTTGAAAACTATTATCCTTGAGTTTGTTTAAGTGTCTATGTTAAGTAAATGTGTATGCTCATTCTTCCCTATATTTTGCAGGTGAACTACAGACAGCATATTGACAAGTTGAAGTACCACACAGTAGCCAACACTCCTGACATCATGCAGGCAAAGATCAACGCTCAGCAGCTCAGCAATGTAAGTAAAGACTAGAGCATCTCCACACAGGGTCTCCTGGTATGTCAATGTCAACAGCATTGTAAGCATGGTTTATACAGTACCTGTGAGCACCTTTACACCTCCAAGCATATGTACAGCTGCTGTTTTTCTGTCCAGTTGAACTACAAAGCTGACTATGAAAAGACCAAGTCCCAGTATACCCTAGGACAGGACCTGCCCGAGCTCAAGAAGGCCAAAGCTAATGCTGAGCTGATTAGCGATGTAAGCAGACACATAAAGGAAAAATCCGGCGTGAATCAACACGTAGTCCTACTGTTTTATAGTG
The DNA here is from genome assembly GCA_027497455.2 of Sardinella longiceps. Taxonomy (NCBI): domain Eukaryota; kingdom Metazoa; phylum Chordata; class Actinopteri; order Clupeiformes; family Clupeidae; genus Sardinella; species Sardinella longiceps. The sequence goes on along the minus strand of JAODXP020000032.1, from coordinate 9,636,581 downwards.
CCAAGCGCTATTGATAGCCACCTCAATCACTGGATTTCATGCAAGGCAGACTGAGATAGCGAAACGGCAGCTAACGTTAACAGAATGGGGCATTTCAAAACGAAAGCAAATCAATTAGGTTTCGTTTTTGACATGCCTCATTCAGTTAGTGTTAGCTGCCGTTTCGCAAACTTGGTCTACGGTGTACAAAATTCGATCATTGAGGTGGCTTTCAGTAGTGCTTAGCAGTAGAAAACAGCAGGGCTACGTGTTGATTCACTCCGGATTATACCTTAACTGTCCCCACACATGAGCAAAAACACAATCAACACAGCAAAACTCAAGGCTGTGCCATTTATCGCAGCAAAAAACATCATCACAATTCTGGACAATTCTTTTGGTCAGTACTTGTATTATCCTTGACGTTCCTCTATGACTTTGGAAATACCATCAATTTTATAAACACAACAATGTCAACGTCAACGTCAAGGACAACTTTAATAAGAATTTTATTCCACAGAAAAAAAACAAACAAGTAGAAACATTCAATTGAAAATCATATTTAAAAAAATTACGCCAAAACTTTTGAAATTGGAAGTGATTGCACAGCCCTAGAGAAGCCCATTCCATCCTCATGATTTATAGACATTCAATAGATGTCAGTAACACTGGTGTATCCTCATGATTTATAGACATTCAATAGATGTCAGTAACACTGGTGTATCCTTTTCCTCATTTATCAGATCAAATACAAGGAGGAGTGGGAGAAGACCAAGTCCAAGGCATGTGACATCGGCCTGGACACCCTCACTGTCAAGGCTGCCAAGGCGTCCCGAGACCTCGCCAGTGATGTGAGTCCTCTTCATATAAACGCCCTCAAGACACCTCATAGGAACTTATTGCAGATGGATAGACATAGAGGAAACCTTTAGAGAAGTGAAAGAGTCAAGATAGCCCTTGTGGCCCATAGGGGAAATTTGTTCTCACTGTCTATATAAAAACCTCACAAACAGAAATCACTGCTGTGTAGAGTTTTGGTTACATTTTATTTGAAGGTACCATCATAAGACTGATATGACACTGTCATTAACTATGACATGACGTTGTCATGAGATTGTCACAAACTTTATACAGCTGTCATGACTTCTGTCTAGGATTAGGTTTAGGGTTAGTGTTAGGGTATGTCAGAAGCCATGACAGGTTTATAAAGTTCATGACAGATTCTTGACAACGTCAAGTTGCCAAGTCATAGTTAATGACAGTGTCATGTCAGTCTTATGACGGTACCTCCAAATAAAGTGTTACCGTTTCTGGTGCTGGTCACAGAGTTTTCATTTTTACAATAGTAGAAGAACAATCTAGCTGAATTAGTGCCATGATTGCGTGATTGGTGACAGATCAAGTACAAGGAGGAGTTCATGAAGAACAAGGACAAGTCAGTGGGCGTCAATGTGAGCGACTCCAAGACTCTTCACTCCCTTCAGGTGGCCAAACTCAACAGTGAGGTAAGACATCACAACAGGCAGAATTATCCTCATAACACACATGAAACGATCAGAAAACGTTAGAGGCGAGCTGAATAAAGAAAAATTCTACAATGAATGTATGGCAATACAGTCTAATTATACAGAATTACATAAAATTATATAAAGTATTGTTTTATTTTTTTATTATTAATAAAAAATCATATAAAATACTTCTGTAAATTAAATCCAAATGTCTTTTAGGCAATAGGCATCTAGACTCTTTGTTTGCAGTCTATTTATTTGTACCTCTCTCTCTTCACTTCTCTCCTCAGATTGCCTACAGGAAGGACTCAAAGGAGATCCAGTCCCAATGCCACCTCCCAAAGGACATGGTGAACCTCAGCCACGCCAAGAAGGCTCAGGCTCTGGCCAGCGACCTGGACTACAGGAAGAAACTCCACGAGTACACCGTGCTGCCCGACGACATGAAGGTCCAGCAGGCCAAGAAGGCTTACAGTCTTCAGAGTGAGGTGAGATAAGGAGCATTGCAGGGGGAATTTTAGATATACTGTAATGCAAGTACACAAATGTATTTGAATAATTTTGTTATTGGTGACAGTGTTTATAAGTTTATATTATTTTTAATTTTATTCATGGTACATTTGTAGATACATATGTACATAAATATTTTAAGAACTGATTGAATTGGACTGTGAAATAGTCACATGTACTGTATTACAGTAAATATACAGTATGTACTGTATACAGGGTTTCCCCAGGTTTGACCACCACAAATTTAAGACTTTTTTGAGACCTTTTTAAGACCACTTCAAAGAAAATTAAGACCTGAACGGCCCAAAATCGCAATCGGCGTGTAACTGAATTTGGATATAGTGCGAAGTACTGTAGGGTTTAAGACTTACAGAACTTACAGAAACACAGTGGGCTGACCAAACATTACCTAGAGTTTAACATGGAAAGCCTACAGCGGTTTAAACCACATCAATATTGATGTAATCTAGGGTAAGGTCAGGTCTTATTAATATAAGGTTTGTTAACTACTCTTTTAAAGACAGAAACAAACATAAAGTAAAGTTTAGCTAACTACACCAACACTGACCTCCTGGGGGTCACAGACCCCACTTTTGAATATTTTCCCCTATTTTTCTAGTCAGAAAGCTGAAGGCTTCATGAAAAAAAAAAAAAAACATTTCATGTAGCTATAGGCCTAAATACAAAAATCCCTGCCTGACAATTCTGTTCTTTGATCATGACTGGCTACACAGTTTAACCTGCCTTTCCCCTTATTTAATTAAGGTAACCATAATCATAATCATTTTCTTTTATATAGTAATATAATCATTGCTATTTTACTCTTTACTCATTGCTATTTTACTTGTACTTTTTATACTACATATTGTATATCTGACTACTGGCATTCATACTGGCCTACAGCAAGTAGCTTAATCTGTTGACATTTTTGCTGCTGCCACTTTAAATTTAGCTTACACTTCTAAGATAACCTATATACTTGGAGGACTGATCTGAAATCCCAAATTAGCTTATTTATAAAGCTCACATATTGTTGCAATATGACTGAACTGCAGCCCATGGCCAAATGCTACAGCAATGTTGTTTTATCTTTTGGAATTCAGTTTTGGTTGCATTTATCTATATCAAGGATATAAGCATTTTGTATTAACAGGCAAATATCTGGATTAAGCCAATTTGCTAATTTAGTTGTAGGCTACTTTCATTGAATTTGCGTGATAGCCTGTGTGGCATAATAAACCATGCAGCCACCACGCACAAACTGCAGTGTGCTCTTGGTGCGTCAAAAAAAAGGACGCCCGACGAAAACACGGTCAACTTTTCCAACTGAAATAACATTGACTAGCAAACACAAGCTAGCTGGCAAATATCTTACAGATTGTCGTTTAGCTACTAACATTATGACTAACTTCATTCATAATCTCAGTTTTTCATATCCCACCAAGACCGTTTACCTTCCCAATGAGGCTGATAACCTGACGCGCTCAAGACAGATAGAGGGAAGGAGGGGGCTGCTGCTGCCGCCGTGTTTTCACTTGATACAATGACGCGAATACAGCATGCTAGGCGCTCACTGGTAGCGCCGTGAAGCCTGTTTAAAAATGACTGTCGGCACAAAGTTTGCAAATTCTATGACGCTGCATTCCGGTTGACTATGAAAGTAGTACATTTATGATATTTAAGACTTTCATTTTGAAAATTAAGACTTTGCAACGGAATTTAAGACTTTTTAAGGCCTTAATTTTGGAACATTTAATTTAAGACTTTTTTAAGACTTTTAAGACCCCGCGGCTACCCTGGTATAAGACTCCAGTATATTTACTGTACCTGCTGTAATTTCTCCCGTAGAATGTGTACCGCTCAGACCTGAACTGGATGAAGGGAGTGGGCTGGGAGGCAGATGGCTGCTTGGACATCTCCCAGGCTAAGAAGGCAGGAGAACTGCTCAGCGATGTAAGCTTTGAGATGCTGAGGGAAACAACATGGTGGAGATGTCTCTATTGTGTCTCTTTTTGGGTTGTTTGTTGTTTTGGTCTAACGGAGTCTGATGATCTTTTCACGTTTTTTTCCACCCTTTACAGAACAAATACCGTCAGAAGGTGGACAAGGTGAAATTCACACAGGTGGCCGACACTCCCCAGATTAAACATGCTAAGAAGAGTCAGGAGCTTCAGAGCGGGGTTAGTCACTTCCATTCACTCTTACAGTAGATTTTTTTAAACTTGATTTTTATCTATTTATCTGTTCTAGAGTTTGCTATAATCACCAGTGCCATTTTATTCAGACTTAACATGTATGTTTTTCTATCTGTATTTACGATAATACAGTAATAATAAATTGATGATTGATTATTTGTCTTCATGGTGCTGATGATTCTGTTTCTCTGTAGCTGACATACAAAGCGGACTCTGAGCAGATTATTCACCAGTACACCATGACCAAAGACGAGCCAGTCTTCAAACAGGCGAAGGCTAACGCTGAGCTCCTGAGTGAGGTAACAATGACCTGTCCTCCAAGGACTTCACCATCAAGGCATTTACATTTATCAGCCATGACATACACTGAGAGTGAGGTCCAATTTCACCCTGTCAATGAACCCATTATCTTGTTGCTGTTACCATTTTGGTACCACCAGTGGACAATATGACACATTTAAGATGAATGCTGTTTTCAATGTCTTTATTATTCAAATGAATCCATGTTTTGTGTAGAAATCATACAAGAGCAGCTGGGAGCAGGAGAGAGAGAAGGGCTTTGAGCTCCGCATGGACGCCCTGTCCATCCTCACAGCCAAAGCCAAGAGGGATCTGGCCAGTAATGTGAGTTGCTCTTTGAACTCTTAAGGTCATCATTGGAACCATTACTGAGTTCATTATCATCCATTTCAAAGTGTGAGAATACACAAAGTGTTTTTGTAGTGCATTCCACAGATTGGAATTGCAATTCATACTCACAAGCACCATGTCAATCATACAGACAAATGCACAAATACTGTATAACACAGATGAATTAGGATTCTGTTCAGTGGCACTGGGATTGAAGTGACATCAACCAATTTTTGCTTCATCATGTCTGCAGATTAAGTACAAACAGAATTACGAGATGACAAAAGGAAAGATGATTGGTGTGAAGACTGTAGCTGACGACTCCCAGCTTGCCCACTCCACCAAGGCCTCCAAACTGCAGAGCGACCTCAACTACAAGAAAGAGTATGAGGACTCAAAGGCAAAATACAACGCCTGTCTGGACATGATGACTCTCACACACGCTAAAAAGGCCCAGGACATGGCTACGGACATCAACTACAGAACCTACCTGCACGAGTACACCACCTTGCCCACGGACAAGGCAGTACAGTGGGCCAAATCGGCTTACAACCTGCAGAGTGACGTGAGTGTCAATTTACTCAAACTACATTTCCCATCCTGCAACTCTTCGACAATACAACCAGCATAAAGCCTGTTAAATTATCACATGACAAACATTATGTAAGATTAATATTTGGTTGTAAACAAACACATGTAAGACTAATATTTGGTTGTAACCATGTAGATATCTGTGAATGTAATACCAGTTCCATATCAGAAGCAGGTGTTGTGTAGTACTATATCATAGTAGTCGTAGTAGTTGTGCATAGGATCTCCTGAAGGTGTAATCATCTGGCTTGTCATTACAGTATCATTACAGTATGACATGACATAAATTTCTGTCCTCAGAAAACCTACCGGTCGGATCTGAACTGGATGAGAGGAGTTGGCTGGATGGCTGGATGTTCCCTTGACGTGCAGCAGGCCAAGAAGGCTGGAGAAATCATCAGCGAGGTAAAGCTAGCTAGCTGCACCATATCCTTATGGCATATAGCCAGAACAGTACACACTTACAGTGCACACTTACAGTAACTACTAAGCTAGCGTCTTGGGTTGTTAATGAATAATCGATTATCGATTATTTGTTTGTTAAGGCTTGTTCGAATAAAAATTAAAGCTTAGCGAATAATCGTGTAATTTATTGCGCATTAGAGCAGCTACATCTTCCGGTACGCTATTGCGCAACAACGAGGAGAGGTGAAGGAGGTTAGGAGGAGAATAGCAGTGTGGGACCATTTCTCAAGAAACATGGGCCTATAACTTATAAATTTCAATGCAATTACAGTGACACTGTTACCTACCAACGTCATTTAAAATGCGGTCTGATACTGGAGAACTGTTCTCATATCAGCTAGTTTGGCAAAAAGTATGTGCGCATTGCCTAGTCGCGATGTTTTCTCCGATGTGAAGGGAAACAGGCATGCTGTTGATAAATTGGTTACTGCGTATTAGGGCTACGTAATTTGAGAAAAAAATGTTATTCGTTATTTAACGTAGCCTACTTGGCTACTGAAGGCTATTACAGAGCGCGTCAGTTTTTTTTATAATAATTGTCTCTGCCTCGGAAAGCATGAACGTGTGATCCACTGGAATATGCATACCTGTGTGCCTTGCTCGCCCGCCCTCTCGTCCTGAGTTTGAACAAAACTATGTGAAAGTTCTTCCTATCACCAGCTGTTATCCGTTGGCAATTTTGGTCAGAAAAGTTCCATATTTCGTCGTGCATTCAAAAATGCTCATGATAGCCTATGCTGCATTCAAAACATTGTGACAAATATAGCCAAGAGCTGGATTCTTATTTCACAATCTGGGACGTCATTAAGCTCTGGATAAAAGTACAGTCGAAAAAAAATATTTAACAGCATAAACAAAAGCTACATTAGAGCTCTAATAACTGACGGTCAATTCCTTCACGAAATCCCTAAACATCGCAACCAGGTCTACAAGGTTGATGTGGTGCAAGTTCGCACCTTAATGCACACTGATCCTTTCGCTCTCATGCTGCGGAAGGCCAAAATGCTGTATTTCCTTAATAACTTTGGAGAAATATAAGTCATTTTATGTGCGTTTTTTTACATTAATTTGCGTGGGGAAGATGGGCGCAAACCCATGTATGTAGACTATGGCTCTGAAAGTGGGCAAATGACGTCTTTTTTTTCGCAAATAATCGATTAACTGTTTGTTAACTTTCTGAATAATCGAACATGAAAATTTCTGAAAAGTCCCAACCCTACTAGCGTCTGTTTCCCAAAAGCATAGTTGCTAACTAAGTTGGGAAATCATCAGCGAGGTAAAGCTAGCTAGCTGCACCATATCCTTATGGCATATAGCCAGAACAGTAGGCTACACCCTGTAAGTGTGTAATGTACAGGAGCTACTAAGCTAGACAGTAGAGTTACAACTGAACAGCTACTGCAAAGAAGTATGCTAAGCTACAGTAGGTCCCAGTGCCTTTACAAGTGCCTCTGAATCTCAAACTCTTGATACTCTTGAGATAAAGCTGCATCATATCCTTATGGCATAAAGCCAGAACTTACAGTACACACTTACAGTAGCTACTAAGCTAGAGTCTGTTTCCCAAAAGCATAGTTGCTAACTAAGTTGGTTGCAATGCAATTTCCCATTGCCAACTAACTAAGTTGCTAACTGGTTAGCAGCTATGCTTTTGGGACACAGACCCCTAGACAAGTAGAGATAAACGAAAAAGCTACTGTAAAGAAGTATGCTAAGCTACTGTAGGTCCCAGTGCCTTTACAAGTGTCTCTGAATCTGAAACTCTTCATACCCACACTATTGTTAGACATGGGAGGTTAGGTATCCACTGTGCAGCACTGTGCAGTATAGAGTCAATTAATATAACCTCACAGTTGCCATCAAAGAGTAGTTTAGGGAGGTTTTCTCCACTGCAGTCAGTGAGCGAATCCATTTGTAGGCCAACGCACTTTCTAGACTGCTCGGCAACGAGTGTATGCTTGGCATCCGTAGTTATATAAGCATTGAAACAGGGTCAAGGTGAAATGGTTCTTTCATAGCTGTGGTTATATTTAGAGGAAAAACTAGTCCGCCGGTGGACAACTCCAGTATTTCACAGTTAGTTAAAGACTAGAGGATGTGAGAAGTACTCCTTACTCAGCGAAAATAAAACTCAGTAATTTATTATCTAACAAGCTGACAAACTCTTTCCCTGCTGTTACATGACCAATATAAGCCTTTGGCAAACTTCTTACCATCTGAAAAGTTAAAGTAATTGTTGCATTTGGAGCTGAGTACATATCCTAAATTGACAGGAAAGTATTATAAGGCAGACTTTTTATCATTTCAAAAGTTAAAGTAATTGTTGCATTTGGAGCTGAGTATGTTTCCTAAATTGATAGAAGAGTAATTATAAGAAGCAAGGAGCTGTTAAATTCCCTTTTGGTTCACGGCCTTAAAGTTTTTATTTTGGATTTGAAAAAATAGATCCATTTCTGAAATAGCCATTCTGTAATTTATCCTGTGCCGTCTAGGAGCACATGTACTACTGGTAGAAGTGCTGATCTCTCACGGAAAGTCATACTTAACATATTTACAATCAATCTTCATGCAGTTCAGTAGCCAACAGTAAGTTCCCATTATTAGCGCCTTAGCATGCCAGCTAAGTGGAGTACCTGAAAATAGACTGGTGGCCAGACCATGGCTTGAGTTTCTGTGAGGCCAGCCTTTCATCACTTTGGAATCTTAAGACCTCACAATAAAATAAAGCTATCCCTGGAATGCAAGATAGAGCATAAAGATGAGTCAACAAAAATGCTTTACGCAACCCCAAGTAGCTACGGTACAGAATGTCTTGAGAATGATCGGTGAAGATGGACATTTCCCACTGGCTGTGTGGTCATACAAGATAAACTCTGTTAATAAATAATTAATGGAATTACAGTATAGAAATGTTTTGATATAGTTACATACATTACATACATCATTGGTTTGCTTGTTTGTTTGTCTGTGTGCAAAATAATAAATAAATAAACAAAAAAATAAATAAGCTCAGCACAGATTTCGATTCCAGACAACATAGGTATTTGGACAAGGAACAAATTATTATATTTTGGTGCTGATCTTGAACACAATGTGGAATTTGTATTGCATCAGTGGCACTATTGCCTTGGTGGAGGTCTGGGCTCTCTGAGTGCTTTTCTATTTTTGATATGGTATTCAAAACTAGTATTCAAAGCTAGTCCATATTCCTTCCAAATTCTACTCCCAATTATTTTAGCTGGTAATGTCTCGATGTCTTTCAAAGTTTCATTCAACAGACTAGCCAATTTGTTGGATGTCACAGTATGCCTCATATTATATGGTGTGTGTGTGTGTGTGTGTGTGTGTGTGTGTGTGTGTGTGTGTGTGTGTGTGTGTGTGTGTGTGTGTGTGTGTGTGTGTGTGTGTGTGTTTGTGTGTGTTACAGAAAAAGTACCGTCAGAATGTGTCCAATATGAAGTTCACCAGCGTGGAGGACACACCAGAAATGGTGCAGGCCAAACTCAGCAACAAGCTGGTTCTGGATGTAAGCCACTTGAACTCTCTCACCCGACAGGCCTACAGACATGCCAGCTTGCCAGGCCAGACTGATGGGCTTTTTATGGCTCTCATAATTAGAATAGCCTTAAGTAGGGCCTAGCTGCCCAAGTCTAAACTTAATCAGTCATGTCTGGGAATATCTGAAAATGATAGAAATTGGATGCAGACAATTCTTGGAAATCATTGTCGGTCGGATCACATTTGGAAATTTTTCTGGGTGAATTTAGTGCATAACTGATCAAATATACAGTATGTTCTGCATTAATTAATAACCTACATTCCTTTACATACTACATATTATTGAGTCCTAGTCCAACATGTTTATTGATAAGTAGTTGATATTTTAGCTCTAGCTGGTAGGGGAAGTCATGGAGGTGTTGTGCAGTGTGTGTGAAAGTCTCTTGTGTTTTTGCAGCGTCTGTACAGAGAGAAGGGCGAGAGTTTGAAGCACAACTACACTCTCACTGGTGACCTCCCCGAGCACGTCCAGGCCAAACAGAACGCCATGAACATCAGCGATGTAAGGGCCTTTTCACACTCACCCTCACACACATCAATAAGTGGATGAACCTTTGCTTGTGTTGTCACAGCAACTGTGTTTGGTCTTTTAAGTCACTGTTGTCTTTGAACATCAACACAATGTTGTTTGTAAATTGTGAGTTACATTGATCGACTGATAATCAGGCGACCTAAGTTCAATGAACCCCACTTTGCCTGTCTGTATTACTTTGGATGAAAATGGCTGCTGAATACCAGTTAACTTTACTTTGTACTGTATATTCAGTTGTGTGTTTTGTGTTGTGTGCCATGTATAGACACGCTACAAACAGTCTTGGACCAAGATTAGAGACGCGGGCTACCAGTTACGCCTGGATGCCATTCCTTTCCAGGCTGCCAAAGCTTCAAACGAAATTCTCAGCGATGTAAGTCTGAGAGTATACTTCACTATAGATAGATAGGTGTGCTTTATGTCAAAGTAGCAAGATAAAGTCTAATCCCCTACCCCCCCACCCCCCCCTTTATGCACAAATAGGCCGACACCTGCCAATATTTTCACTGCATTTCTTACACTCAGTATACAGTACCATACAGTATAAAAATCCTTGTGAGGACTACAGTATAATGACTTTGCGTGTGATCCTTTCAGACAAAATACAGAGAGCAGTTTGAGAGGACCAAGGGTAAGATGATTGGACTCAAGGGTCTTCAGGATGACATTAACATCGCCCATTCTGTCAATGCCAGCAAACTTCAGAGTGATGTGAGTACATTGGTCATATTAAAAAAAAAAATAATAAAAAAATAGATGCCATTTTAATAATTGCATTTTCTCATGTCTATTGGTTTCGGTTGTGTCTCTTGACTTTATTTGCTGGTCTCTTTTTTAATGCTTTGTGTCCTCTTTCCCCATCCGTAGATTTCATATAAGAAGGACTCGGCTAAATTGCAGTCCCAGTACCACCTCCCTATGGACATGCTGGAGGTGGCCCACGCCAAGAAGGCCCAGGCGCTGGCCAGCGAGCAGGACTACAGGCGTTACCTGCATGAGTACACCTCCCTGCCAGATGACATGAAGGTGCAGGCTGCCAAGAAAGCCTATGAGTTGCAGAGTGATGTAAGTGCACCCCCCCCCCACACACACACACACACACACACACACACACACACTGCTTACTACTTACTGTTCATAATAGAAAAGAGGGATGAAGACAGACTTCCAGGTGTCTTAAATGGCACTCATGCTATGGACGAACAAAATCAAAAAGCTAGTACCAACCTCAATCCACATTTCATTGCAGAGCTGAGTGTGATGATGTGTATGTGTACTGTATATACATTTTTGTTTATACAGAATATCTGTGCTTATTGTATGTGTGTGTGTGTGTGTGTGTGTGTGTTTTGTGTGTGTGTGTGTGTGTGTGTGTGTGTGTGTTTATCTTGTCTGTAGAAATCCTACCGCTCAGACCTTAACTATCTGCGTGGTGCTGGCTGGATTGCCACAGGGGCTCTGCAGATCGAGGGCTCCAGGCGGGCCACAGACCTCATCAGTGATGTGAGTCAACACAACACATATCTTTATATGCCCCATCCCAATGTATGCCTGTATGCAATCTCTATGCCTCATCCCATTGAAAAAAACGTCTTTTGTGGAGAATTCTGTCAGTTTGACATTCAACCATTTTGAACTAGACTAGCATAATATGAATATGAATCAAAATATGATTTGTGCTACTGACTACATCTCTAGTACATAGAGTAGACTTTGAAATATAGTTGCTAGTATAGTTGCTAGTACGAATCCTTTAAGTATCTACTGCGGTTTCATCACTATTTTCTCTTTCCAGAAAAAGTACCGTCAGCATGCATCTCAGTTCAAGCACACATCTGTGGTGGACTCTCCAGACATCGTCCACGCCAAACTTAGCAACAAGATAACCAATGAGGTAAGAGGTCACGGCCTACTGATACCTTACCTCCCGCGTTGAGAAGAGATGACCTTTGCTTCCGTAGTAAAAAAAAAAAAAAAGTGCTGAGCACAACTGAAATTTGTAATGATTTTTTTGGTACTTAAGACACACACACACACACACACACACACACACACACACACACACACACACACACACACACACACACACACACAGTCTAACCAACAGACAAAATAGTTGAGCACAACTGAAATTTGTAATGATTTTTTTGGTCCTTAACACACACACACACACACACACACACACACACACACACACACACACACAGTCTAACCAACAGACAATACAATCATTAATACAACAAAGAAATATGTCTAAGGACATAACACAAGCTCACAGATGCAATGCAGATGTAATGTTTACATGGACTGTGGTTTTAGCTTTAATGTTTCTGAATGTTTATCGTTTAGCGTTTGTACAAAGAGGCCGGAGAGAATTTCAGACACAACTACACCATCACAGCAGAGAGGCCAGAAATCACCCAAGCAAAGATCAATGCTGCCAACTACAGCGATGTAAGTGTACCTGATACTGTCACACACACACACACACACACACACACACATACTGTCTCTCTCTCTCTCACACACACACACACACATACTGTCTCTCTCTCTCTCTCTCTCTCTCTCTCACTCACAAACAAACACACACACACACACACACACACACACACACACACACACACACACACACACAGACATTCTCTCTCTCCTTCTTTCTATCTCTCTACAGTATAGACTGGATACTTTTTAGCTGTCAGAAAGAAAGAAAGAAAGAAAGAAAGAAAGAAAGGAGAGAGAAAATGCATTGCAAAATTGCCTTCATTGTTGAAGACCACTGATTTATCCTCCTGGTGTATCCCCCGCAGGTTAAGTATAAAGAGTCGTGGCACACACTGAGAGCCCAGGGCTATAAACTGACCATGCAGGACATACCCTTCCAGTCAGCCAAGGCATCCACGGGCCTGGCCAGTGATGTAAGTCTACACCTTTAACGCATGTAAACAATAACTCCTATAATACCTATGGGGCCATTCTATTTGTGTCTCTGTCAATCAACCTTTGCTGCCTTTAAGTCTTATCTCACCACCCACCCATCTCCCCCACCGCCCCACCCCCAATCACACACACACACACACACACACACACACACACACACACACATTGACACACACACTGACACACACACACACACACACACACACACACACACACACACACACACACACACACACACACACACACACAAACACAAACACACACACTGACACACACACACACACACACTGACACACACACACACACACACACACACACACACACACACACACACACACCTCTGTAGGTCCAGTACAAGCACACCCACCTGCAGGACAAAGGGAAGCACATCGGGGTGCGTAGCGCCCAGGAAGACCCCATGCTCGCCCACTGCATGGAGATGGGCCGTCTCCATAGCGACCAGTTATACCGCAAGGACGCCCTGACCACCAGCGGCCAGTACCACCTGCCTATCGACATGGTGAACCTCAGCCAGGCCAAGAAGGCTCAGGCTCTGGCCAGCGACCTGGACTACAGGAAGAAACTCCACGAGTACACCGTGCTGCCCGACGACATGAAGGTCCAGTGGGCTAAGAAGGCTTATGATCTGCAGAGCGAGGTGAGAATCAGATACAGAGAGACAAAATAGTGAGTAAGAAAGAGAATTATTGTAGCCTGGCCATTGCATTCCTGTGTACTTCATCTCCCTCCACGACTCCGTCTGGGATTCCGGCCATTGACCTCGTTCGCATCGGTTGGATCTGGCTCGAGCCAATCAGTGACTTTTAAAAATGCATCGTGAGAATACCACAGGCTAGGCCTATCAGTTAAGGGCTGGTCCAATTGTTTTGAATTTAAACATTTCCAGCAAGCAATCGTTTCTCAATAGACAAGATCCCGGACCAACAGTACAAAGTACGAAAGGAAACGAAAAGAAGCATGGAGGGATTGTTATGACCAGGCTAGAAATATTACACATTGTATTAGCTGTGACTCAGTTATCACCTTCCTTTTACTTTACCGTTGTCAACTACTGTTACCAACTATTACTACTTCATTGCATGAACAGTGTGGTAATGTAATAGAGTTGCAGAGCAATGAAGAGGACTAGTGTCTCATCTTCTTCATGTTCTTTCGGGTGTCCAATAGAAAGTGTACAAGTCCGACCTGAGCTTCATGAAGGGTGTGGCCTGGGATGGTGTGGGTGCACCTCAGTTGGAGTCCGCCAAGAAAGCCGGAGAGCTGATCAGTGACGTGAGTGCACCTAGCCTTTCATTTATAATACTAATAATTACTAATGCTAATTATAATACCATTGTTATTTTATTCATAGTGTTTAATATTACAATAGCTCATGTTTTGGAAGCAGAACTATTGTAATGGCATATGTGTAATTGCCGGCGTGTGTCTGTCTGGGTACAAAATGACAAAAAGTTATGGATTTCTGAATGCTTTTGAAGTTTCTTATAGAATATTATATATATATATATATTTTACATTTGTATTTACATTCAAAAAATGAAACCCATTTCCTCTTGCAGAAGAAGTATCGGCAGAACCCTGACCGCATCAAGTTCACCTCCGTGGCAGATTCCCCAGACATTCTCCACGCTAAGAACAGCTACATGCAGTGCAGTGAGGTAAGGGCCTTTCAGTGTGAACCCATCCCAGACTTTTGTAGATTGGCAATTTAACAATTTAACGGATGCTTTTGTTGTCGTTCTTATTTTGATGGGGGCTTGTTTTACTTGACTGAACTTCCATGAATGTTATTTTTGTGTTGCAGAGGCTGTACAAGTCTGGAGATTCTGACGCCATGCACAAGTACACACTCCATGCTGACCATCCTGACTTTATTCGGGCGAAACTGAACGCACAGCAGATAAGCGATGTAAGACTCTCTCTCTCTCTTGAAAATTAAGGTTAATACGATTTATGACTTTTCTATGAGAGAAATGCAGGCTGATCTAACCATCCAATGTTTCCCATGCAGAAAGTGTATAAGACTTCAGGTGAGCAGGTGAAATCTGCAGGATTCGACTTGAGGCTGGACGCCATTCCCTTCCAAACAGCCAAGGCTTCCAGGGAGATAGCCAGCGATGTGAGTTCACCTTGAAACCTGCTTTTGATTCAATTACTATTAGTTGTGCAAATTCACAACATATTTACACGAATATGAAAAATTATGCATTTCCACTGTATCTAAATAAACCTTTCTTAGTTTTACATAAGAAAGCATGGCATCTCAGGACTTAACCCTGAAGTGGTTAAATAAAATAAAATTCCATTATGTAATTATTTTTATTTCTAATTTATGAAGATGTTAGCAGAGATAATCCAGCATTCAAGTAACTTTCTTGAAACCTTTCCAGTTCCGGTACAAAGAGGCCTTTGTGAAGGGCAAGGGCCAGCAGGTGGGGCTGCTGAGCGTGGAGGACGACCCCAAGATGGTGCATTCTCTGGCTGTGGGCAAGCTCCAGAGCAACACAGAGTACAAGAAGCAGTTCCACGAGATGCGCTCGCAGTTCAAGATGCATGCCGACCAGCCCGAGTTCCTGAACGCCAAGAAGAGCCAGGCGCAGGCCAGCGACAACACCTACCGCCAGCGGCTGCATGACTACACCTGTGATCCCGAACAGCTCAACTTCAAGCATGCCAAGAACGCCTACAAGCTGCAGAGCGACGTAAGAACATGACTGAGAACATTAAAGTATTTTGTGGCCATTGATTCTGATTCACTGTACATGCATGTCACTGTTATGTGGTTGTATGTGACTTTACCGACCATTACTGTAAATGTAATTGGCATACTTGGCCTCTAGATTCTGGTTTTAAATTTGTGGAAACATGGGATAGGATTAAACCTTTTCAATGGATTTTACTCTACAACTACAACTCAAACTACAATTTGTAAAAAAAACTACAATTCCTAGAATGCACTGAAACTAACACAGGTGTCATGAATGAATGATTATATGTAACCTCATGCACTGTTTCTCAATGTGTTTTACTTAAGCTTGCAGAACATAGAGTAAAAAACTTATTTGCAAAGACTTGAGTGTGCGGATTTTTCGTTATTTTTCAATGGATTTTACTCTAAAACTTTTTTCTGTTGATGGCTCACCTTGCAGGTGAACTACAAATCGGACCTGAACTGGATCAGGGGAGTGGGCTGGACCCCCCCAGGTTCCCACAAGGCTGAGATGGCCAGACGGGCCGCTGAACTGGGCCTGGCCGAGGGAGTGGACACTGATGAGGCCATCGCTAAGTACCAGCATCTACTGGTGAGGAGCAACACGTACAGTACTTATAAAAGCTTTGAAATGCCTACAAACTTTCTTTATTTTATGAATGATTGGTTAACTAAAATAGAGAGCTGTACAGTATTTTTTTGCTGGGGATCAATTTAACATGTTGTTTTATCTAATCAAGTATGTAAGGACTATGTTCTGCAAGGCGCTCATTATCATAGAATATCTCCCGACATACTGATGCAACAACAACATCACTCTGAAAGTAGTCAGTTAACTTATTGATCAGCTGATTGGTTAAGGCAACATTCTGTTTCACTTTCCTTGACAGTGGTCTGTTATACTTAGCAATGGAGCATTAGAAAGAGCCATGTAATAACCATCATTACGGTATACTCCTCTGTGTCTATATGTGCTTCACTCATGTGTCCATGCTGCTCTCTGTCCCGTGTCAGATGTACCAGCGGCAGATGATGATGGAGGAACAGATGCTGCAGATGCAGCAGCAGCAGGAGTCTTCCTCCTCCAACCAGGTGGAGGCCGTCGAGGAGTTCGAACAGCCCGACGTCAACCCTGACGCCATGGAGGTCCTCCACGTCAAGAGGAAGAAGACCAAGACCATCCAGACTAACTTCCGCAAGGCCACCAACACCACCAGCACCAGCCACACCCAGTCCTCATCCAGCATGCAAATGCAGTCCGCCGTCACATCACAGTCTGCCGTCAGCTCCCACTCCGCCGTCAGCTCCCACTCCGCCACCAGCTCCCAGACCGCCGTCACGTCTCAGACCGCCATCACCTCCAAGCAGACTCAGGCTGCTCTCGTCTCCGGCTCCTCCGAGCATCAAGACGTAGACTAAAGCCCATCGCTGACCCCATCCTGTTGTTTAAATCATCATTGTACTTAATATTTTTATATGATGTAGTAGCAAACTACTGTAGAGCCTGGTGCTTTTATCAATGGTTTAATCAAACTGATGAGCTGTTGTGGAGGAATGCTGTAATAGTCTACTGAAAGAGTTTTGCATGTGAAAAAGGGTATGAGGCAAGGAAACGATAGGAGTTGTATCAGCCTAGGATGATGATGTCTGAATGTATTATGGGGAAAGTACAGCCGACTAGGACAGAGAAGGTAAACAGGAAGTTGATTTTTGACTTGTGTAAACAGGAAGTGATGATGCATGTTTATGAAAAATGCAGAATTTACCACAAGTGTGATGGTAGCTCTGAACTAAGAAAGATGCTCCTGATAGTATTTTGTTTTGTTTTCTGTTGTGAAAGACAGCAAACTGAATGTCTTTTTTTATTATTATTATTTGGAAAGATGATAGAAGGTGCTTCAAATGAGTCTCAACCATATGGAAATGTATTATTGTGCACAGAATAGACCTTGACCGAGCAGTAGTGTGATATGCACTAGCAAAGCCTCTATCGCCCTCTGGTGGTGGTTTACAAGTGGTTGGCCTTGTGTTTTCATGTGATTTTTACCTGGATGACTGACTGGTTCAGCTTTATGACATAAACTTAGCCAATAGGCCACAATGTTTGACAAATCAAATGCTGGGTTTTAAGTTTCAGAAGGATAATAAATGTTTTTCAACAGCACTTGCTTGATGGCGTCAGCAACTCTGCTTGAATGCACATACAGACATGAACATGCACGCATACAAACACACCAAAATAATCATCCATAGCAGCAGCGCATTGGAGGTTTTACGTAATCAAAAATAAGACTTTATAATAACTGTCCTCTATGAATGGTTATTAAAGCATTATATATATTATTATTCTCAAAAGAATGAGAGGGCGCTTCAGACGCACTATGACTAGGAAACAGGAAACCAGCAGCCTTACCTCAACCAGCCCAGATAAAGACGAGTACCGTAACCACCAGACGTCACAAAGTGCTGATGAGGACAGCTGACCGCAGACTTGCCTGATTAAACAGAAACTAAACCGAGCCCACGCGCCCCGCTGCATGCATCCTCAATGAGTCAGCTAGACTAGATTCCAACACTTATGATGCTTAAGAACCTTTTTACTTTTACTTTTAGTGAGGGGTGGGTAGCCTTTGGTGAGTTTCCACAAAGCATTCCATTCCTTCACAATCTTGTTTGGTAAAACTGTGTTAAAACATTTGGTGTTTCTAGATGAGGAAGTTTCGATGCTCAATTGTAATAATAAATGGTTTAGTGGGTTTGGAACGACAATAGCAGTAACTAGAAGTGTCAGCGGTTTGCTGTCATTGACATTTGAATTCAATTTGTTTAATTAGAATGATGATCATCTACATCCAGTAGGCTGTCGTTTGGCAACAACATGGTTCAGCAACGACAGAGCTGTATTTTGTGGAAAGGACATCATCTTGTCAGGGGTGGCATGGAAGTGCATAAAAGCACAACTATAGAGGGCCAAAAGAAATCACACCGCTAGGCTAATGGCCTGATGGTGTAAGTGCTGCAACACCCCATTCTTCCCTATGGGTCACAAACTCAACTCACACACACACACACACACACACACACACACACACACACACACACACACACACACACACACACCATTTTGATCTCCAACACTGGACTAAAATTATGCTCCCAAAATAATGTATTTTTTGTTTTCCATACCAATAATCTAAAAGAGCTGAGATGCACATCTGCAAGTGCTGGTTACTTAAGGTGACATATGCAGAATAGTAAGGCCCTTACATCTTATGATGATAATAATGAATGCAATTAATAAAATAAATGAAATGAAAGAATGAATACAACTGAAAAATAGTTTTTTATATTATGATATATTATACATTATTTTATATTATATTATATTCATGTTAGGATTAGGGCCATAGAATAGCCTCCTAACACTTTTTTCTCATTTTAATTTTGTCAGTGTTACTGTGTGTGTGTGTGTGTGTGTGTGTGTGTGTGTGTGTGTGTGTGTGTGTGTGTGTGTGGAGAGAGGGGGGGAGGGGGGGTGTATGTGTGAATAATGCGTCAAATATGAGATTTGATGAAGGGAGGTGCTTGGCTGATCGGCAGATGACCGAAAGCCAAGACCTATAAAAAGGTCTGTATAGGCTTATGTGTGTGTGTGTATATTAGAGAGAGAGAGAGAGAGAGAGAGAGAAAGAGAGAGAGAGAGAGAGAGAGGCCCGGAGAAAGATAAGGTTTGACATCTGCGGACACCAATCTGTCTAACATGTCTTGCCCCATGGCACAACAGGAGGATGGGGAGAACAAAGCCTCTCAGGACGGGACCAATAAGGTCATCTACAAAGAGTACCTACAGGTAAATAAACACACACACATCCGCACACACAGTTACAGATACACTCTAATAATCATGTTTACAACACTGTCCATTACAGTAGAATACAGAAGACCTCTTTTTTTTATTATTTTTATTATAACATAAAACATAATTAAACCTAAAACATAATTAAGCCTAAAACATAATTAAACATGTGCTACTTGGTTTTCAGTTGGATAAGATTGTGAATGCTCAATCTCTTCTGAGTGAATCAGGAGGCAATATGATTCATGATGAGCACCTCTTCATAGTCACTCATCAAGGTAAATATCCCATCTGATCTGAACCAACACAAGTTCACATTAATCTCATTCATTAATCTAATTAATCTAATTAACGGCACGTTTTTAAATTAATCAAACCTGATTTAGCCATTTAAATAAAGCTATTTTAACTTTTTTTGGAAGAGTGCCTTGGATTTTTCATCTAGTTTATTCAAGTTTTTCTTTACCAAAGAGCACCTTCTACACATCTACACATTGATACAAACGCTGTAGCCCTCCATGCCTCCCCTTGTTCTGTTCACATTAATCTCCATCAGTTTTGTAGAACATTCTCTTACCTTTTCATATTCCTCCATTCTGCATTCAGCGTATGAGTTGTGGTTTAAGCAGATCTTATGGGAGCTGGACTCAGTGAGGGATATCTTCATCAAAGAACAGGTCAGTCTACTGGAGTGATAATATTGAACAAAATATCTACCCATATTATTAAGCAGCTACTAAACAGAGGGACGCTGTTTGCATTCAAAAGTAAAGTCCCATTTAAATGTAAGATTTAAAGGCAAACCAGGCAACATTATGATATATATTTTAGATACATTATGAGGTGAATAACTTTCTCTGCACCTTTCCTGGTACAGTTACAGTACGAGCATTATGAGAATGATGTGTCGATTGTAAAATGAAACCGAAATGGAGTAAACCCGATAATCTGAAAAATCATAATTTTCGGTTCTAGTTCAGTGGTTTGCAAACAAATTCACATTGATTGACAATTGGTGACAATTAACAATTTCAATATTTTATTAAATTAAAAAAAAAGGGGGGGGGGGGGGGGCTTCCAGAGTAAAAATTGCAGGCTTTCCTGGTATGGCTTTAAAAGAAAAAATTTAAACTTGTCCATGTTGTGTATAATGTGGATACCGGTACTTGAAAGTAATTATTTTATCATGTGACTGCAGGTGAAAGATAATATGCTGAAGGTGAACTCACGTGCCAAAAGGATCGTTACCATCTTCAGACTTCTGATTGACCAGTTTGCTATTCTGGAGACAATGACTGCCTTGGATTTCTATGACTTCAGGTCAGTACATAATGAAAAAATATTTTGTACATTTCTGATCATGTCTTTTTTATTTCAGAAGACAATGCTATTGGTCAGTCATCATGTTGATGAGTTTACGATATATAAGTCTATAATTGATCATATGATCAAACTACATGATCATATGTTCAGATATGAATTTCTGTGATAACATCATGTTCAGTTATTTTTATTTATACTTATAAATAAACATAAACATAATGATACAATACATGTTTTTTTTTCTAAAGTTGTTTTGGACATGCAGTCCATTTTTTTTAATCTGATGATGTTGAAAATGTTTTCTATGAAAATTCAGGAACTGTAATGTGTCTATGAATTTAGATGCATGCATCTAAATTTTATCTAAGCCCATACATGTATTCACAGTATGGGTTTAGCCTACTTCTGTGTGTGTGTGTGTGTGTGTGTGTGTGTGTGTGTGTGTGTGTGTGTGTGTGTGTGTGTGTGTGTGTCTCCATTATGTGTAATGGAAATCAGGGACTACCTGTATCCAGCCTCTGGCTTCCAGAGCCTGCAGTTTCGCCTCCTGGAGAACAAGATCGGTGTCCAAAGAAGGAAACCCTACGACACCGAAACAAACTTCTGCAGCCTGGACCGCAAGCTATTCTTCAAGTCTGAGACGGAGCCCACGCTGCTCAAGCTGGTGGAGGTGATAATACAGGAATAGTTTGTTTGTTCTTTGTATTGCAATGTAAAACATGGGACAAACATGGGACATGCCAAAAGTACTGTTGTAGTACCTTACACTAATTTCATATGATTAGATACCAGAGTATGTATTACAGTTTAATAAGTGTATCTTGCCGTGTCTATGGCATATTAAATGTCTCCCCTGGTTTCTGTGTGCTCCAGAGATGGCTAGAAAATTTACCAGAACTTGCAGAGACTGGATTCAACTTCTGGAAAAAACTGAAGGAAAAAGTTGATGAAGAACTTAACAGTGAAGAGCTGAAACTTGAGGTTTGTTTCCCCCTCCTTAAATATTGTCTGCACAGCTATCAACAGTAACCCTGGACTGTCTGAAATAAATATTGATGCTATTAGCAATGCTCTGCAGTACTGCACCATCTGGGATTCATTCCATATTCTGTCATTAAAGGAGAATTTATTAATACATACATACATACATACATACATACATACATACATACAAACATACACACATACATACATACATACATACATACATACATACATACATACATACATACATACATACATACATACATACATACATACATACATACAAACATACACACATACATACATACATACATACTGTACATACATGTACATACATGTACATACACACTGTACATACTGTACATACATACACACATACACACACACACACACACACACACACACACACACACACACACACACACACACACACACATACATACATGTACATACACAAACATTATATACATACTGGGATGTGATAGTAATTCCAATCTGGAACTCCAATCAGGCTTGCTGAGCGCTGCCAAAGGAAGGAGAACAAAAAAAAATCCAGAAAAACCACATAGCTAATACACAGCTTACACTAACTGTTTGGTATCATAGGCTCACTTTCTCTTTTGTTACTCTCATACCATTAAGTTAGGGCTACTGTTGCTGTTTGCATTACAGGCAATCTTGCCCTTAAAGCAGGCAGGTCAGCATACAGCAGCCTATTAACATGTATTGTGCTCTTGCACAGATGAAGCCCGATAAGAAGTTTACCGAAAAGAAAGAACTGTTTACATCTATGTTTGATGAGAACAAACATAATGACCTAGTGAGCAAAGGTGAGCATCCACACACATTTGCAAACATGCACCTTGCCAAGTGAACAGTTTAGCTATTCACTGTGAAATATCAAATTAATATCAGACAAGCTCCCCTTACATTCGCTGTTTCTAAAAAGAAAAAAAAAGTTTCGGTTTCATTTGACATCAGGGCATCGTCATCAAATGAGAGTGCCTTTGTTCACAACCTTTTAGAGGAAGTGACTAAGCTGGTAAATAACCATAAAATGTTACCTGGTGTTTCTTTAAAGCGAGTTTCAGGTTGGCTATTCTAGCAAGTATTTCAACCTAGAGCTATTCAAAGTCAATGAGAACTGTCAGCAGAATAGCCTACAACATAGACAAAATAGTGAACTGGCAACACTGAGAGTCCACTCACTCACTTTCAGTTTCATTTTCATAGTGTGCACACTATCTGTAGTCTTCAACTCTCTCTTATCTGCTCTCTTTAGGTGTGAGACGACTCTCATATAAAGCTTTGCAGGGAGCTCTCATGATCTACTTCTACAGGCAAGATGTTCTCTCACTACTACCTGTTCATTTACACAAGTCCGGTTCAAGCCTTTTTGATGCCCTAGGCCAAATTTGAGTTTTGCACCCTATTTTTTAGAAATGCAAGAGAAAAACTGATGAAAAAACGTAATAGATGTATTGTGATGCCCTCTGATATTTGGTGCCCTAGGCAATCGCCTACTTTGTCTATGCCTAGAGCCGGCCCTGCATTTACAGTACATACCTCATCTTCCCTCTTCAGCTTCCACACTACTCTAGCATCACACTGAAACTCATTGTTGTCTGTCCCCGGCCCCTTGCCAGCCCTCCAATCAAGCCACTTTCCCAACTGTATCTCTGTACTTTGCACAAATAGGCTGACACCAGACAAAATTTCACTTTTTACACCAAAAATTTTGTGCATGTGATGTGAAAAAATAAAATTCCTTGTGTCCTGTCAGGGAGGAGCCCGGCTTCCAGATGCCCTTCCAGCTGCTGACATCACTGATGGACATTGACAGCCTCATGACCAAATGGAGATGTGAGTGTACTGTATATCCTGAGTCAGTGTGCTGGACTACTGAAATCATGATAGAAGCTAGTGTCTACTAGTGTCTACTTATGAAACAAGACAAAAATGTACACCTCAGTGTAAAATGACCCTTTACCCTTTACAATCCACAGCCCACATCTATTTTGATAAACTTTAAATAAGTATGTGTAATGATAGCCTATATAACCTACTCAAATATATTGAGGCTACTCATATGTATTTAAAATGACCAACTAACTAAATATATTCCATTGTACATGATTTCTCATCGTGTACAGTATTTCAAGATTTGAAAAGATTTCTGTAATTTCATGAATGCCCAGGTATGGGTTAAAGAAATTTAAGTGCCTGTAAATGCTTACATTTTCTAGACAGCCATGTGTGTATGGTGCACAGGATGATTGGCCGTAAGACAGGAACAGGTGGATCTTCAGGGTATGATTATCTGCGCTCCACTATTTGGTAAGTCAAGCCTAGTTAAAAGCTGTGTTGCTTAAACCACATCACATTGATCACTCAGTTCATTTTTACGTCAGCTTGTGAAAGCAAAGAGCTTCAGAAACATTTATGTGGAGCAAACAGATCTTTAATTGCACTATGTTATTCTTGCTAGTGACTCCTATCGGGTGTTTGTGGACCTGTTCAACCTGGCCACTTTCCTGGTGCCACGCCATTGGGTGCCCAAACTCAACCCCTGAAATGAACCTCGGCCTCATGTTTACCAACATGTTTACAAAGTACCATATTGTTCAGTATGCACAATAAAACTGTATACTATGAGTTTAGGTGTAAGTGGTGTTTCTCTGGAGTGGGCTTGTTCAGAAATGACCACAAATCCACACCTGGCTATTATTAATGAATTAACACATAATAACATTTTTCCCATATGTGAAAAATGTTCACTGTATACAGTCACTAGATGGGGTTATAGTAAGATTTCTATCTATCTTAAATTGCAACACCGCAAACTTCTGGCTAGCTCCTAAGACAATACAGCTTATGTCGCGGGAACGTTAGCCTAACCATATAACGCAACCAGAAGCAAAAGTTCTAAAATTTAGTAGGCTAACCCTTCAGAGAACCAAAACAACCTTTATGGAACTTTCCCTCTCCCAACTGATAACCTTTCCCTCTCCCAACTGATAAGCCTACATACATTTGTGTGGATACAGTAAGTGGTCAAATTTAAATTTGCATAATATAAGGCTAAGTTCTATTCTATTGCACCAAGAAAAATGGGTTTGCTTTTTACTAATGTGAAATTTATTTGTAGTCTTTACACCAATACAACATTTTTGGGCAATAACCATGACATG
>JAODXP020000032.1:9572666-9609211 GCA_027497455.2 Sardinella longiceps | reverse complement strand
AGTCTAGTAGCCAACTAGGTGAACCCGGAAATGTTGAGTACACCAAAGTTTTATTGCATAAATGTGATGTATGGGTCCCCAGTATACAAAAACTGCCGGATGCTAATTTGCATATGTTGAGCAATTTTTTTAATTAGCATAATTAGCATTATTAGCCAAATCGCCCATTTTCACCACATATTTTGCATTGTATGGCCAATTTCTACAATATGTCAATGGTGATAGATGTTTTAGAGGGTGCTGAATTCATTTCTGACATCATCTTTTGAAATTATATCACATATCTATATTTATTTATTAATTTTAATTACTTTTAGACACAATTTTAGGTACTTTATGGTACTCACAATATACACAATAATAATCCTGCTCCTCACCTAGAAATCTCTCCACTCCTCTGCCCCACAATACCTCTCTGACCTTCTCCATCCTGACTCTAAGTCTAGGTCTCTGTGGTCCTCTGCCAAGGACCTGCTCTCCATCCTCCGTCCCAGACTATGGACCATAGGGCACAGAGCCTTTTGTGTTGCTGCCCCCACTCCCTGAAATACTTTGCCACCCAACATACGCCATGTCCCCACTCTGATGTCTTTCAAAAAGCACCTCAAAACACACATGTTCACTATCAGTCTCTAACTAACATACATTCAGAACAATGCCCACAACACCCCCTCCCAACATACACCCCCACATCATCACCATGTCCTCTTCCCACATATAACAGCACACTTTCCCATCACACTTTCTCACTCCTTATCAAAAAATATTCATCCATGTCTGTGCAGTACTTTTCAAGTTATCTTTTACAAAACACATATACACACAAACACACACAAACACCAATACTCCCATTATCATCTCCCCTGGCACCTTCATGCTGTAGCCCCCACACACACACAACACACTGACTTATCAGGAAGGTCCCTTTAACATTCATACATCACACTGCTCCACCACCTCCATCTCCCTGCCTTCATTGCCCCCCCCACCCCAACACACACACACACCACGCACACACAATCACATCAGACAGCCGCATTGAGCACACTGCCCACCACACAACCCCCATCACCACCCCCTCTCCTCACATACAATAGTACACCATCACCATGTCCGCCTCGCACATATAAGAGCATACTACCTCCCCTTGTCATCCCCTACTCCCTCAACATGACTTCTGACAGTTGGGTTAGCGCCCTGAGCCAAAGAAATGCTGTATGCTCCTTGTTGGTGCCCCCTCCAATCCAACCCACCACTCACCTAATCCATCAACCAACTAAACCATCCTATGCAGCCCCATTCCCTCCCTTAAATAGTTTCCTTGACAATGAGACAAATGCAGATTAAAACATAACCTCCTTGGTGGAAGTTATTACTGTACATCCCATACAAGACAAGGCCCTATCATCATCTTTTCAGACCCTTCATCCCTCTCTTTGTGTGCTTGGTGTTGTGTGAGTATGTTGCCATGTAGGCTATATAATTTACTTTGCAGGAACAATAACACAACACCGCACATATAAAGAGAGAGATGAAGGTATATGATGACAGAACAGACAAGGACAGTAGCCTGGGTGTTTTCAAGAAATCCCAATTAATATGTATTGTACAGAGGCAGGCTCCAAGTTGCAGTGGTGATTTTGACCAGATATTTTTAATAACTAAGGAAATCCACACACAAATGATCTGAATGTTACAACCTCCAAAATAGCAGCAGGTGTAATAAAGTGAATTAGCAGGGGAAAAGTAGTTATCCAAAGTAACTACGCTTCTAAGGAGGAACATTGTTCCACTGTCAACTGAACACATGCAGAACATTTTGCAGGTTTCCTATTCTGGCAGTCAATATGAGTCATGGTGTTGGAATATACTGTATATTGCTTTCTCAGTAACAACTGTAGGCCTACTTGTTATTCACAAAGAAAATTTGCAAGGAACTTCTGTAAGTGTCCAAGTGATAGCAAAGTGATGTGCTGGAGGCATCTGTGAATAGATGTATTGATATGAATTTGCCACAATAGGGTTGCAGATATGGAGACATTCTTGTAACACACGTTAGCCTACCTGGCTGATATTGTTATGCAATAGGAGGCAGAATTACTGTCAAATTGTATTCAAAGAGTGGGTGATCTCTTGCATTTTCTGGTCTTGGTGTAGTGTTTTTTTCTTTGTGTGTCCCTTGCCCCCTGTTAATTTTGCTACTTGTGCTTTGTCATAGACACACATACATTATTTTGGGGCTCTAAAGTTCTGATTTCTTTAGACCAGGGGTGGGGAACAGTTTTAGTCTGAGGGCCACATTGACTTTGGCAAAGTAAGCGGAGGGCCACACATTAGATGACTGCAATTAAACATTACACGGTTAAATGGTACAAATGAATTTGACGCAATTATTGTAGACTACAGCATAATAAAAGCTGCCTCTACCATACAGTCTTTATAAATCGGAAAATGGTTTGCTGTGTTTGACAATTTTGTGACACAACATACAGCTCACTTTTGGTCCTGGTAGACTGCTTTGTAAAGATACTCTGCCTGGCAGTGCAGAAAAATTTAAGGGCATTATTAGCATGTTTTATATTGAAGAGTTTGCTAATATTGTATTCTTTGAAGACAGATACTTCCCTGACATTTCAAACAGAAAACCTTTCAGACACAAAATAGTAGCAAAATATTTTGGTGTCCATTCTTTGTTAGATACTCAACTGTCAGAGACAACTTATCTCTTCTTTACTGTACTCATCTTGAGGTTTTTTTCCCCTTTAAATTGTATGGGCATTCTGGGGAGCCACATTGAAGCACAGTGGGGGCCACATCCGGCCCCCGGGCTGCATTTTGCCCATGTGTGCTTTAGACCTGCATGTAGATATCTTTAGTTAATATAAAGTCTAGTCACTTTCATATGAGTATTCCAATCAGAAATATGTACTGTATACTGAAAAAATGTTGATGTGATCAATACTTTTTTTCGCCAATGTATGTCAAATATCGGCCTTGCTTTTTCTTCCAGAAATGTATAATATCCAGCCTAAAAAAGATTCAAAACTATTTTTAATTTTCAAAAGTAGTAGGAGAGGGTCACTACATTTTGAAAACAATGCATCAACATTCACAAGAGCAATATCTATTAAAAAATACCTAAAATTATGCCTAAAATTAATCTAATTTTAAATTTATTTAAAATAAATAAAGATATGTGATGTGAAATTAGAAATGATAATGCCAGAACTTAAATCAGCATCCTCTAAAACATCTAAAACCATTAATATATTGTAGAAATTGGCTATACAATGAAAAGTATGTGGTGAAAATGGGCGATTTGGCTAATAATGCTAATTATGCTAATTAAAAAAATTGCTCAACATATGCAAATTAGCATCCGGCAGTTTCTGTATACTGGGGACCCATACTTCACATTTCTGCAATAAAACTTTGGTGTACTCAACATTTCCGGGTTCATAATGGGGCTCTATGGGCTGGCTACTAGACTAATGAGTGAACGAGTGAGAGTCAAATACAAAATGAACACACACACACTATGATTATATCTTTGTATTTTGTCATAAAAATCATAAATCATATCATAAAAATAGTCTCTCAGGAGTCACAACACGCTGAATGCTGACTTATCTGAATGCTGCACAAGGCAAGATTGTAAAGGTGGTGCATTGAGTGCAATGAAGATACTGAAGAGTGTAAGAGAGAGTAGCTAGAATCTTTGCAGAAGACCTGCATAAGACAAAACTCTGTGACAGATGTCACGTATGATTCTACCACATGTCCTGTATGGCTACTTTTGCTTTCATCTTTAATTAACCACAACGCACAGAAGTTTTTTTTCTGTCCCAGTTACTTAATCCTGAAAAATGGCCTATCTATGGCTGTTATTGTATTCTCACTTCCTACTGTCATTTTTAATCGGTTTCTATATTTAATCCAATTAAATGTAAGGAAATAGTGCCCATGTAAACGGGGCTACTGAGTAATTTCTAATTTTTATATTCTGAACCTTTTATAGGAGGAAAGCGTTATTAGAGACACCTGATATGGATGCCATTTGTTGATTACCGGTAGCCTACACCTCAGAATGTAATACACTTATCCCAGATATCCTCATCAGAAAGCTATGACTTTCACTTTAGTAATCTCATTTCCTCCACTGCAATCAATACTAAATGACTGATTATTTTAAAGGACCAAAGAAAATGTTGCATTAACCCCACTCTCTTTCCAAGCCCATTTTGCCACTGAAAAAACTTTGAAAAAAAAAAAGAGTCTAAAATATGGTTAAAACTGTGTTTATGCAGGCAGCCAAAAATCATTTTATTATTATTTGTTTAAACGTAATGTTTTAACCACTTTTTTTTAGCCATTTATAGTCATACACACTACAGTGCTGAGTTGTAAGGTGTCTGCTTTTAGGGCGACATTTGGAGCATGTTAAAATGTTGAAAATACAGTTTGAAGTTCTGCCCCTATGGGTAAGCTCTCAGTGCTTCTGTACCTATAAAACACAATATAAACCTGTATGAGTTGGACCAAAATTTCTCACGCTTTCAGTGCTGGCAGTCTCGAGTATAGCTTCAGCAATAAAGCTCTTGTTGAAATCGACCTAAGTTGTCCTTCAGTGGAAGTCAGTGTAGTAAAACTTCCAGATGTCACGTAGCCTATGCTTTTGTTTTCACCTTTAGTTAACCACATCACACCACACAGAGGTTTCGTTCTTGAACTAGTTACTGGATCAAGATCGAAATCTCTTACACCTTTCTTGAAAACGTCTACGTGTGACTTTGCATTTTCACTTCTTACTGTGACTTCAGACAGGCGCAATATGCAGAATCAGATGTTTAAAAATACATGTAGGACATGGGATTTGACAGTGCTAAAAGTTGTAACCTATACACTCTGTTAAGAGGTGGATAAAATCTATTTCCAAAATGTGTGAAGAGGAAACTGAGTTTAGGGCCTATAGGGCTACTTGCATTTAGCCACCACTATCCAGACCAACACTGTGGCTGCACTCAATTCTCATTTCGTTCCACTAGCTAGTCAGGAAGAGCATACTGCATTTTCGTTTTCACCGGAACTGAATTGTGGCACGTATCTGCGAACACTGTGAGAAATGGAAGCCACAACGTTGAACCCAGACATAACCTCACAAAACACTGCAACCTGTGATTGCAACACGTAACCATAGCAAAACGTTGCAAAATGTTGCGACGACTGGACATGGCCCATGTGAGAACCGGCACATAATATTGTGACGACCAAGCAGATTGTGGTGAAGAAATAAACATAGCGCCGTCTAGAGAGAAATTGATTGGTAAATGGAGATGTTCCAGATGATTTGCACGAAGTGAAACGATGTGAGTGTTATAATGTCAGAATGCTTTACTGTATATGCAAGGCCGGTTCTAGGCAAACGAGGCGATGGCCTAGGGCACCAAATATCAGGAGGGCATTGCAATACATTTCTTACTTTTTTCTCTTATATTTTTAGAAAAATTGGGCCAAACTCAAATCTGGCCTAGGGCACCAAAAAGGCTAGGACCGGCCCTGTGTATATGCAAGCATGAGGTCAGTTGTTTAATGTCACTGCTGTAAACCTACTGTATAAGAGAAGGAGTGTGTAGTTAGGACATGACCCATAAAGTTGACACCCCATAAAGGATGACCACCTCCAAATAAGCAAAAAGTGAGAATGTAAGCTCATTTTTGTGGGGCAGACAGTACAGTAACAACATTTGTTGAATTTAATCCAGATTAATCTGTTGTAAAAACTAGGCCCAGAGGCCTGGCTAAAGCTAATCTTCAGAGACATAACCTACAACACACAGAAAGTGTGAGTGTGTCCACTTGGACAAAGGTGGCAGTACTGTGACAATCATGTTCTTTAAGCTCTCCTGTGCCTTCAACACTATTCAACTGGAGAGACCAATTGCTGCAGATAGGCGTGTAGATCCATGCCTTGTGACCTGGATCTTCCTGGAACTTCACAGAAAGACCCCACCTTACATCTCAGACTGTAGTCAGCAACTGCTGACTTCCAGTAGCCTACAGCCACATGCAGAAGCTCTTTGTAATTGTAACTGTAATTGTGGGGTGTATCAGGGGAAGTGGAAACTTGTGGAGGACTTTGTGGGATGTTGCAGGACAAATGACCTTCAGTTGAACCAAAACCAAAGAAATGCTGGAAGGCTGGACGGAGGTCAGCCACCCTTGGTGGGTTTTCATTTTACAAAAAATCTGTTGGTGCTTCTTGGGACACTAAAACAACCCTCCCCTTGAGTTTCTCAGCCCCCTGCTGTTAGTAAAATCTTTTTTTTTATTTTTTTTTTACTGTAAAAAGTGAATTGGGCGTGGTTGTGGTGCAGTTACACAGAATCGCTGACGTTACATGTTCTATCTAGAACTTCTAATCTAGACTTTCTATCCAGCTGAAAAAGATGTCTCAAACTACCGTGCATTGAAGGATGTAATTTTTGATTGAATAATGTAGGGGGTCTGTTACCTGCTACCTTTGTGTAAATGAGGACCAGATATTTCTATCAGAGAAAACCATCAGATAGAATCAATATTTGAAACAAAAACAAAAAAAACATTCCGTTTCTTTGTGTGATTCAAAAAACTTTGATTGACATTTTTTATTTATTTGAAATGCACTGTGAGTCTAAATATGAAAAAGGTATTATTTTACAAAGGATATATGTTCAGCAAGAAACAGGTCACGTACATACTGATACAACACATACTGTATCACTCATGAGCATTGTCTAGCGCCCCCTAGTGGCACTGATTAGAACTGTGTTTCATGCCTAAAGATGAAGGGTATGAGATGCTCTTAAGGCATTTTTGCAAAATTACTTGAAATCTTCACAGCCTGATCAAAGTCCCAATTATTTGAAACTATTCACATCAACAAATGGACAGCACACACACACACACACACACACACACACACACACACACACACACACACACACACACACACACACACACAGATTTGTACCACTAGTTGGACAGTAATTTAGCAGCGATCCAGTCAGTGAATTGGTTGACCCGTGCATAAACCCCTGGTTTGTTCTTCACTCCGCAGCTGTCTCCCCAGCTCACTACACCGTACACATAGTGAGTGCCATCCTTCTCGCACACAAGAGGACCACCAGAGTCACCCTGTTAACAAAAAAGAGGAACAATTTTACGTCTCAAACAAAATATTAACATCTACAGTATATGTAGTTTGTGGCGGTAAAAAGCAAAACTCCTATCAATGGGGGAATTCTGCCAATTTTACCAAATGAAATAGTATTGTTTAATTTCACCTGGACTGAGAAAAAAATCTACTATATTAAGGTCACAGCAGTTGGTAAATAACAATAGAGGTATCAGCTTTTAACTGATTATCTCTCTCTCTCTCTCTCTCTCTCTCTCTCTCTCTCTCTCTCTCTCTCCAGACTAAACTTTTTTTTTCCTGGCTAATGATTAAACTGAATTGCACTTTTACCTTCTTTTAATTTATTTACTTTTTAACTATTTTATTTTTTTCTTTTCCACTCTAACATTGTTACCCTTCTTCTGTTTAATAATGCTATTTTGTGCTATGATTTGATTCTTTCCCTACTTTTTCTGTTACCTTGTCTTAGTCTCTGTTTTTAATGTTTATTTGTAAAGCACATTGATTTGTGTATTACTTTGCCACACCTTGTAAACACACACACACACACACACACACACACACACACACACACACACACACACACACACACACACACACACCTGGCATGAATCCACCCCTCCTTCCATGTTTCCTGCACAAATCATGCTGTCATCCAGTCTCGCACCATAGACCGTAGGAGCTGTGCAGCGATCTTTGGAGATCAGGCGCACCTTGGCAGATAGCAGATGGGTGCTGTAATAGTCTGTTCAAAAGGGAAAGTAAAAAAAGACAAATTATAAAAGAGGCATTATGTACACTATATATAGTGTTTGATGAACAATATGAAATTAAAATTTTAAAGTATGCAGCCATGTTGAAGTATTTAGAAAGGTTGTCAATCAATGCAATAGTGAAAGAGGTTAAAAAAAAAAAGGGTTCATTGCTTTAATATTTGTAGTGGTTGGGTGAATAGTGTTCTCTTGCCTTTCTCAGTGGCACCCCATCCTGATATGGAGCACTCAGTTGAGTCTGGGAGCGGCCCACTTGGCAGACAGGCCGTCTTCACATATCTGCTCTCTTTGGCACACTGACCATTTGAACCCTTCAGTTTCAGCAGGGCTGTAATTCAATTGCAAACAACAAAATACAAATGCAAATGAGGCAGAGAGTTGCTATACTGTAAGTAACAGTGACAGTAAATAAACATTAACAGTACTTTCGGGGTTAACAATAAAATGCTATTTCATTTAAAAGCATGACTGTGTTCATATTGATATTCTTATTTTAACATGGATTAAACTGATTTGCAAATCCAGACTTCCTCCCATAATTCCAGCAAACATTGCACCGTTGCCTTAGTTCATGTCACCACTGAAAAGTGAGACAGAGACAACAAGCAAAGAGACATCTGCTCAGAGCCATTCACTTCCAGCATGCCCCGCAGCAGGCACAAATTTTGTAGCCTAAATCCACCTGCAAGTTCAACCTCAACAGAGGAAATCATTGGAGTTTTGGAGACAATGCCAACATAATAAATGCAAATAACATTCAGAATTAGGCATATAGCATGTTTTAAAGAAATAGAGGCCCAAATCATCAGCATAGACTAGCATCTGCAAACAAGTCTGTGACTCCTCTGTCTCAGATATACTCAGATGTGCCATCATCTCACCTTAGGAAACAGCTCCATCTCATTTAGGCTTAGATATTGTTTGTTGTAATATCCCGTAACAAGAGACTTTTATCTAGGCCAGTAGTGACTAATGACAGTAAATATTGACAGTAAATCTCAGGCAACTATACTATCAGTTCTGAACATACAGTATTCATAAATTCTCAAGTAGTTCTGTGAAAGGAGCAAGGCAAGTGTTTAGCGTATACAATAACTGCATAGATCTGTCTGCATTACAGCGGTCTTCCTGGTCCTTCTCATTTAAGTACTCACCCACGTCGTTATGGAGGGCGTCGGGGGTCTCCCTGTACCTCTCATGGATGATGGCCCTCTCCACAGGAATGATCTGCTCTGAATCCTCAGTCCTGTCTAGGCTGATACCACCCAACTCCACCTGCATCTCATTCATGTTGTTACTGAAATGAGAAAAGGCATAATGTAAATTCTGGAGCTTTTGATACAGCTCAGGCCGTATAGCAAAATGGCAATTAATATTCAAAGTGTAAATTGCAGGTTCCATTTTACACGAAGCTGATTCAATTATAAATTAGAATTGCCCAGTGCCTACTATTGTTTTGATCCCAAAAAGCTGAATATAATACTGCCATGTAAATTTGGCACTTTTAACAGTGGTAACAGGTCAGCAGGTACAATCACAGACAAAGCAACAAAGACAATAGGCCTACCAAGTGAAGCACACAAATAGAGCAGCAATAGAATTGTTACAAAAACAATCATTATAGCATGTTGACAGACTTAGACAAACATTTACAAGGACATAGGTCATATGGCCGGGACATGTTGAGTGTGGGGGTGGGTGGGTGGGGGGCATGTTTATGTAGCTGTTTATGTAGCCTATTGCATGACAGTATGACAGTGTGTGTGCGCATGTGTTGTAGTCTTAACAAGGGTTTCAAGCACTCCCTGTCTCTTCCACTAGGTGGGGCGTGATATCAGAAGAGGGACTTGTAGAATGAAGTTAGGGGCATCATATTAGTTCCAAATGACGCTTTTGCACACCTCAGTAGTTTGGCAGGTGCGTCGGATATTATCCCAGTGGGGTTATCATTCAAGAGTTAAAAAATCCCACACACTGTCCATTCCACCAACAAACTTTAATACAACGTTTCGGTCATCCGACCTTCTTCAGGTAAAGTAATGTAGAACTTTACCTGAAGAAGGTCGGATGACCGAAACGTTGTATTAAAGTTTGTTGGTGGAATGGACAGTGTGCGGGATTTTTTAACTCTTGAGGGGCATCATTAGCCTGACATAGCCCGACCATAATACTGCTGTTCATCCGTATTCATGGTCTGGAGGTTCTTTAACCTGGCGCGATTATACTGCGGGGGGGAGGGCATTCACTTTTGGTTTGAAACAATTGGACAGTTCGTCTAATCAGCGTCGCTTATTGGCCGGTAGACTCTCTACCGATATAAACACGCCCAAGAGGACCGTTCCCAGACCATGGATACGTATGAACATTCGTATTATGGGCGGGCTATGTCAGGCTAGGGCATCATATTAGCAGAGTTGTAATTACAAACTGAAGAAATAAAGATAATGCAGACTGACAGAATGAAGATTATGAAAGAATTTTATCATCTGGGAGAAAAAATAGCCCCTACAATCCTGTGTCCATATTTGGGATGAGGGGGGCATACTGTACATACATGCAGTGTGCAGCCGTGAGGACCCAGCAGGACTCAATGAGGATGCCTCCACAGTCATGGCGGTAGGGTCTAGCGGAGCCCCTGGGTCTGACCTGCAACGATGCCTGCCACGGGTGGGCCGCTGGCATAGCCTTCTTGCCCCCAAAGATCCGAGCACTGGCGCGACCAGGCTGAGGCTTCCCGCAGGTGGCAAAGGCCCCGCTGGTTGGGGTATCAGTGGTGGGGGGGTCAGTGACCTCATAGATGACAGGGACAGTAGGGGAGACTGTGGGATGGGAGTGAGGAGAGAGGAAGAGAGAGAGAGATAGAGAGAGAGAGAGAGAGAGAGAGAGAGAGAGAGAGAGAGAGAGTCAAATAATGTTATACAGGAGGATATCAGTACTATGCCCAGCTTCATAATTATTACGACCTCTGCCAAGGAGGTTATGTTTTCGGTTGCGTTGGTTTGTCTGTCTGTCTGTTTGTCTGTCAGCAGGATAACTCGAAAAGTACTGCACGGATTTGGATGAAATATTCGGACAATGTGTATATTGGAACAAGGTTTATATTGTGTCTGTGACCACATGGCCTTAGCGGAGGTCTGCGCTCTCTGAGCGCTTTTCTAGTTCTTTATGCAAATGAATTATAAATGACACTATTTAGTCTAAGATGATGTAAAAAGAATGCATTTGGAGGCAATCATCATGGCCTCTCACGATGACTCTGTGTTTTCAAAGCTGTGACAAACATTGGAACTTTGCTCTGCTCAACTTATTGATTTCTGTAGATTCCTCTGTCAATCATCCAATGGGCAGAAAATGTGCTTGTAGCATATTTACATGGGCAGTTGAGTGTGTTCACATGCACTAAGATAAAATTACTGCTTTGTCTGACAAAAATTGAGCTTTTAAAATGCATGTTAACATCTGACTCACTAACTATTGTAAAATAAACACAAGTCATGCGATCACAGGGTTTCTTGCTTTTCTAAAATAATTACCACATACCAGGCATACACAGTTGTATCAAATGAAGATAGCTACAACAAATCTAAAGACTTATTAATAAGCCTAACTATTAACTATAATTTATTCATTTACTAACATTTTTTTCTGCCTATAAAGATATATTCTTTAGCTGAACAAATGGCACAAATGCAGCAACTTCATAATATTAAGGTATTCACAAAAATAGTAGAAGTTTAGTCATTTGGTTAAAACTATAAAACATTGCCATGAATTTTAACTCTTGTGCTCCTTTTGATGTAGAGCATTGTGGCATTATCATACTCATTCATTTTTAGTCTGTAAACAAGTACAAAATGCATGGAATCCTTTGATGTATAAATCGGTCATACAGTACTTCAGTCAATAAATTCAATAAATCAATACTAGTTCTGTGCTTAATTATATTCAAGGACAAGGACAGGCTGAAAGGCTTAGATTGACTACTTAGTTGTGCATGTAAATGTATTAAGGGTGTGTGTGTGCGTGTGTGTGTGTGTGTGTGTGTGTGTGTGTGTGTGTGTGTGTGTGTGTGTGTGTGTGTGTGTGTATGCATGTGTGTGTGTGTGTGTGTGTGTGTGTGTGTGTGTGTGTGTGTGTGTGTGTGTGTGTGTGTGTGTGTGTGTGGGACATCCTACATGTATGTAGGCCTACCATTGCCAGATCCTGAGCATGTCCTCACATTGCAGAAAGCCCAATCTATCTGGTTCTTCTTCTTTCTGATGAAGCACCAAGGAGCGTTCTCTCCATCGGGATTTCTGTCAGGACAGACACATTATCTGAGTGTTAACAAAATACACACACACACACACACACACACACACACACACACACACACACACACACACACACACACACACACACACACACAATCAATCAATCAATCAATCAATCAATCAGTCTAACAGCAGACCTGCAGTAGCTG
Source organism: Sardinella longiceps (assembly GCA_027497455.2). NCBI lineage: Eukaryota > Metazoa > Chordata > Actinopteri > Clupeiformes > Clupeidae > Sardinella > Sardinella longiceps. Next base: position 9,596,802 of record JAODXP020000032.1, on the reverse strand, counting down.
TGGGGTCCAAGTCCATCATAGGTATTGGCAAATTCTTCACCAATCTCTGGGATGAGGTGGGAGTTCCAAGGTAGACATCTGTCTCCGTCCACAGTCTCACTGACATGGCCGCGGTATGACTCCCCATCTCCCACATAGCAGTCATTAGGCCCTGGACACATTTCATGACAGTATTACAGTCCTTTGCCCGATTATTTACTAACTTCAAGTTAAAGTTACTATTACTGCTACTTGCTCATTGCTAAAAGTTACAAAATCATTGCTTTAGTATCTTATTATTTGCTTTGCGTTAAGTATTAGCAATATCAAATATATGATTACTAATCTGTTACTGTACAAATGTTAAATGTTAAGACACTACAACCTGTAGGCTACTACCCTGGTAAATGTTTTCTTAACATCTCCTGTCAGGTATGAAGTAGCATTACCAATTTGGCAGAACTTTCCAGAGTAGCCCGAAGGACAAACACACTCAAACTTGTTTCGGGTCCGTCCCCTCTTGCAGGTGGCCCCATTCTTGCAGGGGTTTGGCCGGCAGGCAGCAGCTGAAAAAATCAAGACATAGTGAGTAAACTCATTACCGGTATGTTTAAATGTTTTGCTGCATTTTCTACAGATGTACTGGTTTCATAAGGCTGTTCTAGGCTGCATTGTAAAGGTTGAATTATCCTAGGCCCCATTTACACATGTAGGTCTAGATATTTTCATATGTAACACACATTTTCTTTTCTTTGGGCATTTTGTTTACATGCAAAAAGCATTTTTTAAACACCCTCCGAAGTGGGAATATTTCCAAAATATCTAGATAAGGCCTTAAATAAAAGCACAGCTGGTATTTTTTTGGTTTTGTATTGGTTCATTTTGATTTGTTGTTTATATCTCTATGACTGTTAACAAAAAAAGGAAATATTTTATACATTATCTTTAAACTGATTTTGTACTGTATCTTGTACTTAATAAACAAACTTCGGGGGGGAATAAAGAAGTGGAAGTGAGTTGTGATAGGATGGCCATATGTAGCCGGTGGCGGTCCGCACCGCACACGGGTCTCGAACCCGCCACCCCGCAAGTGGAACGCTCTAACCAACTGAGCTAAAAGCCCGAGCTTCTAACTCAGCGTGTGAGAAGCGCCGATGGAATTGGGTGATGAGGATTTACCTGTACTACCGCCGAGCTAGCTGGCCTCCATTACACATACCTTTCCTGCAGTCAGGCCCTCGATAAGGGTGATCACATTTACACTCGTAGAAAGGAGACTTCTGTGTGAGGACGCACTCTCCACGACCGCATTTAACATCTTTACACGGATCCTCGTCTGCGTTTAAACATTTTAAAAGACATTTATGAAAATAGAAATTACTGAAGACCTTCCTTGGCTGATAACTGACAAAACAAATACAAAAGTTTATTGAAAGATCTTACATCTTTGGCAGTTTTTGCCTTTGAACAGTCTTGAACATGTGCACTTGTATCCACCGCTTGCCAAATTCTCACAAACACCATTGTTGAGACAAGGATTTGACTCACATGCATCTGCCCAAGACAAAAAAAGATGCATTTCAAATACAGTCCACATCTCAAGAAAGAAAGCATGATAGGAACTGGTCTCTGGTATAACTGGCATCAGTTTGAAGACATTAGCTGCTACATTTAATATTGGGTGGCATTTCAAAAATAGAGGACCATAATAAATTTTAAGAGCCATAGGCCTACACAAATCACCAAAACAGTTTTTAACTGCCACATTAGTCTGTATATATGGTCGGAGGAAGAATAACCCACCAGGCTCATCAAACAGTTCAAACAGCCAGCTTAAGTCATTGTCATTAGTTACCACGGGTTCTTCAGTGTAATCATAATAGGCATACTCGTCTGTTGAGGAAACCACAGTAAAAAGACAATAAATTAGACATAAAAGGCACGATGCATTCAAAAAAGAGATGAGACTTGAAGAAATTACATCAGATATCTTGTTAATGAACACTTGTCTTGAACAGTTGTTTTCCAGAGTTTAAAGTATGCCACGCGTGACTGTTTCTTAAAACCCTTCTCAAGTATTTGATGGTGAAAAAGCCCATACCTTCATAGCCAGCACCGTAATCCCCTTGCTTGAGACAAAAGAACACACAGTGGTAATTTAACGTCACAGATGCATCAGCATTTTGAGCACATTGAGAATCGAGTAAACAAACTATTTGGTAACACTTTACAACATAACAAAAAGTAGTTGTCATAGTTTGCTTTTATGTAGTACAGTAATTCCAGAATACTTACGCAGTAAGCGCTCTACAATTTATCCCTTGATACTTTTTGTTATGCTCATCTGACTGACTTCTTAACCAGTACTACATGGAGCGTGATTTAAAATACTACCAATTATTTCATTGAAAAATGTGAAATCTGTAAATATATGAAAAAATATCATCATAAAAGCATACACCCTAAACATATCTAAATAACACAGGCTACACATAACATTATAATATACTGTATTCAAACATTAATGTTGTATATTGTATACAAACGTTAATTTTTGTCCATTGCCATTTTGAAGCATATAAGTTATCCAATGTAAAAACTAATGCCAAGGTGCAAAACGTAATGTGGTTTTCCTTTGTTGTACAAATTATGAATACCCATGTAGTAAAAGTAAATGTTTTTATGTGTATGCATGTTTGTGTATCTGTGTTTGTGCATGTATGTGTGTGTGTGTGTGTGTGTGTGTGTGTGTGTGTGTGTGTGTGTGTGTGTGGGTGAGTGGGTGGTTGAGAGAGAGAGAGAGAGAGAGAGAGAGAGAGAGAGAGAGAGAGAGATGCAGCAGGGTCAAATTAATTATTTAATGAAAATGTTTGCGGTTAATTAATTGCATTTGCATCATAACTCACCCCTCTCGCCACCTGAGACACACTGGCCAGGGCCAAGCCAAGCAGCAGGAACACAGGAGCCATGGCAGTGGCTGTGCAGACCCACAGGGACAGAGACTACTGTGCAGCTCCTCACCAAACCAACCCCACAGTTACACTGTTATCCCCACAGCCTCCTTCCTGACAACACGGTGACCCTTGACCCCCAGCACACACTCAACCTGCACGTCTGCACCCTACGAAGGGTCACTGGACTTTAGAAAAGCAAATGCTGCAGAGGCCTGATCAGGAGCCACATTTCTATTGGGGCCAGAAACAATATTCCTCATAATATGAAATGCCAGCCCACTTTTGCTCAGTAAAGTTACTCGTCACTCTCGCTTATTCAACCGTAAATTAGTATACCACTGTAATTGTATGGCAACTACAGCTTTAACTGTCAAGACATTCTGCATGTTAGATGAGATCAATAATCTAGAAATAATATACAACTCCTTGTTCAGTGGATTAGTTTGTGGAATGTCATTTCGATTTGTATTTCGATTTGTTTGTGGACCCACATCAAAAGCACAAAGGTACAGTGAAACACCTTCAAAAACAAATCCCCTCTCCCAACAGAGAGATTGATTACTATTGGCTGTTTGTGCTTACTCCCACCTGACCTCTCCACATGATTGGCTACATGCTCTAGATATTGTTGAAATAGTCAGTAGGCTATGTCAAATGATATTTTTGATCATATTTTACCTGTACTCAGTAGCAGTAATGTATTATAGTGCACAGGGGAACTCCAATCTCTATTTGTTGGGTCAGCCAAAACAGCCAATTTAATGGTGTTTAGCCCTTGTAGGTCCAAGATGACATGAGGATGACTTTCAGCACATGTTGTGAATGTATTGTCATGCAGGTTATATTTTAAATAAACTCTAAATTCACTTTCTTTCGAATAATGCCACACCTGAAGCCCACGAATTTGGAAGGACTGAATAGATACAAGTGGTTTTACATGCTTGTGCATGAGTATTCTAAAAGCTTCCATCTATTTGGCACTTCCCAATTTGTGTGCGTTGTTTGAAAGAAAGTGAATTTAGATAAGTTTTAAATGTCATTACCCATTTTTTTCAAGTCAGAGAAGAGAATAATCTCAAAGCATTTCAATCATAGAATGTTCAGTTTACTACAGTGGAATGTTTTAGAATCTCTGAATGTTCAGGAATGTTCAGAATTGACTGCTTTGGTTTGCCATTGCTTGGGTTGCATTCATCAAATTTGCCTATAATAAAAGCTTCCTGAATATTGAGAACATTTCAGTCAGTTACGTAATAATCAGGAGATGGGGACCCCTCTGAATAGTGATGGATATTTCGCACACTGGGGTCACTTTTAACTACGAAATTAGTAATTACATTTAGCTTTTTTATATGACTTGTGTGACCTTTAGACTCACCAACAAAAACAGAAATTCCTTCATGATATAATTTGAACTTTATTACAAATGAAAAAGACCTCGTCACCACAATACATCTGCAAATATGCACAAAATTCATGTTTGTTGGAAATCACATTACAATTATGTATAACTTTATGAACAGTCTGGCTATACAGTATGTGGGGAAACATCTCTAAACCAGCAGCATAATGTACATAGACTTTAAGTTTGAAGTCTTTGGTTCAGTTATACCAAATGCCTTGATCAGGGATTTTTACACTTCACCAATAACTTTGGCAAACTGACAATAGGCCCACATGGGCAGTAAGGCTTATAAACGTGGTTATGAAAGGTTATGACCATTGCATGACCAGTGCTGTCATATTAACTAATGTAAGACTATTGGTATTGCAACAAATGGAGATGTGGCAGTGTGTGACAACTGACAACTGACTGGCAACGTGACAATCGACTGACTCACTGGATCTGACAAAGATGGGGGACAGACTCACACACACACTCACGAAAACACAAACATACAGTCATCAACACTCTTCTTATCTGTTTGTTGTGCTTGGCAAAATGTTATGTTTGTCTATTTTTAGTCACTTCATCTTTTATTCATCACAAGCCTTGATCAACACAGACACAGATTCAAGCACTTTGCATTTTAGAGTTAATCCAGTCCAAAAATTTAGTGACGCGAGCATAAACTCCTGGTTTGTTCTTCAGACCGCAGGCGTCGCCCCAGCTGACCACACCGTAGACATAGTGGACCCCATCCTTCTGACACACCAGAGGACCCCCAGAGTCTCCCTATTGAAAGGAAACACACCATGTAGACAGCTTAATCACATGTACATTTACTTTTTACGATACGATAATACTTTATTTGTCAGTTTACACTGAAATTCTTTTTGCATTCCTGAGCAAGACTTGTTTAGGACACAGACATACAGTAGCCTACACGTCACATCAAAGACTATTGCACATGTGGATAGGACACAGGCTCATGTACAGACATACATACAGACATACATGCATACCTACATACAGTACATATACAACCCACATAACTTGAAGACATTACCATCATGGAAGATGGCACTTTACATACAGTCTTAAGACTGGTTCAACAGGAGAATTGATTGATGTATGAAGGAATGTTTAAGTCTGTTGCGGTTAAATGATGTAGACAGATTAATCACATGTACAGGCCAATTAGCACACTATATGGCCACTAGTCCTATTTACTTTTTGTTTCATATGCCTGAGTTAGGGAACCAATCACAATGGGCTCTTGCTCCTTAGATGAAGGCAGGCTTAAAACTATAGGTTACGGTATGTAACCCCGGTTCTCTGAGGGAGATGAGCGAGTGAGATGTCGAGCGAATCGACCGAAAGAGAACAGGTTTTGTTCCAAAATAATGATGCAACCCACTCTGTCTCATCTGTCCAAAAGGTCATTGATCTCCTATGCAACCAGGCCAACAACTGCTTATGTGAAAAGGCACAAGCACACATCTACAGTAAGAGCCTAAGCCTTGAAGTCAATGGTGTTCAAACAGTCACCTGTGTGTGTGTGTGTGTGTGTGTGTGTGTGTGTGTGTGTGTGTGTGTGTGTGTGTGTGTGTGTGTGTTGTCTGATGGAGTTAGTATGGAGTTCTGCACTGTTTCTGTTTGTTTTGAATGATGTGTTTTATGTCATGTAAAGTGCACTCAGAAGATCTTCCAGAACTCTTGGAACCCAGAACTCTTGTTCCCAGTATTCATTAGTTTCCTAAATGGATCTTTGTCATACCAATATAGAACTATGAATTGAACTAACTTGGGAATGATAGGTGTCTCTTGTACACACACACACGCTCACACACACACACACACACACACACACACACACACACACACACACACACACACACACACCTGACAGGTGTCCACTCCCCCCTGCATTCTTCCAGCGCAGACCATGCTGTCGTCCAGCCTGTCCCCATAGACGTGAGGAGCTGTGCAGCGCTCCTGGGAAATCAGACGCACCTTGGCTGCCAGAAGCCTCGTACTGTAATACTCTGGTGGCAAAAAAGATTTACAACATCACTTGTGTACAGTAGGTGATGATGAAAAGTGTGTAGTGTGTTGCGTACATTTGCTCTACCCTGCTTTACTAATTACGCCTTTCCCCATTTGAGACATACAAAACCAACTATTTAGTATCAGGGCCTTTACAGGGCAAAATAAGGATCCAACATACCCTAGCATCCAAATTCTTACTGGAAGAAAGTGATTAACCATGATTATTCATTGTAAAATTTTGTGATTAATCAGATTAATTTTTTTAATCGTTTGACAGCACTACTTTATTCTCCTTTGAATCTAGTCAGGATTTGAGTGCAGTTACCTGTCTCTGTCTCGCCCCATCCTGATATGTGGCACGCAGAGGAGTCTGGTAGTGGCCCAGTGGGCAAGCAGGCCGCCTTCACGTACCGGGTCTCTCTGGCACACTGGCCCTTTGGACCCTTCAGTTTCAGCAGGGCTGGGGATCAACCCAGATGATAGCAAAAAAGGTAAAAAGACAATCAATACTGGTTATGCTTCTCTAGCTCTTTTACAGCTTCAGTGACTCTCTGTGTGACTGTGCAGTTAAGGGCAATTCAGACTGAAGATCCGCAACGAGACGAAACGGTTTTAGAATGGAGTTGCGGCGGTGTGAATGAATCGTCGCAGAGTTGTTGCAGGCACTTGCAAGCCATTGCAAAAGATTTAACATGTCAAATCGCAGTTTCAGAGTTTTAGAACGTCCAGGTTTATAGAACGTCGCAGCTCGTCTCGTCGCGGATCTTTGGTCTGGAGCTACCTTTAGACTGGAGTAGGAGAAGAGTTGGCCAGAGTCTTGCCCACTCACCAATGTCATTGAAAAGAGCCTCTTTAGTCTCCTTGTAGTTCTCATGGATTATGAAGTCCTCAACAGGGATGACCTGCTCTGACTCCTCCTTCTTCTCAACATTGACTCCACCCACCTCCACCTGCATCTCATTCATCCTGTTTCTGTTGGGAGAATGTCAGACAAAAACTTGATTTGAATCTCTGACAGACACATTACAATAACAAGACATCAGAACAATCGCAAGGCAACAGAAAAAAAAAAATCACATTTCTGATAAGGGAGAAGATGACCCCGAAAAGCTTGGTTCCAAAACGCTATAAATCCATTTTTGAAAATATTCAAGTCATTGTTTTTTAATTGTGTATTTCAGAAATTATTGACCAAACTTCAATTATGTTGGTTTTATTTAGTGAAAATAAATCAAGTTAAAGTATCCCAAAAGTAGGTAGGCCAACACTAATACATCTGAAAAACAAAATGTTTCTGAAAATGAATTAGAATGGCTTTTACAGTGTTCTGGAACCCAACTCTTCTTCAACGACCTGACCAAGAGTAACCTATAAGACTGCCCACTCACATGCAGTGAGCCGCTGTGAGGACCCAGCACGAGTCGATGAGGATTCCTCCGCATATGTGATCGAACCCTTCCCTGGTGCGCTTGCGTCTGACCTGCAGTGAAACCTGCCAGGGGTGGGACGCTGGCATGACCTTTTGACCCCCGTAGATCCTGGAGGTCAAGCTGCCAGGCTGGGGTTTGCCACACTGGCCAAACTGCTGCGTAGAGGGAGACTCGGTAACAAAGGGGTCAGGAGTGACCGGTACCGTAGGTAGGGCTTGGTTGGGTAGACAGAGAGAAATAACAGAATGAGAGTAGGAGAGAGACAAAATTCAATTATTAAAGGAATAGTCCACCTCTCTATGAAAATTGGTTATTCACCTCCTTACTCTGAGTTACACATGTGGGTAAAAGCATTTTGGTGCTTGTGTTTTCCCAGTATGGCATCACCAATTTTCCCAATTTTTTAGCTTTAGCTTAGCATAGGCGCTGGAATGCAAAGTTGCCAGATAGCAACTGTTTGGCAACTTTACTTTCCAGTGCCTATGCTAAGTTAAAGGTAAAATTGGGGTTGCCAGCCTAGGACAACACATGCTCTGAGACCAAAATGCTTTTACCCACATATGTAACTCCAGGTAAGGGGGTGAATAACCAATTTTCATAAAGAGGTGGACCATTCCTTTAAAGACTTCTTGAACAATATACAGCCACTGTACAGCAATATTATACGGGTCTCTAGAATGTTGAGGGAGGCTCCATTCACTTTCAATGGGGCTCCTCAACGTTCGCAGGTCAGTTATTTTTGTATAATGACCGCTGGAAAACTATAATGACCGCTGTCAATGGCAACAGGTTTTTTGCCTGAGATTCACGTCTCCGTATCAATCCACGCATAGAGATCAACAATGAAAGTGAAAGGACATCAGCTGCGTTCTATAGAATGTTTCAAGTTGAAGTTTCTTTGCGAACTATTTGTTTCTCCGCTGAAACCACGAAACGTTAACAAATTAAATGAAAAAGACGTCTCTGTAAAATAGTATATCGTCGTGTTGGCAAGGACCCGTATAATAAGCGCCATAATGTATTGTCCGCCGGTCATTATCGAGAAATATCTCCCTTGAGGAAGAATCAGAGACCTCCGCTGCGTGTCGGTCTCCGGTTCTTCCCCTCGGGAAATATTCCTCTATAATGACCGGCGGACAATACATTATCTCTTACATATCACATGACTGGGAGAAAGTAGCAAGAATCTAGCGAGACAGCACTCCATACATCCAACCAAGGGCTGTATATCTGTGATGGAGAAATTAACATTGCTGACGGTAACCTATAGTAGATGTCGCCCAAGTATAGTGAATGACAATAACACTACTTCATACAGGAAAATATGAAAGTATGATAAACGGAGAAAGGTCATAACAGAACTATTGTATTGGTCAGCTCAGTGGAGTCACTCATGGTGTACTGGTGTATATCACCACGCCTAGCTACTGTATGTTTAGAACCTCTCTCATCCAAACAAAAATTCAGAAATGGTTGACTGGACCTAACTGTTGTATAATATCATATTTGATTCATTTTCCAAATAAGTGTGTGTGTGTGTGTGTGTGTGTGTGTGTGTGTGTGTGTGTGTGTGTGTGTGTGTACACATTATACAGTACCTGTGCTTGCAGAGCACCTGGTCACATTGCAGAAGCCCCAATTTGCACCCTTCTTCTCCTTATAGAAGCACCAGGGGGCGTCATCTCCATCAGGATTTCTGTCAGCCAATCAGGAAAAGCACATCATTCATTACTTGTACTGTAAGTGCTGTTATTTTTTCTTTGAAACTGTGTGGCACTTAACTCAAGACATACAGTACATCCCCATAGGGACAATATAGCAGATTTTGATATAATCTAAACAAAATATTTGACCAGTGTGGTTGACTATGATGGTATGTATAGGCTATGGAGAGATAGGATAGGTGGCTGGGTATGTTTATGACCAACCAAATACTACATGGACCAGAGTGTTAAATATGTAAATTTAGTAATAATGACTATTTCTCAAAGTCGAGAATGCTTCCTAGGTAGCACACTCGCCTTGGAAGTTGTACACTTCAAAAATGAGGTTCCATCAGGGCTCATAACAAACACAGTCTTGACTGACAGCAAACTCACGTTTCTCTTTGTTTATGGCTCGAGCAACAAGTAGGCTAGACAACACTGCACTGAAATGTTTAAAAACTGCGGTCCGAAATTACACCTTGCTGTAAAGGGCAACCATACTCAAAACTTTGCTGAGAAGATTCCTGACACAGTTCTCATACTAAACAGTCACAGGGTGATAATCAAATAAAATGAAGGTTGGTAAATTAGCTTTTAGCTTTTTTTTAATTATTAGCTTGTGTTTGCGGTGGTTTATGAAATGTTAAAGTCACATCCGACCTGCAGTAACTGTGGGGTCCAATACCCCCCAATTCCCCGTCCATTTGGGCCCTCACAAGCTGAGAGTTCCAAGGCAGGCAGTCACGGCCTTCTTCAGTCTCACTCGCAAAGCCCCTGTAAGACTGGCCGTCTCCCTCATAGCAGTCATCTGGGCCTGGACACATATGGAAAGTGAGCTCAATGGTGTTTTTTGCCCCCAACGGCACATTCCAGGCAGCACAGCCTAAAAGGCACTACCCTTACCCTATTCCTAACCCTAACCCCCTCAACCCTCATCCTAACCCTAAACTGAGTGGAGTAGTGCCTTGAAGGCAGCACTGCCTGGAAGGCACCGTTGAGGGCAAAAAATACCAAAGACACAGAAAAGCTGTGACACAGCTGTGACACAGAAAGCTTTTTTTTACCGCCAAAGAGGAAGACGTACCTCAAAACCGCATCAGACAATTTACTTTCATTTTTTATTACTACTGTATATTAACACTAGTTGATAGATGGATAGAGATACTTTATATATTATCCAGAGGGAAATTAAGGAAGATTTTAGAGATAAGATGTGTTGGATGTGAAAGTGATGGATGTGAAGACACTTTACCAACTTGGCAGAGCTTTCCACTGTAGCCGGCAGGGCAGAGGCAGGTAAACTGAGATCTAGTTCGTCCCTTCTGGCAACTTCCTCCATTTAGACAGGGGTTCGGTCTGCAGGCCGCAGCTGAGGGAGTGAACAAGTGACATTGGAACAAGTGTGATGGAATAATATACGGTAACACTTTATTTGAAGGTACCATCATAAGACTAACATGACACTGTCATTAACGAGCATGACGTTGTCAAGAATCTGTCATGAACTTTATAAACCTGTTATGACTTCTGACATATCCTAACCCTAACCCTAACCACCTAAATACCGGGTGACATTTAATAACAGAACTCATGACAGGTGTATAAAGTTTATGACAGATTCATGACAACGTCATGTCATAGTGAATGACAGTGAGTGTCATGTTAGTCTTATGATGGTACCTTAAAAATTCTGTGATATGTCAAATCTGGTCAGTTTGTGAGTACATGGATTGAGGTCAGTAATCAGGATTCTGTTGTATTTCACCTTTTCTGCAGTCAGGGGGTCGAAATGGAGCTTTGCATTGGCATTCATAGAAGGGAGCCGTCTTTATCAGCACACATTCACCTTGACCACAGTTGACCTTCTTGCAGGGATTTGTATCTGGATTTAAAACAAAAACAATTTGGTCTCTCACGTTTACCAATGAATATTAGTGGCTAATACATGGATACTGACCGGGAGCCATCACATAAACAACAGAAAATGCTAATATGCTATGCTATGACATGCTGAGTATGTGAATGCTATACATTTCAATCATTGTCAATATGGAGGTCGTACATATTTCGCAGTGTTTGCCAGAATATGGGGCTTCACAAGAGCATTTGTAGCCACCATTGCCTTTTGGTGTACAGGTACCATCGTTCTCACAGGGATTGGGTTCACAATTATCTACAATCAGAGAGAGAGAGAGAAAAACAGTTTTCAGCACCCAAACGCTCGAGAAATCATGGGCAAGTCAAAATGTTCTGAGTTCACTTAAAATTACAGCTAGAAAAAGACTAACATTACAAAGAAACTATTAGAAACCACTGGAAACTACTGCAGTCCATTTAGGCGTTTGAAGAAGTCTTACTTGCTTCGTCATAGAGCAGGTCTGACAACCAGCTCAAGTCATAGTCAGTTCCCACCGATGGCTCTTCAGTGTAGTCATAGTAAGCATATTCCTCCAGAGCTTTAAGTGCAACATAGGATCAGTAAAACTAGACCAAGTAGGCATAACATTATTCAAACAGATAGAAAATGATTCAAGCAAACAAACAAGAAAAAGAAATGTGTCCTACATAATATTTCCTTTTTGTATTCTAACACATCGAAAGCCACCATTGCTTGAGCCCACTGGTTCTCTAGACCAGTCTCTGTCTACTAGAAGGTCCACTTTTCGGTATGTATTGCAAGTTTGTGGGTATAAATCAGGCCAACTGCCTGTCACATACATAACGTTAAGCTTCAAGGGTAGCAAATTAATTTCAATTTCAATTAATTTCAATTTTATTGTTTTCATTTTAAAACTGAAAAATGACTGGACTTAAAACATGTAAAAGTCAATGTGGCCCACCATCTGCAATATCGCTAAAGACGTCCAGGAGGCCCTGATGGAAAATGGAAAAGGCTTATTAATGACATAACAAAGATGATCAATACCATCATAAAAACAATACAACAAAGAAATATATTTAAATGAAACCAGACAAAAATACTGTATCACAATTAAAGCATGTCGTTACTGCACAAGATGTTACAACAAAATGAGAAGTCTTAAAGGGCAACTTCAGTCATTTTCAACTAGAGCTCTATTGCTACTTGAGATTAGCCAATGCTGAAGATGCAAGATATTTTGGTCCAACCATATAGGTTTCCTTGAACAGAGAATAATCACTTACAACTAGCCCAATGGGGCAGGATTTTGAGCTGTATTTCTAACATCTTAACATACTCCAAATGTCAGCTTGAGCAATAGAGCTCTTGTTGAAAATGACTGAAGTTGCCCATTAAGCCATTTCTACTGTATGTGTCCTCCCTTAACTCGAGCACTTGGTTAAAAATGCCCTCCAAACGGGGATAGTGATAGTGAAATGATGTATGATGGGGAGAAATCTGTAAATGGAAACACTTTATGCAAAGAGTAGCTGATGGGTTTAACAATGTAATGCACAGCGACAATGTGACCTACTGATCAAAATGCTACATGTAGCTCACGTCCACAGACTTAATGTTTCCTGTGTTCAAAACACCATATCCCGTGAATGATCTAAATTGGCATAAGTGTCATAACCAGGACACAAACTGCTGTCTGGTGGCTCTTATCTCAAAAATGTCTATTGACAGAGAATTTTTCGATACATTGTGTTCACTTTGCTCAAGCTGGGTGCCATCTTTCTTCAACTGGAAAATCATCCATCTTGTCCACAAGTAGGCCTACTCGTTTCGGCCCTAGGCCAACATCAGCTATGTTCCAATGTTCCGTGTTCTAATTAATGTGATTAAAGATATACAGAGAGTGCGTTTTTTAACGTTTTAATGCATGATCTAATTTAAACCAGCACCCAAAGACTGAGTAATATAGTGAGTAGAGCGCACCTATTACCCCAAATCATCCATCTTGCACTTTGCTCCCAGTCTGCACCTACTCTCCCTCTGGTTAAAGGGGAGGTTTCAAGCATTGAAAGCACTTCCCCCTGATCTTAAAAGAATTGACACCCCACCCTTACACAAAAATACATTGCTACTGTCATTGAGTCAAAGCGTTTAAAAAGGGACAGGGTCTGGAAAAAAAAGAGTACAATCTTTTGCCCTGTGTTTACAGACAATGCAAAGGACATGGTGTTGATATTTATAGGCCTGTTTGCATGACTCACCCCTCTAGCAGACTGAGGTAGGCTGGTCAGGGCCAACACAAGCAGCAGCAGTGCAGGACCCATGGCTGCTGAAGACTGCAGCTTCACAGCTGACCACCAGCTACACACAACCTTTTAAGTGCGTCATTGTTACCTGCCCTCTCTCTCTCTCTCTCTCTCCCTCTCTCTCTCTCTCTCTCTCTCACACACACACACACACACACACACACACAGGTACATGGGATTTGGACCTCAGAAGAAAAACAAGCTTTTCAAAAAGGTCACTGGACTTTAGTAAGGTAAACTCACAGTACACATAAGTCAGCATGTTTCCAGTTTTCAGACATTTGCAGAAAAACCAGATAGTTTTTTTTTTTCAGAGGCCATTGATAAACACTTAACAGGTTTCACTCTAGGGCACTCTATTTATATGGCTTTAAAGTTTAAAGTCATCGCCATCGACCATTGCTCTTTTGCAACAATGCCCTGTGTTTACATTCATATACAAAAAATAAACAAGTAACGAGAAAAAATACAGAAAACAAAACAAAACATTAAAAAAAAAATGAATCAGTCCATGGGTAGTGAGGCAGTCTCCAGAAACGGGAGGCACAAGATGAACCAACCAGCAGGTCAGCCGCTTACCTGAAGAGAACATCCGACTGGCAGGTGAACGTTGCTAACATCTTCTGGCCAAATATAGAGAGAATAGTACAAAGTTGCAATCTCCCTGATGACATGCTGGAGATGCATAATCAAAGCCAAGACTACAGTAGGCTACTCTCCGCAAGTGTCTCATGCCAGATGTGCAGTTTGTTATACAGTAGTGAACAGCACTCAGTTTAAACAGCTCAGCTGAAGCAGTAGACCTCCCAACATCATTTGCCCATTGTATTAGCCCAGGCAGCTCCCACATCCAACTGACAATGAAACTCTTAAGACGCCATAACTTAAAAAACACTTGGCAAAAAGGTCAGTGGATGATGCAGTAAACATGGGCCTGCACATCATTCTGCAACAACTTGACCAGCCGGGGACCTACAGTATGCAAGGATCCTGTTTGTGGACTTCAGCTCTCCATTCAACACCATCATAGATGAGCTACCTGTTGGAGACCCCTGCTATACTGTTAATGGCTGACATTAGCTTGCATGTCAATGCCTTTGAGCTCACTCCTTGGTTACTTTATATCATAAAAGGTTAGGCATTGTTTTATATGGTGCAATGACTCCCTCTAGTGGTTTAATCAAGCCTTACCAGGATACCACTAGAGGGCATTTTTTGCACTAGGACTATTTGTGTTTGCTTCCATGCATAGTAATGTATTATGTCGCACTTTGGTAGGTACTATTTAGTGATCTCTGGTATGACTGAAATGCAAATAAATTATAGCAAGAAAATGTACAATATTTCTTCTTTATTCAAGAATAGGAAAGAAAACCTGTCATGCTTGACCTCAATTTTCCGCCATGCTTGGTCTCCTTTTGTTCACGCCTATCTATTCCAGCTTGCTGTTTCTTCTCCATCTTCTGCTCCCAATCATCGAAAGCTTTATGAAGTCCCTCTTTATCTAGGAGAGGCAAAGTACATTTTTTGAAAGTGTACTTTACAGTGTTCTGTATAGTGGAAAGATAGCAAGAACACTCTTTAAACCATCCTTAATGTGATCTAAGAACAGGTTACCCTGCAATGAAAACAACAATAGTTTCAACTGATATCAGGACTTAAACCTACATTATCAACATAAAAAATGTTGGTAATACTTAACTTGGCGAGTGAGTACATAGGCCTAACACATTCACAGCAGCTGTCATTTATCACAAAGCGTAACTATTTCATGACTCATCATTCATACATGCATACATGACTCAAGACTCAACATTCTTTCATAAATGTTGAAAACAATACCAAAAAGAATACAATAAAATAACAGCATTGCTGTTTATTTCACAAATATCTCATAAAGTCTACATCAAATGTCATTTTGCTATAGAAGTTGTGAAGTACAGTAACTGTAGCCTAACTGCTCTGGCCTTACCAAAAATTATATCAAAGCTGGTTAATGTATAGCCTCTTATTACATGTACATCTTAATACCCACATACATGTACACTATTCTCTGGACTGATTTCCAAAGGAGTGCTTCTGGGTGTCCTTCGAAATGTTACGAATCTCTTGCAGTTCTTTCCTCAGTTTCAGTCTCCTCTGCTGTCTTTGTTTACGCATGGCAGCTACCAACATAGAAAGAAAGAAGTTGAACTAAGTCAACAATTACTCCATGAAGGAAAGCACTATGGAGTTTATGTTGTAAACATAGAACTAGCTTCCTGAAAAGCACACAAAACCTAGGTATGTGATGGTGATGGTCAGGTACACAAGGATTTTTTTTTTGCCAGGCTGTTTACGGTCTGGCAGCCCTCTGAGGAAAACCATAATGCTTTTGGCTAAGGCCTATGTGGCAAGTGTTAACACATGAGTTTGACACCCCTGTTATAGATGAACACAAAAATGTCATCTAATGTAGGCTAATGTAGACTGGTTATGTTATAAAATTACATATTCCTGTGCCCCAGTAGTGCTGCAGCAGCAGCAGCAGCACAAACACTACTGCCCAGTCCCCATCAATTAATAGCTAGCAGGTGACTCTGATAAAGTGTAAGCCCCATACACTACTCCAGTATGCAGGACGCCCCCCCTTTAATTACTGGACTGCAGGTGCTCTTAATTGAACCCCAAACTCCAGTGCTTATTTATCATGTACTGCATAACACACTGCTTTCTGCAGTGATATATGGCTGTTTAAAATCTGGCACTACAAGTACTAGGCCTATGCTTCAGTGCATAATGCGTTCACACTGACAAACACTGCAAAACTACAGTAGCCTAATCATTGTAGGTCTATGAATTATGATGAACTCACCCTTCACTAAAATCTCATCAGCTGGTGTTGCTGCTGTGGTCACATTTGAGGCAATGGTAGACTGTGTAGCCAACGCAAAGCTCGTACCTGAAGAGCTGTTCACCTCCAATCCTCTGCTGTTGGTTTCACAGTTCTTCTCAAAGGGAATTTCAGTGTCCTCCGGGATCCATTCGATCACATCAAAGCCGCATCCCGGTTGCTCAATTCCACACAAACTGACAGAACCAGTCACTCGTCTCGGCCTAAACTGGCGCCTTGATCCCAACTCATTACCACGATTTCTCGCATCTACAACGTCTCCAGCCCCTTCTAGTACTCCGTAATCTGTCACCTCATACGCATCGATTGCATTCCTCGTCGTGCAACAGCTTAAATAGTGGAGAAAACTCATCTTTATACCAGTAAAAATTGATTTGTGATTCCTCGAGTGATAGTCAAGGCGACAGAAAAACATGCCCAAAACATTCGATTCCACCTGCATCCGAAAACATTCGAGAATCTTCTGTAGGAAGCTACTTTTCGTGGAGTAGTAGCATACGTATATCTTTGGCCTAATTACACAAGCAAAGTTTCTCTGTATATCCCCATCCTCAATAGGAAGAAAATGTGAATATCTATGTGTGATGTATACATCACCCATTTAAGTTGTTGCACAAGTTTAATCCACACACCAGGGTGAGGCTGCACTTTTTTCTGCCACACAGTTGGAGAGTAATTGGGGATAATTTAAATACAAGATGAAAAACTTAGCACGGAGAACATACAATCAAATAAAAGTATTGTGTGATTCATCATATATATAAACATTGCTATTTATATTTGACATTTATACCCATCTCAAAAAGTCATAGACTAAGCTTTATTCATATACATATCTATGAACCACATTGCCAAGGGGTGCAGGCTAATGTAGCCCCTAATGTAGTCACAAAATGCAGTCAGAATCACTGTGAGGGTTTTTTATTTCTTTTTTTATTTGTTCCAAGCTGAAGACCTGAGACCTCTTTCTTACACAAACATTCCCATAGGGACAATCAACCAGATTGTATAAATGTTTATGTTTTAATATATTCAAAATAGAAAAATACTGAATGTCTGTCTACTACTTAATCGATACTCCACCACCTTCCCACCAACGTAAGGCAGCTGAGATTTAGGCTGGAGTGTGTGAGGGCTGTTTCCAGCTGGTGCAACTTCGGGTAGAATGTGAAAGGGCTTCGTCTTCACTTGAGAGTGTGAGATTGTCTAAGAGCAAGATCAGAGGGAGTCCATTTGTGGTGACCATAGGTATTCTCCCCATATCAAACGCAATCTAATGACCTTCATTCTGTTCACACACATGCTCTCACTCTCTCTCTCTCTCTCTCTCTCTCTCTCTCTCTCTCTCACACACACACACACACACACACACACACACACACACACACTCACACTCACTCACTCTCTCTAACACACAAACACATACATATAAAGACACAATTTCATCCAACAATTTCATCCCCTCAGCAGTGTGTTGTAACCCACACTCGTTAGGCCTCCTAAGTACTGAGTCTGGTTTCAAAAGTTCATTTTCACCCTCTGCAGGCCAGTAATGATATAGCAATCTTTTTAAATGTGCAACCAAGACATCCATTCAAAAAGGTCCAGCACTCAATTCATTGGGTAGCATATTGGGTAGCGTCCAAAGACTCCTCATCAGCATTAGTCTCGTGTCTGCATGGTGGCCTTTTCACGACTTCACCCAGAATAGTGAGAGAATAGAGGATTGGATTGGATGGATGGCTAGAGATAAGAGATGGAAGCATAAGACAAAGATCAAAGGGAAAAGAAGAGTCGTTTAAAGTAGTCTCACAGAATCCTCTCCCTGCACGCAAAGTGGATCAGCAGCTCTCATTTTATATATATATATATATAAACCAGAATATGGATTTATTAAAAAAAAAAAAAAAAAAAGGTTCTGCAAGAAAAAAATTCCCAAGACTGTTGTTGCGTGTGTGTGTTTTTTTTTTCCTCTTCTTTTTTCAGCATTCACTCCAGCATATAAATGTTGTCCATATCATTCAAACAAGAAGGGAAAAATGATAATGATTTTAAAAAATAAAAAAAATAAGGCACCACCACTTTCTGCCATCACTCCATTGGGTCTCCCTTGAGGAAACGGTGTGGCCTCCTTTAACTGAGCCCTCCATGTGATCTCCTCACAGGGGATCAGTCTGACCTGCTCGACCCCAGCAACGGGGCGGCTCTCAGACGGCTCAGATAAGAGCAGTGTGGGTCTCACTCTCACCTCCATGGGCAGAGAAGAGACCCCTACACTGGGTCTAAGTCTGATTTTCTTTCAGGATGGGGTTTGGAGTTAGGGGTTTGTGTGTGTGCATGGGTGGGGTGAGTGTGTGTGTGTGTGGAGGTGGGGTTCAGGTGTACTCGGCTTTGCGGATGTAGTTGGAGGGCACGTAGCCGCGGCGGCCTCCGTCGGTTTCTCCGAGCCACCACTCGTTGTTGCCCGTCATGTCTTGGAACGCCAGGATGCGGACGCGCTCATTGGCCGAGATGCTCAGCTCGTTGGCACAGCGGGCACTGAAGGCATAGAGGGCATAGTAGATCTGCAAGAAGCAAAACACACAAAACGTTAGATCAGAGAAATTTTAATAAGGGGAGAACGTTCACTCTCAAAATACTTGCGGGGGTGCTGCAACGAGAGGGCGCGCGAGCAAGTCCAAAATGAATGGTGGTCTATGGCCATTTAGAGTAGCATAATGCTAGTGAGTGAGGTAAAAACTGCTCTCAGTATGAGAAACATGATGGACGTAGGTCTTCATACCTTTCGCTTTTCGATGTAATTGATGTCCACGTTGTTAAAAATAAAATACAATCTGTGATATTTTAGCATTTAGCTCCATAGGCCCCCATTATTTCAGGACTTGCTTGCTTAAAAGGCACTACCTTTACCCTATTCCTGACCCTAACCCCCTCAACCCTCATCCGAACCCTAAACTGAGTGGAGTAGTGCCTTGAAGGCAGCGCTGCCTGGAAGGCACCGTTGATGGCAAAAAATACCGTTAGACACCCAGTTACACGCACAGTAGCTGTTGCTACACACCATATAGCTTCCCTGTGTCTAGTCCCTATTACTAATCTGGAAAGAAGGTAATCTTCATTGAAGGTTTCTCCATGCAACATCCGAGCCACATTACTAATCTAGTAAAAAGCAGTAGTAGCTATTCTTCAATGATTAATTACCTCTGCCAAGGAGGTTATGTTTTCGCCAGCATCTGTGTGTGTTTGTGTGTCTGTCTGTCTGTCTGTGTACAGCATAACTCGAAAAGTACTGCACGGATTTGGATGAAATTTTCAGACAACGTCTGCACTTGGACAGGTCAGAACTGATTACACTTTGATGGTGATGGTGGATCCAGAAAACCATATGGAATTTTTATTGTGTCTGTGAACACATTGTCTTGGCGGAGGTTTGCGTTCTCCGAGTGCTTCTCTAGTTTGTTATGTCATGTCTCACCTGTTGCATATTTATTGGAACATGTCTGCAAGTGCGCGTTTCGTCACTAGGCCATCCTCAGCTAATGATGGCCTAGTGCCGAAACGCGTACTTGCGGATATGTTCCAATAAATATGCAAAAAGATATATGGAGAGTGCGTTTTTTTACGTTTTAATGCATGTCCTAATCTAAACCAGCACCCAAAGACGTATATATTGAGTAGAGCGCTCCTATCACCCTAATGTCTCACCTGTTGGCCATCCAGCTCTGGGTCTCCTTCCACCTCAGGCTCACTGTACTCCTCTGGGGGATACTGGGACCGCTTTGGGGGGGCTGCCCCGCCGTCCCGGTTCCGCCTCTGGTGTGAGCTGAAGGCAGCGCGTGATTGGCCGTACCGCTGTGATGTATCCATCCACGATGAGTTCCTGCTGGACGAGCACGAGTCTGTTTCGGAGGAGTCTGAGTACTCTCTGTGATTGGTTGGAGTGGAATCCAATGAGTCTCTATGTCCTGTTTGGATCCTATAAGAGGAGGAGGAGTCCGAGGAGTAGTCCCTGTGATTGGCTGACCCCCGGTGGGAGGAGTCTGATGAGTCTCTCTGATTGGTGGGCTGGCAGCTGGGGGAGGGGTTCCGCCAGGACGGGCCTATTTCCTGTGACGTGCGGGCATGGGAGTGGTTAGGAGGCGGTGCCGTGCTGAAGCTGACTGCGGCAGTCTCCTGGTTGAACGTCAGAGTGCTGTTGCTGTTCTGTCTGGAGAACACGGGCGAGGAGCCGCCGTAGCCCGACTCATTGGAGGATTGGCTCTCGATGGAGACATCCGATTGGCTCCTGCGTGGGTTGTAAGGCTTCAGGAAGGAGCTATAAACAAAGCCCTTGGTGACTGTAGGGAAAATAAATATCAAATTAAAATCAATTAAATTCAAAATTTAATTAATTTTTAAAATCAATCAAATTAAGGATCAATTAAAAAGTTCTATGCATTGCTTTTCCACCTCAGATAACAGCAAAACATGATGTCACTCAAATCAGATAGCACAAAACAACGTGGACTGACTAACTGGTTAACAGACAACCATTCAACCCACCCCCGTTGTCGATGAGCCAGCGATTCTGGCTTCCCATTGGGTCCTGCTGCTTGATCACGCCCACAATATCCCCCTCCAGCACAGACACATCCAGGTCCTGTGCTGCGTTAAAGTTGCGCTCGGCCTGGTAGAGTTTCTCTGGACCGTAGCGAGCTAGCAGGCCTGCCCGATGCTCATCCGTCTGGAGCACATAGTTAGGCTGCAGCCAGGACAGAGAGAACAAAACAATATTATTTCCATGTTATACTTGCAGAACCTGTTTGGTATGGAAAGAATGCAGCTCATTCCAATGCATGAAAAATAAACAAGAAAACAAAACAAAAAAACAAAAAACAAACAAACTAACAAATCACAGCATACAGTGATCTCAGGCCTCAAAATCTAACACATTAAAGGGTATTTGGTGTACTTACCGGCTGTTGCACCTGTTTCTTGGAGGTCTGCTTTTCAAGGGTCTTTTTCTCAAAGGGCTTCCGTGCTGTGGGAATGTTCTCAGGGAAGAAGCTGAAGTTCTGCAGCAGCTGAAGAACCCTACCGTGCTCCTCCTGGAACAGTGATATCAGGTTCCCCTCGGTCCCACAGATGCCGGAGAGCTGTGGAGAATGCCCAACCCAACACAATCAACTCTTAATCTCTTGATCTCTCAAATCTTTCCCGGATATATATTCTTTTCCACTTTCAACCTGTGATCTTGTCTTTACTAATAATTACTACCAACAATAGTAATAGTTCTTTGAGCATGCTGTAACTGTGATTATTGTAGACATGAAATAATAATCCTGCATAATGTAAACAATACAGTTTGTACTGGGCTCAACTTGTCACCTTGAACATGGGATACAGGCATACTAGCTAAGTAGCTAAGCTAAGGTAGCTAATTGGTAAATAGCATTGGTTGTTAACATGTCAGCAAAATCATTATTTATCCTACTTTAGAAGTTGAGTACGTCCTCCGATACACTTGTTTAATTTCTCTCTCATCCACATTCCCCTCACCTGTGCCATTCCCCCTAAACCCTTACCTGTAGAAGTGGCTGCAGCTCGCCGAGTGTCAAGTGCATGAAGTCCCGCTGGGCCTGGGCGAAGGCGCGCACGCAGCCCGTGAACAGTTCCTCGGCGGCGCGCTGAAACTTGGGCAGCTCGTCCAGGAGCTGTGCGTTAAGCGCCTCGTAGTTGTTCCGTGCCGCCTGTAGCTCCTCCTGGGCACGACGCTCACGCAGGCGCTCCGAACGCTCCTTGCAGTTGTCGTAGTCCAGCAGCTTGTCGAAGCGCTTCTGGATTAGCTTGTGCGGACCGGCGAACATCAAGAGCAGCTGGTTGAGCGGCTTGATGACCAGTGTCTCCGTCCGCTCTTTCTGCACAGGTGGAAGAAGAGAGACAGATAGAGAGAGAGAGAGAGAGAGAGAGAGAGAGAGAGAGAGAGAGAGAGAGAGAGAGAGAGAGAGAGAGAGAGAGAGACAGAAGGCAATGACAATATCAGAAGGGCTGCAGGACAAACACCTTTGACAAGTGCAATATATTTGTCACGGATACCACTTCAATGTTCATGCTTGTCTATGTAACTGACAGAGGCTTTTTCTTTTTTTTTTTTTTTTTACAAAAGCAGCACTCACAAAATCAGTAAATTGCTTATCACTGATGCAGCGATGAGCCCTCTGGAACCGCTCGGGGTCGAGGTGGTTGCGATCAGTGTAGATATCACAGAAGCTGATGGCAGCCAGTACCTTCACAGAGGCCGACTCCTGAAAAAAAGACATGCTATGGTCAGAGAGGATTCAAGCAGAGCGAGAGGCTCCAACGGTCATTTAGTTCCGGGTTCTACTTTCGCAAGGGGGAGGGGGGACAATCCCCCTTTATGCAGACCAGCGTCGGACTCCGTTACATTGAAGTCAATGAGAGATGTGTGGGATATTACCAATAAACTGGTCATACTGTCTTTTTGGAGTCATTGAGGATTTTTTGGATGTATATCTCATATTGTACAACTTCCTATCATCATTTCAAGCCTAGTAACGTAAGTGGTTACAGTTCGTATTTGTAGCAGATGAAGTTTAATTCAGGTTAGGTATTAATACAGACTCTATAATGTGACACTATATTAACTTTCTTGACTTTGATATGATGTACTTGGGAAAGATGTTCATTTAGCTCTGGTGTTACTAATCTTTATAATATGGGCCTTATGCTTTAGTAGCTGAATGCAGTAGAGCAGATGCAATGCATGCTGGGAGTTGTGGTTTATTTTGATGTAAAAATGCTTTTACCCTGATGTGCTGCAGGTAGAGAGAGATGTCCCTAATGAAAGATTTGATCAGTCGCTCTTGTAACCTAAAACGCTTTTCGGCCTCATCAAATGCCTCATCTTTGACCTGCAGAGAAAAATGCAGAGAGATAGGGAGATAAATTGAGAAGGAGGAAGAAAAATAATCAGTTAAAGAGCTCATTATTACTTGTTGTGACGAGGCATCTGGTTTCTACTATGGTGAGGATGGTTACCTGAGGGGAAATGCCAGTGAGATGTTTGAGGTGGCTGCTCACACGGTTGGACTTCTTAACAATTGAGTGTATACTCAACTTGGAGATCTTGTCAATTAGAGTGTCCTCATCTCCCTTACGGTACTTTACCACTGTTGGACACAAGAGGGCGCACTTAGGTCAGACTTGCGGCAATTACAACTAGTCTATATTTAAATGATGTAGTAATAATCATGCTAAAAACTAGCAGTATTTTATATGAAACTCCTGGAAAACTATGTCAAGTACAGTATACTATAAATGTACAACTGAGTACACTATAAATACCTCCTTCATTGCAGTTTTACATTTTCCTATGGTGAAAAACACAACCATACACATTCTCACAGAAGAGATAGTAAGAGAGAGATACAGCCAGCCAGCCAGCCAGAGAGAGAGAGAGAGAGAGAGAGAGAGAGAGAGAGAGAGAGAGAGAGAGAGAGAGAGAGAGAGAACGAAAGAGAGAGACAGAGAGAGAGAGAGAGAGAGAGAGAGAGAGA
>JAODXP020000032.1:9547666-9567666 GCA_027497455.2 Sardinella longiceps | reverse complement strand
GCACAGCCACATGAAAAAAAATGAAACTGAAGTCATGTGTCATGTGTGCAATCATTTGGATCTGGACCAAAATTCAAATCCAAAGATAAACAACGGAATCGTACCAAAAAAACTCTATGGCAGGTAAAGTAAGGAAGCGTCTTGTCTTGAAATACCTGTTTCTGTTTGAGAGGCTGGATGATCTCCTTCACGCACATCTGCAGGTCTTTGATGTAGTCCTTCTCTGTTTGCAGGAGCTCCTCAATGACCTTTGACCTCTTTTCCAGCATCCTCTGCTCGGGGTCTTCGCTGGTGGTGGCCGCCGATACTGGAGAGGAATCTAGGGACTTGGGCTGGGTCGACAGCAGAGTCATCTCTGAGAGAGAGAGAGAGAGAGAGAGAGAGAGAGAGAGAGAGAGAGAGAGAGAGAGAGAGAGAGAGAGAGGGGGGGGGGGCAGGCAAAAATGGAGTGTGAGTACGTCATTGACATTGCATAACATCAACCATACTTTTTCAATTCCCAGTGGTCAGTTAGTTCCAACACACAATAGCTCAACGCCAACACAGGGCCACTGTAGACAAAGGCCTGGGACCATGAGAAAGAGCACAAGAGATGACCGTGAGCATTTTGGATGCCTTTGATCTTTATTTCTGGACATGTGTGTCTTCTGGCAGGCCAGCCAGGGTTGGGATGGTAGGGAGATGGGTGTGTGTGTGTGTGTGTGTGTGTGTGTGTGTGTGTGTGTGTGTGTGTGTGTGTGTGTGTGTGTGTGTGCTGTTATGGGGGTTGAGGAGGCGCAGGGTTCACGCACTGCTGGAGTTCCACAAAGGGTCTCTGGGTCTTTGGCTTTTGTCCGCACCACAATGGGCTATCACAGCAGCCAGCGCTACATGGTCATACTCAAAGCCACACGAGGTGGAAGAATGGGGGTCTGGGGGCAATGCAGAGGGGCCCAGGGAGAAACATACACACACACACACACACACACACACACACACACACACACACACACACACACACTCTCCTCAGGGGAACAGCACCCGGTGTAACACATATACACACACACACACACACACACACATCACACGGGCACACACACACACACACACACACACACACACACACACACTCCTCAGGGAACAGCACCCGGTGTAACACATATACACACACACACACACACACACACACACACACACACACACACACACACACACAAACTTCAGTTTAAATTTTATGCAGGCAGATGACATCACATAAAGCCAAACAACTAATTGAACAGTCAGACAAGAATGAGACAAGAATGGGCACATCCACTGGCAGCAGCAGCAGCAAACAGTTACAGTAGCTACCCCAAAGCACATCACATCACATCACATGCTCCAGCACAATGGCTCAGCATCAGCTCTGCCAAGCAGCCAGCCTGCTGCGGTGACGCTGCCAGCCAGCCTACCAGCCTACCAGCCAATGGGCCAGCTGCCCATGGTCACTCTTGAGTCACTGAGTGTGTCTCAAAGTCGAGGAAGCATGCTTAGAAGGCTGCTTTTTCGAGCATTCCACGTCATTATCTGTCGCCAAGTACTGTTCCAAAGTCAAGCATCCTTCTGAATTCTAGTGAGGACAGAGGCCTTTGTTCATAGATTTTTCAAGGATGCACTGATGGATCCTCGTTTTTGAAGTGTACGGCTTCCAAGGCTAGTGTGCTACCTAGGAAGCATTCTCGACTTTGAGAAACACTCACTGCATCCTGAAAGGCAGTTGAGGCATGCAGGCCTGGACCGGTGCTTCTGAAGCTGCCCACTGTATCCTGACCAGTGGAGGCTGCACAGGCCCGTTTCAAGGTACTTAGGGGGCCCCAAGCCAACAGGACATGGGGGCCCTTCACCCCCTAAAAACACCTACATGAACCACATTGTTATAATCTTCAAGCATCCTCAATATAATTATGTGCGGTTGTCTAACTCCAGTTTAAAGTCATTTTTTGTTGAAAAACATCACCAACTAAACTACTCAAATGATTAAACAGTCAATCTTGGGGGCCCTTTTCAATCTGGGGCCCCAGGCAACTGTCTGGTTTGCCTGTCCTGTTACGACGGCCCTGAGGCTGCAGTGACCACTCTGCTTTTACACATGAGAAACAACTCGAAAAGGCAATGCTGCTGCTACTGCTGCTGCTGCTGCTGGTGGTGGTGCTGCTGGAACCAAATAAACTGAGATGATGTCTAACAGGGAGAATACACTGGATGCGTCAAGTCAAAACTTATCTGCCGTAACAATTAGCCTCCTTTAAAAACAATGGAAGTGGCTACACCAGATGCGGCATAAAAGCCAACATTCAAAATTCTATTCACCATTCATTTCAATGTATTTTTGATGGAACTTGACTAAACTCTTAACTTAACGCATCCAGTGTAGCCCTATAGGGTAACTGCTCTGCAGAAAGGAGAAGTCTGGTGTGAATCAATCAATAGCCCTGTTGTTGTTGAGCCTGAGGTCACTGTGTGCCGTCTGGGGGAAAAAGAACCAGGAAATTTGATACAACATAGACCAAACACTGAGAGCTAACCGAATGAAAAATTAAACTGAAAGTAAGTTTCTGTGCCCTATTTGGTTAGTGTTAGCTGGCAATTCGCTATTTGGTCTACCAAATTTTCTCCTTCTTTTCCTACCAACAGCACTTAGCGACATCAAACAAGAGAGCTACAGATTGATGCATACCGGATTTCTCCTTAAAGAAACAGAGTTACAGAGAGGGTGATTCATATATTCCTACTGTATTGATGTACAGTAAAATGGCCACAGGACATTCAGTGACTTTCACAAGCCGGTTCATAAAATTGGTTAAAAAAATGTGTAAGAGAAAAACTGTTTGATCAGCGAGAAGGCAACTCAGTGGCTGGGGTTTTAAAGAGGTTATCAAAGGGTGAAGACCTCAGTCATCATCAATCTTCAGTGTGCTGATATGTTTGTATAAACACAAGATAATGGCAAAGGGGAAATGTTGCACTCACACTCTTTTTGACTTGGACATTTTCCATACTTTACCCACGCTTTTCCCTCTGTAAGATATATGTGTGGTGTCCTCTCATTGACCATCATCAACAATGACCATAATGGTCTTTAGTATTTTTTGCCCTCAACGGTGCCTTCCAGGCAGCCCTGCCTTCAAGGCACTACTCCACTCAGTTTAGGGTTAGGATGAGGGTTGAGGGGGTTAGGGTTAGGGTTAGGGTAAGGGTAGTGCCTTTTAGGCTGTGCTGCCTGGAAGGTGGTGTTGGGGGCAAAAAACACCACTGAGTGACTATAATCATGATCAAAATGTGATTGACAGCACAGCTCACATTACACAAGTCCCAGCCACAAAGCTACTCCATCCTAGCCTGGCTTTGCCTTCCTACGTAGCTCCGCTCAATAATGATTTCCCTCCGTCTGGCATTCCGGCCAATGGCATCGTTTGCAGAGATCAATTCTAGCTCGCGCTAAAAAAAACACGCAGGATCGGGACTTGTGAGAGATAAAGACGGGTTTCTGTTGTTGTAGCGTTACCGTAGCTTATCTACTTCACCAACACCAACTACTTCACGTTAGCCATTGCGTGAAATCAGATTTAATAGTTTCAAACTTCTACAGTTAACACCTCCAGCTTGCAATCCTTTGTCAATGGTGAAATGCCAGACCCTTGTACGAAGCTAAAGCGTAGACCAAGGAGATGGCCAAAGTCAGGCTAACTCCATCCTACTCCAGTTACTTTGTTCCATCTGATCTCACAGAGCGGCACATTTTGTCCCCATGCTGTACAGTGAGCAAGAGTTGTATGTATTCTAATTGCAACTTTGCAAGTCTGTATTCATCTCCTCTGAGGAAGCCCCTCGGGCAGTGACCTCATGCCTTTGCAAATCTTTCATGTTGCTGATTCATTAAAAGACCATTGATCCAGGATTAGCAAGTGGACCAAATGCCACAGAGATACTAAAGAGATGATTTCTCAGCTCTGTATGCTACATGTGCAACAGGTCATGGATACAAAGGCAATGTGCTGGTGTATTATGTATTATGTCAAAAATACCCAGGATGTTCCATTCTGTGATCTAACCCACTTGTTTTGCAATGCAGTGCATGTTCAAAATCCGATACTTCCAAGTACTGTATGAACTCAAGTATCGACTCAAAAATGCACAAAGGTTTTCAATACATGTTCAAAGTTCTCTTTGTTTTTCCCCCTCATGTAGCCTCCCTAATTTTTTTGTTTTCTTATTCATTGTTGGTGGTTGTCTGTCTGTCTGTCTGTCTGTCTGTCTGTCTGTTTGTGTTTGTCTGTCCTTCTCTGTCTTTGTTCTGCAGGGGGTTTCTGTCTGATCCTTCCACCACCTGCCCCCCCAACACTCCCCCATAGAGGGCTTATCCAGCTCTAAGTGACTCCCCTTATCCTCAAAGGATAGGAAAGGTCTTCCAACTCTTCTCTCTCTTCCAGTCAAAACACATTTCAGAGATTTCTCAAAACTACTTCTTCTTGAGTTCTCCAAGAATAATATTATAGAAGTGCAGACTGAATGAGGAAATGCATTTGGGGGGAAATAAGAGAAGGATTTTGAATTGATCATGTGTGTGTTAATAGCCATGTGTCCTACTCAGTGTGGCCACTCACAGATACAAACCTGGTGCAACACACACACATGCGCGCACACACACACACACACACACACACACACACACACACACACACACACACACACACACAGGTGCTGACCCACTTACAGTGAATGGGGTTGGCAATTCTCATTGTTGGGACCATGGGTTCCATGGTTAAAATTCAAAAGTAAATATTCCATCACAATGGCTCACGCAGAGGACGTGCATGCTGGGAGCTCGCCTGAGACCGGGGAGGAGCGCTTATGATGTGGGTGAAGTCAGAGGGGTAGGTGATAAGACACACACACACACACACACACGCACACACACACACACACACACACACACACACACACACACACACACACGTCTCTGACTCATTTACTATCAGTGAATACTCTCTCTAATCTTACAAAGTCCCGGTTTTGGACTCTATCACCTCCCTAAGCCCTTCCCTTCCAAGCCGTGGGTGAGAGAAACACCAGGAACAGTATAACATGGATTCTACACTTCAGTCTTAAATAGTGAGACATCTGTCTGCTGTCTACACTTCTGTCCGACAACAGCGAACACTGAGCAGCAACAGCTTGAAAGTTAGTTCAAACAAAACATACCTGGTTTGCTAATGGAAAGTATCTTTGCAATATTTTTGGCAAGTTTAAGCTATAAGAAAAGAACAAAGCCAAATTATAACGAATTACAGGTGATAAATCACTAAGATGGCCGCTGAAGCATGTTCATTAAAATCTAGCTACAAACAAACACATCTCCATTTACATCACTTCATCCAGTCTCCTGTTTCGCAGCAAGTCATGTATGGTTGAAGATTGCGCACATCCCAACTAGGTGGGATGCCATGGGAACATAAAGACAACAACAACAAAAAAAGGATTTTTAGTGTGCAGGCTCCTCAATTCACAGTCGTAGCAAGTAAGGCCCACATTGCATGGGAGTGGATCTCTGTGGGAATGGTCCCAGTATAGCCATATGCTGTGTGAGTGTATGAGGGGGGGTATGGCCTACATTATGCCAGTCTACACCTCTGGTATGTGTGCCATGGCCTGGTGAACAGCCTTATGGGTAATCGGCCGGCCAACCAGACCACACAGGGGCCTCAGTCTCTGACCAGGCGTGCAGTGGAAGTAACTGGTTGTGGCACAGAGAGACCCCCTCCGACCACTAGCGCCCAGGGCCGGCTCTAGGCAAAGACAAACTAGGCGATCGCCTAGGGGATCACATATAAGGTGGGCATCATCACAATACATTTATTACGTTATTTTCTTTATTTTTCACTCGTATTTCTAGAAAAAAGGGGGCAAAACTCACATCTGGCCTAGGGCAGCAAAAAGGCTAGAACGTAAGTTACGACCGCAACTATGGATCTATGAGACCGAACGATGACCATCACCCTCCTTTGTCGCTCGGGACGCACCGAAGCGTTCCAGGCAAGGAGGAAGAGGCATGTCCTCCGTATCCATTTTATGCAGGAGACCTGCCTCCGGTAAGTCATTTGTGACAATGTTGACATTAGGGTCTCGCGACAGGTAGCTGATGATGGCTAGCGCCACCACCACCACTACATCTCCTGCCCAACCTCCAGCCCACAGACCCCCCATGTGGCCCACATAGGATTCCACAGGAGCCCCAACAGTTTGGGCTGGGGAGGAGATCTAGAGGGGTGTTGAGAACAATACCAGCAGCAGTAAACATGTTTTCATATTACATTTGCTTTCTCTGGGAACCCAGGACTAATTATATACTTGTTGATGGAAATTGGGTGTCTTAAGTGAACAAAAAAAACATGTCAAAACATTTGTGAAAAATGTAAAAAAAAAAAAAACTCAACCACACACCTTGAAGTCACTTCAAGTTTTGAACACTATTTGAACACTAACGTTAGTATTTTCACCAATAACAATCCTGCTCTAAAACTAAACACTTCAAGAGTGCAATTCTAATATCACAGAACAAAATGTCAGAGGACTATATACCAGTATACAAAGACAATTTTTTTCCTAAAAAATTTGCTCATTGTCACCACCTCAACCCCCTCATAAACAAAATACATCACCAAAATACATCACCCCTCATACATCACTACAACTTAATCCTCACATGGCAAACTATGTTTGTCTCCACAAATGCATTCCCAAGGCTCTCTTGCTCTGCCCTCAAACAGCCGTGGAACTGCGCCAGCACCTAAATCATGTCACATGTATGTCTGCCAAACAAATGATACAAAAGAGTACAGAGCTCTGCGGAGACTCCAGCAAAGGCACGATTTTCACGCTCCACAAATCACTGCGGCTTTTCTTTTCAAAAGAGCCATGGCTAATCAAACCAAACATGAGGCTTCATCCACAAAGGCAACCTGGGCGAACAGGAAATTAATGAGATCAGGAGCGACGGAGATGCATACTTCGGCAGCCGTGATTAAAGCCCCTTAAAAAAAAAAAGCCCAATTTACATCAGGGAGATGAGCGCTGAAATTGAGTAGCTGAAGTTCAAAGGCACTCGAAGGAGTAGTGCGCCTTAAGACGTTGGGAGCATGTGTGTTAAAAAAGCGTGTGTGTGTGTGTGTGTGTGTGTGTGTGTGTTTGCATGTTCTGAAGCTCTCTCAACCTCTGCACTTTCACCCACCTGTTAGCGCATACACACACACACTTGTCCTTCCGACTGCTATAGAACCCATCCACCACACAGCTCCAGCGAGGAGAGACTCCAAACAAATGCATTCCTCCTCCCCTTCAAGACGAGCCCAGCATTGTCTCAATGTATCCTTGTCACTCTTAAAACTCCTTGAAGTTCAGACTCCTTTTCTCTCTGCCACATTTCCATCTGAATCATGGGAACCACCGCACAGATTACCCCTCGCGCACACACACACATACACACACACACGCATGAACACACAAAACACACACACAGACACACAGTGGGTGCAGTGAGAGGCACCAACTGATGCGATCACAAAAGTCTGGAATCAGAATCCTGGGACTGGGTTTCACTCTTCCAACAACAACTTCCTCCATTGGCTGGCTCCATTCCATGGGTTTGGTCCAAAGAGTCACTAATTGGGCGATAATGACAATGACCACTAGGAGCTTTCTAATAGGTTGTCTCTCATTGAGGAGCTACTGAGAGAAACTAGAACAGTGGGGCTCTCTGGCAAAGACACTGGATAGCCAGGGCCTAGGTGAGAATCTGTGCCAGGTTTTTCTGATGTGCCAATCACTCATCAAGGCACGCCCCACACGGCCTGAATTCCATTAAGATCTTAAGATCTTTCAGCAGGGAGGGCCTCACCAACAGAAGCTCTCTGCTTTCTCTTTAGGGGCTATCTGTGTGTGTGTGTGTGTGTGTGTGTGTGTGTGTGTGTGTGAGTGCTCTTCAGAGAAGTAACAGGTGCATGTGTCAATCTATGGACAGTGCTTCTCATTAAAACAGAGGTGTGGTATTTGAGTGCATCTGTTAGGCATCTGTTAAAGAGAGCTGTGAAGTTCAGCATTCAATCTGGGGAGTGGGTCTTGCAAGCACTCTCCCTTGTTTTCTTTCTGTGCATGTGTGTGTGTGTGTGTGTGTGTGGTGGGGGAGGGTCTGTAAGTGTGTGTGTTTGTGTGTTGTGTATGAGTGTCTGGGACTGTGTGTGTGTGTGTGTGTGTGTGTGTGTCAGCACCTCAGAAAAGAGACAGGTGTGTAAGTTATTGTATGAGTCCCAGTGGAAAAGTAGGGGTGAGCATTTGCTCGCCATGTGTTTTAGCCAAACAATGCTGTGAGGGCACTTTAAATTGCTTCATATCATTACTTAGTAGAAGGAAGAATATTTTGAAAATAAACAGCTCCTTATTATTCAGCTCACGTGTAATTTGCTAGGATAATTATGATTTATGATGATTAATGATGATTTGTGACCCTTGGGGGAAACTGCAGATTCCAAGGAGAAAATTGCAAAGCAGTAAAAAAATTGTCTTACGGTCATGTTCTGTAGACACATGCTTCTGAAGCACACACCTGAAAAGATTTCTCACAACAAACAAAGATGGAGTGCGACTAGAATTTCAGTCTTTGAAAATGTGAAAGAAACCACCAGTAATACTTTGATGCATTGCAGCCTGCACCACAACTTTGCTGTGAAATCTATGGAGAGTTTAAGACTGACAATATGCAGACTTGAATAAAGCAAGCGTTCAACAGTTGTGTTTGACTTTTTTAATCGCCTTGTCAAAGTCAAACACAACTGTTGAGTGCTTGCTTTATTCAAGTCTGCATATAGTATTGGATTTCATCCAGAAAGTTTAAGCACCCAGTGTATATAACGCAGAGTGTTGAGCGCGCTTCCTTGACTTAAGTTTAAGACTTACAATTTCAGATTTACAGCAGAGAGATCCAAGCCCTTTGTTCTCTGTGGGCTACTCAATCATGGAACTGTCAGAGGTGTTTGTGAAACCCAAGCGTACGAGCGAGAAGTGTACAAGAGAGACAGGTGCGGTTTCACGTGTGAAGCCATGACGCTCGTGTTTACCGTCCGACATCAGCCTTGCTGAGTTGGCTCTGTTCAAGAGTTTGCGTATCGGGCCCGTTGCGTCGACTGAGGTCACGCGCAATCTGTGTGTGTGTGTGTGTGTGTGCTGCACAAAGTTCACCGGCAAAATGCCTTGTTTCCTTGGCAACGGCTCTAGCAGGGCCTCAGATATCGCGCCAAAGCCTGTTGAGTAGGACACACAGACTAGCTACCACCCCCCATCCCAGGCTAAGAGAGAGAGAGAGAGAGGGAGCAGCCAAAGCCAAAGAGTAATGCCAGTGACTGTGCTAGGAAGTGGGTAAACCCTCCAAAGGCTTTAAAGGCTTTGTGTGTGACTTATACCTGCATGTAAACATCACCAGGAAAGTGGGGGGAAAACTTTTCAACTCAAGGCCTTGTTATTATTTTTAACAAGTCTTTACACTGGCTCATCTACAGAGAATCAAATCACAGTGGCTGTTCTTTGTTGTTTCTGTTTAATGCGGGGTAGTTGGCCTAGTTCCCACGACAACCCCAAATAAACATGAATGTACACACACACACACACACACACACACACACACACACACACACACGCACACATACAGCATAACCACAAGCATGGTGTGCGATCGTTTTGGCCAATTAAAACAAAAGTGGCACATCTCATCATCGCGTCTGTCCACCGCCTGCTGTGTCAAAGGTCGGCAGAGGTCACATTCCACATCTCCCTTTGACCCTCTGAGTCAAACTCATTGTCTATAGAGAGGGTTTCATCCTGGGCTGGGTAGACATTTAGTGTTTCTCAAAGTCGAGAATGCTTCCTAGGTAGCACACTCGCCTTGGAAGTCGTACACTTCAAAAGTGAGGTTCCATCAGTGCATCCTTGAAAAATGTATGAACAAAGGCCTCTGTCCTCGCTAGAATTTAGAAGGATGCTTGACTTTGGAACAGTACTTGGTGACAGATAATGACGTGGAATGCTAGAAAATGCAGCCTTCCAAGCATGCTTCCTCGACTTTGAGAAACACTCATAGTAGACTGAGCAGAGCCAGTCCTCTGAGCAAACTAAACTAAAGCACTTTCGATATGCTCACTCCAAAATGTCCTTCTCCACGTCTGCAAACCCAAGTTTGACCAAAACAAGCGCAGCCAGAAAAGAGCACCCTGTCGGCTGCCTGAGGCCATTTTAGAATGGGGGAACTATGGAAAAGGCAAGGCGGTGATTTACTCGCCCGCATTCTCTCAGCAGCAACAATTACAACGAAGCAGAGCCAGAGATGAACTGAAAGTCTGTGCCAGGACCAGTTTAGAAGACAACAAGAAGTCAACAAAACGCTTAAAATGCTCCACTGATTCTTTTCTTACTGTATGTCCGTCTATTTCGAAACTTTGAACACAAAGGAGGAGACTTCCACAACGCCTCCTAAGACACCCCTTTTGGTATTGACTGAGACTGACATTCATCTCTTTTGTTTTGGCCTTGTCCCTGTTGACATGCCAATGGTGACTGCCTCATGAGGTATGGGGGAGAACAGGTTGAGTGGGTCTGGCCGGTGAAGACACCTGCATATTACAGGATGCGTGGTGTTTCACTGATGACTACAGACAATGATGTTGTAAAATGCTCGGATAAGTCATGGCTGTGATACTCTATGCTTTGCCACATCATGCGAAAACACTCTGAGGAATCCAGCTGGACTGGTCTTCCCTCTCAAACTCCCCACCTCTCAGAAAGAATGAGAGAGTCAGTCAATGGCTAACATCCGGAGAGAACAACATAATATGCAATGACAGTGATGCAAAACTAGGTCTAACTGCATGCACTCCAACTGAGCAATCTTTGCATGGAATATCTCAAAAAGGACTGTTATCCTGTTAAGAGCATTAAATGCAAATTTTGTACATTTTCACAGCTCATTGTCTAGAGTTTATGGGGCATACAATTTGAGTGATCTTGATAAATCGTAGGCTTGTCAGCAATTAATGTTATGCATGATCTCATGCATTGAGGATGTAGACTCTGTGTACAGTGTGCCTGTGTCTTTTGTTTTGGGGTGTGTACTGAGGCGTATCTCCTATTGACGAATAGCGTAGAATTTACATGTGAGAGGAGAGGGTCGGGGGACATTTACGTGTTAGTCCAACATCACCCCCCCCTCTCTCTCTCTCTCTCTCTCAGCCAAACTAACCCCACCCATCCAACTCAATAGGACCTCTCTCTTTCTCTAAACACACACACACACACACACACACACACACACACACACACACACACACACACACACACACACACACACACACACACCAGAACAAAGGGAGCCCCATCGTGAGGAACGTTGCAGTGATATATGGGTCTTTCTGGCCCCTGCCA
This sequence comes from Sardinella longiceps, assembly GCA_027497455.2. NCBI lineage: Eukaryota > Metazoa > Chordata > Actinopteri > Clupeiformes > Clupeidae > Sardinella > Sardinella longiceps. Next base: position 9,556,185 of record JAODXP020000032.1, on the reverse strand, counting down.
GGGCCTTTCACTGGCCTGCTACTGGGAGTGTGAAGATTAAAAAGAGGTGGCCTATCTCCCAGATTCATCTGCTCTGGCCTTTTCCAACAAACCAGTTGTATTTTAAGTCAAGACAGGTCAGCACCGATTTATGAGGGCTTTTAGTGGCAATCTAAAGCATGCAGGCTTTAGTATATTCTCTTAACAGATACAGTGAAGTTGTATTCATGCTCAATGAGGACTTAAGGCTTTACCCTAAAGCCAGCTAATGTTTCTGAAGAAATATATATGGACATACAGTATTCATCTCATGAACTACACCTCATGATCAACCCTCTCACAAGATATTTATACGTGGATGCCAAGACACAAGTCACAACATGATTAGTCTACAACACACGGTCCATCCTCTTCCCAGTTTTATCAGAGCAGGTGATTTGTTCCTGCCCCAAACTCCCCCTGGAATCCCATCTTTCTTTTAAAAAAGATATATACACACACATACTGCACATTTTTCAATCAGAAAATGCCTTATTTACCAACAAACCAATGTAAACAAGTGTGTGATCCTTGAAGAGCTACATACTGGGAGCTGAGGTCAAACTGGGTATGCAGCTTAAGTACTAAACAGTGCGTATGGTAGCAAATGGTGTTGTGGGTACCATGCCAATGTGTATGTTATGTGTGTGTAGCCCATGTGTGTGTGTGTGTGTGTGTGTGTGTGTGTGTGTGTGTGTGTGTGTGTGTGTGTGTGTGTGTGTGTGTGTGTGTGTGTGATTGGCTCTGACCTACATTAGCTGGCTAATTCCTTGTCGGCTCGTGACTTGAGCTTTTTGTCTAGCAGGCTGGCCCTTGACTTAACGTTGCTGGAGGGATGGCCAGGGGGAGAGGAGAGGAGCGCTGCCTTAAGGCTGTCGGCCTAATCCCCTCCCCAGCCCACCAGAGCTAGCAGCTGCACTAGGATTACAGGGACCAGCAACAGGCGACTCAACAGGCCAACACACACACACACACACACACACACACACACACACACACACACACACACACACACACACACACACACACACACACACTTACAAGCAGGGTGTGAGGGGATGTGATTAACTTGTCCACCTGGTTGAGCAATATGACCAACTGTGTGCCCAGCCTGCACCGTGGCTAACATGCTAACATGGCTCATGTTTGTTTTTCTTTAAATGGTCTGTCTCTCAGAGTAACCCAATGTGCTGTATCACCTCTCCTTGCAGGAGAGGGAGGGAGGGAGCTTCTCTCTTTCTCTCTCTCTCTCAGCAGTTTCCAACCTGTTTAGATCAGTAGCTCCATTCAAGTAAAGCCACAGGTAAGTAATCCAATTAAGTTCTCCTGAGCTAAACGGTCCCACCTATGGGAGTCCCGCTCTGGAAAAAGCCTGAAATGCCGTAATGAGTGTGGGATCAAAATTGTCAGCTGATTGACAGCCAATAACAAAGCCTTTTGCAATCCAGTGGGTATGGTGGTTATATTTGTGTGTGTGTGCGTGTGTGTGTGTGTGTGTGTGTGTGTGTGTGTGTGTGTGTGATAGAGGTTGTGTGTATCCACACAAAGAATCACAGCGAGTGCCTGTGTGTTTCTTTGACTGTGTGAAAGTATAATGTGATCAAATTGACATCAGTGGAATTAAGTGTTCAGAGGCATGCCTCTGTGTGTGTGTGTGTGTGTGTGTGTGTGTTGGGGGTGGAAGTCGCTTATCTTAAAAGATGACCTCACCCCCTCCATGCCAGATTGACTCTGATTGAGTCACTGAGTCAGACTGACCTCCTGCCATAAGGTTTACCCCCCTCACACAAACTACTGACAGAGACCAAACTCACACACACACACACACACACACACACACAGGCAAAAACCACACAACACACACACACACATCCACACACACTCCCATGTGTTCCCCCCTCACACAAACTACTGACAGAGACCAAACTCACACACACACACACACACACACACACACACACACACACATAGGCAAAAACCACACAGCACACAGCATACACACACATCCACACACACTCCCATGTGTCAACACTCACACAGACGCAGCACACTCATTGTGATAGCTTAGTGAAACAGTGGGGAGTGGGGAGGTGGGACTCTAACTTGTACCAGGCACATCCCGGCACCGACCTTCACCACACTTTGTCTTCCTCTCAGCTCCTCTTCCTCTTCCTCACCCCCCCCCTCCTCCTTCCTTCTCTCTGCCTCCATGCTGACACCAGGCAGAGGGATTACACCCCCCCCCGCCACCTGCTCTACATCTCAGACACAATACTGCCAGGACTAAGACATGCCTCCCTACGGGACGCTTCACGACCGAGGCCACTCACGCCACTTCGGCTACAAACATAAACAAACCGCCCAAGCTTCGAAAAAAAGACATGCACCCTCAAAACTAGCGTAGAGCTCCCACAGAGTCTTGGGACAGACTAAGCTGGAAGCAAGTTCCTTTCTTTTTGCCCTTGCACAAAGACAAAGGCACCGGGTATCGTTATTATGATAATACTGGGCACTCATTTAGCAGTGGGAAGGGCGCCAGAGTCTGGTCAAAGAGCTCTATGTTTTGCGGAGTGCTGGGGAATGTGGACAGACGAGGTTTTCTTTTTTTCTTTTTTTTTTCACCCTCTCCCATCTGGCCATAAAAAGCACACTGATAAAGTCAGGAATAATAGGGTTCAAAGTTTGTCTAAGGTTTCTTAAGTGGTCAAATGAATGCTTTCAAAACAGGCATGATCTATTCCTGCTATACCATGCTAGTGGCTGCTATTTTGAAAGTGTCTATGAGAAAACTGGCTAGCAATTCTGCATGGAGACAACGGTGCTGTGTTTTCCATGACAAGTTGTGTACCTGTTCAGACACAGTGCTGTCAAAATGCCAAAGCAATCAAACGTGACAGCTATGAGAAAGAGAAAGAGTGAGACAGAAAGAAAGGTGAAGAAAAAGAGTGAGCGCAGAAAGCAAGAGAAAAGAGAGAGAGAGAGATCAAGTAAGCGCCAACCAAAACTCGATAGACTGGTCTCCCCACCCCTCTCTCTGCATGCCTTCAAGTTCACCTTCCTGACATCAACAACACAACTAAGGAGTCAGCAGGAGGCCCTGCGTGCCACTAGCCTGTGTCTGCAAGACAGTCTAAGAAAGACTGAGAGAAACGGAGAGATGGAGAGAGAGATGAGGAATTAAAGAAAAGGAATTAAAGAAAAAGAGAGATGGTGAGAGAAAAGACAGATAGAAAAGAAGGAGAAAATAAAAGCAAAAGAGAAAGGTGGAGAGAGAGAGAGAGAGAGAGAGAGAGAGAGAGAGAGAGATGGGACCTTAAGCACTTTCACCACACTTCCTGCATTGATTACAGTCCCTGAAGGTCAGTGCCAGACCAATGAAGGGCTCAAGCTTGAAAGGTGAAGCAAGGCTGATAATGATATGTCAGCAGACTTGCTAACTAATGCCTTTTGTCTAGGCTTCCCACACCCTGGGCCCTGTTTCACAGCCTTCAAGGGTTGCCTAACACAGGCTTCTTTCTTTCTTTGCGCAAGACAGGCCCAGGCCTTGTTAGTGTTTTGGTTTTACCTGCTTTCTGTTTCCGGGTGGTGGCAAACTCCGACTTCCGGAGCGCGCTGGGAGCGGTCTTCCTGTAGAAGCTGTTGCGGTCCAGCGAGTTGGTGTAGCATGGTTTCCGCGTCCGGACGCGTTTCTCGGAGTCGGCGTCTGACCGGTCCGAGCCTGGGTCTTGGCTGTCGCTCCGCTGCCGAGTGAGGGTGACCTGGTCGTCATAGGAATGTCGTTCCCGAACGGCCTGTTTGTGGTACTTGACGTCCTGCTCCAACCGTTCCTCAGTGGTCTTCTCCCTGTTGTGGTCGTCAAAGTAATCCTCACGTGTACGCTCAGGTGTTGCAGGTGCCCTCAAATCCTCATAGTGGTCCGACTCCCTCTGCCTATAGTGATCATCCTCTCTCGAGTCGTAGCGATCATAGCGGCCCTTGTCGCGGGCCTCATAGCGGTCCGATTCTCTCGACCTGTAGTAGTCATCCTCCCTTGAGTCGTATCGGTCATAACGACCCTTCTCCTTCTCATAGACGTCCTTTTCCTTGTATTTACCCCTGTCCCCTTCCCGATAGTCATAGTGGTCCTTGTCCCTATGCTCATAGCGTTCAGGCTCTCTTCGTTGATATCTATCTTTTTCCCTAGACTCATAATATTCCTTCTCTCTACGATCCCCATAGTGGTCCCTCTCTTTCTGATCGTAGGCATCCCTTTGACTGTGGTGGTCTTTTGGCCTGCGCTCATAGTGGTCTTTTTCCCGGTAGTCATAATGGCCATCCTCTCTGCGATCGTAGTCATAGTCTTTCTCCCTATAGTCATACCTGTGCCTCTTTTTGGTGTCGCTGTGTTCCTGGTACCTAGAGTCATACTGTTTACCTTCTTTGTAGTCATAGCGGTCACCTTCACGCTGGCTATACCTGTCCCTGTGGTCACGCTGATCGTAATAGTCCCGACTTCGACTCTTATGGCGGTCCACGTCCCGCCTGTCATCTCGGTCTTGGTCATAGTAATCCACTTTTTCGCTGCCGTAGCGATCACCGTTCCTACTGCCGTTGTGCCGGTCTCTGTAATAATCATCCTCGTTCCTATAGTCGTACCGCTCGCCATCGCTGTACTCGTAGCTCTCCCGGCGCCTTAAGTCCCTGGGGTCGTAGTAACCTGGCTCGTCTCTACCTTCATAGAAGCAGTGTCCGGATGGCCACTCTTGAGGTTTCCTGGGTTGGTGATACACAGCCTCTGGGCTTTGATAGAAGTACTGTTCCCTGTGCTGCTGCTGCTGCTGCTGTGGCTGCTGTTGCTGCTGCTGTTGCTGTGGAGGTGGTGGTGGAGGTAGAGGCTCCCTCTGTGGTATCCTGTCCCAGTCCTCATACTCCCAGCTGGGCTGCCGGGTCCCGTTGCCTGGCCTCAGGTAGGTTTGGTACTCCCAGTGTCCTGGGGCAGGCCTGAAGTCTTGGGGCCCGGTGAACTGAAGCGGAACAGGCTGTGGCACCTGCATGGGCATCTGCATGGGCAAACCCATGGGCATGGCAGGCATGGCGGGCACGCATTGCTCCCTCTCCCAGCTCTCGCTCACCAGCTCTTCCACGCTCTTGCCCCGCCTGGGAGGAGCTCGGCTGTAATCCCAGGGCACTGGGCCAAATGGGCCGGGGTGGCCCAGAACCACCTGGCCCTTCATGCTGTCACTCTCTGTTGACACTCTGTTGACGCAGCCGCTGCTGCCGCGCAGGTAGGTATCGATATGACGTTCCCGTTAGCATTAGCTTTCTCTGTGCTCTGTGCATTCCAGGACAGCAGAGTTACCGTGTGGACTACACCTGTTAGACATGCTCTCTCTCTCTCTCTCTCTCTCACTTTCCACTCTTCAGTTTCTTTGTTTCTTTTACTCTATAAAGTACTTCTTCACCACTTGCTCTTTCACTCTCTCTCTCTCTCTCTCTCTCTCCTTTACTCAGTTTCTCCCCCCCTCTCTCTCTCTCTCTCTTTCTCTGTCCCACTGTCTGTCAAGCTCACTCCATACTCCACAACGGGTGCCTAGACAGAACTGCCCTGCTATGACGCTCTGAGCGGTGAGAAACTCAATCTGTCCCCTCCCTCTTCCCACCTCGGCCAATGAGAGCAGAGAGGGTGGAGGATGAGGGGGAGGGGTGGCGTGGAGAGTGAGAGAGAGAGACAGAGGGAGGGAAGGAGAGAAGGAGGGAGGGAGGGAGGGAGGGGGAGCTAGAGGCTCTCAGGGTTAACTATTGAGTGAAGGAGTCACATGAGTGGTGGATTACTGCATCCCGCTTCAGGACTTGCTATTGGTCAGAGAGTAGTGTGCGTTTGCTGGAAAACACAGGATGGTCCTGGCAGATGCCCCCCTCTGACACACACACACACACACACACACACACACACACACATATAGCACACAAACACTTGTCTGCTTTCCAGAGGAAGCAGCCTTATCGTCGCCACCGCTGACAACTTCTCCGAGGTGTTTAAAAGTCTTGGCATGGTGCCAGGGCCAAAACCCGCTTCCACCCGACTGGGCCTTTTGTTTTTCCTGCTATTTTTCCTCTGCAGTTTCCAGTTTCGTTTGCCGTCAATTTTCCAACCTCCATTACCATGTACCTGCACTCAGCTTTCAACATTCTGCTTTCTGCAACATTCAGATGCTAATGTACCAGTTACACTGCCATCACACTGCAATCATAAGTTGACTATCAGGCTCTTTCTGTCTTTTAGGAGGGTCCTCAGTTCCTCTAAGTATCTCATTAGCATAAACAATCTCTAAGAACCTGCTTTCTGGGTTGCAAACAGCACAGCACAGCACAGGACAGTAACTTGTTTGTGCCACGACGTCTCTGACAGCCAATGTGAAACGACAAAGCCAACAGCAAAGCAAAAGAGATTCCCATGATTTGATTTAAAGGGGGGTGAAAAAAAGGGGAAAAAAACACTTTCATGTTTGCTCAGAGGGACGACCTGGGAAAGGGTTGGACAGAGGCCGATTATTCGCCAGCGTATGGCCCAGTGGCGAACGTGAGGCACAATGAACCATTGTTGCCGGCTGTCCCCGAGTTCAGAGACAGGGAGATCTTTTCACTGTGAGAAAAAAACCCAGGCCTATTCAGGCACTGGGAGTATAGTAAGCAACCCCCTCCTCTCTCTCTCTCTCTCTCTCTCTCTCTCTCTCTCTCTCTCAGGGTGCATATTCAAAAGACCAATTATGAGAGGGGAGCATATTTAAAGTTCTCCCATCATGGTGGCACACATACACACACACACACACACATGCTTACACAAACACCTACAAATGACACGCAAATTTGCTGGCACAAATTGAGGGTTTGTGCTTAAGCTGATTCTTTAGTTGCACAACAAATTGTATTGGATTGTAGGTCTGGTGGTAATCTAATAGCCTTAATGCTAAGGTTGGCGCTTTTTCTTTCAACTTGTCCGTACATTTTAAGCTTTGTTTTGGAGCTTTGTGTCGATTTTATCGCTGTTGGACATCTCGTGTTACATCACATAGACCCAACCGAAACTGTGTGTGCATTTTTTCGTCCTCCACAAGGACGTCAGGTGCGACATTCCAGTTGCGCACCGGGGGGAGAGAGCTTCTGCACCTTCTGTCATGTAGTTCAACTTTTCATTTGTTGCTCCTCCTGACTTAAAACAAACATCCTCTTCGACTTTCCTGGAAGTGGTCAGAGATGTTTATACCTCAGAAAGCGACAGCGAGGAGGATACACAAACATGGAGTCTCTGAGCGTTTCTCAAAGTCAAGGAAGCATGCTTGGAAGTCTGCTTTTTCGAGCATTCCACGTCATTGTCAGTCGCCAAGTACTGTTCCAAAGTCAAGCATCCTTCTAAATTCTAGCGAGTGCAGAGGCCTTTGTTGATAGATTTTTCAAGGATGCACTGATGGATCCTCGTTTTTGAAGTGTACGACTTCCAAGGCTAGTGTGCTACCTAGGAAGCATGCTCCACATTTGAGAAACACTCTCTGTCAAACCTACCTGACAGTTCACTGGTGTTCTGTGCAGGGGGTGGTGTGTGGTGGTGACTGATCTGAAATCAGTCCGAGTAACACAAGTGAATCTCTGTGGTGGGGGAATGTGATACCTCACTATGTGGTTTGTGACTTATCTCAGTTTCTTTGGACAGGGAGGTCTTGTGTTAGCCTTTTAAATGACAGGAGGGTGTGTGTGTCAAATAGAGAGAGGCAGAGAGAGAGAGAGAGAGAGAGAGGGAAAGAGGGAGAAAGGGAGGGTAAAAGAGAGATTTACAGTGATTAAGAGAGATAGAAAATGTATGCAAATGTGTTTGTATGGTATGTGAGTGCTGATGGACTATGAGTTCCTTGTGAAAAACACAGATCTAAACCTTTTGATGAAATACAGTCTCGTATTTCCCATAGTCACAGACATCAGACACCTGCGGCATTCCTTGCCATTTGAAATTGCCTGCTAAGAAAGAACCAAAGGCAACATACTGCTTTCTCCTAAAAAACACACACAGCCTCCTCCCAATAACAGGCTCTCTTTTACAGCCCCTGCACAGGCAGCTGGTTAGACGCCTCGTCTGAATGGGGGTCCTCACTGTGAAGCATTGGGACCTGCAGGAGCCTGCAAATGAACTCTTAATGGAGGTTTTAATCGCCTCAGAGCTCTGCTGAGGATCCATTTATGCCCCATGATGGGCTGGCAGGGGGGCTGAAGAGATGGAGGGGCCTAGGGGCCAGTCAAGGCTGAACCCTCCCTCCCTCCCTCTCTCTCTCTCTCTCTCTATTTTACTGTCCCTCCCTCCCTCCCTCCCTCCTCTCTCTCTCTCTCTCCATCCCTCCCTCTCTCTCTCCCTCTATTTTACTCTCCCTCCCTCCCTCCCTTCCTCTCTCTCTCTCTCTCCCTCTCTCTCTCTCTCTCTCTCTCTCTCTTTTACTCTCCCTCCCTCCCTTATTCTCTCTCTCTCTCTCTATTTT
>JAODXP020000032.1:9540166-9542666 GCA_027497455.2 Sardinella longiceps | reverse complement strand
AAGCAAGCAGTCTTAGCAGACTAAAGAGGCATAGAGTGAGGATGAGGCTCCGGTGGCCATGTGATCACGCATTCTGCACATATTTTCCCTCCAGGAAAGGAGAATGCGGTGCCGACCATCCTGAGAGAGCTGGAGGGACTGTACAGCATGACCCTCCAGGAGAGCCTGAACAGAACATCACATATGAGTGCTGGGAACTCCACCTGAACCTCTGAGACAGCCAGGCCATATGACCAGGGAGTGGACATGCAAGCAGATGCTGCTGTGAAGATGAAATAGTCAATAGTGTAAGAGTGCACACTCCAGGCGAGGTTAACTTAACAGAATTTAACACACACTTGAGTCTTCTTTTTCTTTAGTTTATTTTCACCACCGTTTCAGGCGTGGCCTTTGTCAAGGTTTAAGGCCACGGCCCGAAACATTGAAAAATAAACTAAAGAAAAAGAAGACTCGAGTGCACGCTAAATTCTGTATACTGCTTTGAAGATGAACAAAAAAGAATGGCCCTTTCTTTATTTCAGTAAGTCCAAGACTGTGGCAGGAGTACTGGAGTGAAGGGAGAATGATTCTTTCTTCGTAAAAGTGTTATGAGTACTGGAGCGTTTTGTTGACAATTTGTTGCTGTCAAAATTTATGTTGTCGCAAATTCTATGGCACCATATGAGTCAAGCGTTGAGATAAGCCCTGTTGACTCATATTCTTCATGTCATTGTCACAGACAGGAAATGCATTGAAAAGTTTACAGGTGTGACAAGAATCACACCCTGTTATGACAACACTCCTACACTCATTTACAGCAACACAGGCAGCAGACAAACACACACACACACACACACACACACACACACACACACACACACACACACACACACACACACACACACACACACAAAACAGACATGGTTGATCTGTTGCAAAAAGGCCAAAGTTCCAGTCTTGACTTTGTCATGCTTCAGACTGCAATGAAGATTACAGGGGGGAAAAAAACTCCCCTGTCTGTCTCCTCTGGTGAGTGATGAGCTTAATAAACACTGCACTCTTTCCAAAGCAATTCACACTGAGATCGTGATGCATTCAAATGAGACCTGACCCCAGGGATCCTCACATCCAGTTATTCAAAAGAAGCCAGCCCTGCCAAACCGTGAGGAGAGAGCAGCATGGAGCTTGAGAGTGGCTGCAACTTGGCACTGATATATGGGAGGACAACAGGGGGGGAGTAGGAGACTGCAAAAACAGGCTTCATTTTCACTTGCCGAGTCATTTTGATTAGCAGCGTCCATCACCTGACACAACCTTTCCTAAATTGGACACCAGACACCCGGTGTGTCTTAGCAATGTCACCCAACATATTACAAAAATGACTTTCAATCACAGAATGTATAACTGACAACATGAAATGTAAAAGGTAAGGAATGTGTCCTCCTGTCTGGTTTTGTCTAATCCTAATTTCAGTTCAACTCAATAGCTCACTTCAAGCTATCTTTTGTGTGTGTGTGTGTGTGTGTGTGTGTGTGTGTGTGTGTTGGAAGCAGGAAGTAAAATGGCTCTATTCCAGTCAATTCACGGCTTGTCCACAACACTGTTGGGGGAGGAGCACTGGAGGAAGAGGCCAATCTGATTGGCAGCTCAGCTCAAATATTAACATCCTTTGCTTTGGCCAAACAGGCGCCTTTAAAGCACAACTGCACTGTTTCCACAGGCCTGTGCCAAGCCCAGCCCTCAGGTATGTGTTTGTGAGGTGGATCTAGGTGCTTGTGTGTGTGTGTGTGTGTGTGTGTGTGTGTGTGTGTGTGTGTGTGTGTGTGTGTGTGTTTGGGCTGTCCAAAGGAAATTCAAAGATCTGGCTTTGCCTGTATTTTATCAAACCCATTTGAATCCTTTCTGCAAAAGAACTATACTTGGTGAATGAATTTGTGTGTGTGTGTGTGTGTGTGTGTGTGGGAGGGAGAGAGAGAGAGAGAGAGAGAGAGAGAGAGAGAGAGAGAGAGAGAGAGAGAGAGTGTGTGTGTGTGTGCATGTGTGTGTGAGAGAGAGAGAGAGAGCGAGAGTGTGTGTGAGTGTGTGTGTGAGTGTGTGTGTGTGTGTGTGTGTGTGTGTGTGTGTGTGTGTGAGAGTGTGTGTGCATGCATGTGTGTGTGTTTTCTTACCTTGCAGCTGCTGCTGCTCGAGCGTAAGCGTCTCCACCGTGTAGTTGCAGAACTCCAGGTTCTCCATGGCCTGCAGCCGGGCCTCTTCGTCCTCCTCTTCCTCCAGCATGGCGCTGAGCTCCTGGGCCGTGTGCGAGTACGCCTCGATGTCGTGCTCCACCTCCTGCAGCCGCAGCAGCAGTCGATACTGCTCCCTCTCCCGCTCTTCCTCCTGCTGTTGCTCTTGGAGCTCCCGCTCCAGAGCCGCCGCCGCCTCCTCCTCCTCCTCCTCTTCTTCCTCTTGTTGGCGCTGCATCGCCTCGTCGAACGGCAACAGCTCCTCATCCTCCACCAGTTGCTCATCTTCCTCTGGG
>JAODXP020000032.1:9525166-9530166 GCA_027497455.2 Sardinella longiceps | reverse complement strand
TCCCAGGCTTTCTGTTATTCCTTTAGTTATTACCTCAGCAGAGCCAAGCTGAAGCAGGCAGGCAGGCATTCATTCCGACTCAATGACTCAAACTCCTCAGCTATTCCTCCCTTCCCTTCAGTTGGAGCATACTGCCTGCACATGTTTGTCTGTTTGTTTGTGTGCTTAGTTCGGAGAGGATGGGTGGCTGTTCATACTGAACAAGACAGGAAATGTGTGTGTGTTTGCGTGTGTGTGTGTGTGTGTATGTTTCAGCCATTTGACTTAAATTCGGCAGATGGATGCATGCTTTCCACTTTTGGGTGTGTGTTTGGGGGTGCACATATGTGGCTGTGTACAGTAAATGTGATATATATGTGTACATGTGCGGTTGATTAGGGTGTGCATGAGTGTGTGTGTGTGTGTGTGTGTGTGTGTGTGTGTCTACATAAATGTAATTGCTGACTGATGAGTAATGACCGTACAGACTGAAGATCCTGGACGCGCCTGAGGAGGGCGATCTTCTGTTACCTCACTGCCTCTCAGTGTGTGTGTGTGTGTGTGTGTAGAACATCTTCTGTTACTTCACACACACCTCTCAGTGTGTGTGTGTGTGTGTGTGTGTGTGTAGAACATCTTCTGTTACCTCACTGCCTCTCAGTGTGTGTGTGTGTGTGTGTGTGTGTGTGTGTGTGTGTGTGTGTGTGTGGAACATCTTCTGTTACCTCAGACATCTCAGCTGCCTGCCCACACACACACAGCTGCTCACCGGCTGTGTGGAGACACACACATTGTGTCATCATCACCATATCAACTTTCATCTGGCACGGGACACACACTTGTTGATGTGGATGATTGTGTGTGTTTTATTTTGCTAACTTCCAAAGTGTGTGTGTGTGTGAGAGAGAGACTGCATGTGTAAATGCGTGGCAGAGTGTGTAAATGCCTGTCAATTTATCGGTGACTGTTTCTGTTTCTCTCCCTCTCACACACACACACACACACACACACACACACACACACACGCACACACACACACACACACACACACACACACACACACAAGCAGCAGCAGACATGCCATGCCAACACCATCATGAGTAAGACCTTTCTCCTTCGATAGGCGCCATAACTTGCAGTAAGGCCACAGCAATGTGAATCAGTCTACATCACATACAGGGGCACTTTTAGCTTAGCTTAGCTTAGCTTAGCTTTCCTTTCTGCAGTAGGAATTGCCCTCGGGATGAATAAAGTGCTACCTTATTAGGGATGGGTATTGATAAGATTTTATCAATATCAATGCCATTATCAATTCTGCCTATCAATCCAATTCCTTATCAATACTCTTATGGATTCCTGAGTAGCCTAGTTCATGCCAAAAAAAAGGCAATCTTTATAGGCTTGAGAACAGCTACGTGCCTCTGTCTCCTCAACATGGTATCCTATGTGAATCACTGGAGTTAATGTCATAGCTTGCTATGAAAATTGCAGTTAGCACGTGGCGCTAATGCACTGCGACGTGCGGGCAGAGAAACTAAAGAATTGATAAGAGAATTGATAACGTTTTGGAGACATACAATATCGATGGAATTGATCATTTTGAACCGGTTCTGAATTGGAATTGGTTCTCGATACCCAACCCTTGTCTTAGGCCTCTTTCTCCTATGCTATGATGAACCTGCATCTACACCTCCACACAAGAACTTCGTGCATTGGTCCAGGGCCAGTTCTTGGCATAGACAAACGAGGCGGTCGCCTAGGGCACCATATATCAGGGGGGCATCACAATACATTTCTTACTTTTTTCCTTCAGTTTTTCTCTTATATTTTCAGAAAAGGGGGGCAAAACTCAAATCTGGCCTAGGGCACCAAAAAGGCTAGAACCGGCCCTGCGTTGGTCGCCATTCCCGAAAAGGTAGAATGTTGCACTATGCATACGCCCGGGATGTACCATAGCTAGGACTCTTTTAATCAATCTATATTCAGAAAATGTGTGCTAATTACCTCCGCCAAGGAGGTTATGTTTTCGGTCGTGTTGGTTTGTCTGTATGTCTGTCTGTTTGTTTGTTTGTTTGTTTGTCTGTTTGTCAGCAGGATAACTCGAAAAGTACTGCACGGACTTGGATGAAATTTTCGGACAATGTGTATATTGGGACAAGCGAGAACTGATTCGATTTTGTTGGCGATAGGTGATCCAGAACATGATCTGGAATGTATATTGTGTCTGTGACCTCATTGCCTTGGCGGAGGTCTGTGCTCTCTGAGCGCTTTTCTAGTTTTACTGAATATTATGATCTTTATAGAACAGAACCACCGAGGAGCCTGTATAGTGTAAAGTAGTATAGCACTTCAGGAGCAGCAAAGTGAGATATTCGGTTAGTTAGTGAATGGCTTAATGTCAATGTCCTCCTAGGCTTACACACTTTACTGGAAAGTGTCAGCCAATGAGACCTAAGGGGGGGGGGTGTCATTGGGACACAGTCAATGAGGGAGTGAGTAAGTGAATGGGTGAATGATTCTGCCTGTTTGTCTGCCTGCTCTTCTGCTGTGTCTTGTGTGGTTCTTCTTCCTCCTGTCCTGGACCAGACCGTGTCTGTCTGGCTGCCCTGACAAAGAACCCATAGAGGTAGAAGCCTTCAGAGGTAGATTCCTCTCCCTGGTGTTAAAAGACTCAGCTCCCGGGAAACAAGCAAGTCCAGGCCTGGCTGGGCCAATTCTGGCCTAAGAGGCTGGAGTCAAAGAAATGGCTAGTCACTGCCTGTTGAAAGCTCTGATTCATTCAGTTCTGATGCAGCCCAGCTGACACCAAACTGCTTCTCAACGTTTAAGTAAATTTGTTTGAAAATGTCTCTTTACTGATGGAGAATCAAGCATAATTTCAAGATGATCTCATTCAGTTGTGATTTCAAGAACACCTCTAAGTGTTGCAACACTGCCACTGCACGTTGTTTATTCATGTTCCTGGGATCCAGACTCCGAATCAGAGCAAAGCTGGTCATTAATGCTTTCAGCATCTCTCTGAGTGAGAGCACAACATGTACATGTAGTGTTGATACCTTGTGACTCAAGAACAGATGTTTCTGGCACAGCCATTAAAAGGTCTTCAAGAGACTAGCTGGTAACACTTCATTGGACAACATGTGAAATAGTTGAAATGAAGTTTGGATACTCCAATGGATTGTCTTTTCATTTCAGATTTAGTTTGATGATAATCTGATGATAATCTGAAAATCTTCAGATAGTCCAGAGGAGACCAACTACATATCGCTCTAACAACATCACTATGGATATATCACTGTATTGCATCAGTCAGTGTGGTTACATGGACAGATTCTGATTATTTAACCGAATATTCCACTTCAGTTGGAGTTCATCAATGCATCTCCTTGGACACTGTTCTATAGAATGCACCTCGGAATCTCAGATTTTTCATGTCCATGTAACCCAATGATGTAACCGCAATCAGTCATTACATACTAATTCTATCAAAAGACTGAAAGTCTCAGGAAAGAGTGAACACATCTGAAGGCAGAACAGCTTTTATGTAAGCAGATTTTCTCTCGAGTCTCCATTCTCCATGATCAAAGCAGCTTTGAGTCCAGCAGAATGTCACAGAGAAGTAAAGATGTTTTTCCTCTCTCTGACTGTTTGACTTGCGGTCAGCTATGTCTCTGTGCACTAATCGATTGTTTTTCAGCCTTTTTCGCACCATGACATCACTTGTACCCCAAAGTCTGGCCAACTCCGTCGTCGTCGCTAAAAGCCTGAGCCCAAACAACAGCTCCACAATAAACAAGCCACCGCCCCACCTAGGGACTGTTCTTGCGGAACCAACAGGATCGAACCCAGACTCCCCGGCCAAAACCACAGAACCAACACTCTTGTTTTCCATCGCTTTATCGTTTCCTCGCCAGCGGCCCGGACCGGTTCCTCTGTGAGGTGGTCGTGGGACAGGAGGAGGAGACAGAGAGAGAGAGAGAGAGAAAGAGAGAGAGAGCAAGAGACCCGGATCTCTCGAGATCCTTCACAGCGAAACAATAGATGAAACATTAAATGTCAGGCAGACATTTGCAGTCTACAGTCTACAGACATATGCATGCATTCTGTGTGTGTGTGTGTGTGTGTGTGTGTGTGTGTGTGTGTGTGTGTGTGTGTGTGTTCGTGTAAGCTGCATCAAGCAGCTCTGCACAGCCAACAACTCACCCAGTTCATCTGGGAACACACACACACACACACACACACACACACACACACACACACACACACACACACACACACACTGTCACTCTACCCTCCACAGTTGACACATGTCTGTGCCCCCATGTCCAGGAAGAGAAGGAAAAGGCAGCAGTGCCAGAGATTTTTCAACCCCACAGAGGGATGAGATAGGATGGGAGGGGATGGGAGGGGAAGGGTGGGGAGGAACGACGGACAGTCAGGGGGAGCATATGGTCCTGCTGTGGACAAAATGGAAGAGAGAGAGAGAGAGAGAGAGAGAGAGAGAGAGAGAGAGAGAGAGAGAGAGAGAGAGAGATTGAGAGAGAGAGAGAGAGAGAGAGAGAGAGAGATAGATAGAGAAAGATAGAGAGAAAGAGAGATATGAGAGAGAGAGAGAGAGAGAGAGAGAGAGAGAGAGAGAGAGAGAGAGAGAGAGAGAGAGAGAGAGAGAGAGAGAGAGAGAGAGAGAGAGAGAGAGAGAGAGAGAGAGAGAGAGACTAATCTGATTGGTCCCTATGGTTAACCCTCTTAATTCCGAAGCCCCGCAGTGCTTCACTTGGTCCAGCAGCAGGTCAGCAGCACAGCAGATCAGTGTCTGGAAACCTAAATCAGCTGCAGCAAATACAGAGCAGAGCAGAGATAGAGTACAGAGGTCCAATCACCCAATCAGCTGGTCTCAGATCAGTGTCTTGGCATGTGTAGACCCACAAGTAAAATGACTGGAGTGTGCTAGAGCCATGCGTCCACAATCAGCCCTTCACCCAAAGCCTGCATGTGTCAGCTGGTGTGTGTGTGTGTGTGTG
>JAODXP020000032.1:9497666-9522666 GCA_027497455.2 Sardinella longiceps | reverse complement strand
CCATATGGCCTCCTAGCCTTGAGACAAACAAACACACACACACACACACACACACATCGCATCATCCGCCATTGTTTGCATCCAGTTTTCTTACTGCGTAAAAAAACAGCGAGTCCTCCCTACTGAATAGTGGCTGTGTCCCATTTCAGGGGCTGGATGCTTCCAAGTATCAGTTCTACAAAGTACTGTTCTTCTGGAGCTAGAAGAGTAGAACAGTAGAACAGTATTTCTCTGACTAACCGTTTAAGAAATGGGACGGTCTAGCCTTCAAGGGGTCGCTTAGCAACAATAAACGCTAGCTTTCAAAGTTATGTCTACAGATCTAGCCTTAGAAGTTCGCAAGCCCCTGAAATGGGACACAGCCAATGTGTCCTTCTTGCCCTCGCTGTCCTGACCAATAGCCTTTTTAGAGAGGCCCAGTGACACTGGCATGGAGTCAAACTCCCACCAAAAATAAACGACACCAGAACCATCCACCCTGGCCGTGACCCAAACACCTCACTGGTGGAAAGTGTCCATGAGACTACACTGCACGTGAGGGGGCGGCATGTCGGATTCTGTGAGCGACTGTTTCAGCTACTATAGGAGCAGGAGGGGTTAAGTGTGCCGACCACTGGAGCGCTTATGGAGGAAAAACATGTAAACTCAGCATAAACAAAACAAATCTCAGTAAGCTCAAACATGGAGATAATTTTATGCACCGCTGAGAGTGAGTACATTTCTAGTTATACTTGTGAAGTGTACAACACAAAATCACCACAGTAAAGACACTGGATCCAACTTCTCTCTCTGTGTCCTCAGGTCACGGCTATATGTGTGTGTGTGTGTGTGTGTGTGTGTGTGTGTGTGTGTGTGTGTGTGTGTGTGTGTGTGTGTGTGTGTACAGTAGTCACTCGGCTCTGTGTCATAGCACCATCTCTTCATTTGAAGCAGTATGGAGCCCTATGAGTAACATGATCTTAGGAAGACTTCATAGGATAACATGGCATCTAGAGAACTACTCAGTGTATAGTGCTCTCTCTCTCTCTTGCTCTCTCTCTCTCTCTGTCCCTCTCTCTTGCTCTCTCTCTCTCTGTCCCTCTCTCTTGCTCTCTCTCTCTCTCTTGCTCTCTCTGTCTCTCTCTCTCTTGTTCTATCATTATCTCTTCTACCTCTCTTACTCCCTCTCTTCTTTCTCCTGTCTTAGTAACACAGAGGTGTCACTGTCATCTGTCTATCCATCGTTGTCAGGGCAACTGCAGGGGCATAACTGAGCCGTCTCTCCTCCTTCTCCTATTCCCTCCATCTGTTCTGTTTGATTACTTCAGTCTCTCTCCCTCTCTCTCTCTCTCTCTATCCCTCGCTCTCTCTATCCCTCTCTCTCTCTCTCCATTCTTTCCCTCTATCTGTTTCCCTCATCTTGTTAAGATAGAGGTATCTGTCTCTCCTCTCTTTCCCTGTTTTTGAGAGGGCACTGGCAGGGCATCCCTCTCTCTCTCTATCCCTCTCTCTTTCTCTCCATTCTTTCTCTCTCTCTCTGTTTCCCTCATCTTGTTAAGACAGAGGTATCTGTCTCTCCTCTCTGTCTCTCCCTGTCTCTGAGAGGGAGGGCACTGGCAGGGCATCATGGCTGAAAGCCTGGCTCTCTCTCCCTCTCTTCTCTGTTCATCTCTGTCTGTCTTTGGCACAGGTTTCTGGGGGGGGGGGACAACAGGGCGGCCAGAGAGCACCGCGTGAAATCCGATCTGCTGACCACCCGCTTTATTTATTGAACAGGACCAAGCAGACCTACTGTATGCCAACAAAGGATTGGTAAGGGAGGGGGCAGGGGGTTTGAGTGTGTGTGTGTGTGTGTGTGTGTGTGTGTGTGTGTGTGTGTGTGTGTGTGAGTGTGTGTGAGTGTGTGTGGGTAGGTGGGTGAAAATGTATGGGGGCACAGTGGCACCTTTCCACCAGCCCACACCCCCCCCCCACCCATATCATGGATGACACAGCAGTAGGCCCCCACAATTTAGCCCCTAGAAACTTCTTCTTTGTAAACAGAGGAATCTGTTTTGTGGTGGGTAGTTGTTTTGGTAGCTGTCAGTGGTGAGGTTTTTATATGTCTCACAGCATGTTTACTGTAAAGGCATTGTGTCTATGTACTATGCGCCCCCCCCCCCCAAACCCCTCCCCTCCCTCCCCCCGGCATGTTACAGAGTTGCTGTCGCCACTAAATTGCATTCAGCCACATTTTAAAAAAAGAGGGTCCGGTCAAAGAGACAAACCATGGATCATTCCTGAATCATTCCAGACAGACAGACATTATGTTTGACGTGTGCCCTTTTTTAACTGTCTCTGTCGTTCTCTTCTGTTTTGAGGTTGTGGGAGGAGGACAGTGGAGGGGACCTGGTTATGGATACCAGCTGGCATGAAAGAGGAGCCAACAGGCACACGACGTGACAGCATCGCCCGACACGGATCAAATGCTAGGAGCTTGGCATTAGCAAGGAGACCCTGCTGTGCCCCACAGAATCAGATAAGCACAAACCAGTGAACGAAAGGGCCAAGATCAGAGAGGAACTACATTTCCCATCACACACCAGATCGCTCCATGTCAGGCCAAGCAGCTACTTCTAGACAAGGGATACCAGGAAGGGCCATCTTTAACTCATGTCTCATGTTTATTTACAAGATCAGATATCTTATTTCTCATGGGCAGTCGTGGCGTAGTGGTTAAGGAACCTGGCTAGCATACTTTACTCCTGTCACCTGTCCTGTCATTGTGGGTTTCCTTTATGGCCTTGAGCAAGACATTCTAAGCTGATAGTTGGCAAAATGTAAGTTGCTTTGGATAACAACGTCTGCTACATGCATAAATCCAAGTATGAAGACAGTATGTTTTTCATTATGCATCACTATGCTGTTACTTCATAGAACTAAGTCATACACAATGATCTTATAGGGATTTCCAAGTCCCTGAAAACGACTGCTAAAGTACAATGCAACAAATGCTATCTTGACATATCAACATCATGATCTGGACAAACCTGAGTAGCCCGACATACTAGATCATTCCAAACACAAAATCAAAACAGCAGAGACTTGCCTGATGTAGTATTTCCTGTTCGTATTTCCTTTTCCTGAATACTGATACTATGATCAAGAACATGCGTGACCAAACAGCTGACAATCAGTAAAACGATTCCAAAATAGATCAGACCTGCAGGGAACAGCAAATTCCACCTCAGAATTGCAGCAACTCCTGTATTTGCTCCCCACCACCCCAAGGCATTAAGGATTTCACAAGTGATGAACTGGGATCCTTATGTCTTATGCTTTGCCTTTGAGAGAGCTTTGATTTGTGACGGCTGGTGGGTGTTAGGCCAACATGAGGATTCACTCAGAATGCAGGGAGGGAGCGCACATGCCTAGAAATCCTTTGCTCCATCTCAAGGGGCCAGTACAGTACCTGGCAGTGATGGGGGGGGGGGGGTCTCTAAACACAACGCAATAGTTCCTTCAGACTTGGAAAAGGATAGGACAACACACACACACACACACACACACACACACACACACACACACACCAATCTCAGACTATTTGACGCAATTTGAGAGTAATTTTCACTAAGCCACAAATAAATTATCTCATACTGGATGACCCGGGCTTAAGTGTCTACTTTCATTTATCTGATTTGATTACGTGCCCCCCCCCCCCCCCCCATCTCTACTTTTATTTCAGCTCAAGAATCTGCTCTCTCTCTCTCTCTCTCTCTCTCTCTCTGTGTGAGCAAAAGAAATGCTTGGCACTTGGGAGTAGTTTGCAGCTCTCTTACCCAATCACTCCCTCTTTTCATGCCTCC
The DNA here is from genome assembly GCA_027497455.2 of Sardinella longiceps. Classification (NCBI taxonomy): domain Eukaryota; kingdom Metazoa; phylum Chordata; class Actinopteri; order Clupeiformes; family Clupeidae; genus Sardinella; species Sardinella longiceps. The sequence goes on along the minus strand of JAODXP020000032.1, from coordinate 9,518,842 downwards.
CACATTCACGCATGCACACACACAAGCACACGTACACACACGTGCAGTCAAGACACAACATATTTCTTCCCAGAATTCCAGTGCTCCCTCGCTCCATGCCCCCCCCCACACACACACACACACACACCACCCCCCCATGCTGATCCCCTTGGGCTTGCATCACATCAGGATGACAGAAATAGAGAGACAGACAGAGAGAGAGCGAGAGAGAGAGAGAGAGAGAGAGAGAGAGAGAGAGAGAGAGAGAGAAGAAACTGGGAGGAGCGCTCTGGCAACTCAACATGGATTTCATTCCCCCGTCTTAATTTTTTATTCCTTTCTTTTCTTTTTTTTCTCGTTTCTTTCTCAGACGAGGGGTGAGTTATAGCACTCGTGAGATGAAGTTTAAGGTAGAGCGCCTCCCTCTTCCAACATAAATATTCTGAGCCTTGAGCTGTTGCAGTCTTGTTGCGTTGGCACGGCAGCCAGACAGACACGGTAACCATGGCGACTTGGCTGTGTTGGCCATGGCACAGCACCCCACTCCACTCTGGGCTCCATGGGGGGGGAGAGGTGAAGTGGTGCCCAGGGGAGGTGTCACCCGGTCGGACACAGAGCCCGCACTGTGTGCCTCCCCCTGGTTCTTCTGCTGCTCGGCCTTTAAGTTTTTCCTCTTCAGGAAAACTTGAGCATTGCTTCATCCCAAGTGAAACAAGGGAGAGAAAAAAAAAACTTTTCGTCTTCAGTTTCCTTGGAAACCTCCCTTTATTTCTCTTTTAAAAGAGGGGGGGGGGTGATAGTGGTTCAACCCGGATGTCTTGACATTTGAATTATGCATAAAGGGAATGGGGGTATGGGGTGCTGGAAAACAATCTGATGTTTCAAACAAAAATGATCTGTGTTGTCCAGTGTTTGGATTAGATTCGCAATAGTTTGGCTTGTTCTCTAACATAATGTGAAACCTCAAAAATGAAAACCAAACCAAAACAAATGGCCAGCTCTGTCACACGGCTGTGTTATGAGGAAGTGACTTCAAGTCCTGTAGTGCACAGTGAAGCAATTCCTCATGGCAGAAGATTTTTTTTCCCTGGTTCATGTGAGATAATAGGGTTTCGTTATGACTGAAGTCTTCATTCATGGTCACAGATTTGTGTCCATCTTAGGCCTGCTAACTGATGAATGAACCTTAGCCCCGGCTAACAGCAATGGAAAATCGTCTGTGACCCCAGTCAAAGAGTCCCTCTGTGCTATTTTGCAGAACTTCTCAATTTGCTCAACAATGTTCAAAGTGTGCTAATTTAACAGTTTTTTGTAAACATACTGTAAAACAATTCACTGACTTGCTTTATGCCAACAAGTCTTAACTGGCTTTATCATTAAAAACAGTTGATTTGCTTTCTACAAAAGCACCAGCTAGAATTTCTGTTCCATTTCTGTTTTCAGTATCTACAAGTATGAATAATATTTTGTCACCATCTTGCCAACATTTAGAAAAATAAGACAGCTGACAGCAGGCCAAGCTGCTAATTCTCACTCACATAACAAAGCAGTCAACCCAAAACTACTCAAACAACTCACAACTCCTCAATTCACTCTCCTACTTAAAGCAGGAAAACAAAGAACTTCACCTATTCACCAAATGCTCAACCGCATCCTTCTCAAGTCTCAGCTAAACATCTGACACCCTTTGTCATGCTCTTGCAAGACAGGATATGAAACCAGGCCCATTTGTCTAACCCAACCAATAAACACAGCAATATTTTTTTTTTTTTATTGTAAAAAGGTCTTTCATTTGTCTCAGCAGCACAGAGTGTTCTTACACTAACCTACAGTTGACTGAAAGAGTTCTCTAGACCTGATTAAATAAATAAATAAATAAATAGAATGAACCTTTTCTAATGAACAGCCTAATTTGTGGTGTTGGATTCAGCTTAGGTTTGATCATCTGACTTCTGACTCCTCATAGAGTCATACATGCATGACAGTATAATTAGCATCTGTGTTGCTAAGCTCTATATAACACATATTTGTACTTAAATGAGATTATATATTTATAACAATATATATTTAATTGAGCCTCCAGTTAATAGGTATTTGATTAAGTTTGCCTGGAGCCCTAGATTGGTAAATGCCAATTTCTGGGACAGTTCCAGTCTGTCTGAATGAGCTCAGCCAAGCAGAGAAAAGGCATTGCAAATAAACAATCACTGTCTGATCTAGCTTGGGTAGGAGCCCAGATCAACCCACTCCACCCAACTCGCTCACCACCAAACAGATTTATTTAATCAAATGATTCACTTCAACTGACATCCAAATCATTACCCTCCCATACACAGTCACAATGAACTCTCATACTTATTCTGGGCAAAAAACATATTTGAACAGGAACAATGTTCAAATGACCCGATTGTAATAACACAATATTATGTCCCACATTTTCTGCACAGCCCCGGGTGACCGAGGGGGAGGGAGGGCAAGCTGGACTGCCAGGCGGGTGCAGCAGCAGGCTGCCCGCCTTTGGCCACACTGTGAGTGAGTGAGTGAGTCGCAGGAATGCAGGTATTGTAGGAAGCCATCAGCTGCCAAGGACACTTAATCACCCTCGGGTGCTGGAGGCGAGCATCAGTTGCTATCTCGGCTTCATCCCCACCGTATACCTACTGAGAATAGCAAGGTTTACATGGACACTTTTAATCTGATTTAGAAAGATTCTATGTGCATTCTATAGAACATTATCCAAGGAGATGCATTCATAAATGCCATCTAAAATGGAATACTGGGTTAAATAATCAGATTAGAAGTGTCCATGTAAACGGGGCTAGTAGTCAGTCATAATAACCATGCAGAGAGTGTGTCAGAGAGTCGGTCCAATGACTGTGCACCACACCAGCTGTGTCAGACAACTGAGAATGCCAGAGATGAGTCAAGGCTAAACGGGTCCCACATGTCCCACGTGTTAGCAGCCCAACACACACCACACACACACACACACACACACACACACACACACACACACACACACACACACACTAACTATTCTCCCACAGAATACATAACATTTGCCTGAGAGTTTTGCATGGGGCAGTTTATCTCCAGCTCTGTTCAAACCACGGTGCTGAGTCCAGAAGAATGCCTGGAATGTTCCTCAATGTCTTTTTTTCCCCCTCTCTCTCTCTCTCTCTCTCCGAGACCTGGATGACCCACGATAGTCAAGCTCCAGCATAAGGCCCCCCCACCTCCCTCCGCCATTTGTATTACATAAACCGTTCCTTTACTGTACAAACATACATTCCTTCACATCTGCTTCTGAACACAACTTCAACCTGGCCTCACCACATCAACGCAACGCAACGCAATGCAAAACAGCAGCGACTCCACTCCACTATAGCCTCCATAATCACTCCAAGCCAGGATTTGTGTGTGAGCCTATATAGTGAGTGTTAATTAAGGAACCTGAGCAATGAATGGCTCAACTGACATACTACGAGCGGAGGTAACAATCAACTGAGTAAGATAGAAGGCTCTCTGGACAGTGACTTTGCTCAAATGACAGTGTTAGGTGATGAGCCCTATGATTAGCCTACCCCGCTGTGGAGGGAGGGATAGTGTTTTGTTTTAAGTGAATGGAGGCTAAGGTCTGTGGTGTAACCTGAGTGCAGTTTTGATTAGCACCACACCTCATACAGTGTAGGAGGTGTAATGACATGAGCTAAAATAGAGGCCACAGTTAAACATTCTCTTCAGTTTACAAGTTTTCATATAGGCTCCCACACTGCCTTATACACACACACACACACACACACAAACAGCGCACACACACACACACACACACACACACACACACACACAGCACACACACACACACACACACACACAGCACACAGCACACATGCACACCCACACACACACAGGCACACGCGAGCACACGCACACACACACACACACACACACACACACACACACACACCTTCAATGTCATCCTGTGCCAGAGCGACCCATCTATAATTTAAACTCCCTGCACACACAATCTGCCGGTCCTGGCCGCCAATGTGAGGGCTTGGTCTGGTAGGCGGCTACACAGCACAGGACCCAGTCTCTTTCAGCAAAGAACGAATAAGGCTGAATGTGCTTAATTTACTAATGGGGCAGCCTGAGTAAAGAAGAAACGGTGGCCAGTAATTAAAGCAGAGCAGCTGGCTGAGTAGGGGCTTTGTGTGCATGCTGGAGCCGAGTTCGTTCTGAGTCTGACCATGGACCATGACATTATAAGGAACTGGGTCAAGAGAGGAGTCATTAGCCTACCACAGATGTTGGGAAGTTTTCTACAGATAGGCTATGCTAAAGCAAATATTTTAATCCCAACAAAGGCTAGGATAGGCATATTGTTTACCTACTTGTCTCGAATTTGTAAACATGATTAGGCTACCATGGGTTATGTCTATTACAAAAAAAAATGTTGGAAAGATGTATGTAGCCAATAAAATGTAGGTGGAAAACGGGTGTTTACATGCGCAAAATATCTTTCTGACCAGCTCCCATCCCGGGGGTGTCAAGCCTGTCACTGTTCAGGCAACTTTCCTTGTAGCTTCACGCCAGACAACTGTCAACAAATGCTGTTTGACAGGTGACAAGCTATGAGAGCAGCGGTCCCGTGACAACACCATTTCCCCCCAGCAGCAGCCTCCGCTATGACTGGATTACTTGATACAGATTTATCAAAGCTTATATTAGGTTCCCGCTACGTGATGCAGTGACACTAACAATGCTTTAATTCACACCGAAGACGTTGGATATTACTGTTTACTTTTGGCTGAGGTTGGTGGTAGGCTAGTGCCTGACGAAGTAGTTAATTTTAAGAGGCAACCTCAAATATAAGGAGAGCAAAACGAAAAGGCACCGTTACAAACCAAGAGTTTGCTAATGTTACAATAGCCCAAAGGCTACAAAGTTTCCAAAGAGGAGTATAAAATGTTACGTGATGGAACGCAAGACTCATGTTTGGGTACGCGTGTATCCTGTTTTGTATTGAGGGGGGGTGCAAAGATTTCCCTGCGCTCGCGAACATGTACAGACTTCTCTAAATTATTTAGGCTAAGTAAAAGAAAACAGCATGGTTCACGTCTGTCATTAAAATGATCAAGTAATCTTACCTGTCTTTGTAACAGGAAAGGTCTTCAACGTGGTTCTACTGTTTAGGCTAGAACTTTCGCTACCTTGTTGATGTTTGGGCGTCAGTTTTCCTAACTGAGCAATTCCACGTCCATAAAAAGCTCTGTCATTTTTCGGCGCGGTCGTTCGTCTCTTCTGCAATCTAAGACTATTTTCTCTTTCCTTGTTGTTTGTGCACTCAACACGCTGGTCATCAGTTGTCACCCTCGGTGGGATCAGCTGTCATCCCGATGGAGGATCCAGAAGGCTGATTCCCTACTGCGCTCCATCCATGCTGACATCAACACCACCACCCCTTCCTGACTGGGACCTTAGCCTCAGCAAGGGGCTGGCCTTTCCCTGCCTGATGGAAAATAACCGCGCACACCGACAACGTCTGAGGAGAGCGTGGAAGAATGAGAGGGCTGTAATAGAGTTTATAACACACTTATAAACGTTTTGTTGCCAGCCATCTGAAGGAATTGTGTGCACTGTAGGCTACAAGCAAGTGGCATTATGCGGAGAAGTATGTGCATTAAAATAACGATTTAGAAAGCTACATGAAAAAAAAAGAAAAAATGTAGGATGTCAATCAATATCAGAGGACATAGGCCTATATATTGTAAGGTTGGATTAATTAGACAATGACATGAGTGCAGCAAATATGCACAGCTTCAAGTAATGTAATGGGTGTGTGTGGAACAGAAGAACAAAAAGGTCTGGCTTGCAATCTATTTTTTTCTGGTGGTGGCATTCTACAGTATGTAGAAATAAAGCCATTCCAGAACTCTTTCGTATCTGTCCAAGCTTGGAACATCAGTATGTCATAGAATTACAATACACATTTGAGAGCCATTCTGCCATAGCCTAGCTAGCTGAAAGGGCAAATCTGTTCCCAATTACAGTGGATTTTCTCTTCATATTCATCCTGTGTATTTGTTCCAAAGATGAGTCAGGGGAAATTAATGAAAGTATTCTAAAGATTCATTTTGAGAGCAAAATCTCTGGGCAAAAATATGTGGAAAACCCCACCACTTTGTGTGTGTGTGTGTGTGTGTGTGTGTGTGTGGTGGGGTGTGTGTGTGAGAGAGAGAGAGAGAGAGAGAGAGAGAGAGAGAGAGAGAGAGAGAGAGAGAGAGAGACTTTTAATTTGGGGTGAGCAGTTAGGGAAGTGGTATCTAACCCCTCCCTGTGTGTGTGACAGGGACGAGGGCCTGTTTATGCAGTGTCTGCATTAATCCTCCTGGTTTCCCTGAACAACAATACAAGGAAATGGTGTGGAAGTGGAAGGGCCTTTTTCTGGTGAAGTGATGAAGTGAAGCAAAGAAACTAATAAGTCACATTTGACACATAGCCTATCTTCACTTGTCTTTGTCATATTAAATGTGAATCTGTCAATATTCCTGTTGTTCTAGGTCACTGATGTTGGCAACACACAATTTGTGACAGATCACACAATTTTAGTATAACGTAATATTGAATAAAGAAGCAACAGCTAAAATTGACTTAGTTGGCAGCTAAAATTGACTGAGTTGGTCATGATGAAACTGAAAATAAGTCACAATTCCCCATTCAGTGAATTGTAGCTATTGCTTCTTTATTTGGACTCTGTTGTATCACATTCTAGCATTCTTTTCCCTACCCACAGCCATCGCTGGCCTGGAACAGTAGGTGTAATGATTGGTGTGATTCACTCCTGATTTCTCCTTTAATTAAAAAAAAAAAGTGTGTTCTCCTTTTATATTCACATCTCAGTCATTGCCAAGGCGTCACATGAACGTAATATGAACAATATGAAGTCACAGCCACTCAGCTCATCATACCCTGTCCCCCTGAATTGGCCTACACGTTGTAAAAGCCCCTCTGTCAGTAACTGGCAATAAATGGCCAACTGAGTCAATATCCTGTCAGCGTGGGGGGCAGGGGTTATCGTATAAGCTATGATAATACAAGCCGTATTTGTTGTTTGTAAGCGTGCCCCCACGCTAGGCCGTGTAATGTCACCCTACTCACCGTACGCTACTCTCTCCCTCTGCCCACGGCGTTTGGTGAGAACTCTCCAGGCTACGCTAGAGGTGAATGGGCAGTGTTGTCCACTCTGTGCTCCTACGCTGCCATTTGTGTACAAAGAGGCCATGTGAGCGAATGTGTCAGGCCCTCTTTTGTCATTTGTGTGCGGCCACTGGGCCCAGCCCATTCTCATCCTGCATTTGAAGTGAAATCTTTGTCTGGGCTTAGACATCAGTCAAGGGCATTATCTGCTGCATCAATGGAGGATAAATAATGATGTTTAGACATGAGGAGCCTGCTGGAAAAGTACTGTTCTGTTCTACTGATAGACATGAGGTTGAATTGATGCTTAATCCCACATTGCATTGAATATATATTTCATTAAAACTGATCATGGGAATAGTCTAAGCAGCTAAATATATCATTTATATCACCATCACATTTAGAGTTGGGACTTAAAGCAGCATAATAACCTTTACTGAAAATACTTAACTAAAGCTATGCACCTGACTGAAAATGAAGATGAAATGAAGAGTGGATATCCACAGTTATACTGTAAGTTTGCTTTTAAAAAAAAATATGTACCGGTATTTAACCTTCTTGCCAAAATTATCAGATGAACATTAAGTCATGCAGCAGAAGAGAGACATACAGTATTTATTTGCTGCTGTCTGTGTTTAGAGCTCAACATGAACTGAATGAATGTCATGCAGCATCCCTGCATAAGACCTCTGGAAAGGAAGCGTTTGGCTGGTATAGCACTAAGGGACCTTTTCAATGTGATGACCAGGGCCGTCGCAACAGGACAGGCAAACCAGGCACTTGCCTGGGGCCCCCAACTGAAAGGGGTCCCCAAGATTGACTCACTTTAATAGTTTAGTTGGTTGGGTTTTCCAATACAATATGACTGTAGGCTAGCGTTAAGAAAACTATAAGTCCATCACAAAACATACTGGAAGATTATAACTATCTGGGGGTCTATGGGGGGGGGGGGGTTGAAGGGACAACAAGTAGCCTAACCTTCATCTACCGTGGCTGAGCTGAGCTGTGTCTGGCTGATGCTGATTTCCGAGGCATGGCTTTTCCTTTCCTGTTTGGTCAAGGTCATCCATGCAGTTTGTTTTCTTTAGGCCTATATTCTTTTTAGCTTGGGCTTGTGATTCATGGCTTGTGGGGAAAGTGTAAAACACAGTGGGCCGTCAAGGAAGCAGTGTATCACTAACAGGTATTTCCTCATATAGTGTAGGCCTACTACTTAGCACAATGGGTTGGATATGGGAGGGAATTCAGTAGCCTAATTCATCACTTAGTTGTTACAATAGAATCTCCAGAATGGCTGAAAAACTTTTGATCTTTTGATATTGCATTCTGTTCATTTTACTCATTTTCATAGTCATTTTAATTCTACGAAATATTTCCACACATCTCTTGATGATTTAAATCCACCTCTGAAGATCTCATTAGGACAGCTGGGAATAATGGGGGATGATGGGCTCAAGATAAAAAATCTTAGTATGTATTTCAGAAGTATTTTTGACAATGGATATAGCTGGATGTTGCTGTACAAAAAACTGACAAATGCATTTTCAAATGTTCCCTTTAAGCAGTTTGAAAACAGCTTACGCATTAAAGGTTCATGTCAAAAGAGATTTTTAAACAGGAGGACAGCGACATCTAGTGTTCATTGAGAGGTGATGATTAAGAAAACAATAATTAACCAATTATCTGGAAATTGTCACTAACAATAAACTTTTCAATAAATGTTTTCATTCTAACAATTGCCACTGCCTTAATACATAAAACATACCATACTATTTCTATGGCAAGTAGGTCAGCTTAGCTTCAACACTGTAATTCTCGTATATTATATAAATTTGACATATTGGCTTCCTCTGATGTGCTCTTGGCCACATCTTGCTGTTACAAAAATCCAAGGCATGTCATTGGGGCAAATCCAGCGCTATGCTATTCATCTAGTCATGACACTCAGAGGTGCTTAGCCAATCAGTGTAGAGATCTGCCTGTTAGTGATGCATGCTGCCAGCTTTCAGGCAAATGGATGTTGGAGAAGACTGAGAAGGGAGGGCTAACAACCAGAAGTGTTTAGTTTGGCTGCTGAACTTCAGGGCTAAGGTCCAGGAAAAAGCTGACCTTTAGTTGTACATTCAAGTATATTTATATAATTTTGGTGTTGTAATATAATGTAGAAATGCCATCGATGGTGAAAAAATACCCTCCTCTTTGGATGGGTGAGTACCTGGACACGGCCAGCTCTAAAACGTCTCATTTTTCAGCTTGTTCCAGCAACTACATTTAGAACTAAAATTGACATGAGTCTGGCATGGATCTTCCAATAACCTTAGATGACTGAAAAGAGGTGCCTTACACACAACTGACCAGCTGGTGGCAGTAGATTATTGTTTTTGTTGAAGTGCAGCATGCTTGCTATTTTTTTTTTTTTTATTTAGTTAGTTATTTTTTTGAAAAGAGAATGAAATAGTGGGTTTTAAACTAATTTAAATAATAACTCACTCAATAACATGTGGTTTGGCTAGCGCAAGATGGAATGACAATGCTGAAGTTTGTGATTAAACCTTGTTTAAAGGCTTAATGTAAAAGCTATTGCTGCATATACGCAGTTGCCTTTAGTTGTCAAACAATAATAATCACTACAGTGACTGATACTGTAAATGTGGTTACCTGTGATTTAGCCAGATAGTAAAACAATGGCATGGGTTTGGTAATGAGGGCGTCCTGGTGAAAGAACATCCTGTAAGTCAATGTTTGAGTCTGCTCTACAAATAAACACAAGAGAACTGCTTGGCAGAATGTGAGAGTTTGGTAAACATGACATGATTAGAATATGTCAAAAACATTCTGAGTGGGGCCACTTTGACATTAGAGCAGCTTGAACCTATACTTTCTTCCCCCGGAACATCCTTTAAAAGTAACACAATTCCAACATAGTTTCAGACATGGAGATGTATTGCCATTATTTGCAAACATCTAATTTTTTTTTTTTTTTATCAATTTGATTTGTCTTTTGTTCAGATGCATATTTTTCAGAATTATATTCCTTTTCGCTGTATCCTCACTCTACCTTTCCTTCTGGCTGGCCACATGTAGATGGCCTCCTTCCAGCCAATGTTGACCCTAGACGACTCCTTGTTAAAACGTTTTTTTCTTGTAGCCAAGGCCCTTCTGGCTGAAGGTGTTTCGGCTGCAGATCATCTTTAAAACATTTTTCAGTGAAAACTGTCCAACAGACTTAAACTTGAACTGAATTGAATAACAAGTGAGTCTCTGATTTGTCATATGATATGATGCTTTTGTGAAAATTTGGTAAGATACTATCTGCCATGAGAAAACTATTGTTTGACGGAAACCTCTGTTGCTCAGACGAGCTCAGCATGAGTTTTATGATGACACATGGATATTTGAGTTTGTGCTTGAGCTGCTGAAAACAGGAAAGCTGTGGCAGAAGACTTTGCATTCGAGGCAGTCTAGTTGTCACCATTCGCAGGAAATGAGTTCTCCAGCTGAATACTCAGAAGCTTTACACAGTACCACGGAAATATGAATATGCAACAATGGTAACATCACTTAAAAAGAATACAAAATGTTTCTAAAAATACCAAAGGTCATTCTTTGTTCATCCATAAATAATTTCCACAAACCATTAAATGGCCCATATGATACTACTATTAACAGAGTTCAGTGATGGTTATTTTGTAAAGGCCAACTGTTACATCATGCACGGTTCAGAAGATTAGATGCATATGATAGAAATACGGACAACTGAAAGTGTATGTAATATATATTTTCTTTCATTACACATACAAAACAATTTCAAATGTTCAAAATGTCAACACTAGGAACGCTTTGTTGCAATTGCTATCCACTGAAAAACAGCACCATTTGAGAATGTTTGGGGAATTGTAAAAAAAAAAAAAAAATCGACAAATCAAGTTGAGGCATGCATTGAAGGTTTTCACATTCACATTAAGTGCTCAACTTTGATGAGGCTTCAAGTACTGCAAAGATGGACAAAGTAGTGGCCACATTTTTCAGTGGTCACACAATATCTGGACCCCTGTGTTGGATGCCTCCAACTCACCAAAATTGTGCAACAGAAAAATGTCTAAAATTGAGACAAGGACTGGAGGTTTTGCTAAAATAAACTAAATTACACATCCAAAGGGAAATTATATTGACATAGCTTTGATCAAAATTACTCATCGTGATTGTGTGTTGTCAGTCCAAACAAAATTGATCTATTTCAATACTTTCTTGACACAACAGCCTCATATGCAAAACAAAAATGGGAAAAAAAGTTTAGCTTAAAGTAACTGGGTAGGCTGCCTGGCAAATGAACAAAAGAAAGTGTATTTCTGTCTTCTAAAGCCCTAATTTTGTTCAGTCTATTCCCTTTTCTCCTTATTTCATACACACTGTGAAACACATAAATATCGAAAGACAAAACAAAATACAATGCTGAAAAAAAAATCTGCTGTACTTACACAAAAAACTGCAGTTTGGAAAACAATAAAATATCACAATATAATTAACCCAAAACAGTGTGGGTACATGGGGGAGTTGATGAGAGAGAGAGTCCATATTTTTTTAAGTCGTCTCTGACTCATCGAGGGCCAGGATTGGCTGGGGACACTTTGGCTGTGGTTGGACTTTTCTTATTGTGTTGGCTCCTCAGATTCAGGTTGATGCCTTTGGGTGCTGTTTTCAGAGTGAAGTTTAACTGTAACAGCAGAGAGAGAGAGAGAGAGAGAGAGAGAGAGAGAGAGAGAGAGAGAGAGAGAGAGAGAGAGAGAGAGAGAGAGAGAGAGAGAGAGAGAGAGAGAGAGAGAGAGAGAGAGAGAGAGAGTGTAAGAGAGAGAGAGAGAGAGAGAGAGAGAGAGAGAGAGAGAGAGAGAGAGAGAGAGAGATGTTAGTGGACTAGTGAAGTCTGTCACAGATACAAAAAGACAAAGAGACTCTACTCTCAATCACATTGACTGCACAAAGACACATACTGTACAGCACACACATAGAATGTGCATGCAAACACACACACACACACACACACACACACACACACACACACACACACACACACACACACACACACACACACACACGCATACACAGACACACACACACACACACACACATACAAGTACACAGGCACAAAAACCTGCATCCTTCTCACACACACACACACGCACACACACACACACACACACACACACACACACACACACACACACACACACACACACACACACACACACACACACACACGCAGCAGGAGTGAGATCAAGAGGGGCAGGTGCCAAAGGGGAGATGTGTGAAGTGTGTGTGAAGTGTGTGAAGCTCCTAATGAGCTGCCTGGCCTCCTGGCGAGGCCCATCTGTGCCGAGGGCGGCGGCAGCGGCAGTGCCAGTGCCAGTGTGAGTGGCGGCGGTGGCGACGGCGACGACGACGGCGGCAGCGACTCACCACTATGGCTTCAGCTGGGCCGACTGTCACTTGCTTGGTGTAGGACTGGTAGCCGGGGGCTGACGCCGTCACTGTGTACGTGCCCGGCAACAGCAGTCGGAAGTAGTCCCCGTCCGCACCTACAAAAATACACAGAAGAAAAGAAGGAATACGGAGAGAAAGAGAGTTTTTCTTCAAACTGTTCATGTGAAAGCTTTGGCAATGCAACACACTGTATGTTTTGTCATGCTAATAAAGTACAACTGAATTGAACTGAATTGAAAGAGAAAGAGAGAGATCAGGGAGAGAGAGAGTGATACAGTATATGGCGAGAAAGTAAAAGCAAGAAAAGGGGGAGAGAGAGAGAGAGTCAGGGAGAGAGAGAGAGAGAGAGAGAGAGAGAGTGATATATGGAGAGAAAGTGAGAGAGAGATCGGGAAATAAAGAGACATCAAAAGAGAGGTTCTTCAATCTTTCCTTTTAGTTTTCAAATTTCATTTATACAGTTCCATACCACTTGTGATGTCATGGTTTATGCCCGCCACAGCAATCTCCGCATCACTGATGGGGTTATTGTTCTCATCGTAGACCATGCCTTTGATCCCATGGTGCACCTGGGTTCCCAGCCAAACAAGGAAGAAATCGATGCCTTTAAATATCAGGTCCGCTCATAAATATGCCTATTCATCAATCACTCTTTTGAAGTGTAAACACAAGATTTGGCCGAGGAGAACAAAACGGGGCGCCGAGAGGCACAGACTGGGAGCTTGATTACAGTAAAGAAATTGTCGAGTGATCGTGATTGAACTGCGCTACAGAGCCAGAAAATCATGGTGCATTCTTTTAGCTTTCTGGCTAAGTAGCCTTCTACATTGTAGCATATGTTTTTTTTTTTTTTTTTAGACGATCCAGTTTGAACAAAAGGGCTCTTGTATCAAAAAAGCGTGTGGATCTGTTTACTTGCTGGCATAGTGTTGCACGCTCACTGAAGCCTTACCTATTGCAAACAGAATACTGGGCCCTTTCTTCCCTTCTGCTATAGCCTACAGAAGTCTATTTTATGCAGGTACAGCAGCATGAAAGGTTATGTTCTAGAGGCAGAGCATGTTTGAACAAACATCCCACGCTTGAGAATCAGTTGTGTCGCAGTAAAAGACTCCATTGTACACTTCAGAAATCCTTAGACACTTGAGACCATCACATTACATTAAGAGGTCACCATCAATACCTCGCCAGTGCATTGTTTTTTTTACCTCCACCAAGGAGGTTATGTTTTCGCCGGCATGTGTGTCTCTGTCTGTGTGTGTGTGTGTGTCTGTCTGTGTACAACATAACTCGAAAAAGTACTGCATGGATTTGGATGAAATTTTCGGACAACGTGCGTGTTGGGATGAGTAAGAACTGATTCGACTTTGGTGGTGATCAGTGATCCAGAGCACCATCTTTGACCACATTGCCTTGGCGGAGGTCTGCGCTCTCTGAACGCTTTTCTAGTAAGTTTTTTTTTTTCTCTCCCTCTACTTGGGAATAAGCTTACAGTTCAGTTGTTATAGCGCATGAATGACTGTAGGGGGCGCTCTGACCTGCTCCATGTAGGAGATGAGGGCCTCCCTGTTTCCGATCCACTCTCTGTGCAGAGCGGAGGCCGGGGGGAACTTATCACAGCTCAGCTCCAGCGTGATCTCAAAGCAGTTACTGTAGAGGTAGTTAAAGTCCTGCATTCCTGTGGACACACATATACACCATTACTACAGCCATGTAGCGTTCAATATTAAATTTAAAAAAAATACCTCATAATAAAGACAAATAAAGCCTAATGGAAATGCACACCTGCTAATAATGGTTTGCAAAACAATCTTTAATGTCTTTAATGCTCTAGTGTCATAAGGTTTGAATTTCATGTTTTTCATTGCTAATTGGAGACTTAATAAAAAGCGGGTTTACGTGACTGGCATGTTGGTGGGGGGTGGTGGGGGGGGGTGAAAGTAATAGATGTAGGGTTTAATATGCTCCTATTTGTCTCAGAAGAATAGAAAATTTAGCTCAATGGTGCTTTTTGCCCCCAACAGCAGCTTCCAGGCAGCACAGCCTAAAAGGCACTATCTTAACCCTATTCCTAACCCTTAACCCCTCAACTTTCACCCTAACCCTAAATTAGGGGGAGCAGTGCCTTGAGGGTAGCGCTGCCTGGAAGGCACCGTTGAGGGCAAAAAATACCAAAGACCTCAAATTTAGCCAGTCCTATGATAAGCACAGATGAGGAGGAGCGCTCACCTTTAGACAATGAGTACCACCGGGCCCCGTTAGTAATGCCCTCGTCAAAGTAATCCCCGCAGTTCCAGCCTTTGTGCATCCAGCTGTGGGCATAGGAGTAGGTTCTTGCCAGCTGCACATACACAAATACAACCCACACACACACACACACACACACACACACAAATCCATCCAAAAGTATGCGCACGCGCACACACATACACACACACACACACACAAACACACACACACACACACACACACACACAGTCATCAGACAAATAAATACACGCAAGTAAGGTCACATTACCCAAACATCCACAATCCCACATGTTAGCACACAGGATGTAGTTTATTTCTATTCACAATGAGCACCTTTTTGAAGAGCTTGTCATCGGGGGTGGCGGAGTACGTGGTCTTGCCCCTGATGCGGGCCTCCCGGGATTTGTCAAAGGGGTAGTTGGCCACAACGGCTCCACCGTGGAGGTTCGCTGACAGAATGAAGTTATAGTTCTGCATCCACTTGATCACTGCCAAAGTCTCAGGCTCCACCTGAAGGATAAAGGAAAAAAAAAACACAAATGGAACACTGGCATTCATTATGAAAATTCTAAACTTGCGCAACAATTCTACTTATGTGTTCTGAACTGAACAATGCGTCAGATTTCAGCAGCAGAGTGTAAAGGGGTCTGTCTCAGAACTGTAAGGAAGGTTTTCCTAGAAACATTTGCAGCGCTTTGATGACACAAGTGTGTGTGTGTGTGTGTGTGTGTGTGTGTGTGTGTGTGTGTGTGTGTGTGTGTGTGTCGCATGCAAGCTGAAGTTCTCACATTGGCAGCATATGAATTCTCATATGGCTGTGAAATTTCATCATGGTTGTGGGTTTCTATCCATGATCTTGTACCTCTCTCACTCTCTCCACGCACTCTCTCTTCTGTGCATAAATCAACTCTCTCCATCTATCCCTTTCTCTCTCTCCGTCTCCAAGTCCTCTATCCCTTTCTCTCTCTGTCTCCAAGTCCTCTATCCCTCTCTCTCTCCTTCTCTCCAAGTCCTCTATCCCTTTCTCTCTCTGTCTCCAAGTCCTCTATCCCTTTCTCTCTCTCTCTCTCTGTCTCCAAGTCCTCTATCCCTCTCTCTCTCTCTCTCTCTGTCTCCAAGTCCTCTATCCCTTTCTCTCTCTGTCTCCAAGTCCTCTATCCCTCTCTCTCTCTCTCGTCTCCAAGTCCTCTATCCCTTTCTCTCTCTCTCTCTCCAAGTCCTCTATCCCTCTCTTTCTCTCTCTCTCTCTCCAAGTCCTCGCGCTACAAAATGGAAAGCGGCATGTGCTTTTGCAAAAGGAAAAAAGGGGCTCCTGGCTGGATGTGTATGAGTGTGTGTGTGTGTGTGTGTGTGTGTGTGTGTGTGTGTGTGTGTGTGTGTGTGTGTGTGTGTGTGTGTGAGTGTGTGTGTGTGTGTGTGTGTGTGTGTGTGTGTGTGTGTGTGTGTGTGTGTGTGTGTGTGTGATCGAGTTAATCGGAGCAGTGATGTCAGAAGTTCCATCAGAGGTTGTGAGGGAAAAACAAACCCCTCTAGCATTTAATTTCACTGCCTCACATCAACACACAGCCCCTCGGCCCAGTCTTCCATGTCATTGTCTATTCAGAGGGGCCAGCGTGGAGGATGTTGCCACAGACGAGTGTTTGTTTTCAGGAGGTGTTCTAGATGGTGATATTTATTATGCATGGCTCTGTATGTGTGTGTGTGTGACTGTGAGTATGAGTGTGTGTGTGTGTGTGTGTGTGTGTGTGTGTGTGTGTGTGTGTGTGTGTGTGTGTGCACGTGTCGTGTGTATGCGCTACACCAGCCCTTCTTCTCTCTCTCTCTACCTCGACTGTCATCCAAGCATCGGGTTTCAGACTTCATGCAAGCCCAACCCCCCCATCCCAACTCCGCCAGCCCAGTTTGAGTGAAGCGTAGATTAGGCTGTGGTTTCCCCCATCTAAAGCTGCCTCTGTCTGTCCTCTCTACAACTCACTCTACTGCCTCTCTCTGATCTGGCTTCTGCTGTTCGGCAGCTGCTTGACAGTGTTTTGTCAGTCGGGAGGAAACTTGTCTTTTTCACCGTTCCACGCCATGAAAAATACACCTCCCCTTCCCCTCCCAATCTGTCTTTTCTTCTTGTCTTGATGTCTCTGTATCTGTCTTTTGGCATTCCCTCTCTCTTACACACTCACCTGTGTGAACGGAATAAATTTTCCTCTCCTTACAGTAAATCACTCACTGTGCTGCTAGCGTTGGCATTGAGGGTCTCTTTTTCTCATTCCCTCTCTCTCCTTTCTTTCTTTCTTTCTTTCTTTCTTTCTTTCTTTCTTTCTTTCTTTCTCTTCCCTTTGTCCTACTCTTCCCCTACTGTTACTATAGTAAGTGAGTGAGTTGTGGATGAGGGAGTGAGTGAATGGGTGAGACAATGACAGAGTGAGAGTGGGTGGATGGATGAGGGAGAGAGAGCAAGTGAGAAAGTGACCGAGAGAGTACTTGAGTGAGTGAGTGAGTGAGTGAGTGAGTGAGTGAGTGGAAGACAAGTGAAAACGTGAGTACAGTGATGAGTGAAAGAGAAAGTCAACAAGTGGGTAAGTGAATGTGAGAGTGAGTGTTAGTATAGGGAGTCAGTGAATTAATTTGAATGAGTGAATGTGATGTGAATGAGTGAGTGAGTGTGAGAGTGAATATGAGTAAGTGAATGTGCATGTGTAAGTGAATATCAGTAAATGAATGTGAGTGTGAGAGTGAGAGAGTGTTCAGAGAGTGTGTGTGAGTGAGTGAGAGAGTGAGAGAGTGAGTGAGAAGAGCAGAGTGTTGAAATGTGAAGCGTGAGTGTGAGAGTGAGAGAGTGTTCAGAGAGTGTGTGTGAGTGAGTGAATGAGAGAGTGAAGAGTTGAAGCTGTAGCAGAGTGTTGAAATGTGAAGTGTGAGTGTGAGAGTGAGAGAGTGTTCAGAGAGTGTGTGTGAGTGAGTGAATGAGTGAGTGAGTGAGAGAGTGAGTAAGAGCTGAAGCTGTGGCAGAGTGTTGAAATGTGAAGCGTGAGTGTGAGAGTGAGAGAGTGTTCAGAGAGTGTGTGTGAGTGAGAGAGTGTTCAGAGAGTGTGTGTGAGTGAGTGAGAGAGTGAGTAAGAGTTGAAGCTGTGGCAGAGTGTTGAAATGTGAAGCGTGAGTGTTGGCCCTCCAGCTGCACTGCTCTGCTCTGGCGTGGCGGGCAGACGGCCCCCGGGGGAAACTCTGATGGCAGCCGAGCTGAGCTGGCGAGCTGCTTTCGCTCCCCCCCCCCCACACACACACACACACAGGGGCCCTGATAAGGAGCCGGGTGAAAATACGAGCCAGACGAACGAACGCACCACGTCTGAAAGCAATCTGCCAAATTCAGTGTAAAAGAGAAAGAGAAAGAGAAAGAGAAAGAGAGAGAGAAAAGATGGAGAATCTGGAAGTGGTTGATAGTACAGTGAAATGGATTTTTTTTTTTTATGGGGGGGGGGGGGTATGTGTGTGCATGTGTGTGTGAGGGGGTTTCAAACTGTTGTTAATAAAAATTCACTGAATGAAAAATCATGTGTGTTGTGTGTTTTGTGCATTTTTATTATTCATATTGTAGTACTAGAATTACTCTAATCTGAGGTGTGTTGTGGTATCGTGCTATGACAACGACAGTATGATATTGCAGCCTTTCATGCGTCATTGCGCAAGTTCACTTTTGGCAGTTGCATGAACACACCCGCAAATGTTACTCCTGATGAAATCGCAAACAGACCTTCAGTTGAACTTCAGACTGTGTCCACCACTTGTTCTACATGCTGTCACACACACACACAAACACACACACACACACACACACACACACACACACACACATACACACACACAGTGTGCTGCTGTTGCCAAAAGAGTCAGCTAACACTGGACAGAGTCTGGTTGTCTAAACAAAGACTTCACTGAAGGATGGGAGGCTCGGCCCATAGTAAGAAGAAGCTGAACTGAAGGCACGAAAGTTCACTTCCTAATCTCAGTCGTCAGGTTTGCCCTGAAGGCTTGCCTATCGATAAGAGATTACACTAGAAACACAGTGTACAGACATGTAGCTTCAGCGCCGCGGTAAAGATGCATATTTACATGTACTGGACATGTACAGTACAAATAGATAAGCTGAAATATATATAGTGTAGAAAGACAACTTTCTGTCAGTTTCACTCTCTCTCTCTATCCCATGCGCACGTGTGCACACACACACAAACACGACACACACACACACACACACACACACACACACACACACACATAGGTACATATACACACATATGCATTGAACTTCTATAAGCTTAGGTCAACTTTCCCTTGTTATTTTAACCGTATGAACCCTGAATCTAGCTATCTCAAGCTAACAAGAGATCACTATCTACCCATGAAAACAACCGAGACCCTGCCTCCAACCAGGGTGTCTGGATCTATGGAAAACGACAAAACAAAACAAACGTGTGGAGACAATGGTTATTGGAGCGTTTTTTTCCCTGCTGACATGAAGACTTCTGGAGAGTAGAATGTTTTCCATCCATTCTTCCCATTGGCCCTGGTTTTAGAAGTCTTTCAACACTCTTTCCAAAACTGGACCAGAGAAAGAACCTTATCCTGATTCTACCCATCTACATCAATTTAGACCACTTTAGAGCAGTGGTTCTCAAAGTGTGGTCCGGGGACCACTAGTGGTCCGCGACCCAGCTCAAGTGGTCCGAAAGGGTATTTCCAAAAAAAATATGTGAATTGATCTGTCTCTTACTAACATTATTTGAAGGCTAAAGATCAGTGGTTCATGGTATACTATGAGCCAGGCCTATTATATTAAAAACATGAAATAAAACAAAAAAACTTCAGGCCAATTTTGAAATGCCAACAGAAGCCCGCTTATTTAGTTAAATTAAAAGGGTAGCTGTATGGAGAGAAAGCATGGGCAGACAGGTGGTCCCTGAAAAACATGTTAGGGGCAAAGTGGTCCTCGGTCTGAAAAAGTTTGAGAAACACTGCTTTAGAGGAAAGTCAATACAAAGATTTGTTTTTCTGTTTAGACTATCTGAGCAGGAGGTCCTGCAATATCTAGCAACATAGTCACTCAATAGGTCACTGAGTTAAGTTTGAATCTTTTGGCAAGATATTTGTCGTTTGTTTATCTGAATCATCGTTCCAAACAGAGCTTTCCATGGCATTCCACATTCCAATGATTGAACCATGCTTATGGGGTGCTTACAGACCAAAGATCCGCCACGAGACGTGCTGCGATGTTCTAAAAACCTGGAGATTCTAAAACTCCGAAACTGCGATTTGACATGTTAAATCTTTTGCGACGGCTTGCAACTGTTTGCAACAGCCTGTGACTATTGATTCACACCGCCGCAACTCCTCTCTAAAACCGTCCCATCTCGTTGCGGATCTTCAGTCTGAATTGTCCTTTAGGCATCGTGGGTTTATGGAGTTAAATCGAAAACTGCTCACCTGTAGCTCCCAGTTATCGGGCAGTGGCAGGTGGTGATTCCGGCCGTTACTCTTCTCGTAGTAATACATGAGCGCGTTCAGGTCCGGAAAGTTCCGGTTGAGGTCCACCTCCCTGGAGTTTCCTCGTCCTACCAGGTAGCCGTTAAACTCAGGACCCTGGTAATCACATGAGATTGTTGGTAAAACAAAATGCAAACATTCAAAACAATATACAACAAACAACACAAACATTCACCCCATGTTTTGTTACATTTATTTTCACATAAATGTAAAGTAACTATGAGAGTGTATAGGTGAGAATAGAGAAGAAGACAACCCTGATTACTCTAAAACTGTCTGTGGTTGTTTGTGCTTTTAGATCTGGAAAACACATGTTACATTAAAACCCATCCATGGAGTTGAGGAGGAGGAAGAGGAGGAGGAGGAGAAGGAGAAGGAGGAGGTTGAGTGCCAAGCTGAGCTGCTGTTGGTCTGCGGAGGCCTGTGCTCGTACTGGAAACCTGACCGCACGACTACCTTAGGGGACTGGAGGCGTCTGGAGGGGGGTGTGCGTGAGGATGAATCAAAACCACCATGTGTTAGTTAGGACCTCAGCATATACTGTACAGTATAATTAGTTTGAGGAGAGGAGAGGAGTGTGTGTGTGTGTGTGTGTGTGTGTGTGTGTGTGTGTGTGCGGATGTGAAACATGAGGATTCCTGGGCCAAAAAAGCAATTTATGCAAGGCAAATAAGAGTGCAATATGAACAACATGGTGGGTGTTAGCTGTAATTGGCCCCCATCTGCAGTAATCT
>JAODXP020000032.1:9470166-9487666 GCA_027497455.2 Sardinella longiceps | reverse complement strand
GAGAGAGAGAGAGAGAGAGAGAGAGAGAGAGAGAGAGAGAGAGAGAGAGAGAGAGAGAGAGAGTACACTTTGTCAGTGCAGAGAATGGGGCCTCTTATCGCCTCTTATCTATTGACTTTGTTGATAGCACAGTACTTTGTCCAGACAAACTGAGATTTCAAGAATGACAGCGGACATGACAGGGTTTTTATGTCACCATTCAGTAGCTGATGTAGGACAAGTAATTTGAGTGTGTTTGAGTGTGTGTTGGGGGGGAAAGGATTATGTGTTCGCAAGGACACACTTACCATTATAAGGCAAGGCAAGGCAAGTTTATTTATATAGCGCAGTTCAATGTGCAATGTTTAATGTGCTTTACAATAGAAAATGAAATTACAAAGGGTAATATAGGGTTATAAGCAAACAGACACAGGAATTTAGGATATTCGGATGTAGGTCTGTAGGTTTAGGCTGCAGGAAGAGGGTCATAGTGCAGTGGATACTTGGGGTCAGATCTGAGTCATAAAACCAAAGCCTAAGTGGAAAGCCGATGCAGTTTGGCCTTTTTTACCCAGGTTAAGAGCAAACTATATTTTCACGTTTAGATGTCAAGTCAAGTCAAGTCACATTTATTTATAAAGCAGATTTCATTTAACATAGTTGATCCAAAGTGCATGAGATGTGATTTAAAAACACTTAACATGCATAGAGACTGACATGTCCCAAGTTCCTCCATCCCATGGGCTACAAATAGTTATTTACATAGCCTAATGTATTTCAATGGCATAAATGCCTTTGATTTTCAATGGACAGTCTGATTTTTATGAAGCTGAAAAAAGCACCCCAAAATGTTCAACGCTTTAACTGTAACTTCAGATTTTCGTATTCTCTGTGTTAGTGCCCCCTCTAGTGGCAAGTTTGTGAAGATCATAACTACAATACAAGCCTCCATGAGGTCTAGGGAGTAAGCTAATCAAATAATAACTATAGTCGTGGCCAATATTATGCAGCGCAGCGGATACAATAACTTCAGTCTGCATCTGGAAAATATATTAATTTCTGATCTTACTGTTAAAGACACATTACATCACAACTTAGTCTTTTGGTTGGTTGGCTTTAAAAGTCTACAAATGTCTCATACCGAGGGAGATTCACTGCATAATTATTTCCGCAAATGATGGAGGAGGAATTCCCATTTATGCAACGTAATGGAACCAAAATTGCCTGGTTTGGCAATAGCCTCTGCAATTGCCAATATGTTTCCATTTTATTTTACAGTTTCATACACAAGGCAGTTTCACATATAGACACAAGGTGGCGGCAAAATGTCAAGCATCATAAGTTCCAGGTGGGTCTCTGAGTAATGGAATCTGTTAGTGTTTATTACAAAACTTCATGTTCCTTAATCCAAGGTGCTATGGACAATATTCAATCGCAGGCGGTGGGCAGCCTACCGATGGATAGCCTACTATTACAAGTAGGCCTAGAGGCCCTGAAGGCCCACACAGTCTCTTTGAACACAATTCCTCAAGTTTACTCGTATTTTGTCAACTGTATGTTTATGACTCATAGAAAAACAAATTAAACTACTTTGACACGTGTTTCCATGTAGGCTAGGTAAGGGCTGCATTTGTAAGAGCGCGCGCGCGTTGGGGTCTTTAGCACATCCCTAAACATTTGCTGTTGACATCATGAAAGCCTGAAAGCCGTCCTGTCCTGCTTACCTCGTACGTAATGAATTTCCGGGAGGAAAAAAAGAAAGGGGGAAAGGGGAGGACAAAAACATGTCCACAATTTACTGTATTTGGTGAGAGTCGCTGCTGGCCGTTTGAGGGAGAAGAGGAGAAAAAAAAGTGGGAGGGGAAACGGAGTTGTTCATGTCTACAGGCGCGCTGTACGCGCTGGGTATTGGCATCAGTGTGGTGCACTTTGGATCGACACCATGCAACGAGCGCAAGGATTAAGTTTATATATTTTGTTGTTATTCTTCGTATCAAAGTCTTTGGGTGAGTTGTTATTAACAATTTTTACTATATTATATTATATTATATTAATTATATTAAATAAAAGGATATTTTGGTAATTATTGTGGTAGGCCTAATTGTGCTAGTCTTTTTTTAATTTCTGTCTCTATCTTTGATTTAGGCTACTTGTGTGTAAGCTTATCCTGTATGTATATTTTAAAACACTATCTCAGTTAGTGTTTGACCAAAATAAACACACACTAAAGTGGTTTGTTTGGTTGGTCACATGCAAACTATTGTTTGGGCATTTGAAATGGCAAAAGTTGTGGATGTGAGGTAGTTTGGAATATTAGAACTCGCAAAGGAAATGTGCTGCATATATTTCAACTTGTTTGTTTATTTTCATAGCCTAATGAATGTAGCCTACAATTATGCAGGTTTGGAAAGCTGAGTGGTGTTTGAATGTTGGCTGATCTAGTCACACACACACACACACACACACACACACACACACACACACACACACACACACACACACACACATAAATAAAAAAAGAAAGAAAAACCACACGCACTTCATTCAAACACAGTGTAACATACAGCTGTTGAGAATACATTCTTCTCAGCTGCGGCCTTGGAATTCAGTCAGTATTTAATCAGCTCTGTTATCAGATTCTCTGAGCAAATACACATAATTAGAGTAATTTGCCATGCACTGGAATCATGTGCAAACACCATATAAAAGGGCAATGGGGCTTATTTTAGGTTAACAAACACAAAACTGTGTCTTATGGTATGTGTGCATGCAGTGTGTGTGTGTGTGTGTGTGTGTGTGTGTGTGTGTGTGTGTGTGTGTGTGAGAGGGAGGGGGAGAGAGAGAGAGAGAGAGAGAGAGAGAGAGAGAGAGAGAGAGAGATTTCAAGTACAAAGAAATTATCAAGAAAAAGAATGATTTTTATTGTTTGTAATGAAGCACAACTGCCTCCAACTTGGCACCTTCTCCTCGCAGGGTCAAATATCTGCACGTCTCGTGGAGTGAGCACATGCCAACAGTGCCTAGCTGTGCACCCAACCTGCGCCTGGTGCTTCCAAGAGGTGAGCTGAGCTCCCCTCGTTTATTTACTCTGTGTGCTCCTCCCTTAGATCTCTCATCTCCGGATAGCAATACACAAACGACAGCCTCTGGCTCTCTCTGGAATTACATCTGTGAGAACACCTTCAAATATGGATCTGTTTATGTCAGTTATTCGGTCATTCAATCATAGATTAGTGACTCTTATCATTGGATATGATATAGAAAAGGAAGCACAAAAATACTAAATAGCATTTTCAATTTTTTGTGAAGCAGTTAAAATTACATTTGCAAAATTACTATCTTTTCAGGTGATGTAGTCAAGACAGTTTGTTTGGTGTTTGTTGTCTTAACTGTAAAGCACTGCTTTGCTAAAATAATAAGTTAAGTAGTTATCTGTCCATCTGTTGCTGTGACTCTATTTATCAAAACGCAAATGCATTTCCAAGTACTTTGACATGGGGAGTTTCCCTGTCTTAACACTTCACTCTTTGCCATGTTTGAGTAACTGCTAACAAACTACTTTAGTGACTGGAGTGTTTTAGTGATAAGACCAGTGTTCTGTCTCCCCGAATTCCCTAATCATTCTGGAAATCATTCTGCTCAGCGCCGCCAGATGTTGTTTTCACCATTAAATCTGACTTCAGTTACTTTCAACAGAACCTTATCATGGTCATTAAAATGTCAGTATTGCTATTCACCAAGATGACTTGGTCTGAGCTTGATGTTTGAAAGAATGCTTCCTGTCAGCTGACACGGACTGTCATATTGGTGTTTTGTTTTGTTTTGTTTTGTTTTGTGTTTTTGTTTAAAGGACTTTGGAGAAGGTAAGACCGGGGTGTCTCGTTGCGACCTAAAGAAGAACCTCAAAGCGGCAGGATGTTCCGACAGGTCGCTGGAGAACCCCAAAAGTGGGATGACCATCGAAGAAGACAGACCTCTTAGCAACAAGGCCTCAGGTTCCACCATGGATGTCACTCAGATTCAGCCCCAGAAACTACACATCACCCTGAGACCAGGTCAGTCAGTTTAGCCACTTCATTTCACATTTTCGTAGCCAGTGTTGGGAGTAACGAGTTACAAAAGTAACTAATTACTGTAAAGCATTGCTTTTTGTGGTAACTTGGTAATGTAAGGCATTACAGTAAAAAAAATTGTAATATTTTACTCTGTACAATTGTGAGTAACTCAAGTTACAATGCATTTTTAACTTGGAATGGAGTGGTGTTTTTTTCCTTCATACAAATTCGCCAAAAATCACTGAGAGGTCAGCAAGGATAAAAACGTCTGCTGTGCCTGATTTAATGTAGAACTTTACAGTTCCCGCTTGTCATTCTCATCATTGATAACGAATCAGTGAAGGTCATAGACTACCGGAGGGCCCGAAAAGTAACTTAAATGTAATGCAACAGTAATGTAATGCCTTACATTTTCAAAACACTAATATTGTAATGTAAGGGATTACTGTAGAATGTCAGTAACAAGTAATAAATAACGCATTACAGTTTTGCAGTAACACTGCTTATAGCCCAAATGTGTAAACCTCTCGTAATAGAACAACTATGTCGGAAATATTTTTTTTCTCATTCTTTTCCTGGCAGTGGATTAAGCGTTGCTTAGTTTTACATGAGGGTAGGTTAGGGTGGGGAATGTTTCCTGCCTCTCTTTGGCACCATGTTATTGCAAGTCCTGGAATCAGGTTTATTTCCTTCCATTTGTCCTCCACCTACTAACATGTGTAGCTCAGTGTTAAATAGTGATAAATAATGTCAGCAAAAATAAAGAGGGGCTGTTTCCTCATCACACCCTGTTTCAAATAGTCCTGTGTACTGTACATGATCGTTCTCCAGGTGACTCCAAACGCTTTACGGTGAAGGTGCGGCAGGTGGATGACTACCCTGTGGATCTCTACTACCTGATGGACCTGTCCTACTCCATGAACGATGACCTGCGTAGCTTGCGGATGCTGGGTAACGACCTCGCCAAGGCCATCAACCGCACCACCAGTAACCTGCGCATGGGCTTCGGCGCCTTCGTGGACAAACCTGTCTCACCTTACATGTACATATCGCCACCAGAGGCTGTGAAGAACCCCTGTTATGGGTAAGGCCATGTCTTGTTTATATGCTTTACTTGTCTTTGCTTTCTTTCTTTATGCTGCTCATGTTTGCATGTTTTTTTTGCTGTCCTCTTGTCCATGTATGTCTTGTATTTTACCTTTGAAACTTTTTAGCTACTCTATGTACAGCACTTTGGTCAGTGCAAACTGTTGTAAATGTGCTTTATAAATTAAATTTACTTACTTACTTACTAAGGCTCTGAGATGCCCACTCAGCCAGTGTGGCTTCACTAGTATAGGGACTGAGAGATGACTGTTTGTGCATGTAGCGAAGCGAGAGAACAGTGAACCCACCCGGTCTCGAACCCGGGTAAACGTGCAACTTAACCGCAACGCCAAAGAGCCAGGCTCGTTGGTATGGCAGTCAGAGCGCATACTTAACCGTAGTGACGGTACTCCGTCACAGTGCATACCTAAGCAGAAGCACTAGATAATAACACGTTTTCTATGACCAATTAAAGAGTTAGAGATGCCACATGGTGTTTTGAAAGAGGAATCATCAATTATGGTTTATGATGGCGTGTGTCACCCAAGCGCTGGATGTGACAGGTGATTACGGCACACTGTGACATCAGAGAGGAGTGCTATACAGGAATGACTCAAAATGGATTTCAGGACTGGTGATGATCTCTTAGCCTCGTGACACCATCCTGATCTCGCAAGCTTCAGGTTTGCACTCGCAGCTCAGTCTGGCTACTTTCCGTTGAAGAGAATTTGGAGCAGTTCACCAAACAAACGTCCAATCAGCGTTGGCTTTGAGGCGGGTTGAGGTGTGATCCAACGAGAAGCGGGTCTAGATAACATAGGTATGTTTGTACGTCATATGATTTGTTGATCTGATTGTTTGATTTGGCCCGTCTATCACCAACACAGGTGGTGATAGACAGATGCCTTATCCAGTCAGCCAAAATTAAACTAACAAAACAAAACTAACAAACCAAAACTACTGTAATGGATGGTTCCCAGATGGAATTGCGGGAGCAAATCCATCTGGCGGAGTCAGGTTAATGATCTCTAGCCCTGCTTTTAGGATCCAATCACAGAACGGGGAGGAACTAGCCTGGGAGTACCAATGCTGCCTAGCACGTTCAATTTCATTTTAATTTTCATTAAATGATATAATTGGTTAGGAGCTACATACAGATGCTAAAGATAGACATTTGTAGCGCCCAATAAACAGCTCTGGACAATTGTAAACCCCGCTTACTCTACAAGAAAATGAATAGATGGTTCCCAGACTAAATATCACTTGTGATTATTTTGGCGTTAGCCAGGTCAGGGTACTGCAGTATACAGGAATGACTCAGTATGATTTTAGGACTGGTGATTCTTTTAGATTTTTGCCAGGAACAAGAGCTTACAGTGTTTTGATGGACGTGTCTGAGGGATTAACATAAATCCTAACACAAGTCCTAGTTCCAGTCAAGGTTGAAAAATCTGTACTGTTATGACTCAGATATTGGCTTTGTTAGTCCTTGTTAAAAGAGGTGCAGCTAAGAGGTGGAGATCCTAGTAATCTGCTAAAGCTGCACTACACTACATATGCACATGGAAACAAACGCATGCACGTACACACACTCACACACACACACACACACACACACACACACACACACACACACACACACACACACTGACTCACATGCCCATACACTCAAACACTTCTATGCAGAGGTCTTAGAGATGATGGAATCTACTTAAAATCTAATCTAATAAAATAAGCAATTAGTTAGTTCAGCATACGGTTTCAACAAGGATGACACTTGCCTAAGAAAATTAGACCACATGACTATGCTTTATGAACACTGTACTCTCTATTTCTGATTCTTCCTGTTCTGATAAGAATTTAGTTTTCTACACACGTAAGCCTATTATGAGAGGAAGTGAGTTTGATGTTATCATTGCATTTAAAGATGCATCTGTGTGTCTTTGGCAGCTTGAACCGCATCCCTAGTGTGTGTGAGGCTCAGTTTGGCTACAAACACGTCCTGTCCCTGACGGACAAGGTCGGCCGCTTCACAGAGGAGGTGAAGAAGCAGATTGTGTCTCGAAACAGGGACGCCCCAGAGGGTGGCTTTGACGCCATCATACAAGCAGCTGTTTGCAAGGTGGGGACAAACAATTTATATTTACTGTAGTCCAAAGCTTTGAAGGCAATACATAAAAATAACAGAGTTAAATCTGTATAAATTTGTAAGACACAGTTTAGTTTCTTTTATTTGGATCTTAACACAGTATAAACAATCAAAGATCCAAACATTGGCCAGAAGTCTGTCAGAGACATGAATAAGTCAGATCAAAGATGTGATTGTCAAGTGCAGCTCATCATTAACAGCTTATGGGTAACATAATAAAATTCACAACATAAAACATAACATACACAGTGTACAGTAGACACTGTATTACACTGTATGTGAGTATAATTTCAGCAGAGCAAAAATAGGCCAAGTTGTAATGTTTTGAAGGAATCCAAGGCACTCTTCGTCTTCATTAATAAGCTTTTAATTTAACTGAGCTAATTCATAGTAGAACAAATTAAAATAGCCAACATGTTTCGGCCTGCAATGGCCTTCATCAGGGCTTTAAATAGGCCAAGTTGTTGCAGTATTTCACGCAGCAGTATAGGTAAAAGATCTCATCTCTCCACTGCTCTTACTTCAGGACAAGATAGGCTGGAGACCTGGAGCATCCCACCTGCTTGTGTTCACCACAGATGCCAAAACTCACATCGCTCTGGATGGCCGACTAGCTGGCATCGTACAGCCCAATGATGGCAAATGCCACATGGGCCCAGACAACATGTACTCTATGTCAACTACACTGGTATGCATGGATTAGTATTAGTATTCCTCATAGGTTTTGCTTTTGTTGTGTGACCATACATTTCAGTGGCAGAGATGTGATAAGCACAATTTGAGTGTTTGTTTTGTTAAAGGTATAATCCGGAGTGAATCAACACGTAGCCCTGCTGTTTTATACTGCTAAGCGCTACTGAAAGCCACTTCAATTATTTAATTTCGCGCATCGGAGACCGAGTTTGCGAAACGGCAGCTAACACTAACTGAATGAGGCATGTCAAAAATGAAACCTAATCAATTTGCATTCGTTTTGAAATGCCCCATTCTGTTACAGTTAGCTGCCGTTTCGCTATCTCAGTCTGCGTTGCATGAAATCGAGTGATTGAGGTGGCTATCAGTAGCGCTTGGCACTATAAAACAGTAGGGCTACGTCTTGATTCCCTCCAGATTTTTCCTTTAACTGTATATACACAGTATTACGCACTTTCCCTCCACACCAGGAATGCTTTCAGATTGCTTAATATTGTGTCTGACCTGAGTAATATGTTGTTGGCTTGACATTTGATCTGACAGGACTACCCATCCCTTGCCCTGCTGACAGAGAAGATGTCAGAGAACAACATCAATCTCATCTTTGCAGTCACGAGCCCTGTACAACCTCTGTACAAGGTGAGAGCCTCCTGTGTTTTCTGGGAGTTCAGTGGACTCAATTGTGTAGGTACAGTAGCTATTTGTAATCATTTACCTTCTTTTTTTATCTTTTTCTTTTTTTTTTAGAATTACAGTGAACTCATACCTGGCACTACAGTCGGGATCTTGTCTCACAACTCAAGCAATGTGATTCAGCTCATTCTAGATGCCTATGCTGTGAGTATTTTAAGCTTTTAGGCACTTTACTTATTTTGTTTCACAACATGCTGAAGTTGACAAGAAAAAGAAACCACATCTTTAGTCCCTCCCTTCACACCACACAGTATTTTTGACGTAATGTTCCTCTGGAGGGTTCCCAAGAATTTTGTCTAAAATCGTGTAAATATCTTGCACGAGAAGGAATGTTCCAGCAAACCATTTTGCAGGCACGCCATTGTTCATTTTTTTTTTCCCTGTGTTTTTTTCCCTCCTTTTTTCTCTCGGGACAGAAAATCCGTTCTAAGGTGGAGCTGGAGTTGCAGGGCATTCCGGAGGAGTTGAGTCTCTCATTTAACGCCACCTGTCTGAATGGAGAGGTCATCCCTGGCCTGAAGTCCTGCTCGGGCCTCAAGATAGGAGACACTGTTAGTATCCCTCCCATCCCTGTTTCCATAGCAGCGCTCTCTCACATTCCGCTTGATAACACTGTTCCCAAATAAGGGAATGATTGAAAGGACGGGAAATAACACGGTTTTGAAGAGTCATCGCTGAGGTCACAGAGCCCCTTGTTATCAGTGATGACGGTTAACCGCAATGTCAAGCTCCGAGTTTTATAGAGTGATGAAACTGCCTTCATTTAGGAAAGTGCTCTATCTCGGACATCCATATGTCCCGGGTGGAGGACAGACAGGGCACAGAGCCGCACTGTTGCTCATTCTGTCGAGCATGTCTGTCCATTTCCTGCTGAGCGGAGAGCAGCTGTGAGTCATGGGTGGAGACATGTCACATCACCACTGGCAGAGGCAGCGCTGGCCAGACAGACTGGATTAGTCATTTCCATAGGGCTGGGCTGGGCAGTGCAGTGCAGTGAAGTGCAGTGAAGTAAAGGGACTGTTTGTGTGGGATGTGGTGCTAATGTGGTCACCAAGTGCTAAAGTTCACACTTACTCAGATATATAAAAGCTGAGTCCTGTACAAATTATTTTTGTCAGTTGTGTGTTCTTTATTATTCTATTAAAAGAAAAGAGCTAGGGGTATTTCTTAAAAATTGATTGATTTTTACATGGAGGAAGTTGCTGTCAAGGTGAACGTGCCAGTAAGACAATAAGTAGCAATTTCATGACTTTGCAAGAAGGGTGTCACTTTGCGCTCAAGCCTGTTAGGTGCTCCCAGTCCAGGATCGTAAAATCAACAAAAGCTGGCTGGGCTACTTCCTTTCAGACTAGACCCAGGGATGACTGGAGCACTCCGAAGTTTTTAAAAATGTCCCTTATTGAGGTGCAACAACATTGACTAACGTTTTGACGCAGTGCGTCTTCCTCAAAGTCTTCCTCAGAGTCAGAGCAATTTCATGGCTTGTGTTGTGGTAGAAGTCTAGATTTTTGGGGATGTTTCCCAGACCTTAACCAAAGCCCTTATGACGGACTAGTCAGGTGACCTCTTGCAGTGAACCTGCACCTATGGGCCTCTGATGGGATTGAGTTTCATCTTTGAATATTTAGGGGGAGGTCATTTGAGTCACAGCATGAAATCAATGTAGACTTACAGTAGCTGCACATTAATATCTCATTGACAGCCGTTTTAACTTCAATTGTAGTAATTTGTACACTCACCTTGAGTTTCTTAAAGTCTACCGATTTCCTACGTTTCATGAAGGTTCAAATTCAAGTGCAAGTTCAAGTTTATTTTGTCATATCACCTATATACACTCACTGAGACCAAATCCCGTTTCCCTATGGATCAAAGTGCAAAAAATACAAAAGTCAAGGCTACATATTTAATGCAGCTATGAGGTAGAGATAAAGTACAACATTGACTTTCCTAAGGTAGTGCATTTCCTGATCAATTACTGTAGAAAACCGTCAATATATTGTATTTAGTGACACACCTAAAAGAGCAATTAAAATAGCATCATATTTCTGTATTCCATAATCCTCTCTTAGGTGTCCTTCAGTGTGGACGTGCGGATGCGGGGCTGCCCCAAGGAGAAGACCAAGACCTTCACCCTCAAGCCGGTGGGCTTTAAGGACACACTGCAGATCAGCGTCACCTTCGAGTGCGAGTGCAAGTGTCAGGCACAGGTGGAGCCCGACAGTCCCAAATGCCACGGCGGCAACGGCACGTACGAGTGCGGCATCTGCCTGTGCCACCCCGGGCGTCTAGGTCCGCGGTGCGAGTGCGCCGAGGGCGACTACAGCCCGGAGGAGCGGGACACGTGCAGTCCCAGCCCTGACAAGGCGGTGTGCAGCGGCCGGGGTGACTGTGTGTGTGGCCAGTGTGTGTGTCACGCCAGCGACTTCGGCAAGGTGTGGGGCTCCATGTGCGAATGCGATGACTTCAACTGCCTGCGCTACAAGGGAGAGTTGTGTTCAGGTGAGATGGATTGTACTGTAGGTGATTGATTCTGAGTGGGAGGGAGGTGGGAAGGGGAATTTACCTAAATGGACATTTGGCAGGGGATTGCCAACAGAGGAACTTTCTCTGAATCTGACGAGGATAAGCTAAATTTATTCTGTCTACTCCTCCTTACTCCTACCTACCTACTACTGTGTCCAGTTTCACACATATGAAGAACAAAGCCACTAAAAACACTCAAAACAAATATCTAAATAAATGAAGATACAAAATGATACAATAGAATGTGTTACACTACATACAGTAGGCCTATTTTACTCCATTGCTATTTTAGTTCAGGGCTATGTTTATTCCATGTAAGGGTAACTGGCTCTAAGCGTTTAAAGGAGCATGTTTTAAACATCCTGGTCTGGGTTTCAGGTATTTATTTAAGAGCTCAGCTGGCATTGTGTCACCGCTTGAGAAAAAGGAATGACATAGTCGTCAGCAAAGCAAGTCTGCTCATTCCTGTGTTGTGGGTATTTTCATTTGTTTAATGTGCACGTTTCAGACATGACTGTCATGACTGACTCAGTCTTTCTCATTGAACCAACTTTTGCTGCTTCTTTCATTTGTCTCAATTTTCCATCCGTTTAATGTCTTGTTATTTTCCAAGACATCATGTTGCTAGGAAAGCGCCCATCATATCCTCTCTGCTAAATACCCAGGCCTTGTACTCTTAAATCAGTTTTTTTTGACAGTCGAGCAGAGCGAGTGGTACCGGGGGCCTGAGTTTTTTGTTTGTCGATTGAGTCAGTGGGATGTTCTGTGCTGTGGTTTGTGGTTATGAGTTTGCTGGAATCATCAGTACGCCCCTCAGTCCGCTCCCCTCGCTTGCCCTCTCTGTTCACTCGCCCGGTTTTTCGTCAACTCCACTCCCAGAAGATCACAATCATCTCAACCTCAATCCTCAACTTTTTTTCTGTCACTTTAACTGCCTCCTACCCTCTGCTTTCAGTTAGACAGTAAACTTATATCTCTAAATATTCTCAGCTAGTCCGATGCGTGAGTTTGCGCTTGGCAGCGATCCATTGGTCTTACGATGAACTCGACCTGTGTATTTAAAAAAGGGCATATATCTGTCCTCCCTCAGATGCTTGCAGTGGTTCTGCCCAGTTCAACCCCTGCATGACTTCATGGAGGAGGAATGACCACTGATAACATGCTGTTGTTTTTTGCCACTCATGCATCTAGTAATGACTCCTTACTGTTTGTTTTCTTAGAATGGAAGTGCTGAGGTTAGCAGCTCTGAGCCTGGAGGTGAGAAGGGGGAGAATAGTTGTAGCTTAAACCACACAGACCAATGGTTTTGGTCCCTTGTACCCATATAAGACTCTTTTGGATGAGAACACTAAACATTCCCCTTGTATCCAGGAGCACCGCATGGATGATGTTTCAAGTCTGGATGTAATTTCCTGGAATCTTGTTGTGTGTGTATGTGTGCATGCGTGTTTTGCACGAGTGGTTTTGCGTGTATGTGTATGTGTGTGTGTGTGTGTGTGTGTGTGTGTGTGTGCATCTAAAACCACTGTCAATTTGTGCCATCGTGCCTGCATCCGTCACACCACATTCCCCCAAAACAGCTCAACAATTATCCATCTAATGACTCTTGTGCACTTAAGGAGTGATGTCACTTGTCTAAAAATAGAAATCCCTGGTGGACGAACGGAGAAGGCAGGAGGGGGTTTGAGCAAAGGGGTGGACGTCTGGGCAGGAATTATTATTGTTCTTTCCTGTGGTATGAAGAGTCGTGGTACATTTGGGGTAAGGCAAAGCACTTCTAGAATGATGATTACAAGTGAGGCGGTGATGTGGTAAGACTGTGGGAGTTTGGGGGCTGGGCTGTTGTTTCTCTCTCTCTCTCTCTCTCTCAGAACTTTTTTTGTCTTCTTTTTAGTGCTTTATTGTTGATGGAGTATTCTTGTCTTTGTGGTAATTACCACATGTGGCAGATGTTTTCAGCATTCAAGTTCTCATGAGCCGACTTGAGAGGGCACCTGGAGTGAAGTACAGACACATTTTAAAGCAACACTATGTAACTGTTCGTCACCGTTTGAGAAATCTTAATATCAGACAATTTTATTCTGTTACCATGTGCATATTAATTTGGATGACATAATCATATGAGAGGTGGATAAACGCCAGTGTCATTCCCACCAGTCATCCAGGATATAGTTAGGAAGTAGTCGTGGGTGATATGATACCACAAAATAAAATAAAACCCAGTTACAGCATGGTATTGCTAACAGTACTGTGTGCAAACCTAAATGTTGGGGAGATTTGTTGCCTTTTAGGTAGCTAGTTCGCTAGTTCTGCAACAGAAACGGCATATTGTTGCTTTAAAGTAACAGACTAAAGGAACTTTATCTAGCCAGTGGTCAAAAAAGACGGTGCAGAGAGAGAGATAAGCTAATGCTTTAGTTCTCTATTTCCCATAACTGTGGAAACATTCCCCGGATATTTTACCACCAGAATTCCTTTTTTAGAAGGCCCCATGTGACAGATCAGATAAATGTCTTTCTGTGACTAGGCTAGAAGTTATCCAGGCAATGGACATTAGGCTGCTTGAAAAACATGGGTCAGTATAATGGACACTCTTGGGTGGGACGTGTGAGGCGGGTGAATGGGTGCTGGGAAATCAGCAAACAGCAGACCTACAGTACTAGTCTGGTGTTCCACGCCAATTCTGGCCTTGACCTGATCTGTAGTCAGAGTCAGTCTATTTACTTCATTTAGATAAAGCAGTAGATTGAATTGTTTAGGGTACTTTATGTTTTGTAGTGGGTTCCTTTAGATCAGTGGTTCTCAAAGTGTGGGTGAATTTAGCCTGTGTCATTATTTGAAGACCAAAGGTTAGTTGTTCACTGAATATAAGAGGCAGACCTGTAATTCACTGTTATTAAAGCATTTGAAGTGCCTACTCTATAAATGATATTGCTTAAAGGGTAGCAGCATGTGACTTGGCGAGGGGGCGCGGGGGCAGGTGGTCCCTGAAAAAAATATTTTGGGCAAAGTGGTCCTCGGTCTGAAAAAGTTTGAGAAACACTGCTTTAGATGACCTCTCTATGAGACATTCTCAGACACATCTTCACTGTGAGAACTTTACTCGTTTACTGTTACTAAGTATCTGCATTAGTAGGCTACGTACGGTCAGCATAGTGCCAAATAGTGCAGGGCACATACAGTTCATCACACTTGCACACAATGTAATCATAGAGCACTTAAATCAGAATCACAGAGCAATTAATCTCTCTCTCTCTCTCTCTCTCTCTCTCTCTCTCTCCCTCCCTCCTCTGCTTCCTCCCCTCCTCACGCCGCTCCTAGGCCATGGCAAGTGCCACTGCGGTTCCTGCCAGTGTGACCCTGACTGGAAGGGGGAGAACTGTAACTGCTCCACGCGCACAGACACCTGCATGTCCAGTCTGGGTCTGCTGTGCAGTGGGCGGGGTCAGTGTGTGTGCGGTAGCTGTGAGTGCACCCAGCCCGGGGCTTACGGCGCCACCTGTGAGAAGTGCCCCACCTGTCCCGACGCCTGCACCATGAAGAAGTGAGTGGGAACATCCTGTAGAAAAGTGTTGGTAAAGGGCAATTCAGACAGAAGATCCGCGACGAGACGAAACGGTTTTAGAGCGAAGTTGCAGCTGTGTGAATGAATCGTCGCAGGTTGTTGCAAGCAGTTGCAAGCCGTCGCAAAAAGATTTAACATGTCAAATCGCAGTTTCAGAGTTTTATAACGTCCAGGTTTTTAGAACGTCGCAGCCAGTCTCGTCGCGGATCTTTGGTCTGTAGGCACCTTAACACTTGAAGGTACCATCATAAGACTGACATGACACTGTCATTAACTATGACATGATGTTGTCAAGAATCTGTCGTAAACTTTATAAACCTGTCATAACTTCTGACATACCCTAACCCTTACCCTAACCCTAACCCTAACCATGACAAATACCGGGTGACACTTAATGACAAAGTCATGTCATAGTTAATGACAGTGTCATGTCAGTCTTATGACGGTACCTTCAAATAAAGTGTAACCAAAGTGGTGGGGTAATATTGCATCAGTTAAACTGCCTCCTGTCCGTTGCTTTCAGTGGGAATGTAATCTCACTCAAAGTTGCCAGCTAGTCTGATGTTGTGCATTATTTCCCAATTGCTAGGGTTCCAAAGTGGGACATATCACTGAAAATGTGTTTCAAACATCCCCCGTACGTCAGGATAACTGGAACTAGATACATATTATTATTGTAACATGAGTTTCTGGGGGACAATGTGTATGCTGTGACAGTAACATTATAGCAAAAGTGAAAAGCTGGAATGTCAGTAACTGCTCTTGGGGCTGGGTATGCCGTTTTTTTTTCAGGATGTATGTTTAGGGGTATTGAAACTAAAGCCAGTAGCCTATAAGTTGATACTTAATGATGGCCTTTTCATGATTTTTTACAAAACCAGTCTGTTCTTTGGTCTTTTAGAAATACTTTACACTTTAGGACAATTCCTTACATTTTCTTTTCTGCTTTGGAGTTACTTATTCAGAGCTATTGCGACATTGCAAAACCAGTCTGTTCTTTGGTCTTTTAGAAATACTTTACACTTTAGGACAATTCCTTACATTTTCTTTTCTGCTTTGGAGTTACTTATTCAGAGCTATTGCGACATTGCCCATGAATATAGACAATATCAGCTGGGTTGCATTGCATTGCCTTATAAGGAATTTGAAAGCCAAAATGAATCATCATCAGTATCCCCCAGCATGCCGTATTATATAACTTCCAGATATGGGAAGACGTACAAATGTTAAACATTATGCTAACGTTTTCTTGGATGACTCCTGTGAGTTGAAAGCTCTCAGACAGCCCATTTAGACAGATTATGTCATCCATGCTAATTGTTTCCTGTTATTCTTTTTTTTTTGCCAGGGAGTGTGTTGAATGCAAGCACTTTGAAAGAGGGAAGCTCTTTGAGGACACATCCTGCGCTCGGATCTGCAGGGACGAGATCCGTCTGGTGGACGATATAGGTAAACATAAATCGCCGCTAATGGCCTTTAAATGAGCAGTCCAAACACACAAACATTTGGAAGAGTTTAAAAGGCTATTTAATAGAGTCGCTGGTTGCATTATAAATATCTTTTATGAGCTTTTTCTCTCCTTTCATGGATCTGACTTAACCTGTGTTTGAATGTTGACTATCATGTTACAAATGACTGCAAAAGGTCATGATTCCAGGCTCATAACAACCTTGGCAGACCTGTGCTTCATACCAGTGCACAGAAATACAAAGTGTAATTCTCCACAGGGTGCACTCAGTTGTTGTACTAATGTGCGTTTTTCACATACTTCCTCTCCTCTTCCTACGTTTCACATACTTCCTCTCCTCCCCAATGTCAGTGTTCCATGACAAAAATGCAGTCAACTGCACCTATAAAGACGAAGATGACTGTGTCCAGCGCTTCCAGTACTATGAAGAGGCCAGCGGTCAGTCTGTCCTGTTTGTGGTCAAAGAGCCAGGTGAGGTCCTAGATGTGGTCAATGCTACCTTAATGTAAGAATGTATGTTCCACATAAGAGATTTGATTACTGTCTGTTCTCACACACTCTCATCAGGGGGTCTTAGACCACTACACACACACACACACACACACACACACACACACACACACACACACACACACACACACACACACACATGCATCCATTCATTCGCATACTCTCACTCTATTGATACAGTACAAAATAGTGCTCAGTTGCAAAATGGATGGAAAGAGGTGTAGTTAGGCCTATCATAGCAGCATGGACACATTCTTTCAATGGCAATACTGTGGTACAAATGTACAAGGCTATCTCTTAGCACTCTTAATAAAGCTTTGTGTTTATTTTCAGTCAGCACTGCTGCTGTGTTCATACAATATAGCATAAAATCTAAAATGCTAACTATTAGCCCACAGTAGTTCCCAAGCACACAGACTTTCATTTGCCTCTGCATTCAGTGTCTGCTGTCTTTGATCCCATGCATTCCTGCTCGTTAAAGAAACATGGGGACTGAACCAGTAGCGCAGATGGTAGCGAGGGGCTAAGACTTCAATGGCGGAGTCGCGCAGTATGGGGTCGTCCGTCTCCCCCACCTTTAATAGATCCACATGTGTAGGCTAGCTCTGGGCTTGGCTACCGTGTAGCCTAACATTGGTTGTTGCAGGAGGGTCCTGTCTACATGAAAAAACAACCCAACCTCGTAAACACAACACCATAAACGGCACCACTGCTACTGAACGTGCTGACATGGCACAACCAGGCGCTTGAAATCAGACAGGATGAAAAAGGATACATTA